>OX352294.1:5117969-6317969 GCA_947086415.1 Pammene aurita
GCTCAGGTACGTCAGACCTCCACACACTATACACGCCAGCGACGAGACGCTGGCCGCCGAGCGGTGGCGCGCCGACACGCCGGCGTGGGCCACGCTCGAGCACCTGTGCGGAGCTCAGGTACGTCAGACCTCCACACACTATACACGCCAGCGACGAGACGCTGGCCGCCGAGCGGTGGCGCGCCGACACGCCGGCGTGGGCCACGCTCGAGCACCTGTGCGGAGCTCAGGTACGTCAGACCTCCACACACTATACACGCCAGCGACGAGACGCTGGCCGCCGAGCGGTGGCGCGCCGACACGCCGGCGTGGGCCACGCTCGAGCACCTGTGCGGAGCTCAGGTACGTCAGACCTCCACACACTATACACGCCAGCGACGAGACGCTGGCCGCCGAGCGGTGGCGCGCCGACACGCCGGCGTGGGCCACGCTCGAGCACCTGTGCGGAGCTCAGGTACGTCAGACCTCCACACACTATACACGCCAGCGACGAGACGCTGGCCGCCGAGCGGTGGCGCGCCGACACGCCGGCGTGGGCCACGCTCGAGCACCTGTGCGGAGCTCAGGTACGTCAGACCTCCACACACTATACACGCCAGCGACGAGACGCTGGCCGCCGAGCGGTGGCGCGCCGACACGCCGGCGTGGGCCACGCTCGAGCACCTGTGCGGAGCTCAGGTACGTCAGACCTCCACACACTATACACGCCAGCGACGAGACGCTGGCCGCCGAGCGGTGGCGCGCCGACACGCCGGCGTGGGCCACGCTCGAGCACCTGTGCGGAGCTCAGGTACGTCAGACCTCCACACACTATACACGCCAGCGACGAGACGCTGGCCGCCGAGCGGTGGCGCGCCGACACGCCGGCGTGGGCCACGCTCGAGCACCTGTGCGGAGCTCAGGTACGTCAGACCTCCACACACTATACACGCCAGCGACGAGACGCTGGCCGCCGAGCGGTGGCGCGCCGACACGCCGGCGTGGGCCACGCTCGAGCACCTGTGCGGAGCTCAGGTACGTCAGACCTCCACACACTATACACGCCAGCGACGAGACGCTGGCCGCCGAGCGGTGGCGCGCCGACACGCCGGCGTGGGCCACGCTCGAGCACCTGTGCGGAGCTCAGGTACGTCAGACCTCCACACACTATACACGCCAGCGACGAGACGCTGGCCGCCGAGCGGTGGCGCGCCGACACGCCGGCGTGGGCCACGCTCGAGCACCTGTGCGGAGCTCAGGTACGTCAGACCTCCACACACTATACACGCCAGCGACGAGACGCTGGCCGCCGAGCGGTGGCGCGCCGACACGCCGGCGTGGGCCACGCTCGAGCACCTGTGCGGAGCTCAGGTACGTCAGACCTCCACACACTATACACGCCAGCGACGAGACGCTGGCCGCCGAGCGGTGGCGCGCCGACACGCCGGCGTGGGCCACGCTCGAGCACCTGTGCGGAGCTCAGGTACGTCAGACCTCCACACACTATACACGCCAGCGACGAGACGCTGGCCGCCGAGCGGTGGCGCGCCGACACGCCGGCGTGGGCCACGCTCGAGCACCTGTGCGGAGCTCAGGTACGTCAGACCTCCACACACTATACACGCCAGCGACGAGACGCTGGCCGCCGAGCGGTGGCGCGCCGACACGCCGGCGTGGGCCACGCTCGAGCACCTGTGCGGAGCTCAGGTACGTCAGACCTCCACACACTATACACGCCAGCGACGAGACGCTGGCCGCCGAGCGGTGGCGCGCCGACACGCCGGCGTGGGCCACGCTCGAGCACCTGTGCGGAGCTCAGGTACGTCAGACCTCCACACACTATACACGCCAGCGACGAGACGCTGGCCGCCGAGCGGTGGCGCGCCGACACGCCGGCGTGGGCCACGCTCGAGCACCTGTGCGGAGCTCAGGTACGTCAGACCTCCACACACTATACACGCCAGCGACGAGACGCTGGCCGCCGAGCGGTGGCGCGCCGACACGCCGGCGTGGGCCACGCTCGAGCACCTGTGCGGAGCTCAGGTACGTCAGACCTCCACACACTATACACGCCAGCGACGAGACGCTGGCCGCCGAGCGGTGGCGCGCCGACACGCCGGCGTGGGCCACGCTCGAGCACCTGTGCGGAGCTCAGGTACGTCAGACCTCCACACACTATACATGCCAGCGACGAGACGCTGGCCGCCGAGCGGTGGCGCGCCGACACGCCGGCGTGGGCCACGCTCGAGCACCTGTGCGGAGCTCAGGTACGTCAGACCTCCACACACTATACACGCCAGCGACGAGACGCTGGCCGCCGAGCGGTGGCGCGCCGACACGCCGGCGTGGGCCACGCTCGAGCACCTGTGCGGAGCTCAGGTACGTCAGACCTCCACACACTATACACGCCAGCGACGAGACGCTGGCCGCCGAGCGGTGGCGCGCCGACACGCCGGCGTGGGCCACGCTCGAGCACCTGTGCGGAGCTCAGGTACGTCAGACCTCCACACACTATACACGCCAGCGACGAGACGCTGGCCGCCGAGCGGTGGCGCGCCGACACGCCGGCGTGGGCCACGCTCGAGCACCTGTGCGGAGCTCAGGTACGTCAGACCTCCACACACTATACACGCCAGCGACGAGACGCTGGCCGCCGAGCGGTGGCGCGCCGACACGCCGGCGTGGGCCACGCTCGAGCACCTGTGCGGAGCTCAGGTACGTCAGACCTCCACACACTATACACGCCAGCGACGAGACGCTGGCCGCCGAGCGGTGGCGCGCCGACACGCCGGCGTGGGCCACGCTCGAGCACCTGTGCGGAGCTCAGGTACGTCAGACCTCCACACACTATACATGCCAGCGACGAGACGCTGGCCGCCGAGCGGTGGCGCGCCGACACGCCGGCGTGGGCCACGCTCGAGCACCTGTGCGGAGCTCAGGTACGTCAGACCTCCACACACTATACACGCCAGCGACGAGACGCTGGCCGCCGAGCGGTGGCGCGCCGACACGCCGGCGTGGGCCACGCTCGAGCACCTGTGCGGAGCTCAGGTACGTCAGACTTCCACACACTATACACGCCAGCGACGAGACGCTGGCCGCCGAGCGGTGGCGCGCCGACACGCCGGCGTGGGCCACGCTCGAGCACCTGTGCGGAGCTCAGGTACGTCAGACCTCCACACACTATACACGCCAGCGACGAGACGCTGGCCGCCGAGCGGTGGCGCGCCGACACGCCGGCGTGGGCCACGCTCGAGCACCTGTGCGGAGCTCAGGTACGTCAGACCTCCACACACTATACACGCCAGCGACGAGACGCTGGCCGCCGAGCGGTGGCGCGCCGACACGCCGGCGTGGGCCACGCTCGAGCACCTGTGCGGAGCTCAGGTACGTCAGACCTCCACACACTATACACGCCAGCGACGAGACGCTGGCCGCCGAGCGGTGGCGCGCCGACACGCCGGCGTGGGCCACGCTCGAGCACCTGTGCGGAGCTCAGGTACGTCAGACCTCCACACACTATACACGCCAGCGACGAGACGCTGGCCGCCGAGCGGTGGCGCGCCGACACGCCGGCGTGGGCCACGCTCGAGCACCTGTGCGGAGCTCAGGTACGTCAGACCTCCACACACTATACACGCCAGCGACGAGACGCTGGCCGCCGAGCGGTGGCGCGCCGACACGCCGGCGTGGGCCACGCTCGAGCACCTGTGCGGAGCTCAGGTACGTCAGACCTCCACACACTATACACGCCAGCGACGAGACGCTGGCCGCCGAGCGGTGGCGCGCCGACACGCCGGCGTGGGCCACGCTCGAGCACCTGTGCGGAGCTCAGGTACGTCAGACCTCCACACACTATACACGCCAGCGACGAGACGCTGGCCGCCGAGCGGTGGCGCGCCGACACGCCGGCGTGGGCCACGCTCGAGCACCTGTGCGGAGCTCAGGTACGTCAGACCTCCACACACTATACACGCCAGCGACGAGACGCTGGCCGCCGAGCGGTGGCGCGCCGACACGCCGGCGTGGGCCACGCTCGAGCACCTGTGCGGAGCTCAGGTACGTCAGACCTCCACACACTATACACGCCAGCGACGAGACGCTGGCCGCCGAGCGGTGGCGCGCCGACACGCCGGCGTGGGCCACGCTCGAGCACCTGTGCGGAGCTCAGGTACGTCAGACCTCCACACACTATACACGCCAGCGACGAGACGCTGGCCGCCGAGCGGTGGCGCGCCGACACGCCGGCGTGGGCCACGCTCGAGCACCTGTGCGGAGCTCAGGTACGTCAGACCTCCACACACTATACACGCCAGCGACGAGACGCTGGCCGCCGAGCGGTGGCGCGCCGACACGCCGGCGTGGGCCACGCTCGAGCACCTGTGCGGAGCTCAGGTACGTCAGACCTCCACACACTATACACGCCAGCGACGAGACGCTGGCCGCCGAGCGGTGGCGCGCCGACACGCCGGCGTGGGCCACGCTCGAGCACCTGTGCGGAGCTCAGGTACGTCAGACCTCCACACACTATACACGCCAGCGACGAGACGCTGGCCGCCGAGCGGTGGCGCGCCGACACGCCGGCGTGGGCCACGCTCGAGCACCTGTGCGGAGCTCAGGTACGTCAGACCTCCACACACTATACATGCCAGCGACGAGACGCTGGCCGCCGAGCGGTGGCGCGCCGACACGCCGGCGTGGGCCACGCTCGAGCACCTGTGCGGAGCTCAGGTACGTCAGACCTCCACACACTATACACGCCAGCGACGAGACGCTGGCCGCCGAGCGGTGGCGCGCCGACACGCCGGCGTGGGCCACGCTCGAGCACCTGTGCGGAGCTCAGGTACGTCAGACCTCCACACACTATACATGCCAGCGACGAGACGCTGGCCGCCGAGCGGTGGCGCGCCGACACGCCGACGTGGGCCACGCTCGAGCACCTGTGCGGAGCTCAGGTACGTCAGACCTCCACACACTATACATGCCAGCGACGAGACGCTGGCCGCCGAGCGGTGGCGCGCCGACACGCCGGCGTGGGCCACGCTCGAGCACCTGTGCGGAGCTCAGGTACGTCAGACCTCCACACACTATACATGCCAGCGACGAGACGCTGGCCGCCGAGCGGTGGCGCGCCGACACGCCGGCGTGGGCCACGCTCGAGCACCTGTGCGGAGCTCAGGTACGTCAGACCTCCACACACTATACATGCCAGCGACGAGACGCTGGACTCGCTGGACGCGCTGCTGGACGCCGTACGAGAGAGTGCGGAATGGTTTCAGAATACTTATGCAATACTGCAACTCCGAGCGTTTGTCTAGGCTTTTTTCCAGTGCTCAATTTAGCGAACCTATTTGTCGTAAGTCCGCGTGTACCAACAGCAACACACGTAACTAACCATCGGTAAACCTTATGCCGTTGCAATAGGGATTGCTGTATAGCTGCGGGTACTTGTACAAGTAAAAATTAAAAATCGAGTTTTGAACTCTTCTACAAATATAAGGTTCCAAATTCGAAAACGCTTCATTTGCCCCTAGGTGTCGTGTACTGTTAAGAGGCTGACAACACCCGATGACCTTCAAATTGACTTTACTCAAACAGTGTTTCAGCTATAACTACTTGTTTTGAGGAAGTAAAAAAAATGTATGTTAATATTCATTACATTTGAAAGAACTTCGTTGCGTCCGATACACGATTGGACGAAATCGGCTCGATAGAAAATAATTCCAAAGTTACATCTTAAAATTAGCTTTAAACAGTTGTATGCAGAGGCGTATTTGGAAATTTGGCGCCCCGGGCCAGAAAAATTTGCCGCCCCTGTTACTTAACCAGACAGAATATTAAAATTTTCTTAAGACTTTCTGAACCCTTAGTGAAGTTGAAAAAACCGGCCAAGTGCGTGTCAGACCACGCATAGGAGGTTTCAGTACGTTCAATGGAATAAGAACCAAACTAATACCAAAAGGTCGTATCTGATGCCTATGGAAGAAGTTTTTTGGAGATAACTCAAAAATAATGTTCAACACAATTTTCGTAGAAAGTATATGATAAGGCGCATCTCCCCAAATTTTTAAATATTTTTTGGACTTACGGGCACAATTTTTCTGACTTTGGAAGCGATTATTTCAGAAAATATTCTCTTAATCACAAAATGGTCAAAAAAACCTCAATGTTATTTTTAAACACCTATCGATTGATGTGTCACATGTTGATATTTGGTTAAAAATTTTTTTTTTTCAAATTTAAGTAGGTGCATACAAAATACACCTCATATGTAAATTTTATTAAGATACGTCGTATAGTTTCCGAGTAAAATGGCTGTAACATAAGGACGGAGAGACAGACAGACAGACATGAAGAATCCATAATGGTTCCGTTTTTTGCCATTTGGCTATGGAACCCTAAAAACACCCTGCTGATGCCTTTTGCACATCTGCGTAGCGGGATGGACACCGCGATGCAGCGCTACACATTTCGGCGCGTAACAACAGCGGATCGAGAGCAAAACAAGTGCGAATTTGAGTGGAGAGGTTCCACGGTTTTGATTCCGTTCTTGATTCGCACTTGATCCGCTTTGGTTTCGCGGCGTAACGTGCTAAAGGCGTACTGGGACCGGGTAACGTGTTTATGTGTAAGGTCAAGGTGGTATAAGGACCGGGCGGCCACATCACTTACCTCGTCTAGGAGCAGTTTGGAACCTTATTAATCGAAAAGTAAAAATTTTATTGGTCGGTAAATCACTTGGTTGGACAGCGCTCAGCCTGCTCGGTTTTGGTTTTCAAATTAATTTTACATGAAAGAGTGTATTAAGAGCTATCTCCTGGATTTATTTTTTTAATTGCATATTTTAGAAGCTAGAAAGAGTATACAACTGTATAGTCAAATATCTTATTAAATATTTATTGTATAAAAAAAAATTAGTAACCTTAAACTTATTTTTGAAAACGTACCTAAATGAAAATCAGTAATTTATTTTTCAGCATTTGTTTTTGTTTTATTCAATAGTTACAATTGTTACATGTATGGAGTGCACCCCTAAAAATGTTTTTAAAAATAATTCTTGTGCTCCAATATATAGCGGGTTATAAAAGCCATTCAGGCATTCACACACCAAAATTTTATAAATATAGGGCCGTTAATTTCCGCTACAGACGGAAAAAGCACCCCAAAAATTGCACCACTAAAAGTGTCCGAAAACGGAACGGACTAGACTGAGCGCTGTCTGACCAAAAAAGATTGAAAAAGCATCACTTTAGCAATCAAATGAGGTTGGTTTCATCTTGCTACTCGATGAGATAAAAACACCCCAAAAATTGCACCACTAAAAGTGTCCGAAAACAAAATAGACCAGGCCGAGGGCTACGCGAACAAAAAATATTGAAAGAGCATCACTTTAGCTATCAAATGAGATTGGTTTCATCGTGCTACTCGATGAGGTAAAAACATCCCAAAAATTGGACCACTAAAAGTGTCCGAAAACGGAACGGAACAGGGTGAGAGCTATCCAACCAAGTGATTTGTGAGCAATTTTTTTTTCTTTTCGATGAATAAGGTTCCAACCCAAACTGCTCCTCGATGAGGTAAGTGATCATACGGTGGCCGCCCGGTCCAATAGGCTTGTAGTCGTACGTAGCCTATCCATCTTTCCCAAACATTACCCATACCGAAACTACCATTCCCAGTAACTTGACGACTGAGTATCTGGAGGGTGCAAAATATACTAGATTGGATGAACGCTAAGATCAGGAAAGATAGACCCGTATCGCGGATTCTCACTTTTATTGACTTGATTAAGTTTACCGACTGAAAACGGTAGCTTGGCTAAATAACCAGGCATAGTTATATTGTTATCCTTTTTAGGAAAAAATGCCGTTTACTTTATGTGATACATGGTAATGGCAGATATAGAAGGGGGCTTAAGTACAAAATAACGCCCTTCATGTTAATTTAGATTGTGGCGTTTAGAAAATGTTTGTTTAAAATTACTCTTTCTTAGGCCTTATGCGCCCGTACCTAACTGAAGTTCAGCATCGAAAAAGGCGCCCAGAACCAAGCACACGGGGCGGCTCGCGCCGCCCCTGGCAGCCTGCCGCCCCGGGCCATGGCCCTCTTGGCCATAGGGTAAATACGCCCCTGGTTGTATGTCTTTAGTTTCTTGACTTATACGTCTGTAACTAAGGACAAAATTCCACCACACTAATACTAAAAACTTCGTTGCCTTGTATTTCTCAATTAATGCGTAGTTTTTTTTTATTCATCATTTTGCAAAATTTGCAATGGGCTCCCATATGTTTCTCTTTCACTCGCGCTGAAAAAGATAGGGAGGGTATTTAGCTGTTGTCAGTCCCATAACTTGGTGGTATTACAGGACGACCACATGGCCGCGTCCGTGGGCGACGAGAGCGGCGTGTGGACGTGCGGAATCTGCACCTTCCACAACTCCATGCGGCGCGACGCGTGCGAGATGTGCGCCATGCCGCGGTGAGTCACGTTTATGTTATACCTGTGATATATAATAATGACAGATGGGTTATGTACGCTCCAAAAGTGAAGCACTTAATATGAGTGAATTCAAACAACTGTCGCTAGTCGCGCACCGGCCAGCGTGAGATGCGGACGTGCCAATGAGCTCCCGCCACCCGCGTGAGAAAGAGACAAACTTTAATTTTCAAACAATGAGAGTGACAAAGATGTAATGATTGTCAAAGTTACTAGTCGCGGACTACTAGTATAACATAATGATATTTACTGTAACAAAATGGGCAGAAAAAATACTTCCAGAGTTATTTCATAACCTAGCAACGATTCTGTTATGTTTATATAGATAAACATAACAGAATCGTTGCTAGGTTATGAAATAACTCTGGAAGTATTTTTTCTGATTCTGTTTATATAGATAAACATAACAGAATCGTTGCTAGGTTATGAAATAACTCTGGAAGTATTTTTTCTGATTCCGTTTATATAGATAAACATAACAGAATCGTTGCTAGGTTATGAAATAACTCTGGAAGTATTTTTTCTGATTCTGTTTATATAGATAAACATAACAGAATCGTTGCTAGGTTATGAAATAACACTGGAAGTATTTTTTTTTATTCTGTTTATATAGCAACATAACAGAATCGTTGCTAGGTTATGAAATAACTCTGGAAGTATTTTTTCTGATTCTGTTTATATAGATAAACATAACAGAATCGTTGCTAGGTTATGAAATAACTCTGGAAGTATTTTTTCTGATTCTGTTTATGTAGATAAACATAACAGAATCGTTGCTAGGTTATGAAATAACACTGGAAGTATTTTTTTTTTATTCTGTTTATATAGATAAACATAACAGAATCGTTGCTAGGTTATGAAATAACTCTGGAAGTATTTTTTTTTATTCTGTTTATATAGATAAACATAACAGAATCGTTGCTAGGTTATGAAATAACACTGGAAGTATTTTTTTTAATTCTGTTTATATAGATAAACATAACAGAATCGTTGCTAGGTTATGAAATAACTCTGGAAGTATTTTTTCTGATTCTGTTTATATAGATAAACATAACAGAATCGTTGCTAGGTTATGAAATAACACTGGAAGTATTTTTTTTATTCTGTTTATATAGATAAACATAACAATCGTTGCTAGGTTATGAAATAACTCTGGAAGTATTTTTTCTGATTCTGTTTATATAGATAAACATAACAGAATCGTTGCTAGGTTATGAAATAACTCTGGAAGTATTTTTTCTGATTCTGTTTATATAGATAAACATAACAGAATCGTTGCTAGGTTATGAAATAACTCTGGAAGTATTTTTTCTGATTCTGTTTATATAGATAAACATAACAGAATCGTTGCTAGGTTATGAAATAACTCTGGAAGTATTTTTTCTAATTCTGTTTATATAGATAAACATAACAGAATCGTTGCTAGGTTATGAAGTAACTCTGGAAGTATTTTTTCTAATTCTGTTTATATAGATAAATATAACAGAATCGTTGCTAGGTTATGAAGTAACTCTGGAAGTATTTTTTCTGCTCATTTTGTTAGAGTAAATATCATTATGTTATACTAGTAGTCCGCGACTAGTAACTCGCGATTTACTTGCAAACGAGATGACCAATATAACAAGACCCTTCTGAAGATTATTTTTCGTCTTCAAACTCCACAACCCCTTTATCGATACTGCTCATATACGAACTCTCAAATTATATGTATCTCTGCTACAACCCCAACATATTTCATTCAGGAAAACGTTACGTGACGTTTAGGTAACGTTGAGGTTAGCTGGAAGAGATCCCTTTAAGGGTTAAGTTCGCCTTTGTATACACTCACTATATTTTTGTTGGTTATGTACTTGTTTTGTGCAATAAAGTGTTTTACTACTACTACGTTACTAAAGTTATGGCGGAACAAACCTTCAAACTTAAAAGCCATCGAAATGCCGAGATGTCTCGGTAGCCAGGTGGCAGTCGTGTCCAAAGTTGTTTGTAAGAACTTCGCTTCGCTTACGCTTCGCTCGTTCGATGATATCACGTATTTTTAACCCCCAATGCAAAAACGGGGGTGTTATAATTAAAAGTTTGACTACTGTGTAAAAAAAGTTTGACTACGCTTAAACGGATGGACCGATATCAATGCGTGTTTTATTTGACAGCAGGTTTTCCAGCGATGGATCTAAGACATGTTTTAACGCAATGAATACGAGCGTATTTTGTTATTAAAAAAATATAGGTTTACTACCGCTGTAGTCAAACCTCTTTGTTTGCGTATACACTCCCGTTGCACTAAATAGGTGATGAGCTAATTGGCTGGCAAGTGTATAAATTCCGTTTGAATGGTCTCTGATGCCTAGTTGGTAGTGACCCTACCTACAAAGCTGGTCCTGGGTTTGAAACCCGGTAAGGGCATTTATTTGTGTTTTATCCTAAACCTTATTCAGTTTACAGAGGCAAGATAATTGTCGCATTATACGTATTTATTAGCAATATCATGAATATTTCGATTATGTGCCTGTATCGTGAGTTTCACCATACCGCAAAATATTCTAATTAGAGATGCAACGGATATCCGGCCACTATCCGGTATCCGACCTACCCGGCCATAAAGTTACTATTCAGCTGAATACCGGATAGTAAAATGACACGTAGTCAAGTTTAAAAACGACATGAATACGTAGTAAACCACCAAATAATTTACTTATTAATTTAGTTAAGTCACGTAATTCTTCCATTATTTAAAAGACATAACATTAGGGATCTAAACATTCCTTGAACAAGTTGGGACCTGCGTGGAGTGCCACCTGCGTGCTAAAATAGGCATGATGATTTTTTTTTCAGTTATGGTATCAATCGATTCGTTTTGTTGTGAGGATCAAATGTCTACATAGATCCAATTGCATTAAAGCAACACAAACGTCAGAAATGAAATTCAAATTTTAACACTCGCTTTGTTTCTCAAAACGCTCCTAACAAAATTATGTGCAATATTGCACATATATGCCTTGTTTAAAGTATGAAAAAATTGATATATGTGAGAAATCGAATGGTGCCATTATTTTATTTCATTTCGTACTTTAAAAAAATCGTAAAATGTAGACATTTTGAAGCCTGATATATTTCAACCATTTCAATAGATTTTTAAAATTTTCACTTTACTATGTTGCATCTATTCAACTTAATTTTATTACAAAATTCAACATGTGTCATCATCCCTATTAACTGTATGTAGAATTTTCGGCCGAATATCCGGCTATCCGGCCAAACCAATATCCGTTGCATCTCTACTTGTAATCCGATGTATCCTTGTAATTTGATGAATAAGGTGTCCAATTGATTCGTTTGTGTGGCCCAATCCGCTCAAATGACAATCAGTTAAAAATGTATAATCAATTTCCTAAAAGGTGTAGGATAGAAAAGTCGAAATTGTTTTACTTTTATGGTTTAATTTTTAGGTATAAATAAATATTGTCCTCACTTCCAATTTACTGCCTTCAATCCTTTTTGTTACTCTAAATTAAAACCTTGTTTTGTTTCCAGGGGAACGAGTAATGCTATGTAAATAAATACAAATATGAATATGAAGCAAGCTGGGTTAGAGTAGGACGCGCCGACGGCGACGCGCATGTGGCCCGCGCCGCGGGAGCCACGACTTTTATATACGAGAGAGAAGCTGAATAATAATACATTGTATTGGAGCGTTTTATTTATTATCCTCGATCATGGTACAGTCGCCATCAAATATATCGGAGCGGCCAAGGTACTCAAATATATCTGAACATGCACTTTATTGCCTTGAGAATAGAGGCGTTGTTCAGATATTTGTGACCACCTTGGCCGCTCCGATATATCTGATGGTGACTGTACAATAAAACGAGGTAGGTTTCCGGAATCGAACCTTGAACCATCTTATTCGGTAAGTAGTAATAATAATAAATAATAAATATTCTTTATTGTGCACCACATGAGAAAAGAGAAAAATATACAGCGATACAGTGATAAAAACTAGGTAACAACAAGCGGTCTTATCGCTAAAAAGCGATCTCTACCAGACAACCTTTTTAAGTAGTCTACATTAATAACGTTTCTCTCTGGATAGCTAAACTAATCCGTTGAGCAAGATAGCTGCCAGCTCTTGAGTCTCATGTGGCATCTCCGAGTCTCTTCGACACCCTGTATATCAAATTAGGTATTATATTATGACATCGCCTGTCACGCTCCTATTTAATTCCGAACTAAACACATATTTTTGAATGCTTTCGAACCGATTACTTCTATATTTACGTTATATCTACACATAATTACGACTTTCTAGTTGTAAATCTAACCACCATTGACCAATGTCGATAGATCAATAGGTTTAAGCCGCGGAATGACTAGCTAGACAGTTTAATGGGTCTCTAAAAATGGTTTTTATATTAACTTGGCCAAGAATCGAACCTGGAGCCACCTTACTCAGTAAGCAGATTCACGTTATTATTAGACCCTTCACCCTCGTAACTTTGGTTAAATTAACTCTTTTTCCAGGCATGGTAGGTACGATATCGCTGGCCCAATATTACAGGGTTCTATGAAACATTTTCAGGGTAGTTAAATTTAGACTTAGTGTCACTATGACAATGTTCAAATTTCAATTCGATAAAAGGGAAACATACGAGTAGAACCCTGTAATATTGGGCCAGCGATATATCGACCTCATATACAGTATGTCCTTAGCCATTGGACAAAACCTTAAATCCCACATAGCGTTACTTCTCAGGAATGCTCTAACGTTAATATTTTTTATTAGAACAAAAGGTAAAAAACCGGCCAAGAGCGTGTCGGGCCACGCTCAGTGTAGGGTTCCGTAGTTTCCCGTCCGTCACAGTAAGTGTCCCCACTTAAGAGTTAAAATAACACCGCCATGTAAGATATGATATGAGCGTTCCACGTACAGCGACATCTATCGGCAAATTAAGTAAACTATTGCGCGCGAGCTTAATGTATAGAGATGATTTTTATGGGATAACTCTTTATTGCGTGAACCGATTTTCACCGTTTTTACTTTATTTGAAATCACGTCATTTCATTGTGATTTTGTAGAAATTACAGGTACAATAAACACCTGCTTATACGGCTAAATTACTAACTTAGTTCAGAAATTATTTTGTAATTTTTTTTCAAAAAATATTCAACCTATCAAGTTCAAAATAATTTTCCTAGAAAGTTTTTATAAAGTTCTACTTATGAGATTTTTTTCATATTTTTAAAACTTATGGTTCAAAAGTTAGAGGGGGGGACATATTTTTTTTTACTTCTGGAGCGATTATTTCCGAAAATATTTACATTATCAAAAAATGATTTTAGTAAACCCCTATTCATTTTTAAATACCTATCTAACAATATATCACACCTTAGGGTTGAAATGAAAAAAAAAAATCACTCCCCACTTTACGTATAGGGGAGGTACCCTAATAAAACATTTTTTTCCACTTTTTATTTTACCACTTTGTCGGCGTGATTGATATACATATTAGTACCAAATTTCAGCTTTCTAGTGCTAACGGTCACTGAGATTATCCGCGGACGGACGGACGGACGGGCAGACATGGCGAAACTATAAGGGTTCCTAGTTGACTACGGAACCCTAAAAAATAAAGTCTAACAAAAGTTATTTCCAATATTCTACAACAAAAAGAAACATACTTTATTAGTCATCAATGTCATCATGAGCAGTGTTTTTGACAATAGCATATGACACGTCACGTCAGAACAACGCAAGATGTTTGTATGTGTGTGTCGGTGTTGGCACCTGCACCATCGACATATAATATCAAGACGAGTGAAGGCAAGCAAAGTTCAAGTGAAAAACGACCCATTTTCACGTTTACAAAACTAAAATGTCTTATGTCTTATTAACCAATCAAGTACTCGTTCTTTAAGCATATTTGTTTGTGTTAACCTTAATTCCGCAAAGGTTTCATGCCATTTCACCAATAAGAAAAGTTGCCGTGTTGTGAGTGGTCAAAATCAATTTGACAATGAAGTTTAATTGGACAGGAGATATTCAAATGAAATAACTGAAATGTCAAGTTAACGTATAATAAATACGCCTAAGTTTGACGTGGATGGGTTCACGTAATAAATAATAATGCAATCAATTAACAATTTTTTTTGTGCATTTTTCATTACTTATGTAATATGCGTAAATTTAATCGTTCTTGCGGAATAAGGAATTCCAATTCCTTCTATTCTATACTGCAATGCTCAGTGGGCACCCAAGTTGGGTTTTGCCTTTCAATTCGAACCGCAGAAATCCATGCATGCCTTCTTACTTCGTTCTTGGGGAAACTTTAAACATACACATACTGTTGAAGTCATCATTATAACAGAATTTAAATTATATTTAGTAGGTAAGTAAAACCGACTGAGGTGGCATATTCAGATTGTTTATTAAGTACGTATCTCGTATTCCCAATATATGAGTACAAGGGAGACATTTCGATATTATCAAAGTAGTATAATATTGATAAAGATTTATTCCAAGGACCCATACTGTATATCGAAAAAATAAAATGAAAAGATTCTTTGTTAATAACGGAAACCTAACTGCTATTACTACTAGGTAATACTTATAAATGAACATTCATTATACTTTTCCTCAAATGAGTTATGTTTTTCTTTTCCAAAACTTATATTGCATAACATCGACCAAGTCCGTAATGTATGAGAATATCTATGCTTGATTTACTTACCGATGAAAAGAAATATCACCATCTTTGGCGCCTGTGTGGCTCCTGCACCAATGCACGGCACAAGCCGGCATTTTAATACCGATATATTACCGAAATTTCATGGACCGAAAAATGTAATATTTTGACGACATGACAATTTCAAAATGTTTGACATGACATTAGGGCACCGCTGTCACAAGCTCCGCCCACTTTGGTACCAGGAAAGTGGAGCAGATTTTGAGCGTTGATTAGTGATTACGCTTCCTTACTTATTATTCTTCCAAGACCTGCACTCACAAACATTTATCAAGTTAAATTTGTCATGAATAAACGAGATAATCAAATAGGTTGAAGAAGAGGTATCACTCATACCGTTCAATGAGGATGTATTTTCTAATGGCCTTTTAATACAATTACTATATTACATACAGGCTGCTCCAAACTAATAAATTGTATTTTGTCAATTTCTTCGTAACCACTGTATTGTTAAGATACTTGATATACTAGTTCTAAATACCCTAATACATATATATTTATGTGTCGGCTTTGTCCTATGGCTAACGACACTATATCAAATCAATTGAATTTAAACCTCAACAATCGAATTTAAGGTTCAAATTTGATTGGACTATACCAAAAATGACTCCTTTAAATAAATCACCAAAAAGTTGGTATTAACTATATATGGAATTTTTGAGAAATCCTCTGGATTGGTGCGGCTTGGAAAAAGGTTTAAGACGTGCAGAATTTGGATCGTTATACGACTTCGTCGATCGTTAGGGCTCCTCTACACCATGGGCCAGTTTAGACTGGCGACTGGGTGCGTTTCCACCAGATATGAACGAGATGCGTTGCGAGGAATGTATTTTTTAAGAACCAATCATAGAGCTGAGCTGTGCGAGGATAAACAAATGAAGTGATTCTATTGGTGCTTAACAAACACATTCCTCGCAACGCATCCTCGCTCATCTCTGGTGGAAACGCAGCTATACCGACGGAACGAGATCGCAATACCGTTTGCTCCCTCTAACGCATAGCTGTGTCCCTATGATGGCCCATGGTGTAGGTAGAGGAGTCTTCAGGAACTACTTTTCTTTCCACTCACTGTTCGACTCTTGTTGAGGGCTATTTTTTCTTGTTTCCTAATTAAGATAAAAAGGACACAAAATAAAACAAAAGAATAGATTTTGTAAAAATATTTTATTCAATATGTACAATTTAGTAACTAAGCGTTGCACAGCGCAGCGGACGGACGAGCGACTATAGTTTTTATAGCATACTCAGCGATCATCATAACCAGAGGAGATTCAGTCAAAAATATATTTACACCTTTGCATCTTATTACAAAGGATTAACGTGCAAAAATTTAAATATATCTTTAACGTCCCCTGTCCAATAAGGCAGTCAATGGTACAATTAAAGACACTTTAAAGGCAATGCTGGTATGCTAGTCCGATATTTTAGTGTTCTTTTAGGTTAGGCCCTAAAATTTAGGACTACATATTTACCAGAATGTAAACAACAACACGTGACCTCGGATCTATCAGCCAAGATTCTCATTGGCCGAATAATTCAGTCACGTGGCTTTTTGTTAACATTCTGTCAAATACCTTATGGCTGTTTTTGAAACGATTTCACACTAAGTTGAGTTAAGGGTAATAGGTACTCGCTGCGAAGGCAACTGTCAATTTGTTTGTCTGTGGTATAAGTCAAATCTCATACAGAAAAAGGACCATCGTACGCAGCGCCATCTAGAATTCATTTAACCAGCTGTCAAATTCCATATAAAATAAGGACCACCGTACGCAGCGCCATCTATGATGACTTTTCACCTGGTACAACCGGCTTTTAAGTTGTATACCGTTTCAAAAACGTACCTCTGTCGTCCGAACCGCTACACTGCACTCCGCGCCCGCGTTAAGCGCACACTAGCGTATGTTTCACGTCATGTATATAAATGTGTGCGTATCAAGGGTGAACTAGTAACCTATAAGTAGTTATAGTTTGTCGGAAATTATGTAAGGTCTATTCGATTGACATAATACACGTTGCTGAGGGAAACGAACAGTTAATCTTAACCCTTTGAACGCCATACGTCATATACAAAACACACCAAGATCCCGGCCGCAAGCGAGCCAATATAAACCTTACTTGAAAGTATGAAGGTTACTTTTACAGCGTACGTCATAACGCCGAAGGGTGTCCTTGGCGCTGTGGGCACTACTTATGACACCTTTAGGTGTTATTAGCGTTCAAAAGGTTAACTTGCAGAATTTAGCCAGTTTTTGGACGCGGTGCCATCTTTAGGCCCCCGGGGGATGCGTAAAGCATTTTCACACCGACAAAAAAAAGGTATGTTATAAATGGTTTAAACTATAACCGTTAGTATTTTAAACATGACGTGAAACGTAAACGCGAGCTACTTACATCCGTGCGGGAGCTGCCGTGGCAGTGCTTAACACCGTTCACTCACATAATGGGATCCAAAATTACTATCCACGTTTCTCGAACATTCAAAATGATAGACAATGATGGTTTCTGCGATCGATTTTCTCACCAGGTGGTAGCACTGTGGCAAGTAGTCTTTTTGACAGTAGCTGTCAAAATCCACTAATATAAAAAATATGATTGAACATGATTGGTGGATTATGACAGCTACCTCTCGCCACGGTGCTGCCACCTAGTGAAAAAATCGATCGGACAAACCCTCACTGAATAAGTCAGAAGACGAGGTCAAAAGCAGTAGGTACACTTAAAACATGATTTTCTGTTCCTTTTACGGCAAACTTCGTTACTGCGAGTATTAAAAATCCTAACTGACGTGTCGTCATGCATATATATACCTTGTACATAGCACCAAGAACGTATGTTGGGTTTCAAGTATAATTTTTCGATGTCTCAAATGGCTGTTGAAAAGTTATTCATGCTCAGAGATAGCATAACTGTCGTCATTCTTGTAAAACATCAAAAGAAATGGGGATAAGTAGTAATTCTTTTAACGGGCGGTGCTTATAAGTCATCGATTGTATTGTAACTTCTTGGATCCCATTATACAAGTACCTAAGCGGGTAGCCGCGAGTGCCGCCACCGTCTTACAGCTAATTTCCAGATCACGAGAGCTCCAAAGTTTTGGTTTGTCATGTTCGGCGGCGGCGCGGGCTCTATGCTGTCCAAATTATTTATGGTCACAGACACATCTAAATTTAGAGGCTGTTCCTAAATTATGTCAACGGTTAGAGAAGTCTTTTAAATCGATAGAAACTGGCAGATTTCATATACAATTGTCGCTTCAGATGAAATCTGAAATTATTGAACCTTGCAGGTTGAGATTTGAGGTCAAAAATTTCAATTAAATATAAACTGATCTGTATTCATGAAATCCTGAGCCGGATTGTATGTTAAGTAGTTCTTATAAATTTTGATCCGCTGTTAGTAAAATAGTCTATATTGACAGATTTTGAAGTACTGCAGACACCAAAAGACTACCATAGATTAGATTTTAATAAAGAAACATTAAATCGCCCTTCCAAAAAAACAAATGTATATCAAAGCGATGTTCTGATGTTCATTTTGGATTTTTTTGGTGCGCAAGTCAGTTAGGTTATCATGGTTATTTCTGATGTACCTTTAAATACAAGCCATTTGAATTCAGATGTCTGTGGCGGACCTTAGGATACGTTGGGATACCTAAAGGTTTAATATTTGGAGAAAAGTGGCCCCTCGCGTGAGCTGCTCGCTCGTTATACTACACTTATCGTTTACATACAATTATTCGAAACATATATACTATATATACAATGAACACGAGTGCGATTTTGAATTTCATACAATTTAAACATCAAAGACTAAGGAGGTACAGTAAATTTTTACATATCCTTGCCTGTACACTCGCTTTAATTTACAAGCGACTTTTGCTATTAATGAAGCCGATCGTCCATCTAAAAATATATTAGCAAAGCACATTGTTAGAGAAACAAAATCACAATTTGATGCATTTTGGATGAAAAACAGGCCTCACTATACGTAAATTAATCCAACAGGTACATAATTTCACATTAGTAATAACTATGGCCAGAAAATAACGTCAAATCTACGTCAGCTAAACACTATAATAAAATCATGCCAGGAAGTACCCTGTGGGACTCCAAAGTACGAATAAACTGATGGAATTTGAGTCTTATGGTTTCTAATGTCGATTTTTTCACCAGACGGCACCATAATCCAACCAATCATGTTTAATCATATCTTTTGATTCGTGGATTTTGGCAGCGAGACCTCTCGCCACGGTGCTGCCATCTGGTGGAAACATCGATTTCAGAAACCCTTATTGGTTTTTTAAATTTTTAATACCATTTCGAGCTTATTCTCAGGAGGAAACAAATACATACAATATTTTATTATCTTATTTCTATGCATTATAAGTTATAACTGTATTGATATTTATCTGTCAAGTGGTTTTCAACTCTATTTCAAGAGAAGGAAGTCTTATTATACGTGCAATATTTTAAGAAAGATACTGCAAATATTATAGGCATTTGTCTATACAAACGTCTTCGAGGCATGATCTGTGAATATAATCTGTCGTTACGCTACTCGCAATTTGATAAAAACTAATTAGCTAAATACATACAATGTCTTAAAGCATCTTTTTTTTCACGTTTTTAAAACCTCTGTCTTAACTAATACTATTTTTTTCATTTTCACATTTTAACTTTTTTTTCGCGGCGCACATAATCGCGCATATTAAGGCCTTGGTTTGAAAAGCCTAATACAATTTCGTTAAGAAGTGGTCACGACAGTGTACCTATTTACTATTTATTTCAGGCACCGCATCTAATAGTTGCCGATCGTATACCTAAACTGCAATGTTGCGATGACATAAATCATTTCTCTTTTATCTCAGAGAAATGTCTTAAGTCGCTATGGGTGCTGCGGGCTTATGAAAGCATTCGTGTCTCTCACACTTACAGAATTAGATTAAGATAAAAGGTTTACTTTAGAACTTCATCTGATTATCAAGCAGTTTTTTTACAATCGTCGACTAAGGGTTTCCCCACATATAGTGACGCGGAATCGGCAAAATCCGATGGAAAAAGCTTTATGTCCATGCAATAAGAGCTAACAAGGCACGGTTCGGCTCGGATCGGCTCGGCCGACGGCTGCCGACGCGTCGACGTTTTTTTCGCTCGTATTGCGTAGACATAAAGCTTTTTTCTATCGGCTAATGCCGATTCCGCGTCGATAGGTGTGGGGAAATCCTAACATTGTCTCAAAACCTGTGTATCTGAGATGTGAGAGAGAAAGCTATCATCCTGCAGCCACGCATTCAGCTTCCTTGGTGCAAGGGCGATCGGCCAAAGCCTCGCCATATTGTTACAATGTTCATAAAGCTGACATTATGAATAATAACAAAACGATTCCTACAGCATTTTGCCCTATATTTAACAGCATTTGGCTGAAATTTAACTATTACTTTGTACGTATACGTAAGTATTGTGAATTATAAACGTTACCAACAGAGCTGCTTTAGAACTTAAATTAGGTAGTCTTTAGGTAGTTTTACTCCTTGTGGCTAAAATGAGAAAAGAGGGGGTACCACGTGTCTTTTGTAACTGTTGATTCTCGTGTAAAATATGATTTAGAAGATGAATTAGTTATCTGGATTTGCAAATTTAAGATATCTAAACCAGCTCCGCTACAATGGACTAAGTATATCGAAGTGTAAAAATAACAATAAATTTTTCTTGATGATCGTAACAACTTTAAATGTTTTAAGACACAAAATTTGAAAATTTCTTATGTGAAACATTCCGATCGCCGTTGGATGAGTTTGTCCGGAAAGAGCAGTGTCGTAGAATATATGCGCTTCTATATAAAACAGGACACTTTTCTTTGCCGACAAACTCTATATACCTCTTAAATATTCGCCGTGCCGTGTTAAATAAAATAATAAATGGAGCTACGTCGGTCGGATGGTTTCACAGTTACGATTCGCGTAACACCGTACCGTCGCAAAGACGTTTTTGTGAAATGTCTCGACTAAATGTTAGCCGCACATTTCCAGCATAATGAAATTGTGCTATTTGACGGATGCTTTCGGCCTATGGACGTGATGTCGAACTTACCCAGGCCAGGTTGGGTGAGTAAAACCCCGACGTTATTATACCTACTCCAAAAAAGTTCGATTTCTTTTTGGCAAAACAAGTAAGTTTTATTTAACCAACCTGGCTTGAGAGAATACAGCTGGCCGAAAGTAGTGGGGCCTATTTATCGAATGGTATTAGACTAATATTGGCCTACCTTTCCAGAAATAGACCCTGAAGAAATAGACTGAACATTGAACTCATTTAACCCTTTGACCGCCCAAGACGTCAAATCACGCGTAAGAAGTTGTGCCCTGAGCGCCAGCGCGTGATATCACGTCCAAAATATAACCGGTTTGCCTTGCGCGCTCGCGCTGAGGGCACCATTTTTCTGTCCGATGCTTGGCGGTTAAAAGGTGAATATACGGAGAATCAAGTCAGCATTCGCTTGGCTCTCCGGCAAGAGGCCGTAGATACCGTTTTCGTGCTGGCTGCAATTCTCTGTTTTATAAGAGTTCTGTAGCAAGCGGGTGACAGCTGTCAGTTCAACAGTAGATCTGTCAGAAAGTATTTTTGACATAAGATGACAGCTGTCACCTGCAGGGAGTGTCGGCACGAAGGAACGCGATTATTGTTGGCTGGTCTAGTCGACGGTGGGCGCCTGCACGCGCATGGGCGGGAAGTGCTTGGGGTCGCGCAGGTCGAAGGCGCCGCGCGGCGGGGATCCCTCCAGCGCCGCGCCCAGCTCCGTGTCGCGCTCCGAGTCTGCAGACCACCGTTACAATGCAAGCCCGATACGCGAAGTGTGGACGCAGTTTAGGGAAACGTTGAAATATGCTATTAAATCCCAGTTGGCTGCTTTCCTAACGAGCTAACTCAGCTACTCTTTATGAAACGTGAAAACGATTTGATTTCTAAAGCATTATTATTCTGTGACGTGACGTTATATTATGATGATAAGGCATGGCCTTTATATGAACATTGCAGACTTTATAATTATTTACAACGAAAATATATGTTTGACCAGAGTTTTCCGTCAATTCCGTCTGCTACTAAATCTGTTTATAACTAATCAGTTAAAAACTCTAACAAATGTCTAATTTTGTCAGTTGGTATAAAACACTCCCATTTGATTTCGTGATTGCTACGCAACAGTTAAATTTATAGCTAGGAAAGTAGCCAATTCTGATTTTTTTTCTTATTATTATTAATGCAATGAACAAACATAATGAAAAGAGTATAACGTTTTTAACGTTAACATACATCCTCCTAGAGTTTGTCCCGGCTTTTTGCCACGGCTCTATTGAGCAATTCCAACCGAGAGGGGAAACTAGAGTTTGTTAGGATTAGAGCCGGTTTCCTCACGGTGTTTTCCTTCACCTAAAAGCGACTAGTAAATATCAAATGATATTTCACACATAAGTTCCGAAAAAGTGTTTGAACTCGTGACCTCCGGAATGAAAGTGACGTCACCGCCAGCGCTTCGTTAGAAGATTATAACGTTAAGTTATGACTAAAAGTTTAAGACAAACACGCACACATTCGAACGAAAACAACACATGAAGAACCATGTATGTAGTTAAACATATCGAAATATGAACAAAACCCACAAATAATGTAAAAATACCAACTTATCAGATTTACTTTATATGGATTTGCCCATTGCAGGTTCGGTTTCGCTAAACTACGTCCAATTGTATGTCTTTACATGGTAGCTACTAAAGCGTTATAAACCTTTTTTGGTCTAATGTATTATCCCAATCCAGATTTCTTATCCTCAAACAACACCTTATGGGAAAGAGGTGGACAAAGATGAAAAAGAAACCCGAAGTAATTAGAACACTTGTTTTAGAATTATTTTATTGAAAAAACTATTGACCTCGTAATGGAGAATGCAGTAAGTACTTAGGTACAGTAGGCTAGTCACGGCTCGGCCTGCCCTTGAATATGAAAAATTAGATAACTAGAAAATACTAAGGTAAAGGCTCAGGAAAGATGCTGGGTTTTAGCCCTGTCACATCAAAAATGCCATAAACTATGTATATAGTAATTAAGTTGCAGTTACTCCGATTCGGATTTAAATGGCAAGTCTTCGGGTGCCCAAACAACGCATGTCTAACGTGGACAACATTGTAAGTGCACTTTGTGTGATGTGATATGACTTTAACCCTTTGACGGAAAGCCGTGCCCCTAAGCGTCAGTACGTGATATCACGTCCAAAATGTAACCGGTTTTTTCCGTTTGATGCTTGGCGGTCAAAGGGTTAACGCGTGAGTTTAACTGTTGTTAATTTTATTAAAATTTGAGTCAGTATGACATGATTAATATAATAAAGCAGACTTTTGTAAATTTTAGACTTTTTATGAATATCATATACCTATAAATGCATTCCGTATACCATAACATTTATGGCTGACATTAGGTAATCTTTGACAAAAAATACTGCATTCGCCGTTACGAGGTTCTAGCCCATATCGTGTGACGATAGACGTTAAATGTCCTGGTTAACACCCCATGTGCTATTCCACACCAGAAGGCTTATCATGGTCCCGTTTACAAGAAAATAAAGACAAGCCTTATTAAGCTTACTGTGGGACTGGACTAGGTATCAAACTAGTCCCACAGTAAGCTCAATAAGGATTGTCTTTGCCGTTCTGGAGTAAGGGGATATAAACTCTTTATCTTGTCTTTATAAAAAAATATTATGGGACAATCTTACACAATGATTTGCCTAAGCAACTAAGTAACATTTCAGTCTTTAGTTAGAAAATTAGATTTAGATTTATTTCTTCTTTATATTAGAAACACAACCATAATAAACGCGCACAAAAAGGAGCGTTAGATGTGACCAGTTTCGAGTTCTTTAAAATAAATTCATTCTAAGACAAATATTTTAACGGGTGTATTTTCGAATTAAGAGGCGGGTCGATACGATTTTGCATGCTGGATCTCATCGAATGAAGCTTGTAACTCGTAATACGTAGGAAGTCACTTTTTATTTTAGAAAGGGCCACTTGTCTAAGGCTCTCTTTCTACTGAACCGGAGATGAGATGAGACGCGCAGGAATCAACCAATAGCATCATCCGCCGCTAATCCCCGCCTCAGAGGAAAGTCAGCTTATTGGTTCATTCCCGAACGTCTCCTATCATTTCCGTCTCAGTGGATGGAAGCTTTACAAGTTACAAGTTTCCGTGGAACCGGCCCCAATGATAGAAAGGGATAGTAAGTTAACACGGAGCGAGGCCGCGTTGTGAGTTGATGGCTGCGTTAGAACCGAAGCGAGTGAGATGAGGTGAGGGGTCCTCTTCAACAGGCCGGGCTACACAGACCGAGCATCCTCGCCAGAGAATTGCCGCGCGAAGCAGCTTGCGGCCTTGGCTAATTCTAGCTACTCTTGTCAGAGCTGCTTCGCGCGGCAATTCCCTGGCGAGGCTGCTTGGTCTGTGTGGACCCGCCTAATGACAACCCGTGATATGGCTGGCTAAACGGCGATATGACGAGCTCTCGTGTAAACCGTTTGGAGGTGTCCGGCGTGCCCGAGGCCAGGGGGAGTAGGAATGGTTCACTTACCGCAGTTGCACTAGTTCTAGGAATCCCTCGTTGTTTGAGTCCATGTTTTGGAAGTATTGGATTTTTATTTTTATTTACCATGTCGAAGAAACATGAACATTGCAATCTGATCTATACATGTGTAGATAAAGAGGTGTCGTTTGTTATTAAATGCGTAAAAATACAGATTACAGACTAGTACACTAGAATGGGCGTAACGTAAAAAAAAGGCTGTTTTTTAGAAAGTTATCATTAAAAACCAAGACTCCAAATCAAGAACTTACAAAACAACACATTATCGACTAGGTGTTACCTATTCTATTAATACTATGTCAATGTATATAGAATATCAAAATAACTGGGCATATGTACTTGGTATAACGATAAAAAACTACTAGTTTAATTTATGGATATAACACTAAAATCCCTAATGGAACTATATTACAATTTATATTACAATATAAGAATAATATGTAATAACTATGTGCCTACACCTAACAGTGTTATAAATAGTTATATCTTCAAATAAAACCCATAATATTCAAAACAATATTTTTTCACAGGCAATTACATGGCCTATCCCTTTATTTCTTGTGTCCTATATCCGATATCGACGTAACCTATTAGGTACAATATGACAATAATCTTAACGTTACAACAAGAATATAATTATCTTTTAAATTTTGACATTAACAACCTACAGCTGATTCTAAGATATTATCTCACTGTCATAATATATTCTAACTTAATTTTTAGATATTTTCATATAATTTACATCTATCAACCCATTTTAACTCTCGATAACAATCATGTCCATGTGCAATTAAATAATTTGAGGTCTGATGAAACAACCAATGTCTGACCAAACTGGTGATTTCTTATAGACTAAGAACTGGCCACGTCAGATATGACACAACAATGAGAGCAACAAAACCCGTCTGGTTAGATTGCTATACTATCCTTATTGCTAGATCCGGGCATCTGGTAGCTTTTAATGGGTGGAGGTTAGAGTGACAGGCTAGCAAAATTGTTGAATTGGAAAATAGTACTACCAAAATTGGTAAAAACTGCCGAAGTTGTCTCAGTTATAAAGGACAGGGCCTATTTTTTAACATTATAACAAAAAAACATTACATATTATTACGGAAACAAAAACAGCAGGCGACAAACTATGAATTATATTATACGTCGTTGGCACAACTTTCCCCAACAGAAAATTTTGGCATATAATCTAATTATTTAAATAATTTCTCATAATTTTCCATCAAACCTATGATTTGTTTTCTTGAAGTGGTTTGCATTCTCCTCTACTTTACAACTGCCAGATGTCCAGATCTAGAAATAAGCATAGTAAAGCAAACTGACTAGAGGGGTTTCGTTGCTCTCATTATTGTATCATATCTGACGTGGCTAGCTCTCCGTCTATTATACTTTTTACCCACTGTGATATATTAAACCATGCTCCCGAATACTTTAACAGACTTCAAATATAATGTCCAACTAAGTAATAAAAAAATATTTGTCTTGATACATAAGCAAATATGTAGGCATCTAATTTTAATGAATCGATGACATATATCACTCACCGTTATCTATTGTTTGTGCTTTTAAGTAAATTAAAACAATGTTAACATGATCAATCTTAGTTGGTTCTTACAAAGTGCTGATTATTGTTAGGTCAAGTGTAAAAATACAATCATTAGTTACCGGATTATCATTCGCAGTTAGTTCATATGATAATTGCCTCAAAGTGCATATATTTAAAATTGAAAGAAAAACACAAAATTTTACATAATGCAAGGATAAATTAATGGCGCCTAGGCATTGTTAACAAGCAATTTTTAGTTCTTGCGCAATTGCATTTATGTCAGTCACATTAACGATTACTTGTTAAAAATCGAATCGGATTGAATATTGAAGTAGTATTCTAAATGTAAACTAATAAAAAAAGAGGTACTTATACCCTTAGTTGCCTCAGAAGGACATAAAAATTAAGAATAAAAAATCATTTCGATTGGCAAAATTTGTGGATTAAATTTAAAAAATGTATTGTGCTAAATATTGGCAACATTAAGCTAAATGCGTGAAAATCGTGATAAATAGGAAGGCATTGTATTAAACAAACACTATTTGTTACTTTTTAAGCAACATCTGTAAATCTGTATTTATAGCAAAATTACTAGTTTGAAACCATTGATTTATTATTATTATGTATTCTACTAGATGTGACATCTAGAACAAATTTTGTGCGCCATGTTTGGCGGTTGACAGCTATGACTGAATCAAAGAGAAGTATAGACTTTTAGTGATTTTCACTACAACTTTTGGGACAAAAAATTTCTTAGGGACGATGTCATCTCCTGTTACTCAATGTTTGAAACAAAATCTTTATAATATCTTTATAGTAGACTCAGCTCTTAAGTAACATTTTGACATCTTACCGTTAAATTCATAACATAACTGATATTTAGGCCATCAAAAATGATTCCCACTCTAAAGTTATTCAGTTCACTATTTTTTGTTGGAAGGTTGTGTTATTTTAGCAATGGATACCTATTCAAGTTAGAGGAAGGTCACATGGTTGCTTATCAAACCTCGCCTTGCACCCTACTCTACCCCGTTAACATCTAATTTCTAATATCTAAGTTAGGTCACTTCGTCTCTAACCCAACGGCCACGGAAAAAACGCTCCACGCCGACAGCCATACCTATACATTAAATGTATAGAGACAGGTCGAGCGATAAAGCGCTTCAGACACTATCAGTAAAAATGTGATTATTTCTGTATCCGTCCTTTTCTATGTATATTTATTTGTTTATCGTATGGCTACATGTCACTGGATATAGATAGGCATTTCTTCCCTGGGATAGTAGTAGTGGGAAAGCAGATGATGAAGAAAATCCAGTGAGTGCTGCGAGGTCCAGAGGGGACAGTGGAGCTGCCAAGTTTCTATGTATATAGGCGGATAAACACCTGACGCACCGCCTCGCGAGGATATTGCCGCGCAAGGCGGCTCGGCTAGTGTGGACGTGCTTCGTCCGAGGTAAACGCATGCGCGGCCGCAATGCCTCGGGCGAGGCACGTCCACTAGGGTGTCCCTTATATTGTGATTTTGAGAAATTAACAACGCATACCCCCTAAATATATTTCGTTTACCCCAAAATACTCTACAAAAAAAGTTTCAGGCCATTCCTGGAAGTGTAACCCGTGCCGACTGCCGAGTGCCGACTTTTATCCGATTTTCCCGTACGAAGTAAGGAAATTACCAATTTTTTTTTCATATGATTAGTGCATCCTACTCCTGTATGAACGTTTTCATTAAAAAAATCTCGCTGCGAACCGAAAACCGATAAGAAAGTAGCAACTTATCTTTTGCCCAAATTTCTTCATAGTAAGTTGTATGGGGAAATCACGATGCAAGTCGGCACGGGTTAGAGTTACAGGAATGTCCTGATTTTTTTATAGAGTATTTTGGGGTAAATACGTTTAGGGGGTATGTGTTATTAATTTCTCAAAATCGCAATATAAGGGACACCCTCGCCTCCTCGTAAGGCGGTGCGTCAGGTGTGGCCCCGCCTTATGAAGGATGAGTACAGAAATGACACTATTACTGACAGTGTCTGGGGGCCTTAACGCTCGAGCGTTTTGTTCCGCGACCGAAGCGTAAGGGCGGACGCAAACACGAATGAAACCATCACACGAAGCGTAATATAGGAATATATTTGGTATAAAATGTGTATATACAGAGTGTTCCGGTCCCAGCGGCGCCGCGGGCCAGGGTGCTCGCCGTCTAGTCCTCGCGCTCCCCCGCGCCTGCGGACCACGCGCCCGTTAGACACCGCTCGCGGTATATGCTAGGCCTCGCTCGGTAACGCACAGATCACCTCTACTATGTACTAGATGAGACGAGTGCTCACCACACATAGGCGCTGTTGTATTATATCAGTTGCGTCAATGCTTAGGAGCTGGGTCGCGTTTTATAAAGCTACAAGTCACAATCGTTTTGAAAAACGGGTTATAAACGAATATAATTCGCTTTTCAGTTAGATTATGAAAAAATATTGAACACGTATTTTTTCTTTTCACGATTAAATAAACGTTACGTTGTGCTACACTTTTTAGCACGATGTGATATCACGACTCCCAAGCGAATATTTTTTTTTTTTGAGAAAAGAAAAATAACGTATAATATAGCTTTTTTTTAATAATATGTATGGTCTGACAGACTAATTCAAATCATGTTTTTGTAACAGCCTATTTCGCCATTTCCCTCTATTTGTAACAACCATATTTATTATTTTGTCAAAAACGGGACTTAATCGCGTACACTTACTTTTATTATTTCCCTGACGTTTCGAGCGTGCCGTAACGCTCGTGGTCACAGGCAGACTCAAAAATAATGAGTGAAAATCGTGTAAGTTTAAATCAGTACAACCATATTTGTTAGAAACAGTGGCAAACATCGCCAACAGTCGTAAATTGTAGCTTTATAATTATATAAATTTTATAAGCAAAATAGCGCCTATATGTGGTGACCACGCGTTCCTAAACGCTACACAACTATGACTTACAACTAACACATCCCTCGCACGGCAGCACAGGCCGCCGCGCGCGGGCAGGTTCGCCGCCACACATGACAAGCTACTCACCGGGTAGAGGGGGGGAGGGGTGCGTGAGAGTCAAGCGGGGGGAGGGGGGGGGGACTGTACCTGACATCCGGAGGGGGTCGCGGCCGCGCAGCGCGCCCGCGTAACTGTTGCCGGCCGCCGCTGCACCGACAAGAGCGTTAGCCCACTAACGCGGTTAGCACTGGCGCCGCAACGAGACAGCGCTATACGCAAGCAGAGCGCTGGCTCGCTCGCACACCGTCGCCGCGGGCGGATACCGCAGCAGTTCGATAGCCGGGTAACACAGAATACGCTCGAAGCGATATCGTCGATGTGGACGCTGGTTGCACCGACCGCCAATGGTCGCTTCGCTTTTAATCTGTCGTGAACGTCATCTTTATCACCGCCATATAATAGTGCCTTCACATGTATGGTTTCAGCCTGCCTTTCGTGCCCATACATATTTAAGCACACCATTATATCATGACGATAACGTTGCCATCCTCGAAGAAGTATAAAAACGACCATACATTTGTTTTTTAATGATAGCCAGCGTAGCGCTTCGAGTGATATCTTTTAGAGCGTGTCTTCCGGATTAAGCGGTTATCACAATGATGCGATTTCCGCATAGGAAGACGGTGTGTGAGCAAGATAGGACTATACCGCTTGCACATCGTCGCTACATCCAGTTGTGGCGCCAAAGAAGTAACCGAGTTTTTCACTCACTCATAGGGGGTAGGACCGAAGTCCGTAATCATACTTACTCGTATTGGTTTTTTTTGGGGATTTTAAATATATATTCTGGCCTTGGACTCGAACCTTGGCATAAGACTTGCATACGTCACGCATATAACTCAGACTGGATATATAATATACAATTATATTTATACTTATAATACACAGTATAGTGCCCGAATTTTAATAGAACTAAGCAAAATATGGGGGGGATATTATTGAGGTTGGCATGAGTATTATTTATGTCTTGTGTAGAAAATACTTGGGATAAATAGATAAGTCGTTAGTTAAGAGTAGACTGGAATTGACGAATTAGAACCAGATAAACCTATTGTTGCACTTTGCTGTTTAAATAAATCTTCACAGTTTATTGCACTTCGAACGTAACCTATATGTAACGTTTCGTGTTTCCATCAGATTATGGCTATAATCGAAATGGCCATTTAAATAATCGTCAGCTACGGTATATAGCGGTAAATCACAAGGTAAAACATTTAATGTGGTGCTTAAAACTTAAATATTATTTATATATTTAAAATATATAAATTAAACTGACTACAACCTGCCATATAACTCTGTACAAGAACATAAGATATGTAAGTATTATAAAGTTTGATAAAGCATACTTTATTGTGATACTCATCTGGTCATTAATATGTAAAGTAAATGTAAAAAAATAATAAAAATTATTACAACTGATGAATGCGCCTTAGCATTTACAAAGATTGCATATACACGGGAAAACACGACCGGTGCCGCTGTGACCCGGGTAGCCTAGTGGTTAGGGTGTCTGCCGCGAATGCAGAAGACGCTGGTTCGATCCCAGCCCTGGGCAGCGGAGGCCTGGGTCACATTTTCCTTTGTATATAAAATCTATATAAGTTTAAAAATGATTACTGTTTAAAACACTTAGGTACAGTCACGGTCTTTAATTTGGTACCCATTCACTTTGTCCACTTAACAATAGGACCTATGTGGATTAGGCGTTAAACACTTATTTGAGGCGCTTTTCAGTAACTTAAGTAATATTTGTGTCTAAGTTACTATTGTAATTTTATTTCGTTCGGCAACTTTCGTTGCTACCTGTACATCAGAATGTTCTGACTTGACTCTCGTACCAACGCTCGTATGTAAATATTATCCGACGTAATATTTGAGTAATGTTCAATTAAAAAAAGTTAAAGCAATATTTATTAAAATAGTATGATTTCTTCTAAATACCGCATTGCAATTTACAAGCAAAATAAAAAATGTAAAAAAGCTAGGTTATAGTGAATTGATAAATATATATCAATCCCAGTCTACAATAAGAAATAATGATGATATATAATAGATAGGAGGTTGTAGAGTAGATAGTCGGGTGCAGATAACGGTCGCGCGCCTTTTGCACGAAGCATTAGTGTGATGAGTGGCACTATAGAGCCGTTGGGATGGCAGTATGGTGTCGTGGGAGTGGCACTATAGTGTCGGAGTGGCACTATTGTGTCGTGGGAGTGGCACTATAGTGTCGGAGTGGCACTACAGTGGTGGACTGGCAATATAGCCCTGCAGGAGAGACACTATAGTGTCACAGGAGCAGCACTAGTGCCGTAGGATTGACACTACAGTGCCATAAGGAGTGGCACGTGTGCCACTGGAAGGGAGTGTGCGGGAGCGGGGGCGGGGGCGGGGGCGGGGGCGGGGTGCACTGTGCGGCGCGGGGGGACCGCGCGGGCCATGGGGCCCGGCGGGGGGCCCGGCCGACTAATGTGGCGAACATACTACTATGATTATAGGTTATATGTGTCGCTGAAATACTTCTAGCGATTGTTGGGTAAATATTGGCAAAATAAGTGACGAAGATATGAGATGTATACAGGATGGGTCTGAACAATCAAGTTTAACCCTAGCTTATGGAGATCAAAATTATAATTTAAGAAAAAAAAATTCGTTGTTTCAAACATTTTTTCTTAGAAAAACAATTTGAAAAATCTTGAGCAATCTAGCATTATTTGACACTTCCTATCACGTTAATTTGTCATTATGGTAAGGCATTGTTAACAAACTGATTCACAAATAATTAAAACAAAAAAACAGTTTCAAAATATTACAAAAAATGGGAAAATTTTAACTAATATTCACATCAAACGTTACCTTCTTAAGAAATAATAATTCAAGTCCAAACTGTACCTATAGGCAAACTAATCACTCACAAATCGCGCTCACTTGTAAAATCTATAAATTCCAACAAGTTGAACCCAATAACCGCGAGAAGCATCAGCTCGCCGACAGCGAACGTGAAGCAGTAGGTAGGTACTCACCGTCGTGCGCGTCGGGCGCGTGCGCGGGCGGCGCGTGCGCGTGCGCGTGCGCGTGCGGCTCCAGCAGGCGGTGCGTGCGCAGCAGCGCGCAGTCGCCGCCGTCCGCCGCGCCCAGCGCGTACACGAACAGCTCGCCGCCCGCCGTCGCCACCAGCAGGCGCGGCGCGCGACCCACGCTGCAATATTACGAGACAACTTCATACTCTGGCGCAACCAATATGCTTGCAAATCATCATCATCATATCAGCCGAAAGACGTCCACTGCTGAACATAGGCCTCCCGCAAAGAGTGCCACAATGACCGGTCCTGCGCCACCCGCATCCAGCGGACTCCCGCGACCTTCACCAGGTCATCAGTCCACCTTGCGGGGGGTCTACCCACGCTGCACCTTCCGGTTCGTGGTCGCCACTCGAGAACCTTTCCGCCCCAACGGCCATCGGTTCTACGAGCAATGTGCCCCGCCCACTGCCACTTTAGTTTAGCGATTCGGAGGGCTATATCGGTTACTTTGGTTCTGCTGCGGATGGCCTCATTTCTGATGCGATCACGCAGAGAGACTCCAACCATAGCCCTCTCCATTGCCCTTTGGGTGACTTTGAGCCTTCTTATGAGGCCCATTGTAAGCGACCACGTTTCAGTTCCATATGTCATCAAATACCTACCTGTTATTACAAGCAGACTCCCACAGCCACATAAGTACGTACCTAAATGATTGGGACAATGGTGGAAGTTTCCTGCCAACAAACTGCTATGGAGTTCGGAAGATAGATAGATAGAATGTTGGAGAATAAATGTTTTCTGTTATCTTTTTACACTACCTACACTTACACTGCATTACATATCGGTATCAGCATACACCGCATTTTCTTTTTCTTTTTACACAAGTAGATACATTATTTTAGTTAATCATCGTGAAAATTAAGATATTTATATTATTTATTTATCATACATGTGACGTGGCCTGGGTTCTGGCAGAATACCAGTGCTTCGCCCGTAAGAGTGAAGCGTATTGCTGAGTCAGAACCCTTTTGTATTGCTGCAACGCACACAGAAATCGTTCTATTTTCCTATTGTTTCATATGATTAATATTTTTCCTAGCTTTTTCCTTTTAAAGATGTAATTTGTGTACCTACCTAACTGTCTGTATATTGTGGCAAGCAAATAAATAATATATGTGTCTATCTATCTATCATAGCTGAAATCGATTAATTGTATCTCTCTGTTTATCAAAATACAGAAAAAAATCCGCAGTAACAGTAGAAGACATTTATTACGAGATATCGGCAAAATGAATACTTAAAGCTTCCTTATACATGTACGAATATCTCAAAAATTATGCCGGTTTCATAAAGGCCAAATTTGCTTACTCTGATAGCCCTTTAAGTTCTAAATCTCAAACTTCTAAACACATCGTTCGCTTGCGGTAATTTCTTGTTATGACTATGATTTATGTTAACGCGGTTTTAATTAATCCTTATCGAGGTCGTAGTTTATCAAGAAGATTAGAAAATATTACACGACCTTTTCCTGACACGTAACATTTATGTTGATAAATAATAAGCGGCTATACCTACCTAATGTAAATATAATTCAATTAAATGAGGTTTAATTTTTTACTGCTGACTTTTTAATAATAAGTTAACTGAAAAACAGACAGACGAACTGACTGCAGAATCTTAAAATTGTATACTTTAAAGGTTGAACACGCCAAAACCTGGACATATAAAAATGGCTATAGTTATTCGAAAAATGGAGATATTTAAACTTTTGAAACAACAATTTTCTCACAAGGAACTGGGCTATAAAATGATGATAGTTTTATTTTCTTTTATTTATTCGTTGGCAAAATGTCGAGCGTACAATATCAAAAACGTGAACGCATTTTGCACGAACATGTAAAAAATCCCATGTTAAGCTACATGGATATTGCGAAAAGGCTGAAATATCCACAATCTACTGTTGGTCACGTATTTAAAAGTTTACGTGAACGCTTGACAATAGATAGAAAGCCAGGAAGTGGTGGGTTGCAGGGAGTCAAGAATAAGAAACAGGAAAGAGTATTTTAAAGATTTTTGCCTCAAATCATACGATTTCATCTCGTGATGTTGCTAAAAAATTGAAAATATCTTAGTCCTATGTCCAAAAAGTGAAACAGATGGCAGGACTGAGGAGTTATAAAGCCCAGGCCGCACCAGATCGAGACTCAAAACAGAACTTATCCGCAAAGATACGGTCGCGACAACTCTATGAAGATTTTCTTACAAAATTTAAATGCGCGGTGATGGACGACGAGACGTATATAAAATTGGATTGTAAACAAATACCTGGTCAAGAGTTTTATACTAGCAAATCTCGAACAGATACTCCTGAAGATTTTGAATTAAAAAAATGAGGGCAATTTCCAAAAAAATACCTTCTTTGGCAGGCAATATGTAGCTGTGGTAAAAGAAGTCGCTCGTTTATCACCACCGGGACAATAAACGGCGATATTTATCAGAAAGATTGTTTACAGAAGCGTTTGCTGCCTTTTATAAGACAGCATGCCTCACCACCGCTGTTTTGGCCAGATCTAGCCAGTTGCTAATACGCAAAATCAGTTATGGAATGGTACAACGCTAATAGGATAATGGTGGTACCCAAACTATGCAATCCGCCAAATAGTCCGGAACTGCGGCCTGTTGAAGAGTACTGGAGTATTATGAAAGGAATTCTAAAAAAGAAAGGCGGAGAAGTAAAATCGGTCCCTGAGCTACAAAAAATATGGACCTGGGCGACTAAAATCTTTTCTAAAGAGATGGTGCAAAGTCTTGAGCCGTGTGCGTAGAAAAGTTCGATCTATGGCTTACTGTGTAAACATTAATTAAAATTAAAAATGTGATTTTAGAATTCATTAAATTTGTCATTAAATGTGGTATTCATAATGTAGTCATTTATTTTCAAACTGGTTTAAAAAAAAATTTTGCGTGCCCAAGTTTTGGCGTGTTCAACCTTTACTACACACCGTATTGGTCTAAGAGCTGGCCACGTCAGATATGAGTTATGACACAATAATGAGAGCAATGAAACCTGTCTAATTAGACTGCTTTACCATCCTTATTGCTAGATCCGGGCATCTGGCAGCTTTTAATGGGTGGATGTTAGAGTGAGAGACCAACAAAGTTTTAAGTTAGAAAAAAGTAATACCAAAATAGATAAAAAAAACCGGCCAAGTGCGAGTCGGACTCGCGCACCGAGGGTTCCGTACAAACCTTTAAAACTTAAAGGTATTATAGACCTGGGTATTTGATATGAATTTCAATTTAATACCTCTACGCGTTTACGAGGAAAAAGGTAGTAAGTTTAAAATTTTTAAAAATATTTATTGTATGATTTTACTAAAAATGTCTACTTTTCGTAATTTTTCCTTTGTCTGTACTATATGAAGTTTCTTCGTGCCAAGTTTCAAGTTTCTGAGTTTACGGGAAGTACCCTGTAGGTTTTGAGTTTCTTGCGAGTACTCAGTTTGAAAATATGCGACTTAAATTGCTATTTCTTTTGATTGCGTTAACATAAAAGTTTGGTTTTGCTACATCTGAAAGGTCCTATAGCCCTGAGTATTTGACATGAATTTCAATTTAATATCTCCACGCGTTTACGAGAAAAAAAATGTAAGTTTAAAATTTAAAAAAATGTTTTTTTGTATGATTTTATTAAAAATGTCTACTTTTTGTAATTTTTCCATTGTCTATGCTATATGACGTTGCTTCGTGCCAAATTTCAAGTTTCTGAGTTCACGGGAAGTACCCCGTAGGTTTTGCGAGTGCCGAAAAACTAAAATGTGCAGCATAAATGACTGTATCTTTTGATTGCGTTGGCTTTTAAGTTTGATTTTTTCACAGCTCCAAGAGACAATAAACCTGAGTATTTGGTATAAATTTCAGCTTGATACCTCCACGCGTTCCTGAGAAAAATGGTCTTGACAGACAGACAGACAGACAGACAGACAGACAGACAGACAGACAGACAGACAGACAGACAGACGGACAACAAAGTGATCCTATAAGGGTTCCGTTTTTTCCTTTTGAGGTACGGAACCCTAAAAACTACCAAAGTTGTGTTATTTATAGAGGACTGGGCCTATACTTTAACATTAAATTAAAAACCATTGTCTATTATTGCGGATACAAAAACAGTAGGCGACAAAGTAAAAATTGCATTATACATCATTTGGCACTACTTTCCCCCAACAGAAACTTCTGGATATGATATAATCTAATTAATTACATAATTTACCATAATACGAGGGTTGCTACTTATATATCCGGAAACAAAAAAACAAACAAACGTACACGGCTGAAAATGGTTTTATTGTTTTTCAAAGTATTCCCCTTGATGATCTATGCACTTTTGCATTCGCGTGAACCAATTTTTAAAGCACTTCTGCCACTCCGCCTGAGGTACCTCCATAACGTGTTGTTTGAATGCGTCGACAGCATCTTCAGCGGTCGAAAATCGTTGACCGCGTAATTTATTCTTTATATTTGGAAATAAATAAAAATCGTTGGGTGCCAAGTCAGGGCTGTACGGCGGATGACCCGTTAATTCCATATTTTGACCCTCCAAAAATAGAGTTGTTTCGCGTGACGTATGACAGCTGGCATTGTCATGATGAAGAATGATTCTTCGTCGCTGGTTAGTTTTACGAATTTGTTCAAATACTTCCGGTAAGCAAATGGTCGTGTACCACTCTGAATTAACCGTTCTACGGTTTTCTAGTGGCACTGTAGCTACATGGCCATTAATACCGAAGAAGCAGGCCACCATTTGTTTCAATGTACTTTTTGCACGAGTAACTTTCGTAGGGTTCGGCTCATTTTGAAACACCCATACCGTTGATTGTTGCTTCGTTTCGGGATCGTATGCATAGATCCAGGATTCGTCACCTGTATAGATGTTATAAACGGCTTTTGAGTCACCACGGTTATATTTTTTTAACATTTTATTGCACCATTCGACGCGAGCATCTTTTTGCTCTTTTGTTAAGTTGTGGGGTATCCAACGCGAACAAATTTTTTTTACAGCCAAATAATTATGTAATATGCTATTAATGCTGGTCATAGAAATACCCAGAGTCGCCTCTATCTCGCGGTACGTAACATGTCGGTCGTCCATTATAAGTTTTCGCACAGCCTCGATATTTTGTTGTACAACGACCGATTTCGGGCGACCTGCCTTAACTTCGTCCGTAAGCATACTACGTCCACGATTGAACTCACTAAACCAGTGATACACAGTAGTTTTAGATGGGGCTTCATCACCAAAAGTTGAAGTTAGTTGATCTATGCACTGTTGTTGCGTTAAACCACGCCGAAAATCATAATAAATCATAGCACGAATATTTTCACGAGTGAGTTCCATTCTTGCTGCGAGATGACATTTAAAACCCGTCAAAAACAAAACACGAGCGTTAATAAGAAAGAAAAAATATACCGGCCAGTACTTAAAAAAGTTCAAATTTTACCATGGAGGTCAAATATGCTATTTAAGAAGATTGTAATCCCGGTTTCCGGATATATAAATAGCAGCCCTCGTATTGCATCAAACCCAGAACTCTAGCATTTGTTTTCTTCAAGTTATTTGCATTATTTGACCTCCACCACTTTACAGCTGCCAGATGTCCGGATCTAGAAATAAGCATAGTATAGCAAACTAACTAGAGGGGTTTCGTTGCTCTCATTATTGTGTCATATCTGACGTGGCCAGCTCTCCGTCTATATTGGATAATTGAATTACGGCCGACCAAAGGCTGGTCTCTAGAGGGAGACTTACTTGGTGATGGCCACCATGGCGCGGCTGGGCTGTATGGGCAGGCGCGCGGCCGCGAAGGCGCGGCCCTGCGCCAGCACGTCGGCCACCTGCGCGGGCAGCAGGCCGGCGCCGGCCGCCACGGCCGACGACAGCCAGCCCAGCCAGCCGCCGCCCTCGCCCTCGCCCGCGCCCGCGCCCGCGCCCGCGCCGCCCGCCGCCGCGCCTGCTGGAACCACAGGGGGTCGCTGATCGTATCAACCCAAACGGATAACACATGTCCCCGTATATAAAACTTCTCTTTCGCACTTGCTTGGCCGCAGCAAGAGTCAAGTTTTGCGGATAGTTATAGACTGTGCGGGAGATTTACCGTGTCCCTAGATTCGTACCGTCACAGTGAGAACTCTGTACTTAGGCCGGGCTAAAAACTAGGTTTATTTAATACTACCTTTTTCCCGCGGTTTCGCCCGCGTACTTAACTAATCTTGTTTCGCCATACAAACTTTGGACCCCCATTTCATCCCCTTAGGGCGTGAATTTTGAAAAATCCTTTCTTAGTGCACCCCTAGACCTTATAAGAAACCTAATTGCCAAATTTGGAATCTCTAGGACCAGCGGTTTGGCCTGTGCGTTGATATGTCAGTCAGTCAGTCAGTTTCTTCTTTTATATATATAAGATGGACACCCGGTTTTTTTTAAGTTTAGTTTTAAAAGAATCAAATTACATTATTGAAATCGAAATTTTTTAAAGTATTTTTTGACCAAATGACTATATATAATTACATAAAATATTGAAAACTTTTCTCGAACTAAGATTTACTCGTCGCCGTAATGATAGTTACCTGGGGGCTCCGCGCCGGGCTGCGGCGTCGGCGGCGTCGGCGGCTCCGCCAAGCGGAACACGTGCACCGTCTCCGTGTTCGACGACGCCGCCAGCAGCGTCCCGCACGCGCTAAACGCCAAGCACGAGATCGACACGCATCTCTTCACTCCGCGTCTGAATTCGAAGAGCCGAACCCTCTCCGGTACCGCGAAAACTCTAATAACGGTGCCTCGTTCCGAAGCGGTGGCTAACCGCCGCCCGCATGAAGACCAAGCTAAGGCAGCTAGTCCCGAGTCATGCGCGCTCAATACGCATTTAGCGTTTAAATGGACCGCGTCGAAGATCTGTACTTCGCCGACGGCACTCGAGCCGGGGTAGGCGAGGTAGCAGCGGTCGGCGGCCGGTGCGAGCGCGCACAGCCCGCGCGGGTTGGGCGGCGTGTCACGAATCGTGTGCAGGATCTTCATATCCCGAATATTGTGGATGTGGAGTGACTCCTCGAGGCATACCACCAGCCGCTGTGTAGACAAAACACTAGCTTTGTACGGGTTTTTAAATAACAGCCACAAAACACACACAGTTGTTGGATCTCCAAATAAAAATATTAAAAAAACAGGTCACTTTATAACACAAACTTGTTTAGATACAGACCGGTTTTGGGGCGATACACTATCAAGATTTTAAATTTTCTAATTAATAGATTAGGCATGCGAAATCGTGGAATTAGAGGAATTAGATTTACATGTAGCGATTAAATTAGACAGGTTTCCGGTAGACCATCGATTCTGTTCTACGCTGCTTGGTTTAACAATCTGAACTAATCTGTTTGTGCCTCAATCAATAATATGCAAAACCGATAAGGTTACTATTTCTTTCTACTCGAAAACTTATAGAGATAAAAATAATTGAGAAATAAAAAAAGTTACATAAAAAAAATATTTTAAATTGATAACTAATTTCTCCCAAAATAACATTAGAATACAAAGCTAACAAATAATGCTAGTACATATTTACATTTCCGTGGTTGTATGTTGTATCATCTTTGTGTAATGTTACGTAACATTACGCCATTTACGTCGTCTAGTCGTTTTATACAATTTGCATATTACATACGAGTATATATCATTCATTGCATATTACATGTAAATTGTTCGTCAGTTAATTTAAGGCCGTCTAGTAAACTCCCACGATACCAATAACCCTGTCAGAATAATTGATAAAATACGTTTTGTGAACGCCAGTAATACAAAATTGTTTTAATCCACTATAAAAAGTTAGGTACGTAAGTATACACATACGTATTAATGAATAATAATAAAAAACCGGCCAAGAGCGTGTCGGGCCACGCTCAGTGTAGGGTTCCGTAGTTTTCCGTCCGTCACAGTAAGTGTCCCCACTTAAGAGTTAAAATAACACCGCCATGTAGGATATGATATGAGCGTTCCACTTACAGCGACATCTATCGGCAAATTAAGTAAACTATTGCGCGCGAGCTTAAAGTATGAAAGATGATTTTTATGGGATAATTATTTATTGCGTGAACCGATTTTCACCGTTTTTACTGTATTTGAAAGCACGTCATTTCATTGTGATTTTGTAGAAATTACAGGCACAATAAACACCTGCTTATACGGTTAAACTACAAACTTAGTTCAGAAATAATTTTGTAATTTTTTTTCAAAAACTATTCAACCTGTCAAGTTCAAAATAATTTTCCTAGAAAGTTTTTATAAAGTTCTACTTTTGAAATTTTTTTCATATTTTTAAAACTTATGGTTCAAAAGTTAGAGGGGGACACACATTTTTTTTTTACTTCTGGAGCGATTATTTACATTATTAAAAAATGATTTTAGTAAACCCCTATTCATTTTTAAATACCTATCGAACAATATATCACACGTTAGGGTTTAAATAAATAAAAAATCACTCCCCACTTTACGTATAGGGGAGGTACCCTAATAAAACATTTTTTTCCACTTTTTATTTTACCACTTTGTCGGCGTGATTGATATACATATTAGCACCAAATTTCAGCTTTCTAGTGCTAACGGTCACTGAGATTATCCGCGGACGGACGGACGGACGGACGGGCAGACATGGCGAAACTATACGGGTTCCTAGTTGACTACGGAACCCTAAAAACAATGATAGGAAGCAGATATAGAGGCCTTATTATTACTAGTTAAATCGGCGACTTAACAGTACCGTCTTTAAACAGGCATATATGTACCACTCATAGACGCGATAGACGAAGCGACTAACGAGCCCAAACTCCATGAGGCTGCGTTATTTTATAACGGAATAGGTACCTGAAACCCACTTCGCTTTTCATCATCATCAGATCTATTGGTCGTATTTTAAAAAGCGATCACTTTCAGACAACCTTTGAACTGAGGACTCAAAATATTTTATTTTTATGTTTTGTGCTTACCGAGCGGTTGAGCTTGACGGCTAGTATGGTGTTGCTGTAGCTGTAATTACATATTTCCGTGCCCTTCTTGTAGTGGCACACTATCAGCTTCCTGCAAACAAGCAAAACAAACAATTACTAAACAAAATAAATTTAAAAGGATGTTCAATCCTGATGCGATTAAATAATTTATATCGGGAATTTTATGAGTGAATTTTATGAATTTTAGGGATATCTAGTGCCTACGGAATTCATGGCATTAGGTTGTCAACGGAACCCAAGCCGGGATAAACGCTAGGAGGTAGAAGAGGAAATTTTATGAGACATAATTTGGCCAGATGCACCAATCACGGTTGACGGACTGATCAACGTTAAATATGGCAGCATAGAGAGCTGTCAAAATTTTTAAACAAGTAATTTCACGATTACGATGACGCTAACAGACAGTTTGGTGCAAACGGAGCTTAGTGAGCGGTGGTGGCAAAAAGACAACGCTAGGAACATAATTATTGGTATTAAAATAGTCAGATGTACCTACTAATTTAAACTTATACTATTTTGACTCATTATTTTGACAAAAAAGGGACTTAATCGCGTACACTTAGGAGGAACCGGGGACAATTGAAACAATTTGACTTTAACCTCCTGTGACCGTTATATTTTTATGATTAGAAAGATGTACGCTCAAAATATTTCAAGGTTAGTTATCTGGTTCCTAAATAAAACGTATTTGGATGGTCTATAATCCATAGTTTTTTGACAATAATGTAATAAAGATATGATATATGATAATGAAACACTATGTGAGGTCAATTGAAACACTCAAATATCTTCGGCACAATAAAAGTACTTACATCTGTTTCAATCTTTTTCATCCCTACCTCGACATACAATGAGCTCATCAAAAGTTTGCAAGCATAACATAAACATTTCTCAATTTATGAGCATCTGAAAATCTCGATAAAAATACTTGGTATAAAAAAAGACTATGCGACTTTTAGTTTTTTTTGTCACTGCTACCTTATACATTTACCTTAACCAAAGTAGTTTTAATGCAATTCTAAGATATAACGATAAAGAATTGCAAAAAACAAGCATTATTATGTTTCATACAAAAGTGCTTGTTTCAACTATAACAATGTTCCAATCATAACCTTTCCCATACACCCTGTGATGATTGTTGCAGACGTCGGAATGTAAAATGAAATAATAGGCGCAATAAAATAATCAGTTTAAATTGTTTTATTATGTAAACAAAAACATAGCGATATGCCAATTTAAAAAAATTGTTAAACTTTCTCTGATATACATTTTAGCAGAGGCAGACCTCTTTAATCAGCCGGTTGGCAGCAGTCGGTTGTTGCTAAAACGTATTATTATTATATATCAAACATATCAAATCAACATACGGGTCAAACTGAGAACCTCCTTTTTTATGAAGTCGGTTAAAAACAAATGTTCACATAACCTCGAATAAAAAAACTGCAGATTTAAAAAAAAACTTTGTATATCCATTATTTATTAACTAGGTCAAAAACTACACAAATAAATGTGAACCTTAATAGAACAAACATGTCCATCGAATACAGAACCATATATTTTGAAGTCGGTTACTTTTGGGGACGATTAAAACGCGAGGACGATTGAAACGTTTCAATCGTCCACAAGCAAGTTGTTTCTATCGTCCCCACACCACGTTTTTCACTTCAAGGTCAAATAGGGTAAATCGCCAGTTACTGGCCACTATCCAATAACTGGCCACCTGATACTCGTACTAAAAATGAACTCTGTTTACCTACAAACAAAGCTGAAGTAGAAACTGAAGGGTTTCAATAGCTGGCCACGTTATACTAAAATGAATTTTGTTTGTAGGTACGCAGAGTTCGTTTTTAGTATGAGGTGGCCAGTTATTGGACAGTGGCCAGTAACTGGCGATTTACCCTATTATATATAAGAAAGACTCGAACGCTGATCAACGGCCATTAAAAACTTTCGTTTATTCCCAACTATAACACCGAAATAATTTGATTAGTCAAAATACAAGAGTTAACGAAGTTATAAGAAAACTAGCCTTTTCCCGCGGCTTCGCCCGCGTACTATAAGTAATTAAAAAGGATAAGATACCCATGTTGACTTTCAGACTTTGTGACCACATTTGCCCCTTTTAGGGGGCGTCCATTAATCGCGTCATACGTTTTTGGCTTGTTTTAGACCCCCCCCCTCCCCCATGGTGATCTTTGGTGATATTTCCAGGACCCCTCCCCCCCCTGTCCAATATGACGTGTAATTTTTTGCTAACTAAAGTAAGTACCGTTTTCTAACACGTGAAGCTACTTACGTAACGTACGTACACGTAAAGGGTAAAAGAATGAAACTACATGTATACATATAAAATAAAATTATCTTGAATAGAATTTTTTTTCTTTAATAGTGCGTGTCGGGCCAAGCGGTTTCGTACCTACTATCGAAAAATTAATATCAAAAGGTCGTATCTGTGTCGGACATAACGAAACTATAAGGGTTACGTTTTTGCCACTTTGGCTACGGAACCCTAAAAACCTACTTCATAAAATAATATCCATTAAAAATTATTTACAATCATAGTGCTAGTGCAATTTTACTCTGCTTTTGACAGATTGATTCATTTAGAAGTTGATAATTTTTATTTTATTGGCCATAATAACAAAAAAAATACACGTGATATGTGTCCAGACCCCCCTCCCCCCTGTGGTGATCATTGGTGATTTTTTCTTGACCCCCTCCCCTCCCTATACAGTATGACGCGATTAATGGACGCCCCCTTAGGGGTTGAACTTTGGACCCCCATTTCACCCCCATTTTCAGTCAGTCAGTCAGTCAGTCAGTCAGTCAGTCAGTCAGTCAGTCAGTCAGTCAGTCAGTCAGTCAGTCAGTCAGTCAGTCAGTCAGTCAGTCAGTCAGTCAGTCAGTCAGTCAGTCAGTCAGTCAGTCAGTCAGTCAGTCAGTCAGTCAGTCAGTCAGTCAGTCAGTCAGTCAGTCAGTCAGTCAGTCAGTCAGTCAGTCAGTCAGTCAGTCAGTCAGTCAGTCAGTCAGTCAGTCAGTCAGTCAGTCAGTCAGTCAGTCAGTCAGTCAGTCAGTCAGTCAGTCAGTCAGTCAGTCAGTCAGTCAGTCAGTCAGTCAGTCAGTCAGTCAGTCAGTCAGTCAGTCAGTCAGTCAGTCAGTCAGTCAGTCAGTCAGTCAGTCAGTCAGTCAGTCAGTCAGTCAGTCAGTCAGTCAGTCAGTCAGTCAGTCAGTCAGTCAGTCAGTCAGTCAGTCAGTCAGTCAGTCAGTCAGTCAGTCAGTCAGTCAGTCAGTCAGTCAGTCAGTCAGTCAGTCAGTCAGTCAGTCAGTCAGTCAGTCAGTCAGTCAGTCAGTCAGTCAGTCAGTCAGTCAGTCAGTCAGTCAGTCAGTCAGTCAGTCAGTCAGTCAGTCAGTCAGTCAGTCAGTCAGTCAGTCAGTCAGTCAGTCAGTCAGTCAGTCAGTCAGTCAGTCAGTCAGTCAGTCAGTCAGTCAGTCAGTCAGTCAGTCAGTCAGTCAGTCAGTCAGTCAGTCAGTCAGTCAGTCAGTCAGTCAGTCAGTCAGTCAGTCAGTCAGTCAGTCAGTCAGTCAGTCAGTCAGTCAGTCAGTCAGTCAGTCAGTCAGTCAGTCAGTCAGTCAGTCAGTCAGTCAGTCAGTCAGTCAGTCAGTCAGTCAGTCAGTCAGTCAGTCAGTCAGTCAGTCAGTCAGTCAGTCAGTCAGTCAGTCAGTCAGTCAGTCAGTCAGTCAGTCAGTCAGTCAGTCAGTCAGTCAGTCAGTCAGTCAGTCAGTCAGTCAGTCAGTCAGTCAGTCAGTCAGTCAGTCAGTCAGTCAGTCAGTCAGTCAGTCAGTCAGTCAGTCAGTCAGTCAGTCAGTCAGTCAGTCAGTCAGTCAGTCAGTCAGTCAGTCAGTCAGTCAGTCAGTCAGTCAGTCAGTCAGTCAGTCAGTCAGTCAGTCAGTCAGTCAGTCAGTCAGTCAGTCAGTCAGTCAGTCAGTCAGTCAGTCAGTCAGTCAGTCAGTCAGTCAGTCAGTCAGTCAGTCAGTCAGTCAGTCAGTCAGTCAGTCAGTCAGTCAGTCAGTCAGTCAGTCAGTCAGTCAGTCAGTCAGTCAGTCAGTCAGTCAGTCAGTCAGTCAGTCAGTCAGTCAGTCAGTCAGTCAGTCAGTCAGTCAGTCAGTCAGTCAGTCAGTCAGTCAGTCAGTCAGTCAGTCAGTCAGTCAGTCAGTCAGTCAGTCAGTCAGTCAGTCAGTCAGTCAGTCAGTCAGTCAGTCAGTCAGTCAGTCAGTCAGTCAGTCAGTCAGTCAGTCAGTCAGTCAGTCAGTCAGTCAGTCAGTCAGTCAGTCAGTCAGTCAGTCAGTCAGTCAGTCAGTCAGTCAGTCAGTCAGTCAGTCAGTCAGTCAGTCAGTCAGTCAGTCAGTCAGTCAGTCAGTCAGTCAGTCAGTCAGTCAGTCAGTCAGTCAGTCAGTCAGTCAGTCAGTCAGTCAGTCAGTCAGTCAGTCAGTCAGTCAGTCAGTCAGTCAGTCAGTCAGTCAGTCAGTCAGTCAGTCAGTCAGTCAGTCAGTCAGTCAGTCAGTCAGTCAGTCAGTCAGTCAGTCAGTCAGTCAGTCAGTCAGTCAGTCAGTCAGTCAGTCAGTCAGTCAGTCAGTCAGTCAGTCAGTCAGTCAGTCAGTCAGTCAGTCAGTCAGTCAGTTTCTTCTTTTATATATTTAGATGTACGAGAGCACAAATACTTACTTTTTACCGCGAAAAACTGGTTTGGCTCGTGGACAATCCCGTCTTGCACCGACGCTCGAGCGCTCCTGGCCAAGGATTCAAATATGGCCGACCGCGTGTTCCGAGTGTTGCGTCAGACGCGTAGGTATTATAGTTATCGAGAAATTTGACTTGTTTCAATCATGACGTGTTTCTATTGTCCCCGGTCTACCCTACTTTTATTATTTTCCTGACGTTTGTAACGCGTGCGTGTTGTAACGCTCGTGGTCACAGGCAGACGTCAGGATAATAATAAAAGTAAGTGTACGCGATTAAGTCCCGTTTATGTCAAAATAATAAAATAGTCAGATGTCGGAATTTATGTGTGAATATAAAATAATAAACTGTTTATCGATTTGCTTATCTATGCATTTCTTCTAAAATAACGATCGCTTCCACATTTGTAAAAAATATATCATTATACCTATGAGAATAAAGATACGTTTAATTGTAATTAAGTATAAGTATCTATTACGAGATAAACATAGGCTATGGCCTATACCTGCTAGGCCTGCTATATATATGGCTAGGTTCAGTTATGACTGATGAAGATTATCAGTTGTTTCCTGACTTTTATAAGTTCCTCTACAATCTCTACATCATTCTCTTTATTTATAAAACCAGTTGCAAAGAAAATAATGAAAGTACAGGGTTTTATTTATCAATATATCCTGTTCATTCTTTTCACAACCGTGATTCATTCTTGGTTACTGCCCTTCCGATAATTAATAATTCTTTGTTCACGAATGATACATTCAACTTTCTCAAATTTGATAACAAAGGTAAAAGAATGTTGCATTACAGTTTACGGTACTAAATCATTTTTATATTTACGATCGTTTCTTGACATCACTTACACTGGAAAAACGTGGTTGATTCTCGCATAAATGCATAACAATACTAAGTAAGAATACACGTGTCGAGAGAAGGGTCGAGGGGGGAAAGGTTTTTGTTTGCAAACAAGGCAAAAGTGGCGCGGGCGCGGCTTTACGAGCGTTATCAGCGATTATACACGCGCGTGCAGAATCTAAACGTCACACCTTCTTTGCCAAGCAAAAAACAACTCAGTACGTTCGCATTAAGTTAAAAATCAAATGACAAAAGAAGAGATGTTAAATACGGTGTAAACCGAAGTCTCTGTTAAGCTAAAAGCTACTTTAAGTGATGTAGTTAGAGTTTAAAGTCAATTGGAAGAGTCTAGACGTGCAGATGTGCATTTGTCATCTGCACATCCGCATAACCGGCTGCTGGGGCTATGACGTCAGAGTGACGTAATGTAGCAAAAATGAAGTCATGTGTATTGATTTTTTTATTATACATATTTGTAGAAGTGGTACTCGGATGATGTAAGATGTTGTTTGTGTTCATTAGTATAGAGTAGGCCTGCTATTTTAAGGAAAGTGCCAGGTTATCTAGAAGTCCTAGACCACGACTCCCTGGCAAAAAAAGTTATCATTACAAACTTGATTTGATAAGCTTTCCTCGATTATCTTTTTAGAAAGTTATAACATGTGTCGGTTTTGAGAAAGCATCCCTACTCCGGAATTGTGTACGTAATTGGGTACTTTCCTGGGTAAAAAAAATATAATTCTGTTTAGTCCGTCAGTTAGATTATCAAAAAATATTGGACACGTATTTTTTATTTTGTCAATCAAACAAAAATTGGTGAAGATATAGCCCGTTAAAGTTCCGCGTGACGTCACATTATACTAAAAATTGTACTGAAATGTGACGTCACGCGGAACTTTAACGGGCTATATCTTCACCAATTTTTGTTTGATTGACAAAACAAAAAATAATATTTTTTGATATTCTAACTGACGGACTAAATATATATTTTTAATACAATTGCTCAAAAAGTTTACTTTATGTAGCTGCAAATCGTGCGTAAAGTTTGATTTTATGCACTAGTGCTAAAAAGTAATCTGATCTGCAAATCGTGCGTAAAGTTTGATTTTACGCACGATTTGCAGATATATTGCATTTTAAATTGACCAATCAAAACACTTCACTATATTAAATCCACCAATCACAACACATATCGGAGTTAATCCGAACGCTAGATACTTTTTTGGTGCGTATACTGTGTAAATAATTTAAGTCCTTAAAAAAAAAACATTGTATTTAATATCAACCAATCAGAACACAGCAATGTTAAAATCGACCAATCAGGAAACGCAATTTATTTCTCAAAACATGAGGTGTTTTTTAGTTCCTACTTCACAATCATTAAAACAGATTAAATTTTTTGGGAAACGCTTTAAAGTGTGTTTAAACTGTTTAAACGGCTATTAGACATTGCAATTTGTAGGGCCCAATCTGTCGGGTTGGTAGGTGTAATGGCACCTAGGGAGTAGGAGTCCCGATCTAGGGCGATCGGGGCGATCGGCAGTGCCCCGACACCCGCAGCTGTTTATGGAGGTCGTTAGAGTTATTTTACCTTTTTTATTTATAATGTTAGCCATTTGCTACACATTCCGTCTGGTTTTTTTATTTAGAATAAAAGTTAAAATGTGTAGATTCGCTGGTAATTAATATATTTATCTAGTTTTGTATTTAAATAATAGAAGGGTTGGGCATATGAAGTTAGATTCAGGCAGCTCGAGCGGTCATTTAAATATCTATAATAATAAAAACAGTTTCTTCTTTAATTTAATGTATACTGTTATGAGTACTATCACCGTGCTTCACCAATACATTTTTTAGATGTTTTGAAGGCATCTCTGTAAACGTTGGTAGGGACGATTTGTTGGTGAGGTAGGGTTTGTAGAGAAAGTGTAAAACGGGCCCAACGCCGACAGGAGTTGGACACGACAGGTAGGGCCCTACAAATTGCCATGTGTAATAGCCGTTTTAAAGAGCTAATTATACCGTCGTCTGTGGCATTTCTTCGCGGTATTGATATTTTGTATCTATGTCAAAGAAGTTAAAAAAATTAAAAGACCGTCAAGTTATACCATAATTTCACCTTAGTTTAGTTCTTGTGCGTAAATAATGAGTATTTTTATGATATTTTCTCGCAATCGAAGTGAAACATTGTATGCATTACTCTGGTCTAAAAGCCATATTATCACTCAAACAATTTTCCCTCACTTCGGTCGGGAAAATAACCACCTGGTGGTAATATGGCCTACTATAGACCCTTGTCAAACAATCTACTATTATTTCATTGTAGTTTTTTCGCGATTGTATTAAAAAAACGTTGTTCGACACACGTGCAGAAGTGTCATTTTCACTCGTCCCGAGTCTTGACCCTCGCCTCTCGGCTCGGGCCAATTAACCTCGGTACTCGTGCAAAATGACATACTTCTCGCGCTTGTATCGAAAACTACTATTTTAGGAAAGTAGCCAACTGTCCTTTAATATAATGTTTAGGTAATGTTTAATATTTTTAATGTTGATCATGTGACGTGTGAGTTAAAACTGAGTGAGGTACCTCATTGTCAATGTGAAGGCTTCTCCGCCATGAGCTACGAACGCAGCTAATGACAGAAGGAGAATTCATATCGTTTGCTCCATCTAGCGCATAGCTAATACGTCCCCATGCTGCCCCATAATGGCCCGTGGCGAATAGCAGCCACCAGGTATTTCAAAACAGTAAGTACATATTTCTTTTTCGAGAACGCGCCTAATCGAAATAGTAGTTTTCGATACAAGTGCGAGAAGTATGTCATTTTGCACGAGTACGAGGGTTGCTACTAGAGCTCCCGCTACACGTGTTACACGCGGAGACGAATACCCGTGTACTTAAGATCGACGGTGCTAAGGAGCCGGTTTACACGAACCCGCCGGGATTCGGAAACGTCTCCAGGAAACGTTTCCATGGCAACGTTTCGAGAAACGTTCCTACGGGTACACGGGTACTTAATACCGGCTCGAACGGGTCCGAAGCAGTTAGAACCGATGCAAATAAGGGTTACTATTGAATGCTCTACAGTTGACTACAGATGAGGTTGTATGGTACGAGTATCGTAGGATATTTTAATTACTTATTTAGCTTTAGCCAGCTTCACAATATACTTAAGTAGATATGATTATATATTGAGGTATTCATCGGTATTCTAGACAAAATGAATACCTTCCTACACATAGTTTTGATCATTATAAAATATACGTTTTACTTTCTTATAACATTTTTATAGTGTTTTAGAATAAAGTCTAGTGCTTTGAGAAGCGAGTTCATTTAAAGAAAATGTATATACAGGGTATATAAAATATTGTTACAATGAAGTCGCTTGTAAGAAAATATCCCGAATGATCACGTTGGGGGGGGGGTCAGAGAAGATATCACGTGTAAATTTTTTTCAAAGCGGGAAAGCCAAAAGCAACAGTTTTACTCAAAAATTTAATCAGATCAAATAATCCGCTCTATTTTTTGACATTAAGTCATAAGCAGATTTTTACGATGCCTGTTTTTCTGAGATAGCATCTTGAACATAAACGCAATACAGTAGAAACGACATTAGACTTGCTTAGCGTGTAAGGGTACAAAAATCGGCCAAATATGATCACATGATTTCTGGACGACCCCAAATATGAAAAAAATACGATCAAACTAACGTTTAATATTTAAGTACGTCAATCAATCGATAGTTATAAATTAACAATATACCTACTACTTATTCGAATACTTATTGCATGCACGTCTTCGTAAAAAAATCGATAAGATAAAATTAAGAATATCGACTGATCCGCGGCACTAGTGTTTATTTTGACGTATTATTTCAATTTTGTTATTTAATGTCAAATATCACAAGTTCGCTGTCCATTGAGCGTCAGCTTGGTAAACATCTAAGAAATAAAGAAATAAGCACACAAATCAAGCAATGGATGCCATTTTGACAGCTTGCATAGGAAAACGTTTTTTTAAATTATTTTAAATTATTTTTCTGGCAAAAACATATCAATATTAGCTTCATATTTGATAATTGACACCACAGAATTAATAGTTGTACTGCGATTTATACAAGTAACAAAGGCGAAAACAGTGATTTTATGTTTGTATTAAATTTATACTGCACCGGTTGTTACTGACATTGTGATCGAGTTTTCTGATCAAGTTGATCAGGATTTAGGGACAGTGTTTTAGCTGTCATGCCATTTCTCCTTATACTTTAGATTTCTATGGTGTAAAATTGATGTCTGGTTACTTTGAAAACGCCGTATCTCACTTAATTTAACAATTTTTTTTTCATAATCAAAGTGTTCTGTCATCATTCTTAAAGTGGTTTTATCTTTATTGGTTTGTTTGTGTAAGGTGACTATGATTACAGATAATAAAATTTATAAGTAACAAAAAGGTGAAAAAAATAGAAAGGCGTTATTGTTTCACTTAAACATGATGGCGATGGCGGCTGATTCATTAGCGTGTACTAATTAATTGTGTAGGGTTGTTTCTGCTAACGTCTCGTGAATCACCTTGTATACAATGATGTAAAAGTTTCTAGTTTCATTGTTGTGGACTCCACAGCAATGAAACTAGAAACTTGTACAAATATCTTAGGTATTCATTATTATAGTATATTAAGAGTTTATAAAATCATCATCATCATCATTTGAACTGTTAGTTTTACCTCGTCCTTGGTATTCACTACCATGAGATACGCGGCAGCGGCAAAAAACTAACCACCAATTTAAGAGGCCTTATCAAAGTACCATGCACAGGTGTTTTTAACAAAGAACCAATATTACTTATGCTACTTTGGTTATCCCGCGATAATATAACTAATTCAATTAAGCTTAGATCCTAAAACAGGTAAACTGCTAGTTGACTTGGGTCACTTTGAGATTAGCGTTCAGGTAATAAAATAGAATGCAGATTTTACGACACCCTTTGGTGCAAACGTGTAGATTTCCAAATCATAATGGCCACCTATTTTAAGCTCTATGTGGTTGTAATAAAGTCAACACATCTGTATAAACACAAGACCTTAAGCGGCACGATTTTAAGAGGATTTACTTAATCTATAGCATAGTAATGTTTCCTTTTGTTTTGACGCCACGCGGCCTAATTTCACTGTGATACTTATAGGTAGAAGGAACTTTCGATATAATTTAAAAAAAACATGCCTAAGATATAGAATATCCTATTGAGTTTTAGTATGGATACAGTTTTCCACTTAGTCGGTCAGTTGGATACTACAGTCTTCCCGAGTTAATCTTACCATTTTAAAATAGTGTTAGTTGTTTTGTTAATAGTTTTTTTTTGTTTTGTTGGTTTTTGTTGTTATAAAATTGTTATGATTGCATGTTATAGCTACCCAGAAGAATATAAAAAAAGTGTAAAAAAAACCAATTTAACTGGTAAGTAGCATTAATACCAATTTATTGACTACTAATATAAATAAACATAATGTTGAGTGTATTTAGTAATAATGTACAATCATGTTATGAGTACATTATTTATAATGTATATAGTGACATAATTTAGTGTCCAAAATAATAAATTACCTGTTTTTAGATATAAAATGATTCGAAATGGCAACAAATGTTAAAAAGGACCGTTCTGTTACTTCTGATGCTCATAAGTTTAAAATAGTAAGTTGTACCTTTAATGACACCGTAAATCAATTCATTGTATTCAACACAATTTATTAGTAAATGGTAGTAATCAATTTATAATAGGACACGTTCGTTGTAGTGTTCTGCCTTTTCGCCGAACTTTTTTTCACCAACATTTCGCTGATGATTCACTTTAACAACTAACTATTAGCAAAATTTTATATGATAACGTTTCATTTGGTAGAATTGTTTTAAAGCTGATTATTATAATGACTCAAAACTTTTGGGATACTTATCATTTGTCAAATCTATCACTAGGCCAAGCAACTATTAAAAGAATAACGTTTCGTTAGTAAGTATATTAACAACATATGTGACGGACTCCAGTTTTAGGTGCGACGACGAGCGAAGCGAAGAGGAGCGTATTAGATCTACCGTGAGCAAACAGTGCAGTGAGCGAAGCGAGCGTGCCGCCGTAACAGCCGGTGAGTGCCAGAATCGACTGTTTAATATAAAAAATATCCTAAGCAATATGTCTAATGAATAAACTGTATTAAAATAATAATAACTACCTGTATATAATATGCCCACAGTGAAAATGGCATCCTTACGAAATGAATATATATATATATATATATATATATATATATATATTTATACTACGACGGTGGCAAACAAGCATACGGCCCACCTGATGGTAAGCAATTACCGTAGCCTATGGACGCCTGCAACCCCAGAGGATTCACATGCGCGTTGCCTACCCTTTAGGTACCTATTCACTCCTTTTTTGAAGAACCTCATACTGTAGCCCGCTGGGAAAACCTCGGCAGGGAGTTCATTCCACAGCCGCAGCGTTCGTGGGAGGAAATTCCTCTTGAACCGTACTGTGCGCGACCCTTTGGGCTCCAGGGTGTGAGGATGAACACCCTGAATATTACGCAAACTAAACCATTCTATACTCGAAAGGCGGCATTTAGAAAAGTGACTTTATAAAAACAGGCCAAACGTACAGTTGGTAACTGAGAGAAATAAAACAAAATCTTTTGATAAGTTGGCACATGATCATTCCGCGATGTGGAATAACGCGAAAAGTTTATTGGGAACTGATAATCGGCAACACAATTTTCAGCGTCAATTTAGAGAACCGTTCGTTGTACTAGGGTAAATAAATCGGGGATAAAATGTCCAAATAATATACTACAGCTGCTGTGCATTGTAAGTTTCAAATTATTTTTCTTGCCCGGATTTGAATACCTAACCGAACCGTCCTAACCACCGCCGTAGACCACTATCTAATTTTAATCAAATATAGTGTTTTTTTATCAATAAACAACTAATACAAAGAGCTCAAAGAGGACCCAGTGTGTTGACGACGAGGGACCATCTTGTTCCTTTAGCCGTCAACACAGTAAATCCTCCTTTTTGTAAAGGGTCGGCAACGCGCATGTGACACCTCATGAGTTGCAGGCATCCATAGGCTACGGTAGCTGCTTACCATCAGGCGGGCCGTATGCTTGTTTGCCACCGTCGTGGTATAAAAATAATAATTACCTGAACCTTTATTTTAAAGAACGGAGACACTACCTATTAATTCAATGAAATAAGTATTGAGTATAACGAAGTAATATTTATATTGCTAAAACGGCAGAATTGTTATTTTAATATAGGTAGTTCATCCTTTATCTATTGAAAACAAACCCGTGCTTCTACCTGCGTGGAAAAAAGGTTCGTTCAAATTAACCGTTAACTAAATTTCAACTCTATGGACTCGCAATAAGATTCAACATGACAAAAATTCCCTAGCTACCACATGTATTCATTAGTAGCTCTTAAACGTCTCGACTCGTATCTCTGCCACTCGTCAAGGACGTTTCGAGATCCGCGTGTATTTAAGGAACGTTGCTTCGGCTACCCGTTTACTCGTGGAAACGGATCTTAATTACACGTTTCTTTATTACACGTGGGAAACGGGCCAGAAAACCGTGTTCGTGTTACTCAGAAACGGACCTTGGAAACGGGTACCCGAAACCCGGAATCGACCGCGAGCCCTAGTTGCTACTTATATATCCGGAAACAAAAAAACAAACAAACGTACACGGCTGAAAATGGTTTTATTGTTTTTCAAAGTATTCCCCTTGATGATCTATGCACTTTTGCATTCGCGTGAACCAATTTTTAAAGCACTTCTGCCACTCCGCCTGAGGTACTTCCATAACGTGCTGTTTGAATGCGTCGACAGCATCTTCAGCGGTCGAAAATCGTTGACCGCGTAATTTATTCTTTATATTTGGAAATAAATAAAAATCGTTGGGTGCCAAGTCAGGGCTGTACGGCGGATGACCCGTTAATTCCACATTTTGACCCTTCAAAAATAGAGTTGTTTCGCGTGACGTATGACAGCTGGCATTGTCATGATGAAGAATGATTCTTCGTCGCTGGTTAGTTTTACGAATTTGTTCAAATACTTCCGGTAAGCAAATGGTCGTGTACCACTCTGAATCAACCGTTCTACGGTTTTCTAGTGGCACTGTAGCTACATGGCCATTAATACCGAAGAAGCAGGCCACCATTTGTTTCAATGTACTTTTTGCACGAGTAACTTTCGTAGGGTTCGGCTCATTTTGAAACACCCATACCGTTGATTGTTGCTTCGTTTCGGGATCGTATGCATAGATCCAGGATTCGTCACCTGTATAGATGTTATAAACGGCTTTTGAGTCACCACGGTTATATTTTTTTAAGATTTTATTGCACCATTCGACGCGAGCATCTTTTTGCTCTTTTGTTAAGTTGTGGGGTATCCAACGCGAACAAATTTTTTTTACAGCCAAATAATTATGTAATATGCTATTAATGCTGGTCATAGAAATACCCAGAGTCGCCTCTATCTCGCAGTACGTAACATGTCGGTCGTCCATTATAAGTTTTCGCACAGCCTCGATATTTTGTTGTACAACGACCGATTTCGGGCGACCTGCCTTAACTTCGTCCGTAAGCATACTACGTCCACGATTGAACTCACTAAACCAGTGATACACAGTAGTTTTAGATGGGGCTTCATCACCAAAAGTTGAAGTTAGTTGATCTATGCACTGTTGTTGCGTTAAACCACGCCGAAAATCATAATAAATCATAGCACGAATATTTTCACGAGTGAGTTCCATTCTTGCTGCGAGATGACATTTAAAACCCGTCAAAAACAAAACACGAGCGTTAATAAGAAAGAAAAAATATACCGGCCAGTACTTTAAAAAGTTCAAATTTTACCATGGAGGTCAAATATGCTATTTAAGAAGATTGTAATCCCGGTTTCCGGATATATAAATAGCAGCCTATGTACCGAGGTTACTTGGCCCGAGCCGAGAAGCGAGGGTCAAGACTCGGGACGAGTGAAAATGACACTTCTGCACGTGTGTCGAACAACGTTTTTTAATACAATTGCGAAAAAACTACAATGAAATAAAATTACATCTATATTCTGTCAGTGTACGAAAGACAGCTTCGTTCAATCGCGCGTTGTTCAAGTAATACTATTGGGTCTTGCATAATACTCCTTTATGCCCAATCGCGCGTAGTTCAGGTGGGTCATTTATAAGCGGGTCTCGCATAATACTCATTTATTTAAAATTCTGATCTGCAAATCGTGCGCAAAATCAAACTTTACGCAGGATTTGCAGATCCGATTACTTTTTAGCACTAGTGCATAAAATAAAACTTTACGCACGATTTGCAGCTACATAAACTTAACTTTTTTGAGCAATTGTATTAGAAATGTTTTTCTTAAACCACGTCAGTTGCAAACCAGCAGCACACGGCCCACCCTCAACTGAGAAATGTGACCTTTCAAAACTTTTTTCAACTCGTCCTAATGATGTTTATATGCGTAGTTGTGCGTGACGCGGCGCCTACGTAGCTCGCGCAAGCGTAGTGACTCACAAACGCGACAACTGAACAGCTGATGCGTCTAAAGAATTCCACTGCGTAAGGATGAATCGATCCACTTCTTCATCTTATTGCGTTAGAATAAGGTCCAAAAGCGAAAACATCTATTTGTAGTCGACTGTACCTACTTATAATAACAACAACTTATAATAATTTTAAACAAAAAAGAACCGACTTCACTTAGCCTCCACCTTTCCAAAAGCAAATGCTCGAGCTGCTGTAAAAAATACTCAAATCACTATAGGTTTTGTATAGGCATTGTCCATCCATGTCTTAATCATCCTTGGCCATAATAGTTGATGAGTTCCCTCGATTTCTCTAGGATCCCATCATCAGATCCTGACCTGGTTACAATGGGACTAACTGTGAAGTATACTACCTCCTCCTTCGAAATCTTGAAGTCAGTTGAAAACAATGATAAAGGGTCGTAGGTATAGATTTTTCCAAGCAAGGTGATCTTAGATAAGTTGGGGGCGTAAATAACAGTAATGGGGGTGTAATGTAAAAAAAACTTATTGTAAATAGTCCTGGACGAAGCCTGCGCTGTGGATATATATTATCATATTTATCATTGTTTCTTTTATTTTGACCAAAATAAACAATGTTTATTGTCATTCTATTATACTTAATATACTCCTGTGTGATGACATCATGACGTGTACGAGTTCATGTTGATTATTTTAAAATACGCAATATTTTCGCGATAGTTACACATATCAAGGAAACCAAATAAACTGATTAAAGCAGTCAAGGTCATAGCATGTTTTCGTTACCTTATGTTATTGTAGTTGAATTTCCGTATTGTTTATACCATTATCAATTTTCGTTTATATGCGTGCAGTGAGTAAAGGGGGCTGATGTTACTTCAAATATATATTTTTTTAAGTTTAAACCGTCGTGTTGATGAAAATAATTTTAGATGTTTTTTTTCATATAGCTATAAATAAATTTTGAAGAGTATATACTCTAAAGTAGCTAGTCTTGTACAATATCTACAAGTGAAGTTCATAATAAAAAAGGTAACTGTGGTTGTACTTTTAGAAAAATATGTCCCTTAAATATGAGTAGTGTTGTATTCAATATTTATACGTATTTACAACATTGTGTTATTTGTTCAAGCTGTAGCTTAAACAAAAGATACATTGTTTATGTAGGTACTTATAACATGAAATAATCATTATATTTGAACTTGCACAGACTAAGGTTTCTGAATAGAGTTATATTAGTAATTATGTTGTGATATTTTTATACTAAGGCAGAACGGTCTACCAACGAATCTACAATTTTAGACGTTATGTATCTTATTACACCTATATATTTCTATAAATTGCAAATGGCATGGAATCGGTGAAACGACCTCCAATTTATTTTAAGAAAACCTAAAAATATTCCGGTGCTTCATTGAAAAATAGGCAGTTCGCGAAGCGATCGATGTTGACACTCGTAATCCGACTAAAATAACAAACCATTAAGAATGCAACGCTAATCCACACCCACGTCAAAAATCCAGTACAAATGTGAGCCTTCGTCCATCGAAATAGGGTTCAAAACATACTCTTTAATAAACGTGGTTTTAGTGGAAGAAAATCGCCAAAACTCTGTACGAAATCCATAGTCACATAAGTCGTTTTATAAATAAAACGTTCTCTAGGTCGTATTTAATGTCGCTCGTGCTTTCCTGGATGTACACTAACGTATGAAATACTACCATTTATTATGTTCTAAAAGAGAGAAACTTTGTCTTTGTTTGATGCATTGTAATTTAGTATTTTATTCTCTCTCAAAATTGTAATTGATGAACTCCCTGCCGAGGTTTTCCCAGCGGGCTACAGTATGAGGTTCTTCAAAAAATGAGTGAATAGGTACCTAAAGGGTAGGCAACGCGCATGAGAATCCTCTGTGGTTGCAGGCGTCCATAGGCTACGGTAACTGCTTACCATCAGGTGGGCCGTATGCTTGTTTGCCACCGTTGTAGTATAAAAAAAATGTTTTATCTCAACGCTGATTGAACAATCGTCACTGTTCTATTGACTTACGTTTTAAGGGCATACTGTATAGCAGCTAACTGTTTATTGAGTAAAATAACTAATAGCTAGTCTAGTCTTAGTAACAGACACTTTTAATGTACAGTAAGCAGCAGATGTACCGAAGCTAGGTTTAGGTATTCAGATTCATCTTGATAGACTCCTGTTATCTTAATAATAAAGTACAGATCATTTTGAACAACCTGCCCGCTCAGCTACTTATGTTGCTAACTGTATTTGCGGACGTTATCCGAATCGGGACGATTGTGTAAGAGAGAGAGCCAGGGCCAAGTTCACACCGCGACCGCACAGAAATAGACGTCTGGTGCACGTCGCGTCAGGAAAACGGGTGCATTCATAACCGCGACCTTATTGCAACTACACAAGAGCGAAATTCTGTCGCGATAATGGGATATCTTAGATGCATTCCTGTCTACGACTTTATCGTTACGGAATATGTGTTGTTTTTTAATGTTGAAATTTTTATTTCATATTCGAATACGTAGCTGTCACCGATGTCTGTGAAAGCGAGGTCAGATAAATAAACACATATCTAACTGAATATGATGCGTGACCTTATGAAGGCCCTCTATTTATTACACTCAAGAGTACTTTATCAAAATCCGGTAACGTTTTGTTGGAACTCCAAAATGAGGATTACTTGATCGGACATACTCGTAGAGCTTCTTCTGCAGCTTATGTTACTAGAAATGCTTTGCTTATGCATAAACAAGCTAAGTCACATAAATTTAGCGACGCAAAGAATACCTATCTAAACATTATAGAAGTAGTGTTAGCTCTACAATTATGACCCCATAAAATATGTAGGTAGTTAGGTAGCTACCACTACTACAGTGAAAGGGAACCAATCTATAGGGGTCTTGAAAACTAGAACAGGAGCCGAGATTGTAACACACAACGATATAGGTACATATAGTCTGGCAAACCATTTCTGTCAGTAGAAACGCGCGGCAAATTCAAAATACGTACATGTGGTAATCCTTTGTGATGAGACACCGTATTTCATTACGAACATTTCAATTCACATTGAATTTGTTTCTAGTGCATTTTACTCTCTCATCTTAAGCGCGAGAGAGATAGAACTCCTGCAACGTCTCCAATTAAATTTAAATTCATTTTTAAGGCATATGTCAATTGCCTCAACCAGATTATCTGTTGCAGTTGATGACAGATCAGACGAAATATATCCGTCTCCTTTTTACACACCGTAAATATCACCTAATGAAAGGGGCGGAAATACCAACTAAAATTAAAAACATAAAATTTGATGATCATTGCTGCTTTTTTCGCTCATTCTTAGTGTCGTCATACTTTTGTTCGCTGTACATTGCTACTGCGTTCGTTGGCTGGCCAGACTATAGTTATACAATTAGTCGTGTGACCTGGTGTGGTGTAACAGTCCTGATTCATTCTGCCAATACTTGGCGTATCAGGCCAAGGACAGTATGCGTCCGATAAAGACTATTGTAGTTGTAGCTTGTAGCGTCAACGTCCATCAAAATGTAGCGAATCTCATCAGTATTCGATGCAACCCAAGTAACACAGGAAGCATTATAACATATGAGTAGTTAACTTATTTAGAACTTATGGACCGTATAAACTCTTATATACGTTCACCGAGCAACTTGACGCATTATATGATGCTTTGAGCTGTATAACGGTTGTATGATGGCATATCTAAATGCTTTTGTAAAGCCTTTAGCTTTAGTGCAGCAAACCACAACGCAACTGTACAGCTTTCAGCTGTTTAAAAGCACTTAAGTGCTTTAGGTTCTACAATAGCATTATATAATGCTTTAAGCTGTATAACGGTTGTATAATGGCATTTGTAAATGCTTTTTTAAAGCCTTTAGTTTTAGTGCAGCGAACCAAAATGCAAGTGTACAGCTGAATGCTGTACAGTCCTGTTCATCAAAAGGGGGGGGGGGGTCTGGACATCGGATGATGGTAGCATGACGTAGGAGGGGGGGGTGGTCATTCCGAAGATCACATCATCTCTTGCATCTTTAAAAAGTGCTTCAATGTGTAAAAAAGGATTGAAATTCGTGTTTCTAATTGACTTTCTATAAACTTTTAATGCTATAAAATATTATCTACTAAATAATAATAGTAATAGTTTTTTATTTTACAATTAAGCTAAAAACGCAATTTTTTAAATGACGTCACTTTATTTGGCAGGGGGGCGGGTCGATGATTTTAGGAGGAGGGGGGTAAAAAATCATCAAAAATTGATGACGTAATTTATGAACAGCCCCTATATAGCTTTTAGCTGTTTTAGTGCTTTAGGGTCTACAATAGCAATTTTAAGTAGTATATAATGCTTAATGTTGTTTAATAGCATAATTATTCACGTCTAATGCTGTAGGCATTAATCAGCTATTTTTAAGGGTCACTGAGCTGCTATTGGACTAAGAGCTAGCCACGTCAGATATGACACAATAATGAGAGCAACAAAACCCGTCTGGTTAGATTGCTATACTATTCTTATTGCTACATCCTGGCATCTGGCAGCTTTTAATGGGTGGAGTTTACAGTGACAGACTAGCAAAATGTTTTAATTGGAAAATAGTAATACCAAACTAGGTAAAAACTGCCGAAGTTGTCTCAGTTATATGGGTCCCTTAAAATATGACGGCCTATATTTTAAGGGGCTCCCTGGCGCCAACGACCTTAGATCTGATTCCCTTAGTTTTCTAATGATTTATATAGCTTATCATATTAGCAGTAACGGCTTTGAATAATATAGTATCCTATATTTACTTCAATATTCATTGTCTTCGAGATATTTGACATCAAAGTCTAACCGGTTTAGGCTAAAAAAGTGGTTTTATGGTCATAAATTTTGTGTTAATTAGTTAAAAATTAAAATCTCTACAGTTTTTAGAGACATCAAAGAGGAACCCTAATATGTTGATTACGTATATGTAAGATTCTTTACATCATTCGAATATCGATAAAAGTGTTTTTTTAGACCATATTTTAAAAATATAAAATAACGGCTCATTTATTTCAAGATCCGGCTCTACAGAATGGAGATAAAAGATTCAAGAACCGATAGGCGTTTGCCTTATAATTCTATCTGTAGTGAATATGTTGGAATATCGACTCAAAACTGGTCAAAAATCGATAAAAAACGTTAGACCAAAAATATTGTGTATTATTACGGAAACAAAAACAGTAGGCGACAAACTATGAATTATATTATGTATCGTTTGGCACTACTTTCCCCCAACATAAACTTTTGTATAGTTTCTCTTAATATTGTATAGTATTTGTAGTTTCTCATAATATTGCATCAAACCCAGATCTCTAGAATTTGTCTTCTTGAAATAGTTTGCATTCTTTGACCTCCACCACTTTAAAGCTGCCAGATGTCCAGATCTAGAAATAAGCATAGTATACCAAACTGACTAGAGGGGTTTGGTTGCTCTCATTATTGTGTCATATCTGACGTGGCTAGCTCTCCGTCTATATAGACCAACGCCATTTTGTAAATAATTTATAACCTAAAAATAAAATCATGCGGACCTATTTATACAAGGAAAATACCTATATAATAATGAAATAACTTAATTTAAGACTGCTCAACCAACACTATTATGATAATAATGCAAAACTCGTTCTATACGAGGATTACACAATTGTTTTTTTTTATTTGACGCATATCTTTTTATAATATTTTATAGCAAAACCACAATAAATCAAAGGCGCGTGAAAATTTTCAATGAAACTTATATACACATTTACAGTAAACTACATTGCGCAGTAATATTTTAAGGATATAATAACGTAAAAGTCAAAAACTTTTATAAATTTTGTTACGATGTAAACAAATATGACGTGTCACTCATTCAGTTTTTTGTACCGTCTTCGTCCATTTTATATTGCGAGACAAAGTAGTTAAATCACAACGTTCATTGTATTTTAACATTTGTTCCGTCGGTATTAGAGACGTTTTTGCATTGACGTAAGGTTTGTTTTACTACACTCTTATGCTAGTATAATGCTTTTGTATTGCGATTGGCAACTTAATCGAGCGTACTAATGCTTCTTTACTGCGATTAGCAACTTTTTTGGCCGTATTAATGCTTCTTTAATGCGGTTGGCAACTTAATAGAGCGTACTAATGCTTCTTTCATGCGATTGGCACTTTTCATGACAACGATAATGCTAATAGCGCAGACATAATGCGCATGTAATGCTATTAAATGACCTGTATAGGATCTCAAGCTGGGTAATTTGTGCCCATTTAAGAGCTATATCAGCACTATAAACGTTTATAATGCTACTATAAAACGAACTCAAAATGCTAAAAGCATACAGATATGCTGTCAGATGGCCGTTATACTGCTTTGATGTGTTACTTGGGAATACATACGGTACTAATAGCTGCTGCCCCCGACTTTATCTGTCTAAATAGAATAAGTAGAATTAATACTTCTCATTGAAAAACAACTAATTAGAGCTCATGCAATACAATTTCTCCCCCTTGTTACCTCCTAAAAAATATCTGTGATAAAAACTATTATCCTGTGCACGTTTGGCCAACCGGTGCGGTGGGGTGAGACTCACCCTGGCTGAAGCTCTGGGTGCAGCTACATGCCCCATTATGTCAAAATTAGTTTCAATATTATGTTTGTACTAACCCTAAATATAATTACATAAAAGGATTTAATAAGATAAGATTTAAGTATTAGTATTTTACTAACGCAATATGGACCTTTGTTACTCGTAGAAATAAATGATTATTGAATTGAATTCAATTTATCTCTATCTACCATTATATCTCCGGGACTCAAACGATCTCCATTCTTATTTCTCCATTCTCCATTCACGGCCTCCTAGCCTAGTCGGTAGTGACCCTGCCTACGAAGCAGGAGGTCCCGGGTTCGAATCCTGGTCAGCAGGGCATTTATTTGTGTGTTTATCACAGATATTTGTTCCTGAGTTATGGATGTTTCCTATGTATTTAAGTATTTATCTATTATATATATCGTCGTCTAGTACCCATAACACAAGCCTTATTGAGCTTACCGTGGGTCTAGGTCGATTTGTGTAAGATTGTCCTACAAAAAAAAAAAAATTCTTCATTTCATTGAAATCGGTAAAACACTTTAAGCACGAAGAGGTAACAGACATGACATAATTGATTTCGTATATATCTATAATGTTGTAGGGATCGGTTTTCAAACCATTACGAATAACGATAAAAACACCGGAACTCCCGAAAAATAATGTTATCAACGGAAATGGCTCCTCCAGCGGCAATTTGTTATCGCTACAGTACCTAGATATCGTATAAATTGCGTATTAATGCGTATGACGCAAGCTGCGTATGCGCATCGCGCGTCATTACCGAGTGTATTAATTGGAATAAACTAATACACGGCACCTGGACTGCCATTTTCCTACCTATAAAGTAGTAAGTATTTTTAATTCACGACATTGATCTTGATATAAAGTCGTTTACATTGTAATGGCAGAATTATGGATGGTATAATAAGGATAAAAATCTCTATGTTACAAAAGTGTCCGTCAGAAGGCGATAAACTGATGGCGCCACAATGACATTAAATTTAATTAAATTAATTTTGATATTAAAATATTAAATCCACAAAATAATTATTTGCGGAAAAGAAAAACACTGAATATTAATTTTATTTAGAATGTCATATAAGTATTAAATATCGCAAATTCATTTCAAATGCTCAACTATACCTAGCGCCACCCGGAGATATTTGGAACTATTGTTTACTGCTTACCGCTGGACACTTTTTCGACCGTTTTCCTATAAGAGAGACCCATCCTCCTTGTACCATCCATAGGCAACAGCTGTCAGTTTTTTTTTTTATTTTTTTTTTTCTGTATTGGAGAAACAACAGAAGCATGCGACAATAAGAATTACATTCAATAGTAAAAAAATAGAGATAAACACACCTTCCTTAGGCGTTCTCACTAAAAACATACAGTATTATACACGGACTTACCTAGGCAAGTATAAGCATTTGAACATGAGCAACTAATAAGAAATATACAATTAATATATCTCAATTGCTCAAAGGTTAACTGGAAGAAATCCCTTAAAGGGATAAGTTCGCCTTTGTACGTATATGTTGTGTTATATGTATTTCGTTGTGTTTTCTTGTACAATAAAGTGTTTTACTACTACTACTAATAAGTATAACAACACATACTAAGCACTAGTGACAATTACTGTCACTAATTGAATTAAAAATACTACTTTAGTTCTTATTTTTTTATTAGATAAAGACGTTTGTAACCGCTTAACGCTACCATAAGGTTTAAAAATAAGTAAAATATGAAAAATTGGCTGCCTCGGGCGAGCCGGGCCTGGCGTAATTCGATTTCGTGACTGAGCTACCAAAGCTAACCCGTTAACGGTGCATTTTTCTACCATATCCTTCATTTGCGCCTTAGCTTTTGCGACATCTCAGAGCAGCACATAGTATAGCATTTTTTAGAATAGAATAATGATTTATTGTCACGTACAAACATACACATGCAAGCAATAAAATAAAAACAGGATATTTTCTTACTATACACTATATTTTTCCGTCATTTCTGAATATTCCTAAGCGTTTATCCCGGCTGTTTGTGAAAGCTCGCTTAGGGAGCACAAGTAGCGACTGCCAGCCAGAGTTCAAAAGGATAATTATCGTGATTTTTAACACGCTTTTATTAGCTTCACTTGTAACTAACTATGTATGTAAGAAAATCTTGGAATCTTAATTTGACCCACTTCCCGGTCTTCGATTAGGATGAAATTTTGCACACGCTCTGAGTTCTGATGACAATACATTTTGTAATTTTTAGTGCGTGCTAAAAGCGTGTTTTTTTAGTTTTTTTAACTATTATTATGTGTGATAATTATCGATTTGATACTACATTTGTAAAGGCGAATTGCACAAAAAAAAATACCGCGCCTGAAATTTTACGTTAGTCTTTGAATTATAAGAGAAAAAAACCCATACCAGGGATAATTATGTGATAAATATCGCGATAATTATCAAAGATCATAATTATCTTGATAATTTCGAACCTGCTTCCAGCTGACCTTTCAACCCATCAGAGGGAAAAGCCGATCTCACTATATCGCCATACGATTAAATAAATTCCTACATTTAAACACTAAAATGTTTCCGGACTTTGAAGTGTCCACCCACAGTCATTATTATTATTATTTGCGTAATGACTCATTTATACGCCAAATTACACATTCAATTAAATTAAACTACATCCAAATTAGGCCATCCACTGCGATGACAAGATAGAAACTGACTTACAAATTATACACGCTTACACTCATAGTATTCAAAATAGAAAAAATAAAAAGGCTGAGTGCGTGTCGGGCCACGCATCATGGAGGATTTCGTACCTTTAAGGGAATAAGAACCAAACTAATACCAAAACGTCGTATCTGATGCCTATGGAAGAAGTTTTTTGAAGATAACTCAAAAATGGCTGAACCGATAATGTTCAAAACAATTTTCGTAGAAAGTATGTGCATCTTCTCAAATTTTCTCATATTTTTTGGAGTTACGGTTCAAAAGTTACACACAATTTTTCCAACTTTTGAAGCGATTACTTCTGAAAATATTTATTTACTTAATCACAAAATGTTCAAAGAAACCTCTTCGTAAGTTTTTGTAAAAATAGCTAAACAGCGGCACACAAAATACACCTAATGTCTAAATTTTAGTAAGATACAACTTATAGTTTCCGAATAAAATGGCTGTGACTAACGTCACACGTTACGTTACGTCCTTACGGACGGACGGACATGACGAAACTATAACGTTTTTCCATTTTGGCTGCGAAACCCTAAAAAAATTGTTGAAACCCTGACAAAAATAATCCATTTTAAATGTGTATTTTCGATAGATTAGTAGCGGTCACATTGACCCTTATCAATCCTACCCCTATCCTAGCGGTCAATGTGACCGCTATTTGTGTTTGTTTACTGGACTAGACCAGACAGGTACTATAAGGGTTCCTTTTTGCCATTTTGTCTACGGAACCCTAAAAAGTTTGTTGCAACTCTGACAAAAATTAACTATTTTAAATGTGTATTTTCGATAGATTAATAGCGGTCACATTGACCCCTATTTGTATTTGTTTACTAGACTATACCAGACACGTATTAAAAAACTGAACTGATTCTAGTCCGATACTGTGTACTCAAGGGCAAAGGTCGAATGACTTGAGGAGGTCCAGAGTTTACTAACCCTAAGAGAAATATTATAGTAGGTAAGCATAGAGTGCTCACTCCATACAATTGGCTACTTTCCTAAAAAAATATATTTAGTCCGTCAGTTAGATTATGAAAAAATATTGGACACGTATTTTTTATTTTGTCAATCAAACAAAAATTGGTGAATATATAGCCCGTTAAAGTTCTGCGTGACGTCACATTTTAGTACTCTTTTTAGTATAATGTGACGTCACGCGGAACTTTAACGGGTTATATCTTCACCAAGTTTTGTTTGATTGACAAAATAAAAAATACGTGTCCAATATTTTTTGATTATCTAACAGACGGACTTAATAGAATTATATTTTTTTTACCCAGGAAAGTACCTAATTGGTTATTAGCTTGGAAGCTTGACATGAAGGCTTGACGACTAAAGGGACTGAGGGAGGAGAGGGCAGGGGGCGTGAATAGGGCAGATGGCGTTTGTGACCACAGTGCCGGTTTTGGCCATTTTTTTACTTTATTAAGGTATAGACAAATTCACAAGTCTATGGTTTATAGTTACACAGATAGCACTGTCTTCTGTCATGTATCAGTTGTCAATGAGCCATGGAAAAGGGTCCAAAACTGGCTCTTGGGCCCCTTTCTGACATTTGACTGAAGAAAAAAAGAGATCGTATGTGCAAGCACTAAATTTGTTTAATATTTAATATGTGGGTAGGTTTGCATATTGTGATAGTTTTTGAACTGAGGTAATTGTATATTTTTCCTCAGTCGACCCGTTGACCACGAACGCTGTAAAGTGTTCGAAACGTCGGGATGTAATTTAAGCTCAATACACGCGATATAATCCGTTTTTAGTTGTTTTATTTCATGAATAACTATCGCGGCAACGCCGGCAACCGAAGACAATATTAATGACCCAGTACATAAAGATTGTTACAATTCCTTATTGACACAAAATGACGGACGTCTGAATAGATAAACAAGTGGCCAAAACCGGGGCATCAAAACCTAGTTTTACAACGGACGCCCCCTTCCCCCTCAGCCTTAGTTGTATAACCTTCATAATGTCAAGCTTTCGGAGTTATATGGAGTAAGCGCTTTAAGCTTACTTATTCCTCTATGCTTTTACTGGTTAGAACCTTCTCTAAATAACTCTAAATAACTTCTTCTAACATACTTTAAATAATGTAATAAATGACCCCTCCAAATTTTTTATTGGCATAGACTGCTTATGACAACAAAGTTCTGTTCTTAAATTCGCGGACTGACCCAGGGGTCCTACCGCGAAGTTCGAAAATCGACAATTCGTTGGCCCCGTCTCTATCGCTCTTGCATTTTCGAGAGAGAGAGATGCATATAGACGAACGAAGTGGTTCGCGGTTATAGGCCAGGTCGTCCCAGGGACGACCAGTGGTCCACAGACCGTCGGTTAAGAAGTCTCTACTCTACTTTAGGTCGCCTAATACAGTCGTGAGACTCGTGAGTAGCAAATTTATTCCAACGTGCCAGAAAATTGTGGTTACCTTGGCCTTGGCTGTGAAAGAACGATTAGTGACCGTTAATCTAGTAGTCATTTCTTGACACTCTGAGAGTAATCCGTATAGTCATCTTTAGTCGAATTTTATTTTAAATTTATATGTCACTATTTATGCAACACAATTTTTTTTATACGTATATGTTTAGATTACAGCTGTAGAAAACAAAGCGTCGTTATTATTACATCAGATTTCATTCAGCATTCCGCTCTGGACACGCCATGCCAAGTACCGTCAGTGTTGGGAAATAACTATTATAATGGGAAATGACGTTTTTGCTGACTTGCCAAGAGAGCTAAACTGAACTGAGAGCTTGCCAAGTGGTAAAGGCGTCTGCCGCGAATGCAGAAGACGCTGGTTCGATCCCAGCCCTGGGCACCGGAGGCCTAGGTCACTTTTTCCTTTGTATATGACATCTATATAAGTTTAGAGCTAAACTGTTTCGAAGCCCGGTTGATGCTAAACAAACTTTGTTATGTAAATATGGAATAATTGTTAAGGCTTGTTCACGTAATAAAGTAGCCACCTAGAACTAAGTCTTCTCAGGAATATATAATATTTTTGAATGCTAGTACGTGACATTCCAAAAAATATATAATCAAGTTATAAAAAAGTATAAAATAGATGTCATTGAGTAAATATAATCAAAATGCCGAGAATAAATGAAAATATTCGTAAATTAATTATTGTCGCCTATTGCACCGAAAAGGGTGTCTCGATGCGACATTTAGCAAAACGATATAAAATATCTAAGGACGGTGTGCTAAAAGTGATCAGTAAATTTGGGCAATTTCATACTCTACATGATCTACCAGGTCGCGCTCGAAAAAAGGCTGCGTGAAGCCTAAATTGGACACCGCAATAGCTTCCTCGTTCCGCGTTAATCCATCGGCCTCAGTTCGAGATATCGCCAAAAAGGTAAAGACGTCGGTTGAAAATGTACAAAACGCTAAGAAGAGAAATAATCTTGTGACCAGAAAGAAACAAAAAATCCCGAAAAGGACTCCCTGCTCAGATCGAAAGAGCAAAATGTCGTGCTAAAACTTTGAGCAAGTTTTTCAATCAAAATCGCGATCGATGCATATTAATGGATGACGAAACATATGTAAAAAAAGACATGAGAACTTTACCGGGGCCTCAATTTTATTCGTGTGTGGCTGGCCGGGATGTTTCGGAAGAGCATAAGTCCATCGCTTTTGATAAATTCGCCCCTAAAATCATGGTATGGCAAGCATGCGGGCTGAAGAGTTCGAGCTTTTTTACTACTGGCACAATCAACGGAGATGTCTACCGACAGGAGTGTATTAAGAAGCGAATTCTGCCCTTATATAGGAAACATGCACGTCCCCCTATATTTTGGCCTGATTTAGCGTCAGCTCATTACGCTCAAACAACCTTAAATTTGCTCGATAGTCAGAATGTTATTTATGTGGCGAAAAACATGAACCCGCCAAATTGCCCAGAACTTCGCCCGACAGAAAGGTATTGGGCGAACATCAAGCGATACCTGCTCAAGAAAGGTGCAGTAGCGGACAGTGATGCTGACTTCAAAAGAATATGGAACGCAGCCGCTCGTCAGTTCACTAACACGTCAATAACTACCCTAATGGCAGGCGTTCGAAAGAAAGTAAAACAATTCTCCAGTTCCTGAGGATTCCGCAAAAAACTCATTGTATTTTATTTTTTGAATGTTTTCTTATATAATAACCTGTTTTTGTTATCTGTAGCGTTAGAAGTAAACGATTTATTTACGTTTTCATATGGCTACTTTATTACGTGAACATGCTTTAGTTTATACAAGGCTGTCTAACAGTGGTGCCTAACCAGAGTGTAGGTTGCCGGATGGTAATAAGGTCCCGCCATTTAGAGAATAGCGAATGAAATGAACGAAATAATATAAAAATTTTTTCGACATTTATATTAACGTAAGTTTAATGTTTACGACAATTAGGAATATGCATGATTTTTTTGGAAGACGTCATTCGATTCTATTTCCCTGTAGATTCAAATGTCTCTAATAAACCTACTATCTATGATAGCCCTGAAACGTCAAAAATGTGAAAATACGTTAGGCGTCTGCGCCGCGCGTCAAAACGCCCCATACAAAAAGTGTGCGAATTGTGACGTCACCGTTCACAAAGTTGCAGAAAACTGTTTGGAAGGAACAAGTTTTTGTAAGATTTTTGTAATTTTAGGCACGAAAAAATGCGTTTAGCTATATAGTTGTCGTACATTTTTTTTCTTGTTAGGACATAAGTAATCGAACTAAAGTTTCGAAAATACATTTGATGTATAAAAAAAAATGTTTAAAATGTTACGTTTTCAAACCGCAATATCTTTAAAAAACTGTTAAAAATTATTACGGATTTCCACTTATTTATATTAGTTTGGGGTTGTTGAACGTGTATATACAACAGATGCAATTAAATATTTTTCATGCATGTTCTCTATTGGTGTGGATCAATGTTACTCTGCGTCCGTAGGAAACACCTTAGACAACCCTACACGTGATCCCTGGGTGCTAAAAGAGTAACAAACTTGGCAGCTGCACTGTCCCATCTGGACCTCGCAGCACTTACTGGATTTTCATTATCATCTGCTTACCCATTACTACTACCCTAGGGAAGAAATACCTCTCTTTATCCAGTGACATGTAGCCATACGATAAAAAAAAAACGACAATTGGTGTGCGAATGATCGTACTCTACGTGTCAATACCTATAGGCGATTACCGTCAGTGTAGGGAAAAAACCTAAGACAATACCGTCATCGCAATTTGTAGGTTCTATTGCAAGAGGCATAAGGTCAAAAATTTGCTTTATAATCCAAGTATTCAATAGTGCGGGTTTACCCCCATACATTGCCTTTCAAAAAACTAGACATTTTTTTAATGTGATGCGAATGATGCGATTTTCCACAATGATGGTATTATTCATAAGACTATTCTATTTCACATTCACAAGACTAGACTACAGTTACCTAGTTAGTTACTAAGTTCTGTTACCAGGTTTCTGACTGATAAAATATAAAATAAAGTTATAAATAAAAAATTAAAGTAATTATTTAATAGCCTAATCTCTAATGAACATATCTAATATGGTATTAGAGTCTGACCATTGAAATATTACCCAAATATTTGGCGGGAAATTCAAAAAATCATGGGCTGGTCACACCTTGTGTAGCAGGAATAATAGTTTTGATACTAGAAAATACTTTTGACTTCTGTGCACACGTAAGGTAGGTAGGTAGGTTTAGGTAAACAGACAGAAGTCAACGAAGTAAACAAGCTTCACAGGCTGTTAGAAAGATCTTTAACCGACTGCAACAAGAGAAATACATTCAGAAATTAAATTCCCCAAAACATGCTCAGAAGCAAGTAAAAAAAATCTAATAACTATGTATGTACTTGAGTTCCCTATTCACTAGTTTTAAGGGATGGTTTTAGTTGGTTTACGTACTATACATACATGTTTCGCGCAAATATTTTTATTTATATTTTTACATAAAATTACTACTGACCAGTCAGTCCACAGATTTCTCCTAAATATTGGTTTTCAGTAAGTAACTTCTAACGTTCCAATGTTTTGATTGTATTGATATTTTCCAGAGCTTCTAGTTTATCCGTTTCTTTACACACTTGTCCTATTTATGAGATTCAGATTAATAAATTCACGTACTTAATCAAAGTTATAGGCAAATGTTAGAACTAGTACTTAAAGCATCAAAATATTAATAGAGCCTACCTACAAAATCGTTGACGACTTGTAAACATTGCAGTTTTTCGTTATACAACACGCTTCACGTCAACTTCGCACATCGTCGTAATTATTTACGAGCCTAAATAATAGTTTGCGGACCACTCGGTACAGTTATTTTAAATATTATTTAAAATAAACCCCTTATAAACGTGAACAATTTGAAATAATGACATAAATTGACAACAGACTTTTAGCTTTTTTTTAAAATCATAGACAATTGGTGATACAACAAGGAAATACCTGTCAACAATATTTGGCTAGTCAGACTTTAATAATATACAAATCAGATGGGAAATTTATTGAAAATCCTTGTAAAACACAAAATTGCCTGAAGACGCAAACTTGCGGTAAATTTAAGAAAATTACACTTTACAAAAGTGCATCAAATAAATATTGCATCCTTTGTTTAGAAGGTTCCATTGCTTGTTTGTAAGAAACCTGTTTATTAGAGGTAATTGCGTGACCACCATTTAATTTTCTTGCGATTTTATCCCACAGATATTCCCATTTGAAACATAGCCTATTTTTAAGTTTTGCACAAAAGACAGATTTAGACTGCTATGGAACAAGCAGACTTGCAACGTATAGTCTAGTATATTATCGGATAGCCCCACGTGAACTATACATATACCAAATTTAAGCTAAAGAATATAGCTACCGAATTGTGCAAGACTGATGCGTCTTAAACGTGATTAAAAATAAATAGGATTTAAAATCATCATGAACAAGGAGTGTAATTTTGACGTATATTTTTCACGCTTTTTTCCGAGTGTTATAAAGAATTCTGAAAAACTGCGACAATAATTTTAATTCAATATATTGTAATCTATTGACTATTAAATAAGCTTTTAAATTATGTACATGAATAATTAAAATGTTGCTACTTATTCATATTTATTTAGTGAAAACTCTAGTAACAGAACTTAGTAACCGACTAGGTACTTTAATTCATGGGATAATATTGATCATACATTTTTCAAATTCCTTTTAGTACAAAAATCGACGATATGTTCAAAGTAACTTCTTTCTACGGTATTTGGATATTCAAAGGGCACCTTTTACAAATTTTAATTGAACTAAATAAGAGAAAATTCGACAAAGACACCTATACTAACATATTATATGATGTGTGTATTTAATTTGATTGAACTTACAAGATAAGTCAGTTACCCTCACCAATGTTATCAAGACGGTTTGTTTATATTTTGTTTGCTATTGTACACAATATCAAGGTGAATGACCATTTAAGACAAATTAAAGGCGTACTTGTCCCTGGTCATCAGTTTGGTATACTCCTACTATACTACAGTACGCGAACAGTTTTGAGCTTCGATAACTCACAAGTGAGATTTTCTTTTTTAGTTAGAGAATATGATATGATTACTTGTAGTAAAAAATATTTTCTAACAGTTTTTGACGTCGCGCTAGGTATTATATAGATATTTTCCTTTACTATACTATTGCATTCAACTATTTCAACATCATCTCATCTGTCATTTTATAACAGTTTGGTCAATAGATTACGTGAGCATAATCGAAAACAATTTGTCAAAATATAAGGGACCTAAACGAATTACAAATGGCTAAGACGACATATGCTCTTGACAAAACCATTATAAAATGTGAAGTTATGTTCCAATAGTAAAAAGCGATAGCTTGGTGGAGAAAAGTAAAAAAAAATACATGTAGGTATTATACCTAGCGCAACGCTAACAATTGTTAGATTTTTTTATTATTATTAATACTTAACGTATTCTAACAAGTCACAAAATAAAATCGGACTTGTGATTTATGTCATTTTTATAGGTTAAAAAGGCGTTCCCATGCTCCACTACTTGATAGTGTTGCTGTAACGCGTTAAATTCTATCCAATACTCGGAAGACCCTAACAAGGAGTCCTCCCAGTGCGAGTGTGGAATCAATAAAAAGTAGGTACCTGGGCGCAGCGACGGTGACCACTGCGACGAGGCTGGAGCTGAACAGCCGGTCGACCAGGCACGTGTCCTGGCCAGAGCGGGACGCATATATCTCCTCGACCCCATCGTCGGGGGTCAGCGCGAACAGGTGGTAGCCTTGGTTGCTGCCGGCCACCAGTGATCTGTAAGATAACAGTTGTTAGCTACTTAGTTTTTTCTTATACTTGACCATTCCATTTGGCCGCCCTAAGGTTACGGAGTTGAGGTGCGACTGTTTCGCGACCTGAACAAGGGTAAGGGAGGAAAAAGATGAAAGATAATAAAGAGTAAATAAGTAACAGTTGATGGGAGCTCTTAGTAGCCATGGCCCGTATTACCTAGGCAGTAGAGTCCAATGAATAATGTCAATCAAGTGATTGAGAAGAAACTGTTTTGAGAGGACGTAACAGCCAGAGTAGGTAACGTTTTCCATAGAATAACTATATACATGTGTGTGTATAACTATATACATGTTAAATGGGCGAGTCAACTTTTAGACCGACACTAATCTGTCCACGACATTTAAACTTGAATCTAAAATTTCGCTTATAAATATGCTATTTTTATATAATTTTATGTTATACGTTAAAACAAGAGATTTGCTCTCTCATAGACGTAAAATGTACACAAAAAGTTAGTTGGAAACTTGATTTCTTGATTACTCCAGATTTTTGGTAACGCAAGATGTGAAAAGTGTTGGTCAAAAAGTTGATTGGCCCAAATACAATGTTTCTAATAGTAGTTATACCTAACTTTAATGACAGGGTTCGGAAGGATAAATATCAATGATAGTTATCTTGATAATTATCGTGATTTTTATGTCCAACAATTATCGATTTGATAATAACCCAAAATTTGTTAAGACGGAATGCACAAAAAAAATATGAAAAAATATAGTTGAGCTATAATAAAAAAAAATCCATACCGGGGATAATTATCTGATAAATATCGCGATAAATATTAGTGATCATAATTATAATTTCTAACCCTGGTTAATGATTAATGACTAATGACTATGTTAGCTTCAAATCTGGGGCCCATTTCTCGAACGGTATTAGACTGTGATTAGTAGACCCCGGACTTTGGTGGCAATGACGTCACAATAGGGTGATTTGGGGAGTAAACGGAACGGTGTTATGAAATACGGTTAAAAACTCGGTTGTTAACCGAATACATAATTAGACATTTTTAACAATATTACTTAGTAAGTTGATCAATACTATCGTTTGCATTACTTGCAAACCATGCATTTGTACGTTATACTGGCATTGGTTTTGTCGATCACTCACTCTTTGTTCGTCACAACTGTCAAGCCTGTTTAACGTACAATTGTATAGTTTAAATATAAATAAATAAATATTATGGGACAATCTTACACAAATCGACCTAGGCCCACAGTAAACTCAATAGGGCTTGTGTTATGGGTACTAGACGACGATATATATATAATAGATAAATATGGATAAATACTTAAATACATAGAAAACATCCATAACTCAGGAAAAAAAATATCTGTGATCAACACACAAATAAATGCCCTTACTAGGATTCGAACCCGGGACCTCCTGCTTCGTAGGCAGGGTCACTACCGACTGGGCTAGGAGGCCATTAAAAATACTAAAAGATAATATTGATCAACTTACTAGATAATTTTGTTGAAAATGTCTAATCAAAATGTATTCGTTTAACAACAGAGTTTTTAACCGTATTTCATAACACCGTTCCGTTTACTCCCCAAATCACCCTATTGTGACGTCATTGCCACCAAAGTCCGGGGTCTAGTGATTAGACTAATTATTATTAGTGTGCTGTCATGGAAACGTATACGATTTCACACTTCGTGGACTAATAATATTGGTCCATAGACTATTAACCCAAGACCCCGCATTGCCGGTTACCCCCGCTGCCACGCTCGAAGTAACTTCACCCTATAGTGAGACACTAATTTATTGTAAGTGACAGTAAACTTAGTACGTCTCCATGGCAACCATTAATGTCTGACCCTCTTTTACGCCCCACGGAACAATGGCGCGTTCCCTGTCTAGCATTGCGTGTTCCCCTCCCGCACCCCTTCGTTTTGGCAGCTTAGGTTTCAAAGAAATAACGCGCTAAGCGGAGTATAGAGATATCTTGTATATGTATTGGTCTAATAAAATAGGCCCCTGCAGTATGATATTGGTGGTAATATGAATGTAGAGTGCACTTGAGTGCAGTGAAGGCTAATCTGTATGCAGGGTTTCGTGTTACAGTTAATCCGATGCTAGACTAGAGACGGATTAAAAAGTAGAATCCTTACAGTAGCTTGAAATTCATTCAATCATAAAATTTGAACTTTAAAAAATACAGACATTAGGAACGATTTTCATACATCGTTCCTAATTATAGTATTAACTTATAAAAAGTGTTGATTTGACCGTCTGTATTTTTTAAAGTTCAAATTTTATGGAAGATGTTTATGGCCCATATTAAGTCTTGTTTAAACACGGATACGTCAGTATTTTTTAAAATATAAATAGCATAAGCAAAGTTTATATTTTTATCAAATTTAAAATGTCATATTTGTATGCAGTTGTATGGCAAAAAAAATCTTGTCCTTAATTATCTGGCCACGACTGTATATCCAGTGACATGTACCCATACGATTAATTAATTAATTAATTACCTAGTAAACACTTACAACAGTGTATTAATTAGCCATTCAATAAATAAATAACCTAGTGTAGGTTTAAGTCTTATTTTAAATCTATTGAATGTTAAACTTATATAGATGTCATATACAAAGGTAAAAGTGACCTAGGCATCTGGTGCCCAGGGCGAAATCGGCGTCTCTTCTGCATTCGCGGCTTCTTCAGTTATATTGAATGTTGTCGATACAGTATATTTATGTATAGGTTCTTGTCATAATTTTAATTATAATACAGTATTTAGTTATTATTTTTTTCTGTTTTCAATTGGTCAAAAACAAATGAATATTATTCTTTCTTATATTTCTCTTGTTTTAAGTTACGCGCATGTGACACCTCTGGGTTGCAGGCGTCCATAGGCTACGGTAGCTGCTTACCGTCGTGGTATTAAAAAAAAGTGACCCCTCCAATCCTCCCATCCTGAGTTACTTCATTTGAGGTACGTACACATTTGTAGGTACAGTCACGTCTGAAAATATGGATACATTTAGTGTGTCAAAAATATGTAACCACGATTCTATTACCAAGGCGTAAGGTTTTGGATACATGTTTTTGTCACATTTAATGTATCCATATTTTCAGACGTGACCGTACCTAATTGTGAATGACATTAAGACCATTAACATAAGTTTAAATTGGCACAAAGACTAGAAAGACATCAGGTGATTATAAACGACTTTAAATAGTTTAAATATCAATGACCAAATCAATTTATTTAATTGTTTATTGATTGATTTTTGAGTTTTGAATTAACTTTACAAGTAAATATTAATTACAACCTATCAGAAGCCATTTTGTTGTTGTTTTTGCTTTGATATATGTAATAAAGCCAATAAAACTTCTTAAGCAAGAAATAGGCCCATAGGTACATTAGGTACACATCTAGGTAGAAATAATGTATCTGTAATATTCCAAAAATTGTGGAAAATTGTTTAACCTATGTTGGGAGTAAATACTACAATTTTAGAAACAATTGAAGAGAAAGTAGTTATTAAAATAGTTAAACCTAAATCTGTTAATGTCCCATTAATCTTAACCTATAAGGTATAGTTCTGTAAGTCAGCTTTTGCCCATTTGACTTGTTGCACAATAATTCTCAATGAGTGACCTATGATTCATAATGACAGCCAAGCCAAGCCAACATAACAAATATATATACACCAATCACTTGCGTCTTGATTTTTTAGGAGCAGAAGGTGCAGTTTGCATCAGCCTTAATACATACTTAATGTATCTCACATTATGTACAGCCCACAGAAGTAGCTAAGCGGGTGAGGTGTTCAAAATGACCTTCACACGCTATTATTCTCTTAACAATAAAGTCGTGTCAAGTTCATTGTGATCACCTCGCCCGCTCAGCTACTTCTGCTGCTGACTGTACAATGTAATAATGATTTCAGTCTTAAATGAAAGTTTGACTATTCTTGAAAAGCCAAATTTGATCAAGATATTACAACAAACAAGTGCTTTGATGACAGTGCAAGCATGTCGAAAATAATAGCAATTTGACACAAATACAAAAATAACTAGGTAGTTATATTATAACTGCACTGTCAGCAAGCCTAATTGACTTTATTGAAAATGATTACTATCTAAATCAAATGGACATTCATGGCAGTGTCACACACAGCACTCACAGACATTTATAGACGGAGAGCTGGCCACGTCAGATATGACACAATAATGAGAGCAACGAAACCCATGTAGTTAGTTTGCTATACTATGCTTATTTCTAGATCCGGACATCTGGCAGCCGTAAAGTGGTGGAGGTCAAAGAATACAAATAACTTGAAGAAAACAAATCCTAGAGTTCTGGGTTTAATGAAATATTATGGGAAATTATGTAATTAATTAGGTTATATCATATCCAGAAGGTTTTGTTGGGGGAAAGTAGCGCCAAATGATGTAAAATGCAATTTTTAGTTAGTCCCCTACTGTTTTTGTTTCCGCAATAATAGACATTGGTTTTTAATTTTATGTTAAAATATAGGCCCCATCCTCTATAAATTACACAACTTTGGCATTTTTTACATATTTTGGTATTACTTTTTTCAAACTTAAAAACTTTGTTGGTCTGTCACTCTGACATCCACCCATTAAAAGCTGCCAGATGCCCGGATCTAGCAATAAGGATGGTAAAGCAGTCTAACTGGACAGGTTTCATTGCTCTCATTATTGTGTCACATCTGACGTGGCCAGCTCTTAGACCATTAAATGGACGTAGTTTAGCGAAAAGGATCCATCCTCAAAAATTTGTCATTGAAATGAATGGCTTACGGTATTGACATAAAGAATACATTTGATTGGCAGATTTTTGTGGACTGGATCCTTTTCCCTAAACTACGTCCAAATGTTGTCAATGTCCTTTTTAAGAATCAGTGCATGTAAGGTTGCCAGGTGTTTGGCTTTAGCCGGACATGTTTGGTTTTTTTATGAGTGTCTGGCCAAATATTTTCTCTTCCGGCTGTCCAGCTTTGTTAGGCTTTTGGTCTGACTGAGGCGGAAGGCAAAAGTCGAACGCAAACATAGCCAGAATATAAGTATTAAAAAGTGATGTCCAGCTTTTAAGGTCCAATCTCCGGCTAAAATCATTGCAGTCTGGCTTTTGTGTTTTCAGGCCTGGCTGTGGCAACCCTAAGTGCATGGACAAACTATGTATTAAACTATTAATATAATGCCAGTATACAAAATTCACAGCAAGTCCAGAAGACATATACTATACCATGATTATATTAGCATAGTATAATTATAAATATATTATAAAGTTTGTAGGAAAAGGCATAATAAACCAATTGTTGTTTACATGGAACACAAAATTCCTTTTTATTTTGTTTTGTTTCTACTTTTATCTTTGAAATATGAACTCTGTCAGCCTTCTATTAAATGCTGTGTAAACATTCTTATGTGGCAAAGAGTTGAAACCTTAACAATGATCTACTAATGAGCAACAAAACACTGCAGTCATGCACTATCATAGTCAATACTAGTGCATAAGGCTTTGTCATTGCTGAACAATGAAATGCTAATGTTATCACAAGTTTCATAACAAGCAACAATCACAAGGGCATGTGTCTACTGCAGAGATACTGCCACTGGCTGCTGGTATCCAACAATGTATAGGACATTCACATATCCATCAATAAATCACTTTGACATTGAACTGATCCACTGATAAGGAAGTTTTCAAAACAAGCACCAGCTGTTAGGCAGACGGGCGGGGGGAGCGCTGGCGGCGTAGCTGCCGCGGGCGGGGCGGAGGCCCGAGCCTCCTTGACCCACTCGCGAACACAAATTCGCGGCCCGTTAGACGCCATATTTGTTTACTACGTTTGTTATGGGAGAGGACGCTGTGCTGTTGCGACACGGTTGGCAATGACATATTGCATCACCGTAACAGCGCGCGCTTGAAGGGCTACGAGCTTCAACGCCAGCGCCCTAGGTGTCAAAAGACAAGAACGTTCCTTCTTTCGCCTTCACAACCTAACGTATGTTACACACTTACGTGCAATCCTGGTTAAATTGAACAAATATTCCTCCTGCGTTTGATCCATCTGTGTTTTGTCCTCCTCCTAAACTCATTGGAACGCTCGAATTGTACGGGTCTGTTTAATTACTATCGACTACGGACGACATACGCGCGCAACGACCTTTGCGACGGAACACAAACACTCACTGTATTATTATAAACTGAGTATCGTCACAACAGAACTAAGAATTTTTTGACACAAAGAACGACCTTGCTGCTAAAAACAAGCCCCCTCCCACCGCTAGCGACGGATGGCAGTCGCCTCGCCTTCAATCAAGCCGCAAGCGCCCCTCCAAACGCAGCGCAATCATCTGATTGCTTCCGATTGGTGGATGAACCTGTCACTGACATTTCTAAGAACGTTTTCATTTTTGTCAAGGAAATCGATTGATGGAAATCTTTGAATCTTTGCACCCATTTCTTCAACAATTTAAATATTCGTTAAACACTATATAAAGCTATTAATGAAGTGATTGTTGAATTAGCATAATTTTTTTATCTGTGTTACATTTTCTACTCTCCATAGTTCGTTAAAAAAAGTTTTGAACGCACCTTATAGAGTCTGTCGTAGTGTTACCAACCTTTTTTAACGCCGCCCATGGACGCCCGCAACACCAGAGATGTCACAAGCGCGTTGCCGACCTTTAAGATGGGAATACGCTCTTTTCTTGAAGGTGACCTCAACAAAAATATTGGTATTTATCAATTATTTTAATTATTTGTCTTGTTTTTGCCTAGATTAAGCGTCAAGAGAGTCTATCGCTTTCAACCACTTATTTCAATGCTTTCTACTACCAAACTATCAAACATTGGTGTAGGAAATTTTCCAAAACGAATATTTTATGTAGTAACAATTTATCTAGATTGTCAATCATTGACAATGCAATGCCTGCCTGCTTGGCGCCCTCCCTTCCTCCAGTCAATGTCAAACTGTCAAACACATGGTAAACACTGCGTACAGGTTATGTTTTTATACTTTTATGAAACCAAACTAAAATGGGCCGTAAAATTCCAGCAAAAAAGCACCGAGGTGTTAAGGATCCTTTAAAACAACAGGAGAAACGCTTTCAAAAGTATTGTATACCTTTAAAATAACGTTTATTTCAACGACAGAAAAAGAGTGCTGTTTGTGAGGTGCTTGTTGTCCTAATTTTGTTGATTTCATTGCAGAATAAAAGACAAAATAAATGCTCCACCGACGGACCCTGATGAGCAGCCGGTGCCTAAGTCGCTTCAGCGTCTTTTCGCCTTTAAAGAACCCCGTCAGGCCGCATCGATTGCAAAGAAAAAAAAGTCACGCTTGATAGCAGGTAAGCGGAAAATGAGGAATTGGTTCTTTACTCATACCTTTACTTTTTAATCTGAGCCGTAATTTATGAGGGCTTTGTACAGTCGCCATCAAATATATCGGCGCGGCCAAGGTACCCAAAATTATCGGAACATGCACTTTACCGCCTTGACATAGAGGCGATGTTCCGAAATTTGTGACCACCTTGGCCACTCCGATATATCTGATGGCGACTGTACAAGCAATGGAACACAACTATACTTAGTCCAGTATAAAGCCCAGCTGTTTCTGACCCTAATTGTATTGTTTGTTATAGCTGGCAAGCGCGATGACAACCCTGTGGCGGCACTCAAGCGAATGCCTGGCGAGGCGGGCCGTGCGTTCTCCATGCGTATCAACAGTGCTGTACGGGCACTACACAACACAGATCAAGAGGACTATCCTGTAAGTTACTAAGAGTTATAATAATAAAATCATTTATTCCCTCAAAAGAAAATTAAACCATAAAAGTTGTTGAGACCTCTTTTTAAGTATAATCATACTGGTGCTAAGAGGCTCTGCTTTTTCCTGGGTGACATGGGACAAAAAATTCAAGTCTTTTAACTTAAGAAGTTAAGAGACTTGCAACCTTATGATAATCGTTTACGCTTCAAGATAGCTGCATCGTCAATTGTTTTTTGCTCATTTACGTAGTTCAGTGTGTAATATTGATAGCTTATTGTGCGGTGACCTAACGAACAAGTGTGCAGCTAATGAAAAATTAGTCCCAAAACGCGAGTAACCACCCTTTAGTTGAACAAACGGTTATCCGGGGTCCCGGCCACCCACGCGTTTGTAAGGAGGCTATCACTTTACAATCAACAAGGCCTTAACCGAACAATGTTGCTCTTATTTTATTTTACGAAAATGAATAAAATCCTAAGTGTACCTTGACATTGGCAGAATTCACCTCGCTAAAATAGGTGAGGAGTAAAAGCCATTAATTAAAAGAAAAAAAAATGTATAGTATGCTAAAGTTGTAATTGTCAAGCATTGTTATGGCTATGTTGATACCCTGTAAGTTACCGAGGGTTAGCCAAGGTGGGAACTTTCTTAACTTCACCAGGAGAAGATAAGAGACTTGCAATGTTATGCTTGGCGTGCCAAAGTTGCAAAGTAGCTGTGAATTAGTGCTTAGTGAATTTTGATTTAGACTTATCAGCGTGAGCTGCCGGTCTAAAACGATATAATAATGATATAATATAACATAAATGTTTTAATATAATTATGGCTACTTTTATACCTTATGTATAATAAGCTAAAGATGCAAATGTCTATACATATGGCTACTTTGATCTGCTATAATACAACTTTAATTATTACTATTATTTAGTTATCACTTGAATTTCGGTATTAGGTACTCGTAGCAATGAGATATTGTAATATTTAACCCTAGATATGTTTAGAGACTTTTACCGTAGTGTATGGATTTGATATAGGTATCCAATGTTATGAGAGTGAGATATTTTTTTAACAATTGCAGCACCATCCATTTACGCGATACATTGTATGTTTATCCGTAATCTCATAGCATACAGACAGCCAGTTATCTTCTACCAAGCATTATGATCAGTGATTTGCTAAGACGGTGCCATGTTGCGGGACTCCAAAAAGTTTTTTTTTTTAATAGACATGAACAGTCTATCATCAATAGACTTTTTTTGGACAGGGTTGTGCGATTAAATATTAATAATCATGTCCATATAAAAAATGTACCCAAAATTCTGCACTGTGGCACCATGTTTGCCAATCACTGATTATATTGTTATTTAAAAAAAGCTTGGCCTAAGAATGTAATTTATAGTTTTTTTACAATTCTTTTATTTTTTTATCTGTATTAGTTATAGCTCTTATTGCATTGTTTTCTCATAAGTTAATTTTTCAATTGTGTCCAAAACATGTCAAACTCAAAAGGACTTCTTTCTTTCACTATTAGATAGCGTATAGCTTGTGAAGTTTTAAGAAGTACTAATAATTACATATCAAAAAAGTGGGTACTATTTACCCTGTCGGGTTTACCCTTTTCACCATGTGGGTACGTTTTTCCCTGCACTCACACATCCTCATCCCAGTTAGACCTTGAAGAGACAGATACCAGAGGGGAATACATAGCATCACAGCGCGGGCGTCGTCAAAGGAAGCATCGTCAAGCCATCGCCAAGGAGTCCAAGGGTGCAGGTGCGGGGCAGGGGGTCGGGGAGGGGGAGCGTCTCAGCAAGACGCAGCGACGCGCGCTGAAGAGGAAAGAGCAACAAAAGACTAAGGAGATTGAGGTGAGACATGTATACACATGTATAGCATAAATAACTAAAATTATAAGTTAATATTATAATAAGGTTATAAATAAAAATAAGTAACTTTCATGTATACCTACAATATTTCCTAAAATAAGAAGACTGTTAGTTTTAGAGGAGCGGGGCATCCTGATACAGGTTCATTCACCTAATAGGAATTCCCAACCACTGATGGCAATTTGTAGAATAAGCTTAATAAGGAAATAAATAATTATTTATTTATTTATTTTTATTACACAAATGATTGTCAGGTTATTGTGCTTCTCTTTCACTCACGTTCAAAAGAAGTATTGTCATACCCAGCAAGCAAGAGATGTGGTTTGTGGATGTGTTTTGATAAGAGATGTAATATTAACGAATGTAGACAAAAATAACAGAATCATTGCTAGGTTATGAAATAAAGGAAGTATTTTTTATGCTCGTTATGTTAGGCGGTTGTCACACTGCCACCGCGTCTCGTTGCAAGACGCGGTGCAACGGACTCGCATGCGGAGACAACGCACCAACGTCCGAGTTTTCTCCGCATCTCCGTCCGGAGCTGTGATGCGCGACGTCCCGCGTTACTTCCGTCTCTTCACATTCGAACGTTAAGGTGAAAATAGTTCCTATTTGTCGATAAAATGGACACGGAACTTATTCAGAACGCTGCCTGCGGTGATACTTTCAGTTTGGTTTTTGTACAATCGAGTCATAAAACGCAGAAGACACTGGGTACATCCCTATTTACAAACCGGACTTATAAATGGGTATTTTGCTAGAGATTACCAAGATTTAAGGCAACACAAAGAATTTTTTTTAAATTGCACCCGCATGTCAACCGCGTCATTTGATTATTTGCTAAGCAAAATTAGGGTGATTATTACTGGCGCGGACACAAATTTTCGACGTTCTTTACAGCGGAAGAAAGCATTGGCTTACATTCAAGTAAGTAATAATCTACTACTTCAATCTTCAATTATACTTTTATAAGAATTCCTAGATTATGATTAAACGAACGACTTTCAATTTCAAAAATAAACTTATAGACGTCGATATCCATTGCGCCCACGTCCTTTCTTGCACTAAAATCCGTACGGCACTGCGGAGCTCGGTGTGACATACCCTGCGGCACGCACCGCGTCTCCGTCCGAGCGCGCGAGTCGTCGTGCGTCTCGCTCCTCCGCGCGTCGAGGCGGAGCCAGTGTGTCGTACCATGCGTTTTTTCTATACAAAATCAAGATTCTACATACAAATTTAAAAAATGCATCGACGGACGCCGCTGTGAGATGCGGAGCAGTGTGACGACCGCCTTAGTGTAGGCCTACGTCAAAGGACGAGATGAAGTTGTCGATGGAAGACCTGGATAGTATATTTAAAATATAATAACTTCAATAATAAAGGCTATTTTTATTTTATTTTATGTTAGTGTAACCTATAATAGATAAACATTGATCGACAAAGTATTTTGCAGACGAAAACAGCATGCGAATTAGCGGCGCGCGAACTCCGTTACGAGCGGGTTGCCTTCGGTGACGTCGCGCACGCACCGCCCACGCTGTCAGCGCCGCGCCGCGCGCAAGCTAGTCAAGGGGCTCCGAGGGTAAGTGACTACAGATTAAGGGCCGACTACAGATTAAGGGCCGTCTACACGAAACCAGCTGTCAACGTCTATCGACGGGTCCACACAGGCCGAGCAGCCTCGCGAGGAAACTGCCGCGCGAAGCAGCTTGAGCAGTGTACATGCGTCTTGGCCGAAACCGCTCGCACATTTGCCGGCCGAAGTGCGTTAACACTGCCCGAGTCGCCGGCAGGGTGTTCATCACACCCTGTAGCCTAAAGTGTCGCGCATAGTACGGTTTAAGAGCAATTTCCACCCACGAACGCTGCGGCTGAGGAATGACTTCCCTGCCAAGGTTTTCCCAGCGGCTACAGTATGAGGTTCTTCAAAAAATGAGTGTATAGGTTCCTAAAGGGTAGGCAACGCGCATGTGAATCCTGTGGGGTTGCAGGCGGTCATAGGCTACGGCAACTGCTTACCATCAGGCGGGCCGTATGCTTGTTTGCCACTAGTGGTATTAAAAAAAAATGCAACCTGCTCTAGGGGTATAGTAACGGAATGCGACTCGTGTGGTCGTGATAATGAGGGTTTCCGCGATTGAGATTTTCACTAGATGGCAGCACCGTGACGACAGGTCTTTTTGGCAGTAGCTGTCAAAATCCACCAATCAAAAAATATATGGTTAAACATGATTGGTGGATTGTGACAGTTAGACCTGTCGCCACGGTGCTGCCATCTAGTGAAAAACTCTATCGCGGAAACCCTCATTGTAGCAACATCGCGCACTGAGTTCGCTGATTAATCATGTTATTACAGCCGGGCCGACGCGACCTCCTACTAGCCGGCATGCTCAAACCGAACGCTCCACTCAAGACTCAACCGTCAACTAAAGCCAAGATTTCCGGGAAAGCGCGGATAAGCGCCGTAGAGCTAATGCGACGCGAGCGGGCGCGGCTGGAAGCTGTAGACGCTTATAGGGCGCTTAAGAAACAACGGGCGGCTGAAAAGGCGAACCGGTGATGTCTTAAGTCAGTTCACTAAGTTTGTGTTTATTGTTTAAAATCTGTAAGAATGAACTTTTGACACATCGCAACGCCCGTAGAACGTAAACGCGCAAGACACTTTGAAATTATAAACAAAATCCCATAACGATATTACAGCTTGTCATGTACGTAAACACAATATTTTACTTTTCATAAACATAACTTAATGAATGTTATATTTTTTCATATCTTAGTTATTGAATATTTTACGATAACAATTTAGCATGCAAACAGTTACGGTCTACGCCTCCTTTTTTTTAAATTTAGTGTTGTGACCATGTCTGCTGTTCCGATTCATATAACATTTCCGTAAGTCGATAAAATCGATTATGTAATCAATAGACATTATAAGACTTTCTTATCATATTGTATTAATTATGGAATTATTATAATGCATAATTAGTAGATAACAATTATTAAATGATCATTTCCTAATTAATTTTATATTCTGCTTTGTTATAGTTAAGTTTTCCTTTTTTAATTTATTTTTGTATATTAGGCATAACTGCATACAACTCATCTCAACTCATATTCTCGTGGAATCACTGACTTCCGAGTCACAGGCATCCGCCTAGTTCGGGAAACAGAGAGGTTCAGTTCCGGTGAAACTGTTTCAAACCTAATACATAAGTCTCTCTTAAGCTATTAGCGTACTGTGCAAATATTACTTACACTTGTATTAGGTCTTGAATTAGTCAATAAACATTATTCTTATTCTCTTATTCTTATCGTTATAATTTGAGAAGATTTGTGATACAAAATATATAGGCATATAACAAGAAAAAATCGGTTGTAGTAAAATCGATTCGAACAATTCATAAATAATCGCTAAATTTGACAAACGATACGTCTTAGCCTCATCACTAATGACGTCAATACTGAAGTGTCAAAAGTTCATTCTTACAGATTTTGAACTATAAAAGGAGTATGCTGTAATATTAATTAAAAATATTTAAATACTTTACATTGTATCATTTGTTTTATCCGATTTTCCTTCTTAGGTGTTTCCGTAGTCCGTTCTGCGTTTAGTCAGTCAGTTCTACATACGCATTTTATAAGTATATGTAGATTTTCACGATTAAACTCAAGAAACGGAACTCGACGCACCTTAAGACTTAACCGTTGAGTAAAGCTAAAATTGCCGGGAAAACTAAACATAACACAGAAAGACAGACGCACGAGCGGTCAAACTTATATAAAACACTCCTCTTATTGCATCGGAGGTTAAAAGAAAGGGAAGGATTCTCCTAAAACCATGTTCTCGTAGCAGCACGAAATCGGGTAGGGTAGATAGGCGTGACACTAGCCGAGCTGCTTCGCGCGGCAATTTCCTCGCGAGGCGGTGCGTCAGGTGTGGTACCGCCTAATCACAACATACCCATTACCCATTAGTATGTAGGTTAGTATTAGTAGGTTTACTTACGCATTTAAATGAGTGCACAGCACAGCGCTCCACAAGACCATTGCCAGGTTTAAAAACAACCCAAGTAGCAAAATTTGGCACTATAAAAGTCCTGAGAACATTTTAGAACGTGCTAATTAGTGTTCATGATTAGCACTATAATAGTGTCGTAAACCTTTACCTAACCCCAAATAGGCCCTAGTTTTATCACTGATTTATTCTATAAACATTACATAAAGGCTCTCACTGTGATAAATCAGCTCTATAATTGAAATGTCTGCAATGTTTATGTCACAATTAGGAACTATTAAAGTAACCAAAACATGTTTATTGTGCTAATTTGCGCCGTAAACGATTCCAGTGTGCTTTTTTATCACCAAAAGCCTCGTGTTGTGTGCTGTCGTCGTCGTGAGTTTATTTCACAAGAAATTAAACAAATATATTTGTAAGTCATTCGTCATGTCCCTTTAGTTCCTTAAAGTGACATATAAAGGTACATACTAAAAAACATTCGTGAACCGTAATTCTGCCGGTACTTGCACTTGCGAAAATAATTGTATTGACAAAATCATTATACTGATTTCAAATTTGACAATGCGCCTTCATAATTTTACTGTTTTAATTAAATTTTAATCAATAAAATTAGGACTTGTCCCGACTGTGGCTGCTATAGTACACATGGGCTCCAGTCATGCTGCTAATGTGCTATCACTTTCAGAAAACGGCAGCCATATTTTAATGGATTTGGGTAGCCCTATAGCGATGTTGAGGGAGCATTTAAAAAGCTAAAACGTTATGTAATGGTCGTGCAAAGTCCTTTTATAGTGCAGATTGATCCTGTAATAGTGTTTGCGATACTGCTACAATACTAGTACTATAAAAGTTAATTCGACGCATTATTAGTGCATAATAGGTACATAAAAGTGTCAGTAAAGTGTCTATAGTATTAAATAGTACTATAATCGCTTTTTGCAAATCTATTACAGTGCAACACTTTAGAGATTCTTTTTTATGGTCCTTTAAGCGTTCTAAGAGCTAATTTATAGAACTAAATTGCTCTTTAATTTATAGAACCAAAACGCTCTATTAAAAACCTTTATAGTACAAGCAGTCACAATGGTTACCATTATAGGCCTACTATATCACTGATTGGTGATAAAAGGCCTTAGTTATAAAAACTTTTGTTACTTGGGAACCCTCCTTACTCGGCTATCGGGTACAAACTACAAACGCTAAAGAGGAGAAATGTATTAACTATGCCGTCAATGCTAAAAGTGTGTGTACAATTTTGAACATTATTACAATGGGGTAAGATGCAAAGGTGTATACATATTCTTGGCGTTGAAAGGAATGTTTTTTTTTTTCGTTAGCCTATTTGGTGTCCCACTGCTGGGCAAAGGAATGTAACACAATAAAATCCCAAAAGCAGTGCATGTTGTCAACAAAACTTGTTATTAAACGGTCAGTCCTTTATAACTGACGTTCATAAGTGCATTGTAATGTGCCTAAATTGAAGAATAAATATCTTTTATCTTTTTTATCTTTTATCTTTTAACTGAGACAACTTCGGCAGTTTTTACCTATTTTGGTATTACTATCTTCCAATTCAAAAATTTTACTAGTCTGTCACACTGACCCATTAAAAGCTGCCAGATGCCCGAATCTAGCAATAAGATAGTATAGCAATCTATAACCAGACGGGTTTGTTGCTCTCATTATTGTGTCATATCTGACATGGCCAGCTCTTAGTCCATTGAGAGTGGCCATTATAAGAATACTACCGACCCGCTCCGGCTTCGCCCGGGATAAAAAATGGTTATTGTGGGTTATCCCTAAGAGAGAGACATATACTATCGCGGACTTTTTTGTAGACCTTTTTAAGATGTGCAATACTGTCGTACATTATTATGATCTATCTCTTACATAGGTCTCAGCCAACGTTTGCAACGTAAGCGCAAAAAGGGGTTTATTTATGACATCACATTAGAAACCTGTAAAATCATCAGTGTTTCTCTACTATATTATGCATGTATTATACATATAAACCTTCCTCTTGAATCTCTCTATCTATTGAAAACCGCATCAAAATCCGTTGCTTAGTTTTAAAGATCTAAGCATACATAGGGACAAACAGCGGAAAGCGACTTTGTTTTATACTATGTGGTGAAGAATGATTTATTTGCTAAACATTAGGTACATGTGGTTGTAGCGTTACAAATGAGTTCCAATAATGTTTGATACCTTATAGAAGTAGGTATGCAAATATTTACCTTAAAATTAATCTTTCAATATGATATCAACTCTTAACATAGTCAGATAAGATAGGGGCGCGCGGCTGCTGAGGTACGACACGCATGCGCGGTGCTACCCCTCGCACGGCGCGAGTAATGAGCAAGGAGCGTGCATTGTACAGTCAACGCTAAAATATATACTATTTTAAACCTTATTACAATGGAGTAAGGACCAAAAGTGTATAGACATTTTTGGCGTTGACGTGTACAGTCACTGGCAATAGTATACTCGTATATTATCTTCCTATATACGAAGGCCGCAAAAATATGTAACACTCCTATTACCCGTACGTTCACAATATATGAACAACGTATGCAATAGCCAACATAATACAGGTTTGTTGGCCAAGGGTATACTAGGAATGGCACCAAATTTTTTTAATAAAATCCCAAACTCCATAAAAGCCTTGAAAGCTGATCAGTTTAAAATCATATTTAGTAAGTAAGTGCTATTACTCAATAAATGATTTTTTTTAAGATATATAAATAACCTCGCTCAAACTTGTTTCGTTTCATGTTGTATATAGCCAATTTAACTTATAATATTATTGTTTAGATGTATAATTATTGTGTTTTTTTATTGATTAATGTAACGTAATTGTAGGTAACCTAGTTAATATAAAATATTGTTATTTAACTTACTTTGTATAGTTTTATAAAAAATTGTACACCAATAGGCAAAACACAGAGTTCTTTACCTATGTTTATACTAAGACCACAACTTGTATCACCTGTGTTTTACAAATAAAAATTTACTTTACTTCACTTTACTTGAGGGCTATTCTTATAGCCCTACAAATAAGAGCATGAGCGTGTGACATATTGTTGCGGCCTTCGTGAAGTGTAGTATACTATTGCCGGTGACTGTACAGCCATGCACAGTCAGGACCAGAACCCCTATTCAACATATCTATTTGTGACACGGTGGATATCCATGCGAGACCAAATTTTTTTTGTAAGTGATATGATTCAAAGTGGCCTCGCTATTATATAGTGGCTGCAAATTTTCTGTTGTCGAATTGGACCCCAACAGTAGATGTAGCTAAGCGGGCGAGTCAATCAAAACAGGTTCATTGTAATGAATGTTTGAGTGTCGCTGAATCGCTATGCCCCCCAAATGTGTCCCTGGGAATCGGTTACTATTGTCCGATAAAAAGATAGGGGAGAGCACGCGAACCATTTGCGTAAATGCGGGACGCTAGCGGCGCTACCCCTCGCATGGTGCGAGTCACAGATAAGGAGCGACTTGGCTTACCTCATTCTACGTATTTAGCTGGGTAACCATTGTTCTTCGCATTCTATAATAACTTATCCTGTAACTTTCGTGCCACGTGAATATTAGGTAAAGTTACGATGCTATCGTTGATTAATCTTATCGTTATCACTTATGACTTCGACCGGCGGCCAACAACCAACCAATGCACCCGTGGACTACGAGACCAGTAGGCGCCCGATCGCGGTTCGCGCGCATCGTCTCCAGTCATCGACATTAGTGACACACAGTGCCGACCGTGAAACGTAAACATACATCAATAAAACCTGTTGTTAAAGTGCCCAAATGTGAATTAACCGTGTTGTTATACACGATTCTCTCACCTCAACATGTATTGCAGAGAACAATGATGGTGTCGCAAAGATACTGGAATAAATATCGAAAATACAAATTCAAAGAGGCCAATATTCGGTATATAACTGATCGTTAACTGATAAATACTTCTTAATCTAAAGCTGGATAGTTTGCCAGCTGATACGTATATTTAGTATTTTATAGATAAGTTTAATATAAAATAGCTAGAATGATTAATAAACTCATAATCAAATTAAGACGTCGGCGGATCTTAACATGCGTCGCCTTAGCAATGCTGTGCGGATACATAGTCCTACAAACACCACTGTCTCCAGACCTGTACTTTATCCACTGGGGTCCTTTGGAAGATATATCATGCCATTACATGGAATTAGATAATAACTTACCTAGTGCAGACAGTGAGGAGTTTCAACCACCTTCCCGCTCAATATTCTTTCACGAAACCTCATGTAAAGGAGAATTGAATTCACGGCAAGCTTGTGCCGTCGAGTCAGCGGCTCGCGCTCACCCCGAATGGCAAATAAACGTTCTATTCGCTGCTCCTGTGACAAACCACGCTTTAAAAACAGGAAGCTTATCAGTGCTAAGGAACTTTACAAACGTAAAGTTAACTAGAGTGCATATAAAGAATTACGCTAAAAGGACTCCTTTAGAAAGCATGGTGTCTGGTGGTGCGTTGAACAGAACTCGCTGGCGTATATCGCACACCTCAGACGTGCTTCGGTACCTGTCGTTGTACAAGTTTGGGGGGGTGTATTTGGACCTGGACGTGGTCGTGGCGAAGGCGCTGGATCCCCTGGTGAGGAACTGGGCGGCCAGGGAGACGGACACTGCGGTGGCGGCCGGCGCGCTGGCGTTCTCGAGGGACCGGCTTGGGAGGAGTGTTGCTGAGGCTGCCATCAGGTGAGTTTTCAGTTCAAATTAGTTACATTACCGTGTGAAAATGGGTTGATTATTTTCTTTAATGCAAGTTTAACTGAAACAATGTATGAACATGGACTGATAACTTTCTTGAGAACAGGCAAGTTCTACTGAAATGAGGTCGCGGAGGTCGGGTTTTTGCGTCTGATTTCTCGGTATGAATATACCTAATAAGGGCGGAAAGAGTTTACCCCACTGCTAGACTTCAAGTGTTGCACTTTAAAGGCTTTATATTTCGCTATGTGTATAACCCACGTACGAAACATGAAATGTAGAGTTACAGGGAAAGTCACAGGTAGGTAGTAAGTTTTCGACTGATAGAAAAAAAATTTACTTGAATTTCTACCTGGTTGTACAACTAGTCATAAATTAAGAGAAATACAGGACACAATAATAATAAAATAATAGGCCCGCGGGGGCAGCTTGTGGCGAGCTGACGGTGAGTGGCGACACCGCGGACCCTTTCCATCTGGCCCTCGCCTCTGTGCTTGCCTTAACTGGCCGGCCAGAGTGGAGTCGCAAGAGCGGGACCTATGCTCCAGGTTAGAAGTGAAAAATGTCAAACGCCGGCGGCCTGCTGAACGGATTACCGGGATCTGGCTACCGCAGACTCACCTCTCAACAACCTCACAGCCCAGGCACCGGTGTTGCCCTTGAGCCATCTTTGATATCGCTTTTTACGGGGGCCCATCTTGCGGCGGGCGAGTCACCGTCTGCCGCAAATAAAATTGGATACCGTTTAATTAGGCAGGCGTCCGGTTCTTCATCCAATAGCCCAGTAGTTAGTCCATACTTTTCACCCAATAGCCTAGTACATTTTAGACTCCATTAACTCTCAATAGTCTTTACATAACGGCGGGTGCTGTCTCTGCGTGCGTCCCATGACACGGGTAGGGGCAGCATCCGCTTAGTGTACCCCTCACTTTTCATTAAATTGTCGAAAGGGCCTCTGCGCGTTGGCTTCGGCTCCGCATATATGCCTCCCAAAGGTCCGGAACACAATTGTTCCGTGGTCGGGAAAGACATACAAATAATAATAAAATAATAGTAGTGGTCTAAGAGCTGGCCCCGTCAGATATGAGTGATATGACACAATAATGAGAGCAATGAAACCTATCTAGTAAGATTGCAATACTATCTTTCGCTAGATCCGGGCATCTGGCAGCTTTTAATGGGTGGATATCAGAGTGACAGACTCGCAAAGTTTTTGAATTGGAAAAAGTAATACCAAAATAGGTAAAAACGGCCGAAGTTATCTTATTTACGGAGGACGGGGCCTATATTTTTAACATTAGAACAGAATACAATGCGTAATATTTCGGAAACAGAAACAGTAGGCGACAAACTATGAATTACATTATACGTCGTTTTGGAGTACTTTCCCCCATCAGAGACTTTTGGCAATGATATGATCTAATTATTTATAAGTATAATTTTTCACAATACTGCATCGAAACCAGAACTCTAAGCTTTGTATTCTTAAAATGGTTTGCATTCTTTAACCTACACTACTTTACAGCTGCCAGATGTCCGGATCTAGAAATAAGCATAGTATATCATACTAACGAGAGGGGTTTCGTCGCTCTCATTACTGTGTCATATCTGACGTGGCTAGCTCTCCGTCTATAGGACAGGAAATACTGCCTTCCGGCGAAAACCGCCAAGTTTTTGGTTATGATATGATGGCTGAATTCCGCTGAAGTGTGTTTTACTTAGCGCCTATAAGTACTCCTCCTCCTTGCATCGGTTTCCTCATCACTGAGGGTCGTGGTCATTCAACAGCTTCTCTCTGATGATCTGACGCCATCTTCCTCTATCTGTCGTCCAGTGAAGAGCATCGTGGGCGGTAGTGCTGAGAGCTGAGCGAATTTGGTCAGACCAGCGCATTGGGCCTATAAGTAGGTACAGTCAAGTTCAAGTGTAAAAATATGGGTGTACTCATCTTACTCAAAAATATGTCCCATAGTATCTTATTCCGTTGTAATAAGTGCGTAAGTACCATATTTATGAGACGATTTTTTCGATACGTATTTTTGCACTTGACTGTACTATAAATAGCTAGGTACTTAAAGAACGTGGTTCATCTATATTTAGAGATTTGTGAATAACGAAATCAAACAGGCATCATTATTTTTTATACCACGACGGTGGCAAACAAGCATACGGCCCGCCTGATGGTAAGCAGTTACCGTAGCCTATGGGCGCCTGCAACCCCAGAGGATTCATATGCGCGTTGCCTACCCTTTAGGAACCTATACACTCCCTTTTTGAAGAACCTCATACTGTAGCCCACTGGGAAAACCTCGGCAGGGAGTTCATCATGCGATACGAAAATAGTCTCGTAAGTAGCGAGTTAGTTTTGCCTCGAATCAACCCAATAAAATTCGCGCTTAAAATTTTGCGCCTACATGCAAACATTGCAAACTCAATTGGTGTCAATATCCTTGTTCAGTCGCCATCAAATATATCGGAGCAGCCAAGGTACTCAAAAATATCTGAACAAGCACTTTATCGCCTTGATAATAGAGGCGTTGTTCAGATATTTGTTACCACCTTGGCCGTTCCGATGTATCTGATGTCGACTGTTCCTCCCTGACTGTCCTGTTATCTCAGGATGTAATAGTCTGCAGGCCTACTGTCCTGTTATATCAGAATGTAAGTCTGTGTTGGTTATCCAACATGAATTGTGGCAAAATAAAATATTTAAATTAGGACGTTTTCAACATAAAAGTCGCTTCTGCTCCAAGCGACTTTTATGTTGAAAACTTCCTAATTTAAATATTTTATTTTGCCATGATAATTACTTTTTTTCAAATATTTCAAACAATAATTATATTAATAACATATCAATAGTTACTATATATTTTTTTCAGAATTTTTGATTGGATAGATTACGAGCATTAGGCCGTTAAAAGTAACCATTTTACGATTTTTACGTAATTTCAGGTAGGCACGCGCTTAATTGTTATGTGTATAGGCAAGCAGGGGGCAAGTTTTAGATTGGGCCTGCGGCAGGGCAGGGCGGCAGGAGCGCAAACCCTTCTTAGCTCACTAGATCGCATCTGCCGCCCTGCGAGGTTGCCTGGTTGCTGCATGTGTAGCGCGATTGGGGCAATTTCTCTATCATTTTGTTGGCGACAACCGCGCGAAGTGCTCATGTGTCGTTTATGGTAGACATCTACATCATCGTTTAAAGGTGGGTACACACTGGGCCAACGAAGGGCTATCTATCTCATTCTAACAAATAGCTGCCACATAAGTGCTTCGCGTTCGTTAGCCCTTCGTTGGCCCGGTGTGGACCTTGACACTACTCATGCACAAAAATATTAACGAAAACATATTTTGGCTTGCTTTATCTATTTTTATAACTGTATGCATTGGTCAGCGAGGTGCCAATCGTTAACGACAATCGAAAAGTAAAGTTATACCTTCAAACGGCTTTAAAAATTAAATGGTGCATATTTATAAGAAGTAAAGTCTAGCAGTCTTAAAGGGTCACGATGCCTTTGGTATTGACTTAGAATATTTGTCTTAAAGGTTCGTGATGAAAGGCAGTTGTTGGCAGAAAAGAGTACTTTCGTTTCTAAATAACCCTAAGTAAGGAGTAAAATGAATATGACAAATGAAACAATCAGTTGCTCCTCAATTTATTTAATCACTTTTCCTCACAAAATGTGTTTAGGTCACGGACCAAGAGAGAAACCGGACATAACTCTTACTCTAATTCCCTAACCACAGTTGAACCTTATTACCGAGCAAAACAGTCGTTTATAGGTAACTAGTAAAAAGTTGTAAAAACGGTCCGATAGAGAGCATAATAGTAGGGGGCGGTGTCTCACTCGCACTCGTTACAAAATTTACACATTTGACACATATTGACATTTTGATTGTCTGATGACGTCATTACCTCCTTAGTCAAAATGAGACACAGTCCCCTAGATAACCCTCTCTTTCGGCCTCACTTTGTGACCGAAGAGTATACTCCAGTTTAAAATGATAACTTCATGGTTTAAAGCCCTGTTACACTTTACTTTTTTTAGTGTCCTAACTAGCATCCTAATTAGGATCCTAACTAGTTTTCATAGTAAATTTACTTGCTAAATGCGGTTAGACTTGTCTTAATTTAGAAACTAACTCATTTAGGAAGCTAACTAGGACAAGTGTAACAGGGCTTTTAGGCAGAATATGAATTTGTCATAACAATGTCACGTCCATTTTGTTAAAGCTACTCTATGATTCAGTGACAGCTGTCAACCGCAAAACATGGGGCACAAAATTTGTTCTAGATAGCTCATCTATAGTTCAAAATCTGTAAGAATGAACTTTTGACACTTCAGTATTGACGTCATTAGTGATGAGGCTAAGACGTATCGTTTGTCAAATTTAGCGATTATTTATGAATTGTTCGAATCGATTTTACTACAACCGATTTTTTCTTGTTATATGCCTATATATTTTGTATCACAAATCTTCTCAAATTATAACAATAAGAATAAGAGAATAAGAATAATGTTTATTGACTAATTCAAGACCTAATACAAGCGTAAGTAATATTTGCACAGTACGCTAATAGCTTAAGAGAGACTTATGTATTAGGTTTGAAACAGTTTCACCGGAACTGAACCTCTCTGTTTCCCGAACTAGGCGGATGCCTGTGACTCGGAAGTCAGTGATTCCACGAGAATATGAGTTGAGATGAGTTGTATGCAGTTATGCCTAATATACAAAAATAAATTGAGAAAGGAAAACTTAACTATAACAAAGCAGAATATAAAATTATTTAGGAAATGATCATTTAATAATTGTTATCTACTAATTATGCATTATAATAATATTAATAATTCCATAATTAATACAATATGATAAAAAAGTCTTATATTGTCTATTGATTACATAATCGATTTTATCGACTTACGGAAATGTTATACGAATCGGAACAGCAGACATGGTCACAACACTAAATTTAAAAAAAAGGAGGCGTAGACCGTAACTGTTTGCATGCTAAATTGTTATCGTAAAATATTCAATAATTAAGATATGAAAAAATATAACATTCATTAAGTTATGTTTATGAAAAGTAAAATATTGTGTTTACATACATGACAAGCTGTAATATCGTTATGGGATTTTGTTTATAATTTCAAAGTGTCTTGCGCGTTTACGTTCTACGGGCGTTGCGATGTGTCAAAAGTTCATTCTTACAGATTTTGAACTATAGTAGAATACATAATACATCAATGTAATTAATGGCAATTTTTTTTTTCATAAATAGTCAATACTTTACAGTTTCAATGAATATGGAATTAGTCATGTAATAATGGTTATTTTGATTCAGTCAAGTTATTGCATGTCCAGATAAAACTATTAAATTGATTTACGTAAAGGTTGAACACGCCAAAACTTGGGCACGTAAAATTTGTTTTTAAACCAGTTTGTAAATAAATAACTGCATTATGAATACCACATTTAATGACAAATTTAATGACTTCTAAAATCACATTTTTAATTTTAATTAATGTTTACACAGTAAGCCATAATCGAACTTTTCTACGCACACGGGTCATAACATAAGACTTTGCACGCTTTCTTTAGAAATGATTTTTGTCGCCCATGTCCATATTTTTTGTAGAGCAGGGACCGATTTTACTTCTCCGCCTTTCTTTTTTAGAATTCCTTTCATAATACTCCAGTACTCTTCAACAGGCCGCAGTTCTGGACTATTTGGCGGATTGCATATTTTGGGTACTACCGTGATCCTGTTAGCGTTGTACCATTCCATAACTGATTTTGCGTATGGCAACTGGCTACTCCACTCCAGTATACTCCAGTTTAAAATGATAACTTCATGGTTTAAAGCCCTGTTACACTTTACTTTTTTTAGTGTCCTAACTAGCATCCTAATTAGGATCCTAACTAGTTTTCATAGTAAATTTACTTGCTAAATGCGGTTAGACTTGTCTTAATTTAGAAACTAACTCATTTAGGAAGCTAACTAGGACAAGTGTAACAGGGCTTTTAGGCAGAATATGAATTTGTCATAACAATGTCACGTCCATTTTGTTAAAGCTACTCTATGATTCAGTGACAGCTGTCAACCGCAAAACATGGGGCACAAAATTTGTTCTAGATAGCTCATCTATAGTTCAAAATCTGTAAGAATGAACTTTTGACACTTCAGTATTGACGTCATTAGTGATGAGGCTAAGACGTATCGTTTGTCAAATTTAGCGATTATTTATGAATTGTTCGAATCGATTTTACTACAACCGATTTTTTCTTGTTATATGCCTATATATTTTGTATCACAAATCTTCTCAAATTATAACAATAAGAATAAGAGAATAAGAATAATGTTTATTGACTAATTCAAGACCTAATACAAGCGTAAGTAATATTTGCACAGTACGCTAATAGCTTAAGAGAGACTTATGTATTAGGTTTGAAACAGTTTCACCGGAACTGAACCTCTCTGTTTCCCGAACTAGGCGGATGCCTGTGACTCGGAAGTCAGTGATTCCACGAGAATATGAGTTGAGATGAGTTGTATGCAGTTATGCCTAATATACAAAAATAAATTGAGAAAGGAAAACTTAACTATAACAAAGCAGAATATAAAATTATTTAGGAAATGATCATTTAATAATTGTTATCTACTAATTATGCATTATAATAATATTAATAATTCCATAATTAATACAATATGATAAAAAAGTCTTATATTGTCTATTGATTACATAATCGATTTTATCGACTTACGGAAATGTTATACGAATCGGAACAGCAGACATGGTCACAACACTAAATTTAAAAAAAAGGAGGCGTAGACCGTAACTGTTTGCATGCTAAATTGTTATCGTAAAATATTCAATAATTAAGATATGAAAAAATATAACATTCATTAAGTTATGTTTATGAAAAGTAAAATATTGTGTTTACATACATGACAAGCTGTAATATCGTTATGGGATTTTGTTTATAATTTCAAAGTGTCTTGCGCGTTTACGTTCTACGGGCGTTGCGATGTGTCAAAAGTTCATTCTTACAGATTTTGAACTATAGTAGAATACATAATACATCAATGTAATTAATGGCAATTTTTTTTTTCATAAATAGTCAATACTTTACAGTTTCAATGAATATGGAATTAGTCATGTAATAATGGTTATTTTGATTCAGTCAAGTTATTGCATGTCCAGATAAAACTATTAAATTGATTTACGTAAAGGTTGAACACGCCAAAACTTGGGCACGTAAAATTTGTTTTTAAACCAGTTTGTAAATAAATAACTGCATTATGAATACCACATTTAATGACAAATTTAATGACTTCTAAAATCACATTTTTAATTTTAATTAATGTTTACACAGTAAGCCATAATCGAACTTTTCTACGCACACGGGTCATAACATAAGACTTTGCACGCTTTCTTTAGAAATGATTTTTGTCGCCCATGTCCATATTTTTTGTAGAGCAGGGACCGATTTTACTTCTCCGCCTTTCTTTTTTAGAATTCCTTTCATAATACTCCAGTACTCTTCAACAGGCCGCAGTTCTGGACTATTTGGCGGATTGCATATTTTGGGTACTACCGTGATCCTGTTAGCGTTGTACCATTCCATAACTGATTTTGCGTATGGCAACTGGCTACATCTGGCCAAAACAGCGGTAATGAGGCATGCTGTCTTATAAAAGGCAGCAAACGCTTCTGTAAACAATCTTTCCGATAAATATCGCCGTTTATTGTCCCGGTGGTGATAAAAGAGCGACTTCTTTTACCACAGCTACATATTGCCTGCCAAAGAAGGTATTTTTTTGGAAATTGCCCTCGTTTTTTTAATTCAAAATCTTCAAGAATATCTGTCCGAGATTTGCTAGTATAAAACTCTTGACCAGGTATTTGTTTAAAATCCAATTTTGTATACGTATCGTCGTCCATCACCGCGCATTCAAATTTTGTAAGAAAATCTTCATAGAGTTATCGCGACCGTATCTATGCGGGTAAGTTCTGTTTTGAGTCTCGATCTGGTGCGGCCTGGGCTTTATAACTCCTCAGTCCTGCCCTCTGTTTCACTTTTTGTAGGTACATAGGACTGAGACATTTTCACTTTTTTAGCATCATCACGAGATGAGATCGTATGATTTGAGGCAAAAACCTTTAAAATACTATCCTTTTTCTTATTCTTGACTCCCTGCAACCCACCACTTCCTGGCTTTCTACCTATTGTCAAGCGTTCACGGAAAGTTTTTAATACGTGACCAACCGTAGATTGTGGATATTTCAGCCTTTTCACGATATCTCTGTAGCTTAACATGGGATTTTTTACATGTTCGTGCAAAATGCGTTCACGTTTTTGATGTTGTACGCTCGACATTTTGCCAACGAATAAATAAAAAAAAATAAAACTATCATCATTTTATAGCCCAGTTCCTTGTGAGAAAATTGTTGTTTCAAAAGTTTGAATATCTCCATTTTTCGAATAACTATAGCTATTTTTACATGCCCAGGTTTTGGCGTGTTCAACCTTTACAGAAAAAGTCAAAATAATAGCATTTTTTAAAATGTTAACTATGGTCAATACTTGGAAGAATCTAGACACACGGCAGTGTGTCCGCCAAGTTCGAGCAAAAAAAAGCGACACACCGGCCGTGGGTTATATTACACGAACCATTTCGGGCCAATTTCGGCCACCCTATAACTCAAAACATATTTTATCTACGCATATGAAATTTCGAGTGTCTGTTGACATCCCCTTAATTGTCTAGAATACAAAATTTCATTATTCTACCTATAGCAGTTCTTGAGATATTGACGTCAGAAAATCGCTATTTTTACTATACACTCACTCGCTGACTCACTGACTCATCAAAACCTAGACCACTTCCAATGGTCGTACTGACTTGAAATTTGGCATGGAGATAGGTCTTAAGGTCAAAGTAAAGGGAAAAATCTGAAAACGGCCAAGTGTGAGTCAGTTTTAAAAATAGCGAAGGTGTAACTTTGTTCTACTATGAAGTCATAATGAACTAAATGGGTCTATCTTCCAATGGTCGTACCGACCTGAAATTTGGCTCGAAGGTTTGTCTTTAGGTCGAAATAAAGTAAAAATCTGAAAACGGCCAAGTGTGAGTCAGTTTCGAAAACAACGAATGTGTAATTTTGTTCTACTATAAGTAGGTATGGAGTGGAAATGAGATAAGACTTATTTAAATTTAGGTACATACCAATTTAAGACAATACATGTTTCTCTTAAAGACAAGAACAATAAAATTGTTCACCACTCTGTGTGTGTCTGTTGCGGGAACCGAACCCACGATTTACGAAGTGCAAAGCAGGTCACTAGGTACACTAGGTGCGCTAAATCAGTCAAACAAAAACGAAAAGACTATTTTTTCTCGCATAGTCTAAATAATTTCTAATTTTACAACTAATAAAATCGCAGATTCAAGAACATGGAAATCATATATACTCTAAGATGGAATTATATATACTACTGCCCATCTCACCCTCCGATACGCCACGGGATGAGATGGGATGGTGCACTTCTAGGGCTACATAATAGGCCACCAATTATAATACCTACTGGTAGGTAGGTATTACGAAGTTATTAATTATCTATGTAGGTAGCGTACTTACAAACAGAATAAAGTACGTTATTGATGTATGTAATTATTTGTAAGTAGGTACATTTTATAGGTGTAGGGAGCCAGTTTATTTGTAAAAATCACCTATAAATAAATAGTAAAATAGAATTAGACGCTTAGTATAAAGGGTTATAGTATAAAGTACATACCTAAGTGGAATGAGACATTTCCTAAAGCAAAAGTGATAAAAAATAATAAAGAACCTACACCTAACAAAAATAAATAAAATCCCATCAAAAACATAAATGTGAAAGGCTGACAAGTTCGATACTATGGGAATGCTTCGCCTATAAAAGAAGTGAGATCTGAATAAGTACCAAGTTATAATAAAGAACCTACACCTAACAAAAATAAATGAAATCCCATCAAAAACATAAATGTGAAAGGCTGCCAAGTTCGATACTATGGGAATGCTTCGCCTATAAAAGAAGTGAGATCTGAATAAGTACCAAGTTCCATAAAAATACCTCAAATCATAAATAGTTATAGGAATGCACACTTGATTTCCAGCAGTTTTTAAGGTACATTTTGAATATGTATCACGTTACATAGAAATACCTAAAACTATAATAGTCAGAGAAACGCACACCGGTTTTTTTAGCAGTTTCCTGATAACATTTATTATTTTCAGTACTTTTTAATGATGTAACTTGGCAAGTTTTAATAGAAAATTATATACTTGACACATTGCAGTCCAAAGGTGTCGATTCATTGCATTGAAAAGGTGTGTGGTGTGTGAAAACTTGCCAAGTAACATCATTAAAAAGTACTGAAAATAATAAATGTTATTTCCAATTCCCATAGTATCGAACTTGGCAGCCTTTCACATTTATGTTTTTGATGGGTAATAAGTAAGAAAGCGTAATCAACGCTCAAAACCTGCTCCACTTTCCTGGTGCCAAAGTGGGCGGAGCTTGTGACAGCGGTGCCCTAATGTCATGTCAAACAGTTTGAAATTGTCATGTCGTCAAAATATTAGTTTTTTCGGTCTACGAAATTTCGGTAATATATCGGTATTAAAATGCCGGCTTGTGCCGTGCATTGGTGCAGGAGCCACACAGGCGCCAAAGATGGTGATATTTCTTTTCATCGGTAAGTAAATCACGCATAGATATTCTCATACATTACGGACTTGGTCGATGTTATGCAATATAAGTTTTGGAAAAGTAAACATAACTCATTTGAGGAAAAGTATAATGAATGTTCATTTATAAGTATTACCTAGTAGTAATAAATCGACAAAACAAAACCCTTCGAATTAGTACCTACTATACTTACTCTGGTAAAATCATACCATTCTGGCCGTGCCATTTCTAATACAACTGACTAATAGGTATGACTCTTATTTTTCATTAATAATTAATGCTATAACTTCATAGCATAGTCGTTAATTATCAAATCTAGAGCAGAGCCCGACTGGGGAACTACCTCTACCTTACAGAAAACCACAGCCAATTAGCACTATAGTTCAAAATCTCTAAGAATGAACTTTTGACACTTCAGTATTGACGTAATTAGTGATAGTGATGGGGCTAAGACGTATTGTCAAATTTAGCGATTATTTATGAATTGTTCGAATCGATTTTACTTCAACCGATTTTTTTCTTGTTATATGCCTATATATTTAGTATCAAATCTTCTCAAATGATAACAATAAGAGGATAAGAATAATCTTTATTGACTTAAACCTAATACAAGTATAAGTAATATTTGCACAGTAGGTACGCTAATAGCTTAAGAGAGACTTATGTATTAGGTTTGAAAGAGTTTCACTGGAACTGAGCCTCTGTCTCCCGAACTAGGCGGATGCCTGTGACTCGGAAGTCGGTTATTCCACCGAGAATAAGAAAGTTTTATGATGCTCCATAATTATGCTCAGTTATGAATTACGGTCTTTGGTAATTTGTAAAGCCTGATCAGGAATATAATTATAATCATTGTCACAAGGGTTTTGTTATTCTCATATACAGGTTTAAAAAAAATCATGGGCCCTGTAGGGGAACTACCTTAAAAAGTTGATACAGCTCAATTCACTCAAAGGAAACATTCTTAAACTTTTTTAAGGGACAAATGCATTTAAAAATTTGGGTTCAGTTCAATAAAAAACTATTATTTTGTAATTTTTGCCAAAAACAATTATTATGACAATTGATGTCAATTGATCCTATTTTTTTTTTATACTACGGCAACGCACATGAGACACCTCTGGAGTTACAGGCGTCCATAGGCTACGGTAGCTGCTTACCATCAGGTGAGCCGTATGCCTGTTTGCTGTTGTAGTATAAAAAAAACCGGCCAAGTGCGAGTCGGACTCGCGCACCGAGGGTTCCGTACAAACCTATAACAAGCAAAAGTTGTAGTATGTTTATTACTAATTTCAATTTAATACCTCTACGCGTTTACGAGGAAAAAGGTAGTAAGTTTAAAATTAAAAAAAAAATATTTTTTTATGATTTTACTAAAAATGTCTACTTTTCGTAATTTTTTCTTTGTCTGTGCTATATGAAGTTTCTTCGTGCCAAGTTTTAAGTTTCTGAGTTTACGGGAAGTACCCTTTAGGTTTTGAGTTTCTTGCGAGTACTCAGTTTCAAAATATGCGACTTAAATTGCTATTTCTTTTGATTGCGTTGACATAAAAGTTTGGTTTTGCTAGATCTGGAAGGTCCTATAGCCCTGAGTATTTGACATGAATTTCAATTTAATATCTCCACGCGTTTACGAGAAAAAAGGTAGTAAGTTTAAAATTTAAAAAAATGTTTTTTTGTATGATTTTATTAAAAATGTCTACTTTTTGTAATTTTTCCATTGTCTATGCTATATGACGTTGCTTCGTGCCAAATTTCAAGTTTCTGAGTTCACGGGAAGTACCCCGTAGGTTTTGCGAGTGCCGAAAAACTAAAATTTGCAGCATAAACGACTGTATCTTTTGATTGCGTTGGCTTTTGAGTTTGATTTTTTCACAGCTCCAAGGAACAATAGACCTGAGTATTTGGTATAAATTTCAGCTTGATACATCCACGCGTTTCCTTTTCAGGTACGAAACCCTAAAAATGGATACAAAATATAAATTTATCTTAGTATTTCCCTAAGCCTGCTAAAATAAATAGTACACATAAACGAACTCATCCGTTATTTTTTTAGTTCTAAAAAACGAGGAAGCAAAGAGAATTTTAACTATTTATATTGAAGATATGCTATTATTTTCTAGTCTAGTCATAAATAAAGTTAAAAAATAATGGTTTTTTTTTTTGCCATGATCAACCTTAATTGCTTAACATTATGTTGCTTGAGACCAAGAGGGTGTCCCTAATGTAACGGATTTGTAAATTTGTAAAAAAGTTCAAAATCTACTATTTTATGTTAATTTATGCTTATTTTGTAGTATGTAAGTCCCTATCTACCTAGTCGGTTACTAAGTTCTGTTACTAGAGTTTTCACTAAATAAATAGTAATAGGTAGTAACATTTTAATTATTTATGAACATAATTTAAAAGCTTATTTAATAGTCAATAGATTATAATATATTGAATTGAAAATTATTGTCGCAGTTTTTCAGAATTCTTTATAACACTCGGAAAAAGGCGTGAAACATATACGTCACAATTACACTCTTTGTTCATGTTGATTTTAAATCGTATTTATTTTAAATCACGTTTAAGACGCATCAGTCTTGCACAATTCGGTAGCTATATTCTTTAGCTTCAATTTGGTATATGTATAGTTCACGTGGGTCTATCTGATAAAATACTAGACTATACGTTGCAAGTCTGCTTGTTCCATAGCAGTCTAAATCTATGTATTTTGTGCAAAACTTAAAAATAGGCAATGTTTCAAATAGGAATATCTGTGTGATAAAATCGCAAGAAAATTTAATGGTGGTCACACAATTACCTCTAATATACAGGTTTCTTACAAACAAGCAATGGAACCTTCAAAACAAAGGTGCAATATTCATTTGATGCACTTTTGTAAAGTGTAATTTTCTTAAATTTACCGCGTGTTTGCGTCTTCAGGCAATCCTGTGCTTTACAAAGAATTTCAATAAATTTCCCATCTGATTTGTATATTATTATACCATATTATGTTCATTATAAATTAGGCTAATAAATAATTACTTTAAATTTTTATTTAAAACTTTATTTTAAATTTTATCAGTCAGAAATCTGGTAACAGAACTTAGTAACCAACTAGGTAGGTATATTGTAATTAAGCACTTTTATTAAATAAATGAAAGATGAATAGAAGGCTTTCATATTATTCCTTATTCCAAGAACGATTAAATTTACGTATTTTACATAAGTAATGAAAAATGCACTAGAAATAAATTGTTAATTGATTGCATTATTATTTATTACGTGAACCCATTCACGTCAAACTTAGGCATATTTATTATACGATAACTTGACATTTCAGTTATTTCATTCGAGTATCTCCTGTCCAATTAAAGTTCATTGTCAAATTGATTTTGACCACTCACAACACGGCAACTTTTCTTATTGGTGAAATGGCATGAAACCTTTGCGGAATTAAGGTTAACACAAAAAAATATGCATAAAGAATGAGTACTTGTTGATTGGTTAATAAGACATAAGACATTTTAGTTTTGTAAACGTGAAAATGGGTCGTGTTTTCACATGAACTTTGCTTGCCTTTACTCGTCTTGATATTATATGTCGATGGGTCAATACAATAAAAATAATTGAAATGAAATAAAATAATAATAATTAGGTAAAGCCTGACCAAAAATATATGATTATTGTCAAAAGGGCGCTATTATTCCCATTTATATGGCAACAGTTCATAGAGCGTATTATTCTCTATGGTATGGTGACATCTTGATTTGTTTACCTGTCAGCTCTGATGTTAATTTGATAATCATACGTCGTTATCGCGGGAGCAAAAACGATTTGACAGTAGTCAAAGATTATGACAAATAAGAAATAACAGAAGTGACAGTAGTGTCAAAACGTTTGTACCTACAAGTTCAAAATTTATCGATGTTTTTTCTAATATCTAAACTTCGTAATCGACTTGATTATAGTACATACTAAAAAGATTAGCCACGCAATCCTAACGACAACCTCTTCAGTCACATGTTATTCAAAACATTTCTCATTCAAGTTCGATTTGTCTAGACTTGTTAATAAAGGATTATTTTAGACACACGAAGAGTATTTTTTTCTCAAAAATCAACGTTAGGTACTCGTAATTTTCATAAAAAATTAATCTTCTGTTAAACGAAATTTCTACTCAAAAAGACGCACTTTAACGAACGTCGAAAAGGAGCAAGTCGAGCTTGATTGATCGTTTCTAGCAAAAACATTGTGCTGGATATGAAGAACTTCTTAGAGGCTAAGACGTGTAGGCATAATATTCTGTTTATATTAAACGGACATTCTGTTATACATATTCTTCAACACCTTTGTATTTGCTCCCGCGATAACGATGTATGTTGATAATGTTTCACTTCGAAATAGTTTCATTTCCCAAGCGTATTATTTACAGCTGTTTATTACATACACTGTTTACATTGTTTTGCTCTTGACTATGAATAATTTTGGTTTTTTTTTTGTCGTCTATTATTTAATATTCAACTTATTTTACTTTTATTCAAATAAACCGTCACAATGACACAGACAAAAGTGACAGCCTATCACTTGCCCTCAACATGCATAAGTATCATTCTGTCCTTGAACGAATAAATTAAAGGACGGAGCATGGCTGTACAGCAAACTGTGACGCAAGATGGCGGCTGGTTTGAATGTGTGTGTCCAGACGAGTGTTGCCATGTAATACAAATTTTCCCGATTAAGAATACATATTTTTGAATAAAAAAAATAGATTATTAATAAATATGGTTAAATAGAATTAATAAGCACCTGTTTTAATAAATTTGTTGAGATATATTTCTGAAGAGGCGACTAAAAGGTAAAATTAAAAAAAAACTAAATTTACTATTTATTAAAATTACACGACTACTGTTGAGGTGGCCTCTCTTGTCGTCCCAATACTATTATTTTAAGCACACTTTATCCTTTTTAATCTGGAGGCACGGCAGTGCCCTCGTTAAGACGAAGACAACCAAAAGTGTAATTACGTATTTATTTATTACGTAACACGATTTAGGGGGGGAGGGGAATGGACCATGTCTTACTTCTACTGCAGAGAGGATTATTATTATTATTTTTCTTACGTAGGGGCGGAAGGGTGTCTCTGGCAAAAAATGTCTTACGTAATCAATGAACAACGCCTTTTTTATACTAAACCTTGTTTAGCATGTAACAAAAACTTTTTGAAAACTGCATTAAAATCGGTTCAGCCAAGCGCGAGATAATCGCGAACAAACATACATACATACAAACATACGGGTCAAACTGAGAACCTCCTTTTTTTGAAGTAGGTTAAAAATGCTCCTCGATCGATCAACACAATCGGTTTGACTTAAGAGCTGACCTCTCATTCTAACTATAGTTCCATCTCGTTCTAATCGCTTGTCCAGTCGATTACTGAAGCCGCTCAGTGTGAGAGGGAGCGATAGTTGGAATGAGACGAAAGTTTGGCAGATCAGTAGTGCTGACATAACTTCGCGCGTTCAATCTACGATTAGATATGGGCTTTTTGTTTTACGAAGTTTTTGAAATAATTTTAAGAAATATATAATTATGTTTATTTATAAATTTTATTCAAAAATAATAAAGAATAATTTGCTCATAAAAGCATAAAAGTTATTAACTATTAGGTAACGTTTTAATATTCGTTGAAAACGTGCAGTGAAATAAAACGTATAGTTAGGAGTGTGGACGTCAATGTCGTATTGACAACATATCGCGGCGATTATAGACCCCCTTACGTTTGGGAAGTTTCCCTATTCAACTACCTGGCAACACCGCTACCATGAAGTTAATAGTTTACGAAATTACTGATTTTTAATATGATTACGCAATGAATTGTTTACTTAACGGTGAAAAGTTACTCCATCCGTTTTTTTCTTTCGAACGGTGGCATTTCTGCAGCATTTGACAACGCACGACGGCATATTTTAATTATTTTTTAACAGCACTTGACTGCATAGACGTTTGGACACGACTGTCGGGGCGGGTCATTATTGTTGTGCGTATGTGTGTGTAGTGCGTAACGACGAGGACACTGGCTCTTTATGGAATCACAAAATTTTGTTAGCCGCACTCTATCGAGAATTATATAATCTATGATTCTGTCATTAAAATTATTGCCAGTGCAAGAAATTAGTTCCAATGAAATTCCGCAACATGGCGCATGATCATATATTTCTGGTCAGGCTTTACTTATATGTCGCGCGAGAACCCCTCTTAGGTGAGGGTAAAGGCCTCCTCCAGTGACGTCCAGTGGTCTCTATTTTTGGGTATATTCGTCCAAAGTTTGCCAGCCATATAGGCGATGTCATCTTCCCATCTCGTTCTTGGTTTGCCTCTCTTTCTGAAGCCTAGGGTGCCTGGCCATGACGTCAGCACGGTTGTCCAACGATCGTCACTCGTTTGGGCTACGTGGCCCGCCCATCGCCATTTCATTTTTTAAACGGTTTTATTTAGCTTGACCCCGTATATTTGTATATTTATTTATACGCATCAAATCTTGCAATCGATTTTTCGACCATTTCTACTTAACAGATTTCGGTGAAATTTAGTATGCGTATCAGGTCTCCGTGACAATAACTTTTAATAATATTTTCAACCTTCGATCTTCAAATCCTGATGCTGCAGAGACACTGCTTACCCTAACCGAGAGTCGTACACATCTGCTAATTTAACTATATTATTGTTGCTAGTAAATAAATCCTTAGTGACTTAATATTGACCATCAACTCTTCAGTTCTGATGCTGCATAGTTACTGCCTGCCATAACTGACCGGGTGGAGAATGTGTCAATTTCATAATAGTGTTCTAGATTTAGGTTGACGCATTTACGTTTCAAATTAACCTCCAACTCCTCGGTCGTGATGATGCAAGGTTACATCCTGCCATAACTGACAGGGTGGAGAATGTGTCAATTTAATAATAGTGTTCTAGTTTTAGGTAGACGCATTTACGTTACATATTGATCTCCAACTCCTCAGTCGTGATGATGCAAGGTTACAGCCTGCCATAACTGACAGGGTGGAGAATGTGTCAATTTAATAATAGTGTTCTAGTTTTAGGTAGACGCATTTACGTTACATATTGATCTCCAACTCCTCAGTCGTGATGATAAGGTTACAACCTGCCATAACTGACAGGGTGGAGAATGTGTCAATTTAATAATAGTGTTCTAGTTTTAGGTAGACGCATTTACGTTACATATTGATCTCCAACTCCTCAGTCGTGATGATGCAATGTTACAACCTGCCATAACTGACAGGATGGAGAATGTGTCAATTTAATAATAGTGTTCTAGTTTTAGGTAGACGCATTTACGTTACATATTGATCTCCAACTCCTCAGTCGTGATGATGCAAGGTTACAGCCTGCCATAACTGACCGGTTGGAGAATGTGTCAATTCAATAGTAGTGCTCTAGTTTTAGGTAGAGGCATTTACATTTCATATTGATCTCCAATTCCTCAGTTCTGATGCTGCATGGTTACTGCCTTCCGTAACTGACCGGTTCCAGAAAGTGTCAACTTAAAAATAGTGCATTAGTTTTAGCTAGAGACATTTACGTTACGTTTGATCTCCAATCCTCAATCGTAATGCTGCTAGGCTACTGGCTGCCATAAAGGACCAGTTGGAGAATGTATGCATTTAAATATAGTGTTCTAGTTTTAGGTATAGGCGTTTACGTGTTTTATTGATCTCCGACTCCTGAGTCGTCACCGCTAGGACACTTAATTATTGGGTTTTGTCCGGTCCATGTCATGCTGCTACTGAAGCAATTCTCGTTGTGATGTTCCGATCGTATGCAATACGCGGTACTCGGCCTTTTAGCTTCGCATAGATTGCGGCTCACCCTCGGACCTTCGGCCCTCGGGCTCGCAAAGACACTTGACCGTTGAGGTTTATCAAGTCCATGTCATGCTGCTGCTGAAGCAATTCTCGCCGTGACGTATTCGGCCTTTTAGGCTTCGCATAGATTGCGGCTCACCCTCGGGCCTTCGGCCCTCGGGCTCACTAAGACACTTGGCTGTTGAGTTTTATCAAGTCCATGTCATGCTGCTGCTGAAGCAATTCTCGCCGTTACGTACACGGCCTTTTAGCTTCGCATATATTGCGGCTCACCCTCGGGCCTTCGGCCCTCGGGCTCGCTAAGACACTTGGCTGTTGAGTTTTATCAAGTCCATGCCATGCTACTGCTGAAGCAATTCTCGCCGTTACGTACTCGGCCTTTTAGCTTCGTATAGATAACGGCACAACGTCGGGCCTTCGGCCCTCGGGCTCGCCTTAGCGACTTAGCCGAGTGTCTTAACACTTGACCCTTGAGTTTTATCAAGTCCATGTCATACTGCTGCTGAAGCAATTCTCGTTGTGATGTTCCGATCGTATGCAATACGCAGTACTCGGCCTTTTAGCTTCGCATAGATTGCGGCTCACCCTCGGGCTTTCGGCCCTCGGGCTCGCTAAGACACTTGACCATTGAGATTTGTCCAGTCCATGTCATGCTGCTGTTGAAGCAATTCTCGCCGTGACGTACTCGGCCTTTTAGTTTCGCATAGATTGTGGCTCACCCTCGGGCTTTCGGCCCTCGGGCTCGCTAAGACACTTGGCTATTGAGTTTTATCAAGTCCATGTCATGCTGCTGGTGAAGCAATTCTCGCCGTGACGTATTCGGCCTTTTAGGCTTCGCATAGATTGCGGCTCAACCTCGGGCCTTCGGCCCTCGGGCTCGCTAAGTCACTTGAGCATTGAGTTTTATCAAGTCCATGACATGCTGCTCCTAAAGCAATTCTCGCTGTGACGTACTCAGCCTTTTAGCTTCGCATAAATTTTTAAAATAAAAGAATGTCCTTTACGTAAATTAAGCTATTTCAAGGATTTAGTTCCCCTCCAGGACCCATACATTTTTGCCACACTGTATACATATATGTAACCTATAATATACGTTGGTACCCAACTACCCAACTTGATGTAGGTACCCTCTACTTTAAACACACGAAAGGTCACATACAATTAATATAATACCACTTGAGCTGTCATCATCACATATAGTTTTCCCACCACATAATACGGTCAATAGGGCTGGTTACAAGTACAAAAATTTTACTAAAAACTTAAAAATAAATTAACGTAAAAAAGTTTTAAGTTAAACGGTTTTATTTCAATCAAATGTTGTACCAAAAACTAGAAAATAAAAATGTATACGAATTTTAGTCCCACATACATTGCTTCCTGGAGAGTAATCAATCATGTATGACGGATAACAGAAGCCCTTATACAAATTAACTCACCATATTTACTTAATTTCACATTTCATTTCGTAAACTAAATATCTAAGTATTTGACTCATTTTATAATTTATATATACATATTTTTAATACTACTCGTAGTACTCTCACACTAACGCCACCTCCAACAACATTTAAGCATAGCTACGTGACTTCACATTAAATAGTCTGCATTACATACTTAATTAACCCACTCAACCTTATATTAGACGCCCCACGTTTTTATTTTAGTCTGATAAAAGCTTCCGATTATGACTTAATCCACTGATATAGAGACAAATAGGGCCTTTAGCATCCGACTCGAGATGCCTATTCTGTTATCCGTCATACATGATTGATTACTCTCCAGGAAGCAATGTATGTGGGACTAAAATTCGTATACATTTTTATTTTCTAGTTTTTGGTACAACATTTGATTGAAATAAAACCGTTTTTCTCAAACATGCTCGGAAATGTTCCTGTTACGTTAGTAATTAGAGACCAGTAGGGACTCTATTCCAAGGCAGGTTCAGCGCGACGTACGTAAAGGATTTTCATACAACATTAAATCACTCAGCCAGTAACTGAAGCACTAAACAAGTAATTTTATTTCCTTACATGTTTGAGAAAAGCACTATACATGCTTCGACCGTAATCAGCTTACCTGGCTTCGTATTGTAGCCGTCCTCGTCTTCGACTCGGACGGCTACTAAATACTCAGCCAGGAAAGCTTACTTACTGGTCTCTGCAGTAATGTACTATAACTTAAAACTTTTTTACGTTAATTTATTTTGAGTATGTTAGGGCGTCTACTACTCGATCGCTCTCTTATGGTAGAGTGACGTATCTTTTGAACTTTTCTGATTTTAAACATACTTCTTTCCATGCTTCGTTGGCAGGAGGTTATCTTGTTTTTTATTCGATTCCATGTCTGGCAGGCGTATGTGAGAGATGGTAATAGACAGGTGTCCATAACCTTCTTTTTGATTTTTGTTGGCAGCTGACTTTTGACAATTTCCTTCTTTAACCCTTCGATCGACTTCCTGTTCGCAGCTTTCTTTTTGGAAAGATATAGCTAGAATGATTAATAAACTCATAATCAAATTAAGACGTCGGCTGATCTTAACATGTGTCGCCTTAGCAGTGCCGTGCGGATACATAGTCCTACAAACATCGCTGTCGCCAGACTTGTACTTTATTCACCGTGGTCCTTTGGAAGATATATCATGCCATTACATAGAATTAGATAATAACTTACCCAGTGCAGACAGTGAGGAGTTTCAACCACCTTCCCGCTCAATATTCTTTCATGAAACCTCATGTAAAGGAAAATTTAATTCACGGCAAGCTTGTGCCGTCGAGTCAGCGGCTCGCGCTCACCCCGAATGGCAAATAAACGTTCTATTCGCTGGTTCTGTGACAAACCACGCATTAAAGAGAGGAAGTTTATCAATGCTAAGGAACTTTACAAACATAAAGTTAACTAGAGTGCATATAAAGAATTACGCTAAAAGGACTCCTTTAGAAAGCATGGTGTCGGGTGGTGCGTTGAACAGAACTCGCTGGCGTATATCGCACACCTCAGACGTGCTTCGGTACCTGTCGTTGTACAAGTTTGGGGGGGTGTATTTGGACCTGGATGTGGTCGTGGCGAAGGCGCTGGATCCCCTGGTGAGGAACTGGGCGGCCAGGCAGACGGACACTGTGGTGGCGGCCGGCGCGCTGGCGTTCTCGAGGGACCGGCTTGGGAGGAGTGTTGCTGAGGCTGCCATCAGGTAAGTTTTCAGTTCAAATTAGTTACATTACCGTGTGAAAATGGGCTGATTATTTTCTTTAATGCATGTTTAACTGAAACAATGTGTGAACACGGACTGATTACTTTCTTGAGAATAGGCAAGTTCTACTGGAATGATGTCGCGGAGGTCGGGTTTTTGCGTCTGATTTCTCGATATGAATATACCTAATAAGGACGGAAAGAGTTTACCCCACTGCTAGACTTCAAGCCTTGCACTTTAAAGGCTTTATATTTCGCTATGTGTATAACCCACGTACGACACATGGCATGTAGAGTTACAGGGAAAGTTACAGGTAGGTATAGTAAGTTTTCGATAGACAGAAATTTTTTAGACATTTTAATTGCACCTTATCATAAATTAAGAGAAATACAGGACATAATAATAACTGATGTCGCTTTTTATGGGGGCCCATCTTGCGGAGGGCGAGTCACCGTCTGCCGGAAATAAAATTGGATACCGTTTTATTAGGCAGGCGTCCGGTTCTTCATCCAATAGACCAGTAGTTAGTCCATATTCTTCACCCAATAGCCTAGTACATTTTATACTCCATTAACTCTCAATAGTCCTTACACCATGGCGGATGCTGCTTCTGCGTGCATCCCATGACATGGGCAGAGGCAGCATCCGCGTAGTGTACCCATCACTTTTCATTAAAGTGTCGAAAGGGTCTCTGCGCATTGGCTTCGGCTCCGCATACGCCTCCCAAAGGTCCGGAACACTATTGTTCCGTGGTCGGGAAAGACATACAAAGAATAATAGTAGGACAGGAAATACTGCCTTCCGGCGAAAACCGCCATGTTTTTGGTTATGATATGATAGCGAAATCCGCTGAAGTGTGTTTTACTAATATATTATATAGGTAAGTACTATAAGTAGCTACTTAAAGAACGTGGCTCATCTATATTTAGAGATTTGTGAATACCGAAATCAAACAGGCATCATGCGACCATTACAATTCTACGAAAATAGTCTCGTGAGTAGCGAGTTAGTTTTGCCTCGAATTAACCCAATAAAATTCGCGCTTAAAATTTTGCGCCTACATGCAAACATTGCAAACTCAATTGGTGTCAATCTCCTTGTTTCTTCCTGTCTTACATAAACGATTCCACTGTCCTGTTCCTGTTTTCTCAGGATGTAATAGTCTGCAGTCCTACTGTCCTGTTATCTCAAGTCTGATGATGATGATCCTCCTGACCGATTTCGGCCACAGCACAGGCATTTTATCAGCTATTACGAGACTGTTGCTGTTCTACTCTCAGATGCGCCCTTAGATCTATACCTAGTCGGTTACTAAGTTCTGTTACTAGAGTTTTCACTAAATAAATAGGAATAGGTAGCAACATTTTAATTATTCACGTACATAATTTAAAAGCTTATTTAATAGTCAATAGATTACAATATATTTAATTGAAAATTATTGTCGCAGTTTTTCAGAATTCTTTATAACACTCGGAAAAAGGCGTGAAAAATATACGTCAAAATTACGCGCCTTGTTCATGTTGATTTTAAATCCTATTTACTTTTAATCACCTTTAAGACGCATCAGTCTTACACAATTCGGTAGCTATATTCTTTAGCTTCAATTTGGTATATGTATAGTTCACGTGGGGCTATCCGATAATATACTAGACTATACGTTGCAAGTCTGCTTGCTCAATAGCAGTCTAAATCTATGTCTTTTGTGAAAAACTTAAAAATAGGCAATATTTCAAATGGGAATATCCGTGGGATAAAATCGCAAGAAAATTCAATGGTGGTCACGCATTTACCTCTAATAAACAGGTTTCTTACAAACAAGCAATGGAACCTTCTAAACAAAGGTGCAATATTTATTTGATGCACTTTTGTAAAGTGTAATTTTCTTAAATTTACCGCGTGTTTGCGTCTTCAGGCAATCTTGTGCTTTACAAGGATTTTCAATAAAATTTCTCATCTGATTTGTGTATTATTATACCATATTATGTTCATTAGAAATTAGGCTATTAAATAATTACTTTAATTTTTGATTTTCAATCTTTATTTTATATTTTATCAGTCAGAAATCTGGTAACAGAACTTAGTAACCAACTAGGTATATTGGTCAAGTCTATTAGTGGTAGCCGTACGATTAAAAAAACCGCAAATCGATCTACAGTTTAGCCGTTTGGCACACGCATACTAGAGGTCAAAACAATTTTTTTGAACCGCAGTTCTTAAAAAAAATCCCTTAGGAGGGGAGTGCCGAGACATTTCGTAATTTGTATGGAAAAAAAATTTTTTTTTCAGAAACCTATCGTGTGTGGTATCTTATGAAAGGGAATTTTGAGGCGAATCTAAAAATATATCACATCATTACATTTTAGCCAGTTTTTTTTCATCATTATCATCATCATATCAGCCGAAAGACGTCCACTGCTGGACATAGGCCTCCCCCAAAGAGTGCCACAATGACCGGTCCTGCGCCACCCGCATCCAGCGGACTCCCGCGACCTTCACCAGGTCATCAGTCCACCTTGCGGGGGGTCTACCCACGCTTCGCCTTCCGGTTCGTGGTCGCCACTCGAGAACCTTTCCGCCCCAACGGCCATCGGCTCTACGAGCAAAGTTTTTTTTAATTAACACAAATAATTTTCGAAACATACCAAGTTTGGGCTCCTCCAGACACGATATGGCTGATTTTTTTTAAATACAATATACCACAAATGATACATAATATCCTCATGTCTAACCTCAAAAAAGCAATTTTGAAATTAAGTATTTTTTATAAATTTTTCAATATTACAAAGTGACACAGTTCTACTTCAATGCCTATTTGGCGTGACTTATGGAACTGTAGTACATATTAATCATAAAATGATACGTAGTATCCATATATCCAACGGGAAATACCTCTTTAACCCTTTAACTGCGCCTTTTCATCAGCTGGTATAGTTTGCTTAGTTTTTGACACAAAATATGAAGGTTGGACTCCTTCAGATACGATATACGCAACTTTTTTTTTTGTACAGTATATCACAAATGATACGTTATATCTTGATATCTAACTCCAAGAAAGCAATTTTGAAAATAATTTCATTTAGTATATTTTTTTAATTGTTGCGATTTGACACACGTGGATGAATGAAGCTCGACGCCAACTGTTTGTCACCGGTGATAAGATCCTCTCTTTAGTACCTCCTACTGCCACTGCCCTCCTTCAGCATATAAAAAGGGCAAAATATCAGGTTGGAGAAATATGGGGGCGTGCACTAGAAAGTCACGTAGCAACCCGACCATCTCCAGAACAGTGGGGATGGAAGAGAAAACCTGACCTTTCATTAGAGCCTAATTGGACTGTATATGGCCATGCAGTTAAGGAGCTAGATAGGTGTGGATGCAAAATTGGATGCAAAACCAACCGATGCTCATGTAAAAAAATAACCTCCCTTGCACCCCAGCCTGCAAAATTTGCCACGCTGATTGCCATAACGCGAGGTGCGCTATTATTTTCTCAATTTACGCCTTTTACGTAAATAAGTGAGTTCATTTATACAAACAGCTTTTTTATTTGCAGCAAATTGTATATAGAAGACGGAGAGGAAGAAATATAAAGATAGTAAAATATATTTTAAAAATGTAAAAAGCAAGATTAATAGTATGTGTATTATAATTATGAGATAAAAACAACAGGAATAAACATCTTTAATTCATCTTTCAGCCACCTTTTAAGTCAGTGTCTGGAGGAGCCCTTGAACTTGGTATGTTTCGAAAATTATTTTTGTGTTAATTAAAAAAAAATGGCTGAAATGTAATGATGTGGTATATTTTTAGAATCGCCTCAAAATACCCTTTCATAAGATACCACACACGATAGGTTTCTGAAAAAAAACATTTTTTTTTCCATACATATAAAAAAATATCTCGGCACTCCCCATCTAAGGGACTTTTTTTAAAGAACTGCGGGTCAAAAAATGTGTTTTGACCTCTAGTATGCGAGTGCTAGTGACGGCTAAACTGCACATCGATCTGTGGTGTTTCCTTGAAATTGGGCTTGTACGGTTACCACTATATTGGTTATCCAACATGAATGTAAACAAGATATCGCACAATATACCGTTGATTCGATCGCTGCTACCTTGCCGATCCTATAGCTGATCGAGTAGGTATCGGAGCGGTCAATGCGGTCTCAAATATCTGAGCAACAACTCTATTGTCAAGGTGATAAAGTGCATGTTCAGATATTTTTGAGTACCTTGGCCGCTTCAGTATATTTGATCGCGACTGTACCTATCCCGGCTGATGATACAATGTTTGCGGGTGAGGTATCGGGTAAACGGAAATGACATGTTGATAAAGCGATATTTTAGATCTGGGGCCCGCTTCTCAAAAGCTTGTAACTTGTAATACAAGCGGATGTCACTTTTCGACATCTTTTGCTAGAAAGGGACTTCCGCTTGTATTACAAGCTTTCGAGAAATGGGCCCCAGGTCATAGCATCTTACTACCTACTCCATGGATTCTTGCCTGCATGCCTAATTTTTTATCCCAAAGCGCCGGCTTATGGACGCCTTCAACTCTATAGTCCCGTCACTAAACTTTAAGTTGTTCGAGGAGGTCACATTTAATCCTACACTATTTTGTCCTTGGGATCTGGTAAAACAACATTTATTGAAAATGTGTATTAAGTTTTTCCCAAAAAATTCATTGTGCTTTCTTTAAAAAAAAATTTTGAAAATTTTTATGTTTATTTCCCACAAACATTAAATCCTACACTAGAGATTTTTAATCCAAGGGACTACCTGAATATTTAAAACAGTATTTGAAATATTCACCACCTGTCAAGTTGAGAATACATAAGAAATAATAAAAATGTTTAAAAAATTCAATACTAATCAAACACTAATTGTACAAATGGTGATTTTTCACTATATTGTCGAGACAATTATTACGCTTCGTTTAAAAAAAAAATTACAGCGGTGACTGTATTATTACTATTTTTTAAATGATTTTCGAACACGCGCATTAATTCTACACTCATGATTTTGATGCTCCTTTTAGCTTTCATAATATGTTACATAATATCAAAATTTCACCAGTAAATATACTGAGCATTTTCAGGAATTGTAAAATTAGTAATCAAAAAATGAACATAATTGGAGCGGGGCGCGGGGCGGAAACTATAACACATAAGACGTGCGGCGGCCGATACGATTAGTGCACCTAAGGTCAATGACCGTGTAGATATCTAAGAAGCGCAGAAGGGCATAGCGTATGGTGCGTAGTTGCTTACTTAGGCGTAATAATCAGGGTGGAATAAATAATAGGCTCATTTTATTTATTAGTATTACACTATTTTTTAAATCACACTGATAAATTATAATTCTTAATATTATTTTAATTTATATTTATATAAATGCCTATGTTCTGACTGACTGACTGAATGATCCACGCAGAGCCGAAACTACTGAAGCTGGAAAGTTGAAATTTGCAAATAAGGTTACATTTTTAATTTGTACAAGTAATAAGGATCGATTTTGAAAAATTCAAGCCCTAAGGGGGTAAAAAGGGGGTTAAGCGTTTGTATGGTTAGGATTTAAAATTTTAAGTATGAAACTTGAAACTTCATACGTTTGTTGCTAATTAAAAAATAATAAAAGTCATTTCAGCGTTTTCTGGTATATAACCTCTAACGGGGTTAAAAAGGGGTTGAAAATTTGTAACGAAATATTTAAAAAATGTAACAGACTTGAAAGCTCGTTTGTAGGCTACTCAGCTCCAAACAAAAAAAAAATTTCAGCGTTTTTCAAAACTCCACCCCAAAGGAGTTGAAACGGGGTTGAAAAGTTGGATTGTAGCCAGGCAGAAACTACTTCTTTCTAGCTTCACTAGAAAGTTGTAATTTCCATTTATAATGTGTACAAGTAATAAGAAAGAAATTTAAAAAATTAAACCCCTTAGGGAGTAAAAACGAAGAGTTAAAAATTTGTACGGGTTAAAATTTTAAGTTCGAGGCATGCAACTTCGTACATTGAATACATTAAAAATAATGAAAGTAATTTTAGCGTTTTTTTCATTCAACCCCACAAACGGGGTTAAAAAAGGATTGAAAGTTGATATAGATACCTACTTTTTTGTGACAGACACGAAAGTTCATTTGTAAGCACTTCAAAACAAAAAAAAACTAATTTCAGTGTTTTTCTAAATTCCACCCTAGATTAGTTAAAACAAGGTTGAAAAGTTTGTACTAAAACGAGGCCGAAACTGCTGAAACTAGAAAGTTGTAATTTGCAGATAGGCTACTTTGTACCTATTTTGTCTACTTATAAAAAAATAAGAAAAGCAATTTCAGCGTATCTTGATATTCATCCCTTAAGGGGGTTAAAAAACGTTGACGATTTGTATGAAGAATGTATATGGCTTAAAAGTAAGTTGTATGATAATTATTATAAACAAAAAAGTATTCTAATACCAAACAACACATTTTATAAAGATGAAACTGTGTGTGAGTAGGAAGCCGTATTATAAGTAGACGAAGTCGCGGGCGGAAAGCCAGTCTATCTTTAAATGCTTTTGTCCTGACTGACTCATCAACGCAAACACCGAAACCACTGCAGCTAAAGAGTTGAAAATGTTAGACCAGGTTACATGTATAATTTGTATGTACTAAGAGGTGATTTCGAATAAATCAATGGCTAAGGGGGTAAAAAGTGGGTTAAAAGTTTGTATGGGTAGATTTTTTTTTATATTGAGACTTAAAAATTCGTACGGTCGCTGATGATTAAAAATAATAAAAGAAATATCAGTTTTTTGAAATTCAACCCCTGCAGTGTTTAAAATGGGTTGAAAATCTGTGGTTTTTTTTCGTGACTGACTTAAATGTTCGTTTGTAGGCTAATCGCTTAAAAATAAAAAATAAAGTAATTTTAGTGTTTTTCAAAATTCCACTCCAGAGGAGTTAAAACGGGGTTGAAAAGTTTGTATTAAAGCGAGGCCGTTACATCGGAAGCTACAAAGTTGTAATTTGCGGGTGGGGTACATTTATAATATGTACAAGTAATAGGAAGCAATTTTGAAAAATTCAAAAAGGGGGTTCAAAATTAGTATGGGTAGAATTTAAAATTTTAAGTTAGAATCTTAAAACTTCGTACGTTTGCTGATCATTAAAAAATAATAAAAATGATTTTAGCAGTTTTTGAAGTTCAAAAGAGGTTAAATGGGGTTAAAAATGGGTTGAACCCCATTGAAGTTGAAAGTTTGTATAGAGATTACAAGTTTTGAAAGACAGACTTGAAACTTTGTTTGTAGGCTACTCTTTATAATCTGTACAAGTAATAAGAAGCGCGTTGAAAACTTGTTTGTGTGGTGTTTATCATTTTAAGTTGGAGACTGCGTAAGTTTACGACTAATTTAAAATAATAAAAGTGATTTTAGCGTTTCTTTTAATTCAACTCCTAACGGGGTTAAAAAGGGGTTGCAAGTATGTATAGATATTTTGTGAAAGACTTAAAACGAAGTTTGTGGACTTAAAAGAAAAAAAAAACGTTTAAGGGTGTTTTTTTAAGAACTAGCCATATTGTGCGAGGTGATTTGGTAGGCCATAATAAAAAACTTTTACTATTGGGTCAACTCCGAAATCTAAATTTTTTTGGCTGTTTCATATATTTCGGCCGATCCGACGTTGACGTTTTCTATAGGGACGTCAAATTTTTTTTTGGATTTCAGGGTCGGTCCTATAGAAAAAGTTGTTTAGTAAGATTTACTTAATCACCTCTCACAATATGGTCAGTTATTAAAAAAACAACCTCAAAGTTTTTTTATTTTAAGTGGGTAGTACTACAAACTTTTCAACCCTAGGGGAGTTGAAACGGCGTTGAATACTTTTTATTACAGCGAGGCCGAAACTACTGAAGCTGGAAAGTAGTAATTTGCAGATTGGACACTTCGTAGTTTGTCTGCTTATTTAATGCCTGTCATTAAAAGGTCTCTTGGATTCTCAGAAATCGATTTTCGACATGATCGGATTAAATTGTACAAAATTTAAAATGGTCGCCGTTTTACAATTTTGATGTTAGATCCGTATTAGCCGTGCGGATCCTCAGATATCGATTTTTAAAGTGATCAAAAATAAACATAACAAAATAACATTGCGGCCTTTTGTATTGATGATAATCACATAATTTCAGGATGGCGAACTACTTTTTCGAATTCAAACCCTGGACAAAATTATTCTATTAATTGTATGTCAATTTCAAAACCAAATAAGAATAAGAATAAATAAAACAACTTGTCAAAATTTTTTACAACCCTGAACCTTCGGCAAAGACGAGAAACAAATAGGTTCTATAAAGTTAGATGACTGTATAGATTATATAATTGATATGTATACTATTAACATCCATTTTTATTAAGTGATAACTGTGATATTATACAGTCGACTACAAAGATCCTTATTACAACGGATTAAGGTGAAAAAGTAGATACAGCCTAGCTCTTTGTAGTCGACTGTACAATCCATTTTTAGGGTTCCGTAGCCAGAATGGCAAAAACGGAACCCTTATAGTTTTGTTCATGTCCGTCTGTCCGTCCGACCGTATGTCACAGCCATTTTACTCGGAAACTATACGATGTATCTTAATACAATTTAGACATAAGGTGTATTTTGTATGCCGCTATTTAGTTATGTAGTGAAATAGTCCATACATGTAACAAAATTAAAAAAAAAAAAAACAAATATCAACATGTTGCACATCAATCGATAGGTCTTTAAAAATACCATTGAGGTTTCTTTTAACATTTTGTGATTAAGTGAAAAGTTTCAGAAATAATCGCTTCGAAACTCGAATAAATAGCGTCCCCCTTGTAACTTTTGAACCGTAAGTTCAAATATATGAAAAAAATTAAGAAGGTGCGCGTTAGCATATACGACCTTTTGGCATTAGTCTGGTTCTTATTCCATTAAAGCTACGGAACCCTCCATTATGCGTGTTCCGACACGCACTTGGCCGGTTTTATTATTAGTCTTTCAGCGCTGTAACCACCAAAAAAACAAACGCAATAAACCGAAAACATCAAAACAAACGGTATTATCCGATGGGTATCCTAGCAAAGAAGCTATAAATAGCAGGTATATCTCTCATATTCATTCATAGCTTACAAGCGAGTCACACAAGAAGAACAGATTACTGGTCACTAGACTACGCATTATGAAGCCTAAATCGACCTAGTATTAAGTTATTTCATATGTTTAATTTGAAGTTGGATTTACTGTAATGCTGTGTAACTGTTTTGAATGATAAATAAATAAATAAGTGTGTTTAATACGCATTATTAAGTTTCTCATGACGTGACCACTAAATACAGAGCTGAGAATGGCGTCACTCGCTACTATCCTATACAAAATTTACAACAATCCATGTGAATGATTTAACTCATAAACTCGATTTTTGTTGATATTTTATTTGAGTATAGCAAATAAATTCTCTTGGTGTATCGTCCTTTATATTGACCGACGTTTGTCCAATGCAAGGAGTGTGCTTCCCAGGTACGAAAATAACAGTTAGATTGCATCTATCTAACCATCGAACCTAAAACCACAATATGCTCTGTTCTGAAATGACTGATTGGGGCAAACATAATGACATTTCAATATCGGAAATCAGAAATATAGAAAAAAGTTTAAATAAAATATCCCTTTACCAACCTGTAGTACTTGCGAGCCTTCTGATTTGCTCTAATACAAGTAGGTAAGTAATCTGTGCTACGTAGTAACCTTGCCGCGGAGGCGGGAGTTTTAAAATATGAACCTTAAATTACAAGTTGTTTATTTCGATTACTCGTAAAGCACTTAGTATATTTACAATATTTTTTTGATTATGTATGTTAAATAAATAGAAAATTGAAGGAAAAAATATTCACAAGTGTAGGTTCGTATAAAGTGATCATATTCGCCAAAAAAAACTAAAAAAATGTCATAATAAATAGATGTACACATGTCACCGTGGTGAAAAATTACTGTAACACTTAGATCTGTATTAGTACCATACTACCAAATTTTCGAAATGTGTTCGAATTTCTAAGTCACTTTTTTATAAATATAAAGAAAAAATGTCACTTAATGAAGCTTATAGACGAAAGCTCAGAGAAAAAATTCGGGAAATCTTTAAGTTAGTCATCACTTATTTAAACAAATACAATAGTGCTAGATCTCCAGTGTAGGATTTAGTCAATGTAGTGTTCCAGACGTTGTCTATAATGTTTTCGATTTCCTGGAATGCACAATCACGTCACTGGGGAAAAATGTGTAGTGGGAATCTGACTACCCTACTTAATAACTAGAAAAAGCTTCCAAAAGTGTAGGATTTAATGCAAGGTAAAAATTTTTGGCCTCCGTCTATCTAGCATTGTTTCACACTCCTTTTTTTTGAGAACCCCCGCGTGTCCCTCGTTAGCGAATTTATTAGAAGGGAAGTTCTAAAAGATAAAATATATATTTATTCTTCAATTTAGGCACATTACAATGCACTTATGAACGTCGGAGAGAAAAAAGAAAAAACCACCGGTTCTAACCCTACACCTGAAAAGACCTCACTTCTGATTTCTGGGGTGGAAATTCGTCTAAAACAGCACCTTAACTTATCCTGCATTCTTAACACAAAGTAGGTACCTAGGCCAAATTACCGCGGCTTGCTCAATAAATAGGAAAGTATGTTTGCGCACCACCACTAGACCTATTTATAAATATTTACTTACTAATATCCTGGCCAACCAAACAATATCGACGAAACTTAAATCCGTCCGTTTTGTTAAACACATACAGGCTGAAATAGGAGTTGCGAAAAAATAACTTTTCGAGTGTTCCTACCATAGACTATGGATTTGACATATCGAAACCATAACCAAGATTTTTTTTTTGCGACAGCAGCGCCACCTGCGCATAGCTCTGCACGTTTATTCTCATTGTGACATTAACAACCGTAACAGACGAGCGGACCAGACCACGGACTGATAAGGACGCTGCTATAAAACCAGACAGGCGCGTATCTAGGATTTCGTTCAGGAGAGGGGGGGAGGCAAATGGTCATGCGCCATGTTGCGAATCACCATGAATTTTATTTGAACTAATTTCTTACACTGGCAATAATATTAATGACCGAATGTTATGCATGTATAAGTGCATGTGATAGGCTGTCATTGTTGTCAGTGTCATTGTGGCGGTTTACTTGAATAATAGATAATTAAGTGTTGAATATTAAATAATAAACAACAAAAAAATCCCAAAATTATCCATAGTCAAGAGCGACACATTGTAAATAGTGTACTTATATAATAAACTGCTGTAAATAATACGCTCGGGAAATGAAACTATTTCGATATGAAACATTTTCTAATTAACACCAGAGCTGACAGGTAAATAAATCAAGATGTCACCATACAATAGACCATCAATAGATAATAATACGCTCTATGACTATATTGATTATACTGAACTGTTGCCATATAAATGAGAATAATAGCGCCCTCTTGACAATGATCATATATATATTTGTGGTCAGGCTTTAGCTATGTTTTTATGAATGCCTATTTCATAATAGTTACCGCAATTATATTTCCTCGTAGATTTAATTAACCGCCCTTTACCTAAATAAAAAATATAAACTCCAACACTCCTTCGAAATTACATACAAAATGAAAATCTCCGCGGAATATACGCGGTTAGATTAGAACCCGTTGCAAACGCGTAGCAAACAGCCTTGCACCCCGCCGCGCCGCGCCGGTCAGACACGGCTCTGACATGCACCGTACCAGGTCCGGCCCGGCACCTCTAGATATTCTCGACAAGAATGCTGGATGACCCGGTCATGGCACGTTACGGTGTTGATCTGTACCGGAATGGTCTAGTGGGCAAAACCTCACATTTAGTTATTCATATCACTACATAAAGGTTGAACACGCCAAAACCTGGGCATGTAAAAATAGCTATAGTTATTCGAAAAATTTAGATATTCAAACTTTTTAAACAACAATTTTCTCACAAGGAACTGGGCTATAAAATGATGATAGTTTTATTTTCTTTTATTTATTCGTTGGCAAAATGTCGAGCGTACAACATCAAAAACGTGAACGCATTTTGCACGAACATGTAAAAAATCCCATGTTAAGCTACAGAGATATCGCGAAAAGGCTGAAATATCCACAATCTACGGTTGGTCACGTATTAAAAACTTTCCGGGAACGCTTGACAATAGATAGAAAGCCAGGAAGTGGTGGGTTGCAGGGAGTCAAGAATAAGAAAAAGGAAAGAGTATTTTAAAGATTTTTGCCTCAAATCATACGATTTCATCTCGTGATGATGCTAAAAAAGTGAAAATGTCTCAGTCCTATGTACAAAAAGTGAAACAGAGGGCAGGACTGAGGAGTTATAAAGCCCAGGCCGCACCAGATCGAGACTCAAAACAGAACTTATTCGCATAGATACGGTCGCGACAACTCTATGAAGATTTTCTTACAAAATTTGAATGCGCGGTGATGGACGACGATACGTATAAATACAAATACCTGGTCAAGAGTTTTATACTAGCAAATCTCGGACAGATACTCCTGAAGATTTTGAATTAAAAAAACGAGGGCAATTTCCAAAAAAATACCTTCTTTGGCAGGCAATATGTAGCTGTGGTAAAAGAAGTCGCTCTTTTGTCACCACCGGGACAATAAACGGCGATATTTATCGGAAAGATTGTTTACAGAAGCGTTTGCTGCCTTTTATAAGACAGCATGCCTCATTACCGCTGTTTTGGCCAGATCTAGCCAGTTGCCATACGCAAAATCAGTTATGGAATGGTACAACGCTAACAGGATCATGGTGGTACCCAAAATATGCAATCCGCCAAATAGTCCAGAACTGCGGCCTGTTGAAGAGTACTGGAGTAATATGAAAGGAATTCTAATAAAGAAAGAAACGCGGAGAGGTAAAATCGGTCCCTGATCTACAAAAAATATGAACCTGGGCGACAAAAATCATTTCTAAAGAAAGCGTGCAAAGTCTTATGACCCGTGTGCGTAGAAAAGTTCGATCTATGGCTTACTGTGTAGACATTAATTAAAATTAGAAATGTGATTTTAGAAGTCATTAAATTTGTCATTAAATGTGGTATTCATAATGTAGTTATTTATTTACAAACTGGTTTAAAAACAAATTTTACGTGCCCAAGTTTTGGCGTGTTCAACCTTTAGTATAAAACTAAGTCGCTTTCTGATGTATGTCCCTATGTATGCTTAGATCTTTAAAAATTTGCAACGGATTTTGATCCGGTTTTTTTGAAGTGAAAACTTCTTTAGCGGCGCTGTGCACTTTTTGTGATGGGGAAAAAATGTTAAACTCGCGTTAGGGTCACGTGACCGTCAGATTCGTCAGGTTGAAAATTCGTAGGACGGACACGTGACCTGATCGAATAAATCTATATTAATAATTCCGTCGAGGGGACGGTAGACCCACTAGACCCGAATGAAATTATGCTCAAATGAAAAAGCGTAAAAAAATAACAGTTTTGAATCGAAGACATATGGGCAAAATTCGGATTGTCCGGTATTTTGCATTTAAAAGTATTAATTTAATGACAAATGGTCGGCCATATTACGAGTACATATTTTAGTGGTTGACAACATGACAGTGAGGGGTGCGTTTGGAAATTGTGAACCATGTTTACGTCCGGCATATTCAGTTTTTATCAGTATTAAAATATATATATATATATATATGTTGAATAACTTTATAAAATGACTGATGTAATGAAAACTGGCCAAGTCAAATCTATCCTACTTTAAGATCTCACATTTTTAAATAACAGCAATTGTTATAGGTATCCAATAAAGCAAAGAAATAGAGTTTAATACTTGTTCATAATGTTATTTTGTTCCTATAGATACATATTTGGATTTTGCATAGAACTTGGCACTCATTTAGATCTCCATTCTTTTTGCGGCGAAGCCCACAGCCAAGCATAATTTTTGTATTGAACTTGGCTCTCCTTTTTTACATTTATGTTTTTGGTGGGTAGAGGTATTACCCGCGCGAGGTAGGACCCCGGAATTCCGGGCCTTTAAAAACCGCGTTTTCGGGTACTTAGAAAAATTAATATTGTATTTCACCACATAAATGATAGTACTTTTATACTGATAATTAAAGCAATTCGTACAAAATTAATCCCTAACCATTCCAAAATATCAAAAATATACAACGTTAATATTCAAGTTTTCACTTCTGCCGGCACTCCTGGAGTGCAACCCGTTGTTTATTTTTTTAATAGATAGAGTGATTCAAGAGGAAGGTTTATATGTATAATACATGCACAATATAGTAGAGAAACACTGATAATTTTAGAGGTTTCTAATGTGATGTTGATGTAAATAATCACATTTTTCCCGCTTACATTGCAAACGCTGGCCTAAACCTACGAGGTAGATCAAAATAACGTACTACAGTATTGTACACCTTAAAAAGGTTTACAAAAAAATCCGCGATGGTATGTGTCTCTTAGGGATAACCCATAATAACAATTTTTTATCCCGTGTGAAGCTGGGACGGGTCGCTAGTAAGTAATACTTACTTTTCTTGTGTAGCGGTCATGGTTTGACGGAATAGTGTGCACCCACCTTTAATCTTATTACAGTAGTTACTGACATGTCGTGTGGTCAATGCATTTGTTTAATGCAAGGTCGATGTGTTTACTATGGAACCATCGTTAAAGCAGTTTGCTGTCTAATTATAAACCTTATAGCAACCATTTATGGTCTCCCAGTGTTCAGTTAAAGTTACTGTTAAAACGTGATAAGTCATCGATCATCACGCAAGCTAACCAACTGCACACCATTATAAACTTAACTAGCTGTGCATGTGAACGTGACTCCGCTTACGTGGTGTTCGATCGGTGACATTTGCGCTTCCCCCAGGGCTGCAATTCGAAAAATAAACACACACACTGGACAGACACAGCTCCAACCACCAACCCAAATCAACCCAACTCAACTCAACGCTATAACGACATTGACATTTGCTATTCGAACAGATTTTCATTCAACATTGGTCTCACGTTGGTCTCACATTGGTCACACATTGGTACAATATTACATATATTGGTATCTTGGACGAAAAAAATTAAAGGACGGAGCATGGCTGTACAACAAACTGTGACGCAAGATGGCGGCTGGTTTGAATGTGTGTGTCCAGACGAGTGTTGCCATGTAATACAAATTTTCCCGATTAAGAATACAGTATTTTTGAATAAAAAAAAATAGATTATTAATATATATGTTTAAATAGAATTAATAAGCACCTGTTTTAATAAATTTGATGAAATATATTTCTGAAGAGGCGGATAAAAAAAAAATAATGATGTAAAAAATCTAAATTTATAAATTAATAAAAGGACACGACTTGAGTGTGTCCGGCCTCTCTTCTATACCCAATATTATTATTTTAAGCATTTATCATACCTTTATAATATGGCCAAGGTGAACCCAACTAAAAGCGTATTATTATAAACTTACCTTATCTCAAACCGTTTCACACTAGAGAACCAAAATTCAGTCAGGTTGAGCTTCGTCGTCAGCCTTGTTGGCAACCATCTAGCAGACGCTAAAGGTTTATGAGCTTGTGTTGTCAGTCTTGGCCGCTTATTTTACATGGCTTGCTTTTGGTAAGATTAGGCGCAACACACACTTAGCGGGATTCAGTTCAGCCAGGTTTATGACTTCTGGCTTTTTTTATATGGGGCCCACTGATAATTTTCCATCGTGCAAAACCTACTTACGACAGCCTTCTAGCCACAGTCGTGGACAGTGGGCTTTCTGGCATAATTATAAGATGTTATTAATTTAGTAGAAATAAAATGTACTAATATAATATGGAAACTTTTGAAATAAATGATCATTAAATTGAATTGAATTTATATCAGGCACGTGGGGTATAAGGGCAAGTACACCTATATTATTTGTATGTTGTCTATAACACTGTCATTCCTAAACTACAAAACCGATTTCGATAAGAAGGTGGCATTTGTCGCTCGACACGATTGATCTGAATTCATCAATTCATAGACAATTGTCTATGGTTTCCATAAAAAAAATCAGTTACAATCTTACAATAGACAAATTTCCGCAACCATAGACAATCGCCTCTGAATATGAATGATGACTATCGCGTACGAATTTCCGCTAGAGGCGTTAGTGTAGACGGAGGTCTTCGAACCGTTAAATTCCATAGTAATTCAATGGAATTCACAAAATTATTTTTAATTTGAACAAGGTTGTGAAAATTTTGTAATACCTGATATTAATTATGGCAAATATGAGTTACGAATCATTGAATGTGAATCCTTTAAAAGCGTAGCTCAGAAAATTCTCCTTTTTTTCGAAAAATATGGAACTACGCAATGCTGCGACGTGGTAAATTTTATTACAGTAAAGTTCAGTGTATTAGATATTATTTAAACGTATATTTTGTTTTCACGAACGCGATAGATAAAAAATACAGCTGTATATAAGGACCGCATCAAAATTGGTTCAGCCAAACGCGAGATAATCGTGAACAAACATATATACACACACATCCTTTTTTTGAAGTCGGTTAAAAATGCTCCTAGATCGATCAACACAACCGGTTTGACAGCTAACCTCTCATTCTAACTATAGTTCAATTTCGTTCTAATCGCTTGACCAGTCGCTTACTAAAGCGACTAGTTAACCGATCAGAGTGAGAGGGAGCGATAGTTAGAATGAGACAAAAGTTGGACAGATCACTCATTGTGGCATAATTTTGCGCATTCAACCTACGACTTGATAATATATGAGCTTTATGTTTTACGCAACTTTTGTAATTATTTTAAGAAATATATAGTTTAGTTTATTAACTAATTTTAATTAAAAAAATACTAAGGAATATAATTTGCTTTCAAAAACTTATAATTTATGAACTATTAGGTAATATGTTAATATTAGTTGAAAATGTGCGTGAAATAAAACATCAAGTTGTGTTTGGTTCATATCGTGTTGACACCATATCGCGGCGATTATAGACCCCTTTACATTCGGGAAGTTTCCCTATTCAACCACCTGGCAACACCGCTACCATGAAGTTAATAGTTTATGAAATTACTGATATTTAATGTGATTACGCAATTAATTGTTTACTTAACGGTGAAAAGTTATCCCATCCGTTTTTTTCTTTCGACCGGTGGCATTTCTGCAGCATTTGACAACGCACGACGGCATATTTTAATTATTTTTTAACTGCTCTTGACTGCTTAGACGTTTGGACACGAATGGCGGGGGAGCGGCTCATTATTGCTGTGCGTATGTGTGTGTAGTGCGTAACGACGAGGACACTGGCTCTTTATGGAATCACAAAATTTTGTTAGCCGCACTCTATCTGGGACTTATATAATCTATGATTGGTATTATTATTATTGGTACAATGTTTGACCAATGTGAGACCAACGGAGCTGTGTCTGTCCAGTGTGTGTGTTTATTTTTACTATCGGAAATCACTCACATCGGTGAGAATTAGTCACTTGGTGAGATTCAAAAATCGCACTCCTGGTTGTCTATCCGGGGTTTAAGATTTATACACGGTTTCATTTTCTAAAGTAAAACCAAACGAAATAAAATAACCAAAGACGTCGGCCAATGCCAATTAACGATTCCATAAAGCTTAGAAATAATCACATTTTTCTAGACTTTGTTCTTTAAAATCTTAGTCGTAAATATAAATTAAAGGGCATGCAGATGCCGGTTGTGGCCACCTGGCCACTGTGCCGGTTGTGGCCATTTTCAAGTTTAGTTTATTAAGGTGTAGACAAATTTACAAGTCTAAGGTTTATAGTTAATATAAGAGTAAAGTATGGCAGTACAGATGGCACTGTCATCTGTCATATATCAGTTGTTATTCAATTTTCAGGAGCTATGAAAAAAACGTGGCCAAAACTGGTTCCCTGGGCCCCTTTCTGACATTTCATTAAGGAAAAAAAGATCTAATGTCAGAATCTTAACAGCTAAGATTCATATAACTATAGTACTATATTTTCCATGACTCAGTACATAAAAAGTGTCATAATTCCTTATTGACACAAAATAACGGACGACTGAAGAGACAGACTCTCCTTGTGTGTCCAAGTGGCCAAAACTGGGGCATCTGCCCTACTGAATATATTTTTTTCTACTCCTGTACTTTTATCTATCATTTATACATTCGTCAACACCTTTATAAGAACATAGATAATACACTCGATGAAAAGTCTATCTAGTCTATTCCCCAAAATAACACTTGTTCTATAAAAGCGCCAAAATAGTATCGCGGAATCGCGTGCAAACACCGCTATTAATATAAAATAAATTACTGCCAACCTAAGAAACCTAAATAAACGCAGTGTTTTTAGAAAAAAAACTTTAAAAAAGAAAAAAATATAAGAACCACAGACCTACTTCGTAGTTTTTTACGTTTCCCGTTCGTTTGTTGGGGCGAATTGCAAACTTTGAAAGTAATTTAGGTATTTTTACTAATCTCTGTAGCTCTTTAATAATTGATCAATTAACGACGGTATTTGTGTTAGTATTATTGAAAAATAGTGTTTTAAAAGGTAAAACTTAAATGATTGTTGAGTATGTTGACAAAATAACTGCGATATCGATGAAGATTTCAATTTCGCATTTTATGTAAAAGTAAGTGTATTCGTAGAAAAAGTATTGTATGCAACGTCGTATAAGTAGGTAAAAAAATTCGCCTACGGCTCAAATTGTTACCCACGCCACTCACCTTTTTTGACCCCTCTTATACAACTGTTGCATAAACTACTATAGTTAGTTAAAGACCAAAACAACCGGACAAAAAAAATGCCTGTTTTGAACCCCGGACGCAAATAGAGGGGGTGTTATAATGTAATTCTTGATTCTGTGTCCGTCTGTGCTGTGTCAGTCTGTGGCAATGTACGCTAAAACAGCTGAATGCGGTTATTTTTATTATTTGAAAGCGGGGTTTGAAATTATGAAGATAATTATGATATAATGTCTGATACATACATATATATCGCGATAATTATCCGATAACTATCGGAAAGATATCAAGAGAAAAGTGTAATGATTTCGTTAAGAAGTTGTTGTTTACATGATAAAACAAGTAAGGATGGATAGACTATACCAATGTTGATTTTCACGCTCGATATTTTATTTTGGATTATTATCAAATCGATAATTATACCCATAAAAATCACGATAATTATCAAGATATGATCATATCACGTTTTCTAATGAGTGATCTAGACATGTTTCATCAAAATCGGTTCAGCCTTTTCGGAGGTTTTACTATAAGAACCTATTTTCATCAATTATCATATATCGACTAGTTTAGATCTTATTCGTTGCAGACTAGGATGAGTCAACTTTTTTGGTTTTATTAGATTTGGACCATAAGGCTGTGTTTCCATCTTCGAGGATACGTCAAATATCTACAAATCGGAACAATGTGAAGGTTATAAATAGACAAACCCTGAGGTAATGAACACGTAGAACAAGTACTTGATTAGGTACAGTCACCGGCAATAGTATCTTCCTACACGAAGGCCGCAAAAATATGTGACACGTTCTTATGGCCCTACTAATAAGAGCGTGTCACATATTTTTGCGGCCTTCATGTAGGAAGATACTATTACCGGTGACTGTACGTCTATTACGGTTGCATTTCTATGACGACAATGCGCTGGCACTGTCATTGAGATCATGTATGTGAACAATGCAGTTGGTGCAGTTGCAACCGTGCAGGTACATATCACTTAGGTACTTTGTAGCGTCTTGTTACACCACAGACTTGATGAAGTGATAATAACTAGTGCCCCAGGTGTTTTCGTGCTCATTTAAACCCACAGAAACGTCCTCAGTTTGATTAAATATCCCTATATTTATTACTAGCTTTTGCCCGCGGCTTCGCTCGCGTTGAATTCGGGGTAACACGTACGGTTCCCCTTTCCTGATTTAAAACACAGAAGAGAACTCGGAACAAAATATTATTTTAACACGCTACTGTAGACGATATTATTTGTCTTTATAGCTTAATGCACGATTTTTTTGTTAGTCACAAATAGTCCGCATACCAATTTTTAGCTTTCTACCTTGAAAATTGCGGAATGCTCCATAGAAACTTTCACCCCCCATTTTAGGGCAGTGGGGGGTTAGAAAGAGACAAAAAGTAGCCTATGTCACTCTCCATCCCTTCAACTATCTCCACTTAAAAAATCACGTCAATTCGTCGCCCCGTTTTGCCGTGAAAGACGGACAAACAAACAAACACACACATACACTTGCCCATTTATTAGTATGGATATCAAACCTGATATTTTACGAGCGGTACCTATTCAAAATTGTAAATCTTGATTTGTTACAGATCTGTTATCTTTACGTTATTGTGTATTTTTTGCTGATAAATTTAATATTAAAATACAAGGTATGGAACACGACTTCACAGTTAGACACCATAATTAAGGAATTAGGTTGAAAATTTTCGTATACCTATTTCTTATACCACGACGGTGGCAAACAGGCACATAGCCCGCCTGATGGTAAGAAGCTATCGTAGCCTTTGAACTCCTGCACGTTCGGTGTTAAACGCGCATGTGACACCTCTGGACTTGCAGAACTCCATATGCGGTAGCTGCTTACCACCAGGCGGGCCGTATGCTTGTTTACAACCTTAGTGGTATTAAAAAATGGGTAAGTAGAGCATATAGAACTCTATAAGCCATAAGGACGATTATAAAATTAATCTAATTGACAAGAAACCTTGAATATAATCGCGTCTAACTAGAACTATATCGATCATACATATCATAGTAGGCTAGGCGGGCGTCGATTGACATTACCATTAGGTATTAGTAGTTAATGTAACTGTTATGTAATAAAGCCTAATTACATACAGTTGCACACACTGCTTTATCTACACTCATATTATATATCCTAAATTAAGTGTTCGGAATCCATAGAATGACCGCCATTGCCCCGCCATGGCCAACTCGATTGTGCCGGCGGTCGGGCGGGCGCGTGCGGTTGGTCGGGAAGGAGGACAGGATTTACATTATGTTATCAAATTCGCATAACCTATCAATATGGAGAGCATGTAAAGTTAAAATTAAGATTACGTTACTGCCATAGATAAAAAGCTTATCATAGTAAAATCGGTTGTGGTGCTAGCCATTGCCTACCGTTTTTGAACACGTTTTAGAGAACTTACAATGTGAGTGTAAATAAAACTTATTAATCTTATTATGGTATCGTTTCTGGTTATTGTACGGCGGTATTAGGAAGTTTCGAACCTCATCATACTAAGACACTTTTCTTTCGCACCCAGTACACGCCTCAACCATGTCTATAGGTATGCCTATAGTTAGTAGACTTTCTCTAATTGAAATAGGCTAATCAGTGGGACTTTGATATTTGATGCAGTGCTCGGCGGGGGTGAGATGTTTTCAGTTTTTGCATGAACATGGACATACCTTGACACTCAAGGGTAAATGCCCCATGTGTAATTTTATTTTAAATTAATGAAATTATTTTATTTAGGCTGCCTTTCTGCTAGCTTTTCGCATTCAAAACAAATGAATTTTATTAGAAGAATCTACGGAATGTAATTTACCTATCTTGCAGATTTCCGCTTAAGAGCGAAAACATTTTTAACTAGTATTAAATCAAACTTCCTCCATCCTTATTTTACAATGAAGGTTAATCAAGTGATATATCATATGATATCAAACCTCTTTAGATAGGCAATTAATCTGTTTAAGGATGCCATATTCTCCCTTCGCGAAATATCATGACAACGTCATTATTTTATTGTTATGTTATGTAAATTAGAAGTGAAAAAGCGGATAAATTATTTATAACGTGAAAGATTATTGTGATTTTGAGGATGCCGAAATTTAAAGAAACGACGGTAAAAAAGTGGATTGAAAATGAACCCGATATGAAATTTGACGGCAATAAAACCATATTTTGTGCAAAATGTAATACTATTATCGCAAGTAAAAAAAGTAATGTGCAACTCACATTGAGGGATCAATGCACAATGGGATTTATAAAAAATCTGATGAAGATTTTTGTTTTAATTTAATTAAATTTATCATTGAATAACCCAGCGTTCAAAAAGGTTTTCTCAAAGTATTTATGCTGCCAATGTGCAAACTGACCTAAACTTCCAAGTGAAACATGCCTGAGGAAAAACTATTTGGATAAATTGTACCAAAAGCAAATCAGTTCCATGCACGAAAATGTATCAAATGAAAATATATGGATTTCTCTTGACGAAACAACTGACTCGTTAGGGCGATATATAGTGCATTTTATAGTGAAGCCATTGAATTCGTTTAAAAGACCATATTTAATAGCATGCAAACAGTTATCAAAAGTTAAAGGTGAAGCGATATCATCATTTGTCATAGACAGTTTAAAAAATATGTGGGGCGAATCTTTTGACAACAAAGTTGGAAACGTCCTGGTGCTAAGTACTGATGGCGTCGCATACATGTTGCTGGCTGGTCGAATTTTGAAAACTTGTCTACCGAACATGAAGCACGTGACATGTTTGGCACATGGCCTAAACCGCGTAGCCGAAAAAATACGTTCCCTATATCCAGATGTGGATTTACTTATTTCGAACGTAAAGAAAAAAAATTTGAAGGCTCCAAATAGAACTCGAATATTAAAGGACAAATACCCTAATATGCCCCTGCCTCCAAAGCCAGTGATTACTAGATGGGGAACTTGGCTGGAGGCAGCAGCATATTACGAAAAATATTATGTACCTACTTTTATGTACAATTTCACTCCATTGACTTCAGTAGATGTAGAAAGATCTTTTTCTATCTATAAATGGATATTAAACTTAAGGCGGAATTCATAAAAAATTGAAAATATAGAAAAACTTATAGTTATTTAATACAATAGCACAGAAAATGTTCAATAAATAAATAAGCTTAATATTCTTTTTGTAATCCATTTTCATTTTAGTTGTGTTTTTTTTATATTTCTTTAAGGTGTACCCATCCTTATCCATATTAATATCTACAAGACACAACTAAATGACATTAATGACGTAAAAACGGCTCACCCCCGCCGATCTTTGTATGATAAGTTAAGATTCCCGTGACTATTACTAAAACCAGTATCTCCACGGAACAAAAACATAACAAGGAAAACCCCGAAATTCCTGAACCAATTTTAATAAAACATTTATATGATCACTCGATTTTAAAAAAGAGGCCAATAGCATGGCGGGCGATGCTCAGTGTAGGGTTACTGGGTTACGTAGTTGCCGGCCTGTTACAATACATCCATTCAAAAGATCATTTATTAAGGGATATTTTGTGGCGCTGCTTACGTCATTTTACTATAGGTTTTTGAGTTATAACTCAAAAACGGCTCAACCGATTTTATTTAATATAGTTTTCATTTAAAGTACTTATTAGGCCTCACTTTCATGAATTTATCCAAATTTTATGGACCCACGGTTCAAAAGTTAACGGGGGGTTTAAATTTTCGGAGCTATTATTTACGAAATTATTCGTTGTATCCATAAATTGTTTTAGGAAACTTTTTTTTTAAAGACCTGTCCAACGACACCACACACGATAGGGTTTGAACGAAAAAAAAATTACCTCCCCCTTTAAAGTACCCTAAAAAATTTTTTTTCAAATTTTATTTTACTGCTTTGTCGGCGTGATTAAAACAGATACTCATACCACATTTTAGTTTTCTAGTACTAACCATGACTCAAACTCAAACTCAAACTCAAACATTTATTCAGTAAGTAGGCCACAAGGGCACTTTTACACGTCAAAGTAAAAGAGAGAGAAAAAAAATCAAACTACACCGGTTCTAACCCTACACCTCTGACCCGAGAAGAATTATGTCCGGCAAGAAACTCGGCGGGACTTATTTTTTCAAAACAACAGTACATCAAAACTAAACAATACATATAGTGCGTTGTTCTATAAGAAAACATATCAAACCAAGGTTAGATTAACCAACAATAGGTTATAGTTTAAGAAAAATACCAAAGAAAAAAGATGAGTCCAAATCTGACTATTGAAAATAAATTACATACAAGTTTGATATACTTTCTTACCTGAACTGTGTCTTCTACATAAATTTCCAAATTATAATAATCCATCATCAACAGTTAGAAACAAACTTTGAATTTAAATAATATAAAAAAAAGTACTTAAGTGATTCTAGTATACAATAAACATACTATTTCTAAATTATACTTAGAGATGTATAAGGTCTCCAAGTGTCTTGAATAAAAAAATATGGATAATCAAGCACCGAATGTTGTGTCTAAAGCCAATTAAACTAAAATTAAATATGATTAATAAAAAGTTACGTAAATGTGTTGCCCCAGTTAGCCTAAACAGACCGGTCTCCACAAACAGCACCCGTTCACGAGTATGACGCATATCTCAGCCATCGCCTCCCTCAACCTTTCTTCGGGAAAGTGGCGACCCGATCAACGACGCCACCATAAGCAGAGCCTTTTAAGCGAGCATGACATGTTCAAGCTGGCGGGCTTTATTAATTAATAAAAACTAGCCATGTTTAGTCTGGTGAGAAACAATATTCTGTGCTCGTATTTTACATGCGTGAACTAAATTACAATATAAAAGTGACATAGAGATGTACATGTCTCTAAGCGTCAGGATCATTAAATATATATCTATACATATAAATATTTGCGAATGCAAGACTTAGAGATGTATAACGTCTCTAAGTGTCCAAATACTAAATAAAAACAAAATAAAATAAAAATGAAAAACAGGTAATACTGGACACTAGTAAAGCTGCTTCATAGAGTAATGTACCTAATAATTTCTCAATTTGTATTGTACTAACTATATCAAGCTACAGGCTTAAAGGCATCGTTATCCTCAATGAATTCCTTTAAAGTATAGTACTCTCTCTTCAACAAATAGCGCTTAACATAAGACTTGAATTTATTTAGTGGCAAATTCACTACATCAGCGGGGACTTTGTTATAAAAACGTGTACAGTTCCCAGCAAAAGACGTACGAACCTTACCGCGGCGGTGGCCAGGCTCAGCAATCTTATCTTTATTTCTAGTGTTATAGTTATGGATATCACTGTTGAGCTTGAATTTATGGATGTTTTTCCGCACATACATAATGTTTTCAAGTACGTATTGAGATGCTACGGTAAGAATATTTGCCTCTTCAAATTTTCCTCTTACGGATGCTCGACCGCGCATTTTATAAATGCCACGTACAGCTCGTTTTTGTAGCACAAATATGGTCCCAATATCAGCTGCTTTACCCCACAACAGAATTCCATACGACATAACACTGTGAAAGTAACTGAAGTATACCAGCCTGGCAGTTTCACTGTTTGTTGGATGGCTGATTCGCCTCACGGCATAGGCTGCAGAGCTAAGTTTCCCAGCTAGGGTAGCTATATGTGGATGCCATTGTAATTTCGAGTCTAAAATGACTCCTAAGAAAACAGTTTGATTTTCGAATTCCATTATTTCATCATTTATTATAATCTTGCTGCTGTTAATCTGCTTGACGTTGGGAAGTGTAAATTTGATGCACTTCGTTTTCTTGGCGTTCAAAAGTAGGTTATTAGCCGTAAACCAATTTACTACTTTGGAGAGTGTACTGTTAATACTATCGAAGCTGTTTTCTTTTCTGTCCACTTTAAATATCAGAGATGTGTCATCAGCAAATAACACTATATCATGTTTATCTTGCACAATTTTAGGTAGGTCATTAATGTACACCAAAAACAGGAAAGGACCAAGTATTGAGCCTTGAGGCACTCCGAGTGCCACAGGGAACCCAGAAGATTGAGTTCCATTAATAACCACTCGTTGTGTTCTATCCGATAGGTATGATGAGACGAGGTTAAGGGCACCAGCTTTGATCCCGTAATGGCTTAGTTTTCTCTTTAGATTTTCGTGATCAACGCAATCAAATGCCTTCGATAGGTCACAGAATATTCCAACAGCATCTTGTTTTTTTTCCCAAGCGGCAAAGATGTGCTTAAGAAGAACAGCACCTGCGTCAGTAGTCGAGCGACCTCTGGTAAAACCAAATTGATTTCTGGCGAACAATTCGTTTCGGTTAAAATGTGACACAAGTTGATTTAGAATTAGTTTCTCGAAAACTTTGCTCAGTGCCGGCAGTATTGAAATTGGTCTGAAATTGCTTGGTTCTGTTCTCGATCCTGATTTGAACAAGGGGATGACTTTGCTGTGCTTCATTATGTCTGGAAATATTCCTGTATCAATACATTTGTTAAATATATCAGCTAAATGTGGTGCAATCGATTCAACAATGGAATGTAGAACTTTAACAGATAGGCCCCAAAGATCTTCAGTTTTCTTTAAATTTAGGGATTTAAATGTTTTAATAACTAAGTTCGGAGTAACATATGAAAATTTAAAGAAATCTGTACACTCTGCTATATTTGTTTTCAGTATTGCCTCAGCGACGTCAGGCGATGAATGAAGAGACTTTGTTGTTTCTACCGGTATATTAGAGAAGAACTGCTCAAAATGATCCGCAACTTCAAGGTCCGAACTCACTAAATTATTATTAATACGTAGTGCGGATCTTTGATTTTACGTTTCCCAGTTTCATCGTTGATTACTTGCCAAACAGTTTTTACTTTATCCTTGGAATTTTGGATCTTTCTGGACAGATAATCAGCTTTAGCAGCGGCACACATCATCTTAAAAGATTTAGAAAAGTTCCTGACATAATCTAGGAATTCCGGACTTTTATTAATTCTTCTCAAGTCATATAAATCATAGAGCCGTCGTCTTTTCTCATGAATATCCGGCGTAGCCCAGTCGCTAAATTTCGTCTTGACCTTGCCTTGCACCTTCTTCGGAATGAAACAGGCATCAAATTCCCTTTTAATACAGTTAAACAACTCAATACTCATACGGTTAGGGTTTTCCTGGGTAAATGGAACATAACATAATTGTTTCGTGATATTCCGACTGAATAAATCTAATCGTCTTTCGGAAATTGGTCTGCACATAGTGACTTGTGGAATATCCTTAGTTTTTCCGCTAAAAGAGGCTTTTTGTCCACAGTGGTCAGAACTTAAGTTGTTTATTATAGATTTACTAGTCGCATCCTTGAACAAAGCCGCGGACAGACGGACGGACGGACAGATGAACATGGCGAAACTATAGGGTTCCTAATTGACTTAAAAAGTACATTGTCCCACAAAACTGTCATAACAGTTTGACTGTGGGATCTGCAGTCTCATTTAAAACATCTATTTCTTGAAGTGGTTTTGCATTCTTTGACCTCCACCACTTAACAACTGACAGATGTCCAGATCTAGAAATAAGCATAGTATAACAAACTGACTGCTTGACTAGAGGGGTTTTCGTTGCTCTCAGTATGTCCTTATTGTCTGACGTGGCTAGCTAGGCGGAAGCCTATTATTGAATAAACACTAATGCTGAACTTAAAACAATCTTAAAAGTACATTGTATCACACCCACAAAACAAAACTCTAATTACCAGTTTCACTGTGGGCAGTGTTGGGCAAATTGTAATCTAACTACTGATTACTAACTACGACTACATTTTGTAGTTAGTAATCATAATAATTGATTACATGAAGTAATCGTATAAAGTAGTTAAAATTTTTGATTACTAACTACTAATTGTAGTTGCAATCACGGTTACGTGATTACTTTTTGTAACTACCTACCACGGTTAGGTGCTTCAAATGAAAAGACAAAACCCGGCGCGCGGGTCTAACTTAGAGTGAGCACGTTCCTTTGCTAGTTAAAAAAAATCTTTAAAAAACCCGGCCAAGAGCATGTCGGGCCATGCTCAGTACACCCATTCAAAAGGTCGTTTTTAGGGTTCCGTAGCATATAATAGTAATAGCGACCCGCCGCGGCTTCGCACGGGACCTTTTAAGGTGTACAATACTGTAGTATATTATTTTGATCTATTTCGTAGGGTTCAGCCAGCGTTTGCAATATAAGCGCAAAAAAATGTGTTTATTTACATCACATTGGAAACCTCCAAAATTATCAGTGTTTATCTATTATATTATGCATGTATTATACATATAAACCTTCCTCTTGAATCACTCTATCTATTAAAAAAACCGCATCAAAATCCGTTGCGTAGTTTTAAAGATCTAAGCATACATAGGGACAGACAGCGGAAAGCGACTTTGTTTTATACTATGTAGTGATATTCCATACAATAAAATGTGTCATGAAGTTCTGTTGATCATTTCCACCATGCCAAGACCTACTTCACCTTTCCGAGAGCAAATGCCCGATACTAGCTCTAAGTGCTCATCAAGATGAGTCGAATTAGCCAAAAGGACACATGTCATGTCTGACCAATCCTGAGAACCGTAGGCACTTCAAGGGTTCATCATCAGATCATTGTTATCATCACCAGAACTCAGGTCCAAATAAATAGTCGCGCTGTGCATAAATGTATATAGCCACTAAATTAAACGAACACAGATACAAATGTTACAAAACAAGATATTTTTAGAACTACAGTAATCAGTAGTTATAACTACTCGATTACAGTAATCAGATTAACGACTACTTTATGTAACTTGATTATTGTAGTTAGATTACATGTAATCATAACTACTTGTAGTTAACTACTTTTAGTCGTAATAAGTAGTTAGATTACAGAATAGTAGTTAACTACGCCCAACACTGACTGTGGGATCCGCAGTCTCATTTAAAACATCTAATAATTTGTTATAATTTTAAATTTATGTTAAATATATAAAGCTAGATCTAGGTAAAATGTCGTTTTAAACTGTACCTACAACGTACATTTGAAATGAATCTGTACAGTCACCGGCAATAGTAACTTCCTACACGAAGGCCGCAAAAATATGTCACACGCTCTTATTTGTAGGGCTATACGAGACTGTCACATGTTTATGCGGCCTTCGTGTAGGGAGATACTATCGCTGGTGACTGTACAACGTGCGACGTAAGCGCCTTTCAACAAATTGTACCTTTGATGTAGATTGTCGTAAATTGTAAAAGTGCAGTGCTGCAACTCCATAACGATATGACGGGAGCGCGGCCGTGGCGGGTCGATATCACTGCACGCGACCAATATGAAATGTTATATTATAACTGATCACGCGGAGCAGGTGACAACGATCGATTTCTTGTTAGAGTTCAGTGATTGATTAATGATCCTGCTCTAATGAGTGTGTAACCTATATTTAAAAAAAAACCTATAAGAATGATCCCGTCTGGTTACATACTAAGGGGTATAAATAAATGAAAGAAAACACAGTCTCCACTTGGTAATTATTTATTACTTCTTACAGTCTGCTAATACACCCTAAAATACACTAACAAGTTAATAACTAGCTCAGCTGTTATCCGGAGAGCTATTGGTTCGTTAATGTCTAGTTTTACATTATAGGATAAACCACCATCATTTTTAAATTAAATTAAGTTTATTTGAAGATATTAAATAATATGTATTAGAACCTGTGCATTAAATATGTCAAACAAAACTGTCCATGAGACCTCATCTTTCGTTACGATATTCAAATCATTTTAAAAAGCAATGGTAACGTTAAAAGGATACCTACAGGTCCAAGACTACTGCAAACTTAAGGGCCAACACGTACCTACCTGTCACTGAAGACAAAACATAAATTTCAACTGCATTTCCCCCAGTCTTTTGAGGCGAATGACGGGAAAATCAGTAGCAACATACACTAAGCATTTGGAACTCGTAGCGAAGACCTTCCAGGCCTCGAATCTCCGTTAGAGAAGTCATCCAAAAAAACCTTGCCCCGCTCGGGGACCGATTCTTCCTTTTACAAAGACTTCCCGCAAAGGAAAACCATTTTCTTAACTGGCTTGACCTGGAAAGATCAATGAATTCAAATAAAAATCTCAAACAAACACGGCCAAGGCGGCGTTGAGTGAAAACTCGCTACACAAACAAAAATACTTACAAATCAGCCGAAACAAACAGCAGCGATGTGCAGCACAAGCTTAATAGCTTAATTAAATCATTAAAGATCCAAAATGTATTTATTTTCTGATATATTTGATAGAATCCAGTTTACGTTTTTCTCTTGTATCCATCTTCTTTTTTTTCCATTTTCTTTTTTTAGTCATTTGAATTTCGAATATTTTCTGTTCCAATCCATTTTTGCCAGTTAGCTTCAAACTAAACATGTAGGTTTTATTACACAATAAAACGGAACGAGATTTTGTATCATAGGGTAAATCGCCAGTTACTGGCCACTATCCAATAACTGGCCACCTGATACTCGTACTAAAAATGAACTCTGTTTACCTACAAACAAAGCTGAAGTAGAAACTGAAGGGTTTCAATAGCTGGCCACGTTATACTAAAATGAATTTTGTTTGTAGGTACGCAGAGTTCGTTTTTAGTGTGAGGTGGCCAGTTATTGGACAGTGGCCAGTAACTGGCGATTTACCCTATAATAATAATATAATTATTTTATTTTACATACTATCGAAATAAAATGTTCTTTAATAATTACAAATTAATACTATCATAAAATAAAACAATTAATCACATAGTTCCACCGGCTCTTACTAGACGGCGCTACGTGACAAGTGGATGCCAATTTTCAACTTTCTAGGTCACCTGGAAGTAGTCAAAGGTTGTGATGAGTGAGTCAGTGAGTCAGTCAGTGGTAAAAATAGTCATTTTCGAGGGTCAATATCTCGACATGAATGGTTAGAGATTTATCGCTGAATACTAAACTAATAGCACAAAAAAGGAGGTTCTCTGTGTGTATGGGACATGTTTATGGCCCCCGTGCACGAAAGGAAAGATGCAGCTCTCTTTCGAGTTTTTGTACAGCAGAAATCACTAAAAATATGCGAATCTATAATCGAGAGAGCTTAGAGTAAGAGTGAAACGAGCGAAGTGTCTACATTTCAGCTTGGACAGAGATGTCTACGTATGTCCGGCGTCCGATGGCTGAACAGATTCTCTTTTTATATCAAATGAAGTCATTACCGTGCTCGGTGTGCCCCCAGATCATAGAGAATATTAGAGCGAACCATAATCATAATATTAATTGCACTATGGTAAAAAACAAGCTGTTACAATTAAAATAGTGTCTCATGGAGGAGAGTAGGGTATGGCAATCACATCCTTATACTAATAATATTTAACATACCTAATGACAAAAAACACCTGCTCAAAGCACACATCTCGAAGAATGTCAAAAAACGCTTAGTTAAGGTGTATATCTGGAGCATCGCTTTATATGCGTGTGAGACGTGGACGCTAACACAACGGGACAGAGAGCGATTGGAGGCCTTTGAAATGTGGTGTTGGCGGAGGATGCTAAGGATTAGCTGGACAGAAAGGAAGACGAACGAAGAGGTCTTGAGCATGGCAGGAGAGAAGAGATGCCTGTTAGACACAATAGCTAACAGAAGGGGCAAGATGGTTGGCCACTTGATGCGGCACGACAGATTCTTTTTAAACATCCTGGAGGGCAAGATTGAGGGGAAAAGAGGCAGAGGAAGGCCCAGGCTCACATATCTCAGCCAAATAAAAGAAAAAGTTTCTGTCGTGTCGTACGAGGGAGTTAAAAGGCTGGCCCAGCAAAAAGAAGAGTGGCGATTACTCCACCGACAAGAGCATAGCTCTTAAATACTGATGTGATGATGAATGACAAATTATCTATACTCATAAAATATATTTTACACACCTTATCTATGTCCCAGATAGTACCTACCCATAGACTAATAAATAACCCAAGACGCCGCATAGCCGGGCGAACCCCGCTGCCACGCATACAGTCGCTTCACTCGACGGTGTGAGAGAGAAAGTTGTCTTTCCTTTCAGTCCTGTATGTAACATCGCTTGCTTGCGGCATTAAAACGCATTATTGTTGCATTTAATTGTGACGCAGAAACACTATAACATCTGGTCTGCAAAATTTTGGCATTTAATTTCACTGGTAAACCGTTTTTTATCTTAATTACCTATTAAAATTTGTCCGGAAAGAGAAGTGTCGTAGTTTATAAGGAAGCTCATAAATTCTACGACACTTGTCTTTCCGGACAGACTCTAAATATAATTGTAATTATTGGATGTGACAGTAAACAAGTGTGTTACCATGGCAGCCATTAATGTTTGTCTCTCTCTTATGCACCACGGAACAATCGCGCGTTCCCTGTCTAGCATTGCCTGCAATCGCTCGGTTCCCCTCCCGCACCCCTCGGTTTTGGCAGCTTTGGTTTCAAAGAAATAACGCGCTAAGCGGAGTATAGAGATATTTAGTATATGTACCTACCTAATAGTAGTTTGCCTTGAGCTGTAGCTGTAGCAAAAAATATATTCTGTGGCTAACCATAAAGCGCAGTAAAAGCCCATTTGTCCTAGTTATTAGCTTCCTAAATGATTTAGTGACTAAATTTAGTCAAGTGTATCCGCATTAAGCAAATAAATTTACTATTAAAAAAAGTTAGCCCTGTTACACTTTACTTTTTTTAGTTTCCTAACTAGCATCCTAATTAGGATCCTAACTTTTTTTCATAGTAAATTTACTTTCTAAATGCGATTTCACTTGTCTAAATTTAGAAACTAAATCATTTAGGAAGCTAACTAGGACAAATTTAACAAGCCTTTTAGGCTCCTAATCAGGATGCTAGTTAGGTTAGGTTAGGTAAGTAAAGTGTAACAGTTTTTTTAGTGGTAAGGGTAAAAAATTTTAGGGTGTATTAGCAGACTGTAAGAAGTAATAAATAATTGACTGTGTTTTCTTTCATTTATTTATACCCCTTAGTATTATGTAACCAGACGGGATCATTCTTATAGGTTTTTTTTTAAATATAGGTTACCCTCTTGTCTATGCTTGAAGTGAGACAGTCCCTGGCCAAACTATATCGTGATATGTTTAAGATAATACTGAAAATATCTGGTTCCAGGGACCTGCAACACAACTACAGGGGCGATGATTGGGGTAACAACGGACCCGGCGTGATCACGCGCATCCTTAAGCAGCAGTGCTCGATCAGGAACCTCAGCCAAATGTCCGCTGCCACGTGCAATGGTGAGAGCCATCTCTTATCTTCTATACAGGATGATTTTCCAACTATTAGCCATTGTACAGTCACCTAACCGGCAATATTATCTTCCTACACGTAGGCCGCAAAAATATGTGACATGCTCTTATGGCCCTATAGATAAGAGCGTGTGACATGTTTTTGCGGCCTTCGTGTAGGAAGATAATATTGCCGGTGACTGTACGAGGCAAGTAGGTAGGTAGGCCATACTGAAATTACTGCTCAACTTTAGGTAGGCCATACTGAAATTACTGCACAACTTTTACTATTATGGGACCAACTCCGAAATCGCGAATTTTTTTTCCTTGTTTCATATATGTATATCGGCCGGCCGTTTAGACGTCGATGTTTTCTATGGGAGGCCCTGCAGTAATTATTGTTCGGTATTTGCCTAATAACATCCTACTCGTACAATATGGCTAAGGTTTGACAATGTTCTGTCTCTTGGAGGTCCTTAATTCCTTATGTATACACTTCGAACTAAGAGGATCTTTTAGATGTGAATGTGTATATGGGTATGTGCCCCTACTCGAGAGCTTGCTATCAATATCAACCATTTCCATGTGTTGGATAGTGGAGCTCATGGGCAGCGCTTTGAATTCCTCTGGGTCTCCTTATCCAGCTGTGTCAAGCAGTGCTTGACCAGCATGCTCGGCCAAATATCCGCCACTTGTAACGGTAAGCTATAGACTGTAGATAACTAGAGTGGGGTTGCAAGGGGCCCGGGGAACTCGCGCAGTGCTTGACCAGCGCGCTCAGCAAAATGTTCACCATATGCAATTATGAGCACACTCCAACCCACGACCATCAAAGGTCATTGGAACCAGAGGGTTTACCGCAAACTTTCATTATCTGCATTGCATCTCTTTTGCTCGTATCAGCAAGTGCGATAGAGAGAGAGAGATAACGAAATTTCTTTTTCGAAGTTCGCGGTAGGCCCGCAGGATCTTCTTCAGTATTTATCTCATCAATTAACCTGTTACTACCTACTTATTACAAACTGCCTTTAAATTCCAACCGACTTCAAGATTTCGAAGGAGGAGTTCTCAAATTGTCGGGATCATTGTTTTTGCAATTTTTTTGTTTGTAAGAGTATACTTTACAGTTGGTCCCATTTTAACCAGGTAAGGATCTGATGATGGGATCCTGGAGAAATCAAGGGAACTCTTCAAATATTATAGATACACCTATAGTAATTTAAATATTTTTTACAGCAGGGTATTTCCTTTTGGGAAGGCGGAGTTTAGACTCCACCTAAGTGAAGTCGGTTCTTTTTTGTTTAAAATTATACCATTTTAATTTCTAGGTTTCGAGGTGTACGGTCCGCAGTTCTTCTACCCAGTGGAATACTGGAGGGGATTCGAGTATTTCGAGCCCGGCGAAATTAAACTAGAAGACACCGCCTACATTTTCCATGTGTGGAACAAGCTAACAAGCGACCTCGATGTACATAAGGACTCGCCGTATGCTAAATTAGCTAGGAAATACTGTCCGAGCGTTTACAAATTATATGGCAAAGACTTTTTTCTTGCCCCAAAATGAATGGAAATTTTAGGTTAATATCTGTTGGGTGTCTTTTTTTTTGTCAGAGGTGGAGGTATCCTCTTTAGATACTGCCGGCCCGGTTTCCGACAGCATGCCCGACTCATGTGGGGAATTCTCCCAGCTGCCTACGGACTAAACCCCTCCACCCTGTGCAGTGTTTTGTATCCAGAAACTCGGCGCTAGCGGTATACGCGTTGTTTCCGGGCGAATCGATGTGTTGATCCGGGAGGAATAATCGCGTTGTGTGTGAGGTAATTGTGGAGTGTGATATATAGCTACTTACTCACATACAATTATATATATATCTGTTGGGTGTCACAGACCCATGTTGGGTGTCAATGAGTATCAAACTCAAACTTTAAATTTTGGGGTAATTTTAAGAAAATTATTTGATGTGGCTTAGTGGATTCTGCATATTCTGCAACTTTTAGGTGAACCTACACCTGGCCCTGCACTTCGCAAGGCGGCCACATCCACTGAGTTAGTTAAAATTACCCCAAATTTTTAAATTTGAGTAATCAATCAAAGTGGTATCTGTGACGTAGGAGTGCTATACCAAGCCTATATCTATGATGGCGCTTAGATACATGGATGTACTATATGAGATGTGACGAGTATACACGTAAAAACCCATTGCGGCCGAAAAAAAATTTTTTTTTTAAATGGAGAATAGGCAGACGTTTGACCGCGATCTCACCTGATAGTGAATCCGCCATGTTGATAGCTCCGATCTTCAAAATCGACACTCTTCTTTCGTTGATGTGGCGCGCCTGTGCTTGGGTACCAAGGATGTGTATCTTTGTTAAATAAATTGATATTGACAACTAGTATCCGATACGTTTGGCTAACTGAGAAAGAGAACTTGTCATGCCTTAAGAAGGGACAACATGATTCGTAACGTCAAAGAGTCGTCGGACCTCTGTATAGAACTATTATTTACTCGGTGGCTATACCCGTTTTCCAGAGAGTTCTAAACCAGGAGAGGCCTTAGGTATCATTTCCCCTCTGTCAAAAGTATTGGCAGGAAAATCTAGTACATCTACAAAAACTATTTTTATTTTATTTTATTTTTTTTTTGATAAAAATGTTTACATGACATTACAGCTAAACCAATGCGTCACGAAACTTAGACTAAAAGCAATAATAACTTTAAGTACTTATTAACAATTACAGCAACAATAATATAACATTGACAAATTAAATTGGAACTGTTGAGCACCTAGCATCCATCGTCTCACAGAATCCCAAGCATTCCCTACACACTGCCGCCCATCGCCACGCAAATAGGTCACATTCAGGCGTCGAGGCCAGGAGCGCATTGAGCAGTGAAAGGGCGCGGGGCAGCGGCGAGTTCCTGCGCGATACGGTGCGCACCGGCGGCAAGGCCAATAGGTCGCGTTGTCGCGGTCTGAGGGCCATCCTTGGGACGTCCGGAACAAACAGACGCACGAGACCAGAGACAATTTCGGGACAGTCCGACTCACCACGTAAGGCTCGGCATGCCGTGACAAGGAGCTGGTAATTCCGCCGGACCTCTAAGGAATTGTACCCTAGGGAGCCGAGAATATACTTCGTCGGGTACAGGTACGGATAGAATCCGAATGTTTTTTTATAAAGGAACCTTAAAAACGCTTTTTGAACCTTCTCAAGCAGTAAAGCATACGTCGATTCGTAGGGGTTCCATATGATCGACGAAGTCTCCAGCTTACTCCTTACTAGACCATTATAAACCATTTTCATTGCCACCGGGTCGTGAAAATCGCGGAGGTTTCGAATTACGAAACCCAGCCTTTGAAAGGCACTCTTAGCTAGAGAAAAAATATGTTCGTGAAAAGTTAGCCGTGCGTCGAACACCACGCCCAGATCCTTGACGGAAAAGACACGATTTATCGGCTCTGACCCCAGCATATAATGCCCATGTATCGCGGAACGTGAGCGGCTAAATGTACACACACAACACTTGACTGGGTTGAAATGAAGTTTATTGTGCATACTCCACCGAAACACCAAGTCGATGTCATCCTGTAACGTCTCGCAATCAGTTATTTGCTCTATCCTGTAAACCAGCTTCAGATCGTCGGCATACAAGAGACATTGAGCCGCCCGAAGAACCAATTTGAGATCGTTAATCATGATGCCGAAAAACAAGGGCCCCAAGATGGAGCCCTGACTCACGCCAGACCGGGTGTGGTAAGGAGTCGAGACAAAACAACCATGTCGGACGAATTGCTGCCGATCGCGCAGATAGTTAGCAAAAAAGGTTAGTAACCTGGGAGAGAAACCAATTTGGTCCAGTTTTCTTAGTAGCACATCGTTATCCACGCGATCGAAAGCCTTTGAGAAATCAAAATAGATGACATCGACTTGACTACCTCTGTCAAGATGCTGAGCAAGGTTGTCAGTTAGTATCAACAGATTAGTGTTGACTGAACGACCTGGCCGAAAGCCATGCTGCGCGTCACACAAAAAGGGCCGAACCTGTGAAGATAGAATCCGGTGAAGTATGGACTCAAACAGCTTGCCAAGGGTGGGAAGAACGGCTATGGGTCTGTAATTCTCAACGACGGAAGTGTCACTCGTCTTCGGGATCGGCTTCACTCTAGACACCTTCCAACTTCGAGGATATGACCCAGAAGAGAGCGCCAGGTTAAAAATATATTGTATAGGAATCTTTAGGAACTCCACACAACCCTTTACAATATACGCCGGTAAGTTATCAGGTCCAACGGAGCTATTGGCCTCCATTTGTCTTGAGACTGCCTACGTGCTGCCAGAAAGCGCGAGGATTGACTTTAAGAGTACTTTGGATACGCCCAATATAGCTATCATAAGCAGACGCTAGCAGCACTTTTACCCTTGACCTTAGTGTTGCAAACTTTTTGTAGACGTCTTTATCCCGCGTAGCCTTCCAATTCCGGTGCAGTTTACTTTTTTGTTTAATTTCACTAATCAAGTCAGCCGTCAACCACACAGGATATCGTCTACTCGAACCGGGCGGCCGTTTCCGTTTAGGTACACAGAGGTCAAATATATCATATAACATATCGTAAAACGTGTCCACAGCGATGTCGACATCGCCAGCACTGAGAACTTTTTGCCAACTTATTTCGGACACTAATTTATACATTTGCTCAAAATCACCCTTGGCAAAGTTCCAGTCCCGACGCATATCCACATTGCTAGGATCTAGACGCTCCGCAGCTGGTCGATGCGCACAGCTCCCAGGCAACGAAATCTCCAATGGGGGATGGTACGTATCAGATCTCGGGACCAACCCCTCGCCCACCATCTTTGAGACCGCAGCACCAGTGATGCGCTCCGGCACCAACACGACATCTAGCTTACTTCCATGTACATTCGTCACTTCGTTCATCTCCTTCAAACCGCAGACAGATAACAGATAAAAATAATAACTAAGGACACTCTGGGACGTATACACCGGGTTCAAGTTCAAGTCGCCAAGCACAAGCACTACACCTGCGAGAGTGTCAATCACCGACTCAACTTTTTCAAACCACCGCATATAAGTTTCCTCTTATTTCAATAATCGATGTCACGCACTTTCGTCATCGCTGTCGATGGATAACAAGCTCCGTAAAAATGCCCTTATGCGCTGTTTTTGAATGTAAAAAAAATGTTCTATTTCGTCTAGTTTACAAAAAGATGAAATACCATTTCAGATGTGAGTAAAGTTTTACTTTATTTATCATTACTTTCGTAATAAAAGATTTAACCTAAATCGAAAATCAAGCTTCGTTTACAGAATCGATTCAAAGACAATCGTTTTCTTTCTGACGGGCAGTAACTATTTGACGTTTGACATTTCTCCATATTTAACGCGCTTAAGGATGGATTGCTGTCTCCTTTATTTTGTTTGAAAATACAATCAAAAATGATCCTTGGCTTTTTTGTTTGACATTTGCAAAGACTGCATCCAATAATGAACCATATGTTAACGTATTAACAGTCGACTATCTATTGCTCCATTTAGTGTTATGAAGTATAAAAAGAATATGTCAAGTATGTTTGATGTTTTCAAGTCAAAGGTACATCTTTGTCGGTTGTCAATAAAGCGTTGCTGCCATAAAAATTCATTTAGAAATAAACGGTATTCAAATCAAATCAAATCAAATCATTTATTTATTTCGGATAACTTTAGACCCATAGTTTGGTTAGTATATACTTATACTACTTATAGCTATGTTAATATCTACATAAATTACATCCTTAATTAATCTCTAAATTTTGTGTCATGCATGTTTCTAGAAGCACCTACGTAGTAGTTACACATAATAAGTACTTCTAGAAACATGCATATCATCACAGTGCCTCAAATATGGGCAGTCAAACCTCTCGGCTATCGAGCGCAGGATGAGATTGGGGCTGGCCCGCACCCGGCGCACCAGGGATGAGCATCGCTTGCGCATAGTCGCATAAAAGCAATCTATGCGCGCTTCAGCAAACATTCCTGATGCGCTACAGAAGCGGGGCAGCCCCACCAACACCCGGAACGCGTTGTTATATTGGACCCGGAGGGCCCCATAGGCCCGCTGCGTGTAGTATGCCCATAGGCTGCACGTATACAGGGAAGTGCAATATGCTCTAAAAAGGGTTACTTTCACCTCCCTAGTACAGCGCGCAAACTTACGCGCAATCATGTTTGCCCTCACCGACAGGGCCCGCCGTTCGCGTTCAATATCCATATCGTCCTTTAGGTCTGGAGTGACAACATGGCCTAGATATTTAAAAGTCCTCACCCTTTCCAGGGGGCTGCCATTCAACTTGATGGGAGGTACTATGGGTATCCGATACCCAGTAGGTTCAAACACCATGAACTTAGTTTTACCTACATTGTATGTTAGCCCCTGTTGGATAGCGTAGGACTCGCAAATACTCAAAAGTGTTCGCAAACCACAAGCCGATGCGCTCAACAAAACCATATCGTCGGCGTAACTCAAGTTATTCAAACAAACTGCATCAATATGGCAGCCGACATGCGTTTTGTTGAGCGCCTCGAGAAGCTCATTTAAGTAAAGGTTAAAAAGTGTGGGCGAGGTCAACCCCCCCTGCCTCACCCCACACTCCAACCTGTACGGGTCCGATAAAGTACCTGACCATCTAACGCTATTGACCTGATTTCCATACCAATACCTCAGAATTTATTAACAACTGACAATGATGTACCTTTGACTAGAAAACATCACATGCGTGCTACCTCGCCCCCCTCAGATTTTGGCAGACTTTTTTGTTTGGGAAGATGAGGCGAAGCGTACTCCATTTATAGAGCTTTATGCCGTTTTCTTATACCAAGGTAAAAGTGACATACACCGAATAAGGAGTGGTTCACACGATATGCGTAAGAATGTTTATGTTATACTGTTAGTAGCAATTCTCTTTTGTATAGTTTTTTTTTGCGTGTAGTTACACAATTAAACATTCGTTATAGAATTCTACATTAATTACTAATTGTTTACTTACGTAGTAATATAGGAAACTTTAGGCTCAATTTGTGTCTATTTTTGTAAGGCTGTTTGTTTTCATAAAAATAAATAATAAAAATAATACGCGTGAATCAACACATCCAATTCCAATTCCATATTTCAAAGTAAAACAAGTAGCTACCCATACCAAGTTTTTGTTTAAATGGAATTAAGTTGAGGAATGAATGAGTTGGGGAATGAAGTTGCGTAAATTTAACAGATATCAGAAAACTTTAAACTGATATCGAAAGTACGTTACCCAATGAGTAAAATCACATCAATAACCATTATCAATGAAACCTTTTTATTTACTGAAAGGAATAAGGATGATAAGATAAAAATGTGTGTTTGCACACGCATGTTTGCTTCGGGTTGCGCGCCTTAGTAGGTAGATAGAGCAAGGTTCTTATAGCCCCCGTTATGCTGTCTACTCACTTCTAGATTTGGCGTCAACTCGACGGCGCCATATTTCAAAGTCAAGTCATCTCAATGTTCCCCGTTCTCAAATGAATATCTGATACTTATACTGTTTACACTTGCATGTTCGCACTTGCGTCGGCGCGCGTCGAAATGTTTCGCGACGTATCATTCCGTTTACATATTCGGCTCCCGTATAGCTTACCAACGCGAGCTAATCGCCGTGTCATTCGGCTCGCCACTCCCACGCAAGTATAAACGCGCCCTACCCTGATTCGTATGTCCGCAAACCTTCGCACATTGGTTGAAATATTCGGCATAAAACGCGCAATCTACAGCAAACATTTACTTGCGACGTAGGTAATCGCTTAAAGCCCTGATACATTTGTCCTAGTTAGCTTCCTAAATGATTTAGTGACTAAATTTTGTCAAGTGTAACCGCATTTAGCAAGTAAATTTACTATTTAAAAAAGTTGGGTTCCTAATTAGGATGCTAGTTAGGACACTAAAAAAATAGAGTGTAACAAGGTGTTTACACGTAGGATGCGTTGATAATATAAAGTTGATGGTTTGAGATAGTCCAATTAAATAAAATGGGAAGTACGTGTATAAAGACTTGTTATAAAATTAACTAATTAATTCCAATCGGCAATCGGGTCTGAATGGGAGACTCCTTAATTGTTTGCTCAAGTGAAAGATAGAATTACGTAGTGGTTTCCGGAATTCCGGATGATGCACCGTGGAGTGATTAACCGCCTTAGGCGCCTTATACGCAGCAGAGACGGACACACCTCTTCTAAAGTAGTATTTTTAATTGAGTAATTATAATAATAAAAATTCTACTTGTTTCTAATATGTATAAGTATATAATACGACTTATGCGCGATCTACATAATACATAATGATGTATGTAAAGTTAGTATTAATATCATTGATTTATTATGTATTCTACTAAATGTGATATCTAGAACAAATTTTGTACCATGTTTGGCGGTTGACAGCTATGACTGAATCAAAGAGTAGTATAGACTTGTTTCACTACAAATTTTGGAACAAAAACTCATGTTACTCAATGATTAATAAATATTATTTATTATAATTACAATAAATTTGAAATGTAGTAATATTATATGTTAAATAAGTATTATACCTAACTAAATATAACTAGAATTCCTACAGTCAGTAGCATAAGTAGCTAAACGGATGAGGTGTTTAAAATCTTGAAACGACTTTGTTATTTAAAAATAAGAGGGTTAAAAAATTAATAATTAAATTGTATCGCATTGTTTATATCTATGTTGTATCGAGGATATGTTAACGTGATGGAATTGTACGCGCTGCCGTACCACTTTTGCCCAGCAGTGGATAGTATAAGCAGATATATAGGTACCTATGCTGCAATGCGATAGTAATGATATGGTGATGATGGAGTATGTACTGAATAATGATGTACCGGCAATATACCTAAAATATCAGGTTTTAAAATGAATGTTGGACCAAAGAGATTTAGCTAATTGAGTAGGTATAATGATTGTGATCTTAAGTAGTACTTTTTTTGTTACTTTCCTCTCGCCTTTTGTATTTCTCTTTCTGTTTCTAACTTGCATAAGTTAAATAATTTTAAAATACCTATAATATAACATAATAAACATAGGTTAAAATCAAGATTCCAGTCTAGCGAGGTACAAATATATCATTATGAAATAAAATGGGACTTAATTGCGTATTATACAACTTGAAAAATGCCTCTAACTTTTTAAGCCCGACATTACACTCGTGTCGATCGTTCATTTAGGATCTCACCCGGATGGAAACACGCCATCACAAAATGCAAAGGAATTAGCCCTGTTTTATTTAAAAATGATTTGGGAAATCGTGAAAACATGTATAAATTTCAAACATGTATAAATTTCAATCAGTATTATCGGATTGCGCAGGCATTTTTACCCTGAATTAAATTATAGGGAACGTGCGTGAACTGAAGAGGGCAGCACAGGACGCACCTGTGTATTGGCGCGAAGTGCAAATGATAGATTAACGCATTCACTGCCACCAACACATATATGCGTTTTCGTTACTTTCACCCAGTGCCTTGGACGCACAGACGCATTCGTAATATTTAGTGACTTTTGTCGGAGGCACTGGGTAATAGTCGGTTGAACTCACATGTGCGTCTGGGACACACAGCAAAGTGCGACACCTGGCGAATGTCCAGGAAAAAAGGGTGACAGTGAATGCGTTAAAGTTGCCAAATTAGTCTACTAGATGGCAGGACCTACAACCCGCAAGGGTATTGAGTCAAATGTTGGCAGCACTATCTATTGGCGTGGAATAGCAGTTTTCGATTTAGACCAAAATATGGCAGACCTTCCTACGCGCGCGGTCCCTATATCGTATTAGGAGTTGTGTAGAATGTGCCAAACAAAAGCAATGCTTTCTTTTTGGTGTTTTATATTATATATAGATTGATTATTTGTGATCTATGTGAATGGGTAGTCACTAAGACTTTATTGATAAGTAACAAAAATGCTAACTTACAGAGCTGTTCATTATTACTGTACATGTACATGTTTAGGGACTTTGTGTATTTGTGTTACCAATTTATGTTGCTACACCCTATGTGGGTCCATGTACACTATATTATGTATTTTTGGTCGCAATAAAGATCTCTTATCTTATCTTATCTTATCTTAATGCCTGCTTTATAATAATTTTTATATAGGAATAAATCTATAGGCATGTATTATAAACTCATGGTGTTAAAAATATCAGAATCCCGCCATTTAACCACAATACCTAAATTAATCACATACCTATATATAAATACTAGTGCCATTACCTAAAGCACAGAGGTAGGGTAATTGTGCTAGTTTTCGTCCACATATGTCAGTTTTCCGTCCATAGTACTTATTTCTACATTTATATTCAAGTTTTTCCCAAAACCCAGCTTAAATTAAAAAAAAACTACTAAAGAGTAAAATAGAAAAAAAAATGTTGACCTTATAAAGTTTTACCCATTTTGTAGCAGTTTAATCAAGTGGACGGAAAACTGGACCAATGGCCTATTTAATAAGGCTACAACTACAATAGTAACAATTTACAAGCGGTAGTCTCTTTTTAACACTTATTCACTTTCAATACAATGTCACTTGTAGCTTTATAAAATCTGATTGTATAAAGTTTATTTTTTTAATAAATGATCAATTTTCAACTCCCTTTATAAAAATTTAAGTACTTAATATCTATTAATTTTACTTATTTTATTAAATTCTAATGAATAATGTTAATGATATATAAAAAATGCGGCTCACTTATTGAGGTGGCTGACTAAAAGCCTTAATTGTTACATTTGTCCAGGTTAGCTTCCTAAATGATTAAATTTAGTCACTAAATTTAGTCAAGTGTAACCGCATTTAGCAAGTAAATTTACTATGAAAACTAGTCAGGATCCTAAATAGGATGCTAGAAAGGACACTAAAAAGGTAAAGTGTAACAGAGCTTTAAGTAAAGTTACAGAGGTCAAACATCGAATATTTACTATTTTCGTCTCTATAGCTCTTGCTAATACGAGCAATAGATAAACGACGACCGAAGTGTTGTTGACGACCGACGACGGAAGGCATCCAGGCCTATAACCGCAAACCACTTCGTTCATCGAATCGTCTATATGCATCACTCTCTTTCGAATACGCTAGAGCGATAGAGACGGGCCAACGAATTGTCGATTTTCGACTTCTATACCTATAGGCTAGACCTACCTTTAACTAAGGCAACATTTTCCCTACAAACCTCATAACTGAGGATTCTAGAGAAAGTGCGACGCAGTGGAGATGTATCTTGCCCAATTTTTCATGACTTGATGAGTGATGACATAGACATTTAAATTTTAATTATGAACCCACTACAAACCACCACCCACCACCACTATTCTAAAAGCCCTGTTACACTTTACTTTTTTTAGTGTCCTAACTGGCATCCTAACTTTTTTCGATAGTAAATTTACTTGCTAAATGCGGTTACACTTGACTAAATTTAGACTAAATCATTTAGGAAGCTAACTAGGACAAGTCATAAATTAGGCTATGGGACAAGTGTAACAGGGTTTTAACTTTTAAGCTTGAAACGTAAAGTATTTGTATCAAAACGAAATTTTTCCGCGCAGCTTTAATCAGGAAGGTAGGTGAAAACTTTTTGTAGAGGGCGCTGTTCCATATTCCATGCATTGAGAGAAAGAGACACATACAATGAGAGAAAGAGACAGAAGACGAATGGTCCATAACATAACTAATTAACTAGTATGCAGTCAAAAAGCTTTTCTTAGGCAAAAACCTTCCCTATGGCGATAATCTACAGCATTTCAATTTTAGTGTATTTCAGAAACCGGTGGATTTCAATAGCGGAGCAATTCGAGACACAACATTGACTCATTTTCGCGAAAATAAATAAAAACTACTTATTCTCGCCATACAAATATAGCTTTTTTAAGGACCAATGTTGGAGATGTCACTTTGACAGTTGCCTTCTCAATTGAGATCCATTTTCCTTTAAAATATCCAGGGCATGACTGCATGCAACAACTCCACTCCATCTCCACTCGTAGTGCAATTGTTTTTCCCCGTTGGGCATCTGTGTCGTCACAGAATAGTATAATAGTATTTCTTTGGTATCGTATTGACATAATTCGTCAGACTCAGTTCAGTAGCGACATCTATTTGTAGCAACCAGAATTTCCACTAGTACGGACTTACTTGTATTGTCGTGTGAATACGCTGTAAATTTCATTTATATCAATCAGCAGGTATTTCTGAAACTCAAACAGAGTTGTAGCGATCTGCTGTGATTGTCAGATCTGTCATTAATGTCACTTGTTTCACTTGTTTGTTGATTATTTTTGGTTCACAATAATAATAATACATTATTCAGTTTAAAAGCAAGAAATCACTTTATTTATTAAACTCTCTTGCTACTAGATTATTTTCCTTATCGATTTAAACATCAAAAAGTAGCACTTGCAGTAGTTAATATTGCAAAAGGCGCAATATTATAAAAATCGTATTAAAGTCGTTAAAATGTTGTTATATTAACTACTTATTTATTACTAGTTATGACTACTTTCACGGCATTTTCAGTATGACTAGTATATATTTAATGCAAAAACTATTAACGATGAAACTAGATAGCGCAGGATTGGACAGAATTAAACTACAACAAGCGAATATAAATCAGGAGAAGCATAAAGTTATAAAGTAAGTAAACAGGCTTTCAGGTATTACGAATTGCAAGAATTCTATGTATAAAATGCAGCTGTCTCAATTTGTTTTAATACTGAAAAGAACAACTGGAAAGAAGAACTCCAGGCTGTTGACATTCCATTTGTTTGGCTTGCTATGCTTTGAGGAGTCTTAGAGACGAGCTCTCTATTGAACAACTAAAAACTGTTTATTATGCGTTAGTAGAATCTAGGCTGCGTTATGGCATTAAACTCTGGGGATATAGCTATAAGTATAACGTAAATAGAGCTTTGGTAGTTCAAAAAAGAGCAATACGAACTATCGTGCGCACTCCCCCGTGGGTTTCTTGTCGAAGCTATTTTACAAACTTGGGCTTACTGACGATTCCTTGCCTGTACGTTTTTGTGTTGCTAACTGATTTTGTCAAAACGCTGTCAAGGCACGAATCACTAGATAAACAAGAATTGCGAGTACAGACGCGTACAAAAAATATCACACAAAGCCTCTTTCCCAAATTTAAAGTAATACAGCACTCTGCTAAATATCAAGCTGTTCATTTATTTAACAAGCTACTCACCAAATAGTAGAAAATTAAGAATATTTTTATTGAGAGGGTGTTTCTATAGTGTCGAATAAGTCTTTACTAATAATAATAATTAGGTATTAGTCAATAACTTAGCATAGTCACATTGAATTGCATACCTACCCATCTTTATTTTCTTTTCTCCTGTTAATTCCTTTTATGTATTTCAAACACAATCTCTGTATTGTTTTATGAATGTAATAAAAAAAAATATATAACAAGTAGTAGTAATATGCCTCGTAAGTTCAATGTGCCGTAAGGAATAGGTCTCCTCCAACTATCGCCATTGTACTCTGTTTGCTCCATTTGTCTAATGGGTAGCGTAGCATGTGGCCTGTCCATCCCCATTTTAAATGCTCAGCTAGTATGTCAGTAATCCTAGTTTTCTTTGTTATTGTTGTTTCTGACCTTATCCGATAACTTAATTCTTAACATACTGTCATACAATAAACTGTAAATATATTGAAACATCATCTTCTATGAGAAAACATATGTAATACACACACACACACACGCCACAGCAAACGCTGAGTACATCCCTTTTGTCACACTGTCTGTTTCTTTTAATTTTGTATAGATTAAGAAAATATCCTATTTCTATTTTATTTTGTTGCTTCTTGTATGGTATGTTTTAAGTGACAATAAACCTTTATTCTATTTTATTCTATTCTATTCTAATTGACATTGACATGTTTATTTAATTTATAGCTCACTAAAGGAAATTCTGGAGAATCAGGCTTCCAACAAAACATGCAGATTGTGCCTAAGGTCCGGTGGGAGGAGAATCTTCGGTGGGAATCCGGACTTTGATGTTGCTCTTAACATTAGGTACATCTTAGGTATAGAGGTTAGTATTGTGATTTGTTGGAGCATTCCTCGGGAAAGTCCACCGTTGTCCCGTAGAACACGAATTTTCAGAAAATTGATAGGTTTTGGGGTTCCTTTTTCTGAGACAATACATACAGCCTTGGCCAGAAGTGTTGAGCACTTTAGTCCAGCGTTTCTATCTTTTATGAAGTTATTTTATTAATGAATTCAAACTGAACAGTCATGTTTTGTTGAAGTTAGTAGTAACTGCATAGAATATTTGTAATTTGTCGCACCGACCTAAAGTAGCATTTTTGTTACCTCCACTTTTCATAGTTTATAGGTACCTTGAAATTGTTATTAAGTGAAGTTTTCTAGATATATAAATAAAATATAACATTTTACGTCATCGTACATTGTTATGATAGGGAAATAATACTTAACATCAAAATTGTCAACAAAAAACTGCTATGCTCAACACTTCTGGCCAAGGCTGTATTGTCAAATTATGGTCATAATAAAATATATTTTTTTATTAGCCTATTTGGTGTCCCACTGCTGGGCAAAGGCCAACCCTCTTTTCCCCCATTCGACCCTGTTGGTTGACAAATTCGACCACTCTTTACAGAATGCGTCCAAGTCATCCCGGCATCTCTTTTTTGGTTTGTCTCTGCCCCGGTAGCCATCCTGTGGGATCCACTCAGTAGCATGTTTGGCCCATCTTTCCGGATGCATGCGGCAAACGTGTCCTACCCAGTCCCATAAATAAAAATAAAAATATTCCAAAGATACACACACGTTTGTACGGGACAGTTTGTGGAATGCCCCTGATATGGTTACCGCTAATTTGTATTTTACTAACTTTTGCACATTAATTAAATCTTAGTAAAAATTTAAGTAAATCTGATTTTAATATACTTAGCTAACATTCACCCAAATGAGTTCAGCCATTTTTGTGTGATATTGATACAACACATATAAACTCTTATTTACACATTTAGTAGTGGAATACAAAAGACATATATTTCATTCATTTACCTCTGTTAAATATGGTATGGCTCTGTTGAATATTTCAGCCATGTTAAAAATGTGATTTGATGATACATTATGTTATGATCTTACTCGGAGTTTAATTTCTTTTCACATATTCGAATTTTACAAGGCCCCTATGACTGTTTCTGCAGTTTTTAATTACCTTGCCATGTCCATATACAATACATATATCTAAGTATATGCATGGCATAAAGTTGTTTTTAATATTTTTGATACTATTTTTAAATTGGTTGACTGGTAGAGAATGCCTTAAGCCATTTTGTATTGTGCAATAAAGTTTAAATAAATAAATAAATTCAGCATATAATTGAGCTAAAAGCTGAAAAGCCTGTACAAAAACAAAATGTAAAACAACTTGTTCTCCTCTAGATTATGGAGGATGATGGCAAGCCACAGCACATTTGCAGTGACTGCGAGCACACAGTGCAGCAAGCTTCACGGCTTAAGCAGACGGCGGAGACCACGCAATGGCGGTTGCAGCAAGAGTTAGACATGGGTTAGCACATCAACATCCTTCTAGAGTCTGTCCCGGCTTTTTGCTACACCTCTATTTCTTGAGTCCGCTTAACTTAATCCCATGAATTGGAGTAGACACTTCACGAAAGTGCCCTCTGACCTTCCAACCCAGAGGGGAATCTAGTCCTTTTAAGGGTTCCGTAGTCAACTAGGAACCCTTATAGTTTCGCCATGTCTGTCCGTCCGTCCGTCCGTCCGCGGATAATCTCAGTGACCGTTAGCAGTAGAAAGCTGAAATTTGGTACTAATATATATCAATCACGCCGACAAAGTGGTAAAATAAAAAGTGTTTGTTTTTTATTTTTACCTCCCCTATACGTAAAGTGGGGAGTGATTTTTTTTTTCATTTCAATCCTAAAGTGTGATATATTGTTGGATAGGTATTTAAAAATGAATAGGGGTTTAGTAAAATCGTTTTTTGATAATGTAAATATTTTCGGAAATAATCGCTAAAAAAATGTGTCCCCCCCCTCTAACTTTTGAACCATAAGTTTTAAAAATATGAAAAAAATCTCAAAAGTAGAAATTTATAAAAACTTTCCAGGAAAATTATTCTGAACTTGATAGGTTGAAAAGTTTTTGAAAAAAAAATTACAAAATAATTTCTGAACTAAGTTTGTAAATAACCGTATAAGCAGGTGTTTATTAGGGTTTTAGGGTTATGTACTTAATATGTCAACTCAATGTAACAAATAGCCCATTTTTTTAACTCTCAAGTGGTGACACTTACCTACTGTGACGGACGGAAAACTACGGAACCCTACACTGAGTGTGGCCCGACACGCTCTTGGCCAGTTTTGGGATTAGGTCCGGTTTCCTCAAGATGTCTTCCTTCAGCAATCAATCTGCACGTTTGATCTCATTTACGTAATTTCAGTGGCTGATGCCGCGTCAGATTGGAGCGATGGTCCGGAGCAGCATGGCGGTTACTTTAAGGCGGGCGACGCGCATGTGGCGCGGGAGTGGATTTGCGGCAAATGTCGTACGGCCTTTCATAGTCAGGTATTATATAAGAAATAAGAGATCTTTTTTTGCAACGACAATACATAGTATAATGTAAATGGACCCTTACAGGGTGTAGCAACATAAACAATCATCTTGAGATCTTGTAAAAAGTGGTGGTCCTTGCACTGATTATATAATAGTTCTTACGACCCTTGTCCTCTGCTTGGCATAACAATAAAGTTCGTATATGAAAACGCATAACAGACTCGGCATAACATTACGCATAACGCCTAATTAGTCAAACAATGAAAGCGCATAATCTTTTAATACGCATAAATATTTAGCTTATCTGATTTATCTTTACATGTGTATATTTATATAAATGATTTAATGTGACTTACAGGAAGAATTCAGCGAGCATGAGAAGCTGCCGTCCTGTAGAACACAGAGCAGAAGCTACGTGTGTGAGACGTGCGGCATGGAACTGAAGTCTATGTCGCGACTCAAGAGACACAGGTATGAAGTTGATGTGACTTGCAGGAGGAATTCAGCGAGCACGAGAAGCTGTCGTCCTGTAGAACACAGAGCAGAGGCTACGTGTGCGAGACGTGCGGTATGGAACTGAAGTCTATGTCGCGACTCAAGAGACACAGGTATGAAGTTGATGTGACTTGCAGGAGGAATTCAGCGAGCACGAGAAGCTGTCGTCCTGTAGAACACAGAGCAGAAGCTACGTGTGCGAGACGTGCGGTATGGAACTGAAGTCTATGTCGCGACTCAAGAGACACAGGTATGAAGTTGATGTGACTTGCAGGAGGAATTCAGCGAGCACGAGAAGCTGTCGTCCTGTAGAACACAGAGCAGAGGCTACGTGTGCGAGACGTGCGGTATGGAACTGAAGTCTATGTCGCGACTCAAGAGACACAGGTATGAAGTTGATGTGACTTGCAGGAGGAATTCAGCGAGCACGAGAAGCTGTCGTCCTGTAGAACACAGAGCAGAAGCTACGTGTGCGAGACGTGCGGTATGGAACTGAAGTCTATGTCGCGACTCAAGAGACACAGGTATGAAGTTGATGTGACTTGCAGGAGGAATTCAGCGAGCACGAGAAGCTGCCGTCATGTAGAACACAGAGCAGAGGTTACGTGTGCGAGACGTGCGGCATGGAACTGAAGTCTATGTCGCGACTCAAGAGACACAGGTATGAAGTTGATGTGACTTGCAGGAGGAATTCAGCGAGCACGAGAAGCTGCCGTCCTGTAGAACACAGAGCAGAGGCTACGTGTGCGAGACGTGCGGCATGGAACTGAAGTCTATGTCGCGACTCAAGAGACACAGGTATGAAGTTGATGTGACTTGCAGGAGGAATTCAGCGAGCACGAGAAGCTGTCGTCCTGTAGAACACAGAGCAGAGGCTACGTGTGCGAGACGTGCGGTATGGAACTGAAGTCTATGTCGCGACTCAAGAGACACAGGTATGAAGTTGATGTGACTTGCAGGAGGAATTCAGCGAGCACGAGAAGCTGTCGTCCTGTAGAACACAGAGCAGAGGCTACGTGTGCGAGACGTGCGGTATGGAACTGAAGTCTATGTCGCGACTCAAGAGACACAGGTATGAAGTTGATGTGACTTGCAGGAGGAATTCAGCGAGCACGAGAAGCTGCCGTCCTGTAGAACACAGAGCAGAGGCTACGTGTGCGAGACGTGCAACATGGAACTGAAGTCTATGTCGCGACTCAAGAGACACAGGTATGAAGTTGATGTGACTTGCAGGAGGAATTCAGCGAGCACGAGAAGCTGCCGTCCTGTAGAACACAGAGCAGAGGCTACGTGTGCGAGACGTGCGGCATGGAACTGAAGTCTATGTCGCGACTCAAGAGACACAGGTATGAAGTTGATGTGACTTGCAGGAGGAATTCAGCGAGCACGAGAAGCTGTCGTCCTGTAGAACACAGAGCAGAGGCTACGTGTGCGAGACGTGCGGTATGGAACTGAAGTCTATGTCGCGACTCAAGAGACACAGGTATGAAGTTGATGTGACTTGCAGGAGGAATTCAGCGAGCACGAGAAGCTACCGTCATGTAGAACACAGAGCAGAGGCTACGTGTGCGAGACGTGCGGCATGGAACTGAAGTCTATGTCGCGACTCAAGAGGCACAGGTATGAAGTTGATGTGACTTGCAGGAGGAATTCAGCGAGCACGAGAAGCTGCCGTCATGTAGAACACAGAGCAGAGGCTACGTCTGCGAGACGTGCGGCATGGAACTGAAGTCTATGTCGCGACTCAAGAGACACAGGTATGAAGTTGATGTGACTTGCGGGAGGAATTCAGCGAGCGCGAGAAGCTGCCGTCCTTAGAACACAGAGCAGAGGCTACGTGTGCGAGACGTGCGGCATGGAACTGAAGTCTATGTCGCGACTCAACTTCATTATCCGCCACCAAACTTGCAACAGTAAACAGTGCCTAAGAATTTTTAATACATTAAAATTTAATTAGTGTTCGTGAAGTATTAAAACTGTGATAAAAAGTGAAATAAACGCTAAGTGACTTCGGATTATTGAAGAACAGTGTTTTTGTCGCGGATATCAAGTAGAAACTAAGAAAATAAACACTCAATTTCAAGAAGTTTTTATAAACTACCTACTTTTTGTGTAACAAAAACATGTTGTTTTGATATCTCCACAAAGGCTGTTTAGAGTAAAAAATAACGCCTGTGCATTCTGTCAGAGCAAAATTGTTCAGAACAAACTTTGTTATTCACTGTTAGTCGGCGATTCGCGCAGTCATGAATCAGTGCAAGGATTGCGAAAAGCTTGTGAAGCCCGGAGAACTAAAATTGTGTCAGCACTGCAACGGCAGCTACCACTTCCATTGCTTAGGAATGTCACCCGAGAATTTCAGCAAAGAATCGAAGCTGGCGAAGTCGAACTGGCGGTGCGCGAATTGCAAAACTGCTGCGAAACCTGGGAACAAAACCAACATTTCGGACAGCCCGCTGAGCCAAGAGGACGATTCGAGCTCGAAATGTGCTGGCGCCAGCGATACGCTCGAAGAACTAAAAAAGTATTTTGACTCGAAGTTAGAAGAGGCTACCTTGACAATCTTAAAGGAAGTTAGCAAAAGTATCACGACGGAGTCAAAGAAGCTTACTGACCGCATAGATGATCTGAAGGCCAGCGTGGACTTCGTATCTTCTCAGTACGATGATCTGAACACACGCCTCGACGAAAATATAGTGGAGATGAACGAACTGAAGAACGAAAACGCTTCCCTTCTCGCCGAAGTTAAAGATATTAACGCTCGGCTTGCCGGAGTCGAACAAAGAGCCCGCGAATGCAACGTCGAGGTGCAGTGCGTGCCCGAAATAAAAAATGAGAATGTACTCAATAAAAACATTGTCTGCGGTCGTCGGTAACCAGCTGACCGACGTGGAAATTCACGATTTTTATAGAGTGCCGAAACAAAACCAGGAGTCGATTCGGCCTAAGTCTATTGTCGTAAAATTGGCGAGCCCTAGAATCCGTGACACTCTCCTCGCTGCGGTAAGAAACTACAATAAGACGAACAAGGACAACAAGTTGAACTCCCATCATCTGGGTATTTCTGGAGAGAAGCGGCCCGTTTTCGTAGTGGAACACCTATCGCTCGCAATGAAGAAACTACACGCGGCCGCGCGCGCTGCTGCCAAAGAGAAGAAGTACGAGTTTGTGTGGGTCCGCGGCGGGCGCATCTTCATGCGAAAGAACCCTAAGTCTGCGGCGGTGCTGGTGCATAACGAGGACTTCTTACAAAACCTTCCGTTGAGTTAATAGAATTTTGTCGTCGCAAATGTTTTCTCGATATATTACCAAAATGTAAGAGGCCTTAGAACTAAGACTGATGATTTCCTATTAAGCGTCTTGTCCTGTCAATATGATGCGATCATCTTAACGGAGACATGGTTAAATTCCATGGTTTTCGACCATGAAATTATAGATAACAGGTATAATATATTTAGAAGGGACCGCAGCAGTACCTCGTCGTACGACACTAAGAAAGATGGTGGGGGTGTGTGTATCGCAGTCTTAAAAAAGTATGAAGTACTGCGTAAATTGTCATGGGAGTCAACTTGTGAAGATCTGTGGGTATCGCTTAAGATAGGTAAGGGCAAAGAGTCGATTAAACTTAATATTTGTGCAACCTATGTACCTCCCCCCATATGTCAAAATTACCTGGATATTTTCCTTACGAATTTCAGCAAAGTTATGAGTAATCATGTTTCATCTAGATCACTGACTTTATTAATAGGCGATTTTAACTTATCTAATATAGTTTGGAACCATAACATAGTGTCAAACACTTGTAGCCCTGTAAATATCAACAGTACAATTGAGAATATGTTCCTGGATGAAGTGCTGTTTAATCACCGCCGGCCGGCGTTACCGGCCCGTTCACACCGACTGGCCGCTCGGTTGCCATCCCTACTACTAACTCCATATTCATAACACAAGTTACTGAATGCGAGGTGGAAAAAATAATCAAACAATTGAAAAATAAAACAAGCTATGGTGTAGATGAAATTCCAAGTAAACTTATTAAAATGTGTATTTCAGAACTTACTATACCGCTAACACTATTAATTAAACAGTCTTTTAGAGAAGGCGTGTTTCCAGACCTACTAAAAATTTCAAAAATAATTCCAATCCTTAAGCCTAAAGGTATTAGTACTAATCCGTGCCAGTACAGACCTATAGCCCTTTTACCATGCTTATCTAAAGTATTTGAAAAGGTGATGGCCAACCGTGTAAATACTTTCTTTGAAAAGTATTCAGTTCTCGATAGCAACCAATATGGGTTCAGAACCAACCGCTCTACTGTACTAGCCGTTTTTAATTACATACATGAAACCTTAAGCTATATTAATAAAAAAAAGAACGGGGTGGGCCTTATGCTAGATATGAACAAAGCGTATGATCGCGTATCACACGAAATCTTACTATGGAAATTGTACGGCATGGGAATCCGCGGAACCGTGCATCAATGGTTTAAATCGTACCTAGGAAATCGCAGACAGTGCGTGCAGATTGATTACCATGATGATATTACAGGGGAAACGCGCTTAGTAACTTCACAAATACGATATACGTCATGTTCAATCCCCCAGGGAAGTGTGATCGGTTGCCTTTTATTTTTGGCATATATAAACGATTTGCCAAAGATTATAAATGAGAAGTGCGTTATGTTTGCCGACGACGTTTCTATATTATTAGGCTGTGAAGATAGCGTGGAATGTAACGCTCGACTTTTAAAAACTATTACCACGGTCACTAACTGGTTACACGAACATAATTTAGATATGAACTCAACAAAAACAAAAATCATACAATTCAAACCCTATCAAAGGGAACCTTTGCATTTAAACTTACGCGTCAACAATAACACCATAGAGGAAGTAAATGAGTTTAAATTACTAGGTTTAACATTAGACTCCGGCTTAAACTGGAAGTCACACATAAAGCTTATTAAATCTAAACTCGCTTCATTTACCTTCGCACTCGGTGTCTTAAAAATGAATACGAATTTGGAAGCTGCAATGTCAGCTTACTACGCGTTCGCCCATTCGTGGCTGAGTTATGGTTTAGTCTTGTGGGGAGATAGCACTGACGCCCAGAAACTATTTCTCATGCAGAAAGAGTGTGTCCGTATCCTAACCAATACATGCATACCAAATACTACCTTACCTAATTTTAAACGACTTAAAATTTTAACTTTACCTTCCATGTATATTATGGAAGCGGCACTTTTTGTTAGGAGAAACCCAAGTATTTTTAAAGGAACGGTAGTCTACAACCCTGAGGCTAGGCGGAAAATTAAAATAGTTTTACCACCTTCCAAACTAGAAATTGTAAAAACTGGTCCCCTCTACCGTTGCGTTCAAATAATGCACAGAATCCCAGAAACAATTAAACAAGAAAACAGTGAGAATTCATTTAAAAATAAACTAAAAAATATGCTCATTGAAAAAAGTTACTATACAGTCGAAGAATTTTTTAAAGATAATTTATCCACCTAAAAGATTGAATATATTTGATAATGACTAATATTTATACATTAAAATAATTTGTGGTGCTTTGAATATAAAATGCTGACATCATATTAATTATATAAAGTATGTTCCTATTTTGCATGTTTCTATCTGGCGATAACTATTGTTTTACTTAAAATTTTAGCTCTGTGCTGCATGTTACTTATAGAAATATATTATAGCTATTAAGTCCAATATTGTACGCCCTAACAGGGTATCATGTACTGACTAAGTAAATGTAATACCACAAGTATCTTCATCAGAGTAACCATATCACCAACCTTAATAACCGTATCTTGGACTTGGTAATGACTAACTCGGCTAAAAATATTTTAGTTACTGATGCAATGTTCCCTCTCACTAAGATCGACCCTCACCACCCTGCACTTGAAATTAGTATTCGCTCTGATAAAACATCTAAGTCACTAGTACTGAATCGTATGCCGGTGTTGAATTACTTTAAATGCAACTACGAATCCGTAAACGAAGAGCTCTCTCGTATAAACTGGACTGACACTTGGGACAAATCTACAGATGTCAGCGACATGGTTGATGTATTTTACTCGACCGTATCTACCATTTAAAAAAAACACACGCCGTTATGTAAGCCGCGTAGCGATAGATACCCTTATTGGTATAGCAGGCCGTTATTGAAGTGTTTAAAGGAAAAGGCAAAGTTTCACAAAAGGTTTAAAATGTACGGCAACCCACTAGATAAAATAAGTTTCGAGTGTTTGAGGAGACGTTGCGACACCTTGCTGAAGGAATGTCTTCTAAAATTTAAAGGTAATGCTTCTAAAACCCTGCGCACTAATCCGAAATATATATGGACGTATGTAAATGGTCTTAAGTCTAACAGCTACTGTATTCCAAATCAAATGCATCTTGACTCCGCAGTGGCAACAGGGGGACAAGAAACTTGCAACTTTTTTTCTCAACATTTTCAATCTGTGTACTTAACTGCGACGACACCAAGCCATCAAAACGTACGCAATTCGCCGGTGCGAGGAAACCAACGGTCACTAAGTCGCTGCACTCTTGACAAAGATGAAGTCTACAGAGCCTTATCACGATTGGACATCAACAAAGGAGCCGGTGTGGATGGCATCCCACCAATCGTATTAAGGCGATGTGCGGAATTCTTGGCAAAGCCATTATGTAATTTGTATAACATATCATTGGAAACGGGTGTCTTTCCGAGTCAATGGCAAATAGCACGAATAACACCGATCCACAAAAAAGGAGAAATATCGGATATTTCAAACTACAGACCGGTGTCAATTCTATCAACAGTGGGCAAGGTTTTCGAATCAATTATTAAAAAAAAAATATACTGGCACATACGGGAACAACTTCATACAGCTCAACACGGTTTTCTACCACGCAAGTCAACGACAAGTAACTTAGCAGAATATGTGAAAGATATTGCGGAAGTCTTGGATAAATCAGGGGAGGTGCACGCTATCTATACAGACTTTAGCAAGGCCTTCGATATAATAGATCATGAAATTCTCATTGCGAAAATTGAAAGCATGGGTATCCATGGCTCCTTGCTCCGGTGGTGTGAGTCATATGTAAAAAATAGGTCCCAGTTGGTGGCTCTGCGCGGTTTTACATCCGAAGCACTACGTGTTCCCTCCGGCGTCCCCCAGGGGTCACACCTAGGGCCGTTGTTTTTCATCACGTATATAAACGACCTCGCGGAAACTATATCATGTAAATTTAAAATGTACGCAGATGACTTAAAATTGTATCAGACAATACTGACGAGCTCTGACATACACAATTTACAAGCTAATATTGATAAGGTGTCGGATTGGTGTAGCAATAATAGGATGGTTTTAAACAGTACAAAATGTCAACACATCAAGTTTACACGGAAAAAAGTTTCTTCGTCTGCTACGTACAATCTAAACGGAATCGCGCTAGCCGAAGTCGACAGCATTCGCGACCTAGGAGTCACTTTCGACCGTGCACTCAACTTCCGGGAACATGTAGATATAATAGTTAAAAGGTCATCACAGCTTTCAGGGTTCGTAACAAGACAAACTAAATCCTTTAGAGATTCGAACGTCATTATACCTGTTTGTAACTGTCTTGTTAGAAGTATACTAGAATATTGCTCTCTCGTGTGGAATCCAGGCTATAAAGTACATTCCGATCGCATTGAACGCATTCAAAAACGTTTTTTATACAATCTGTCCTATGTCCAGAACAAATGTAAAACTTTTACATCTTATGACGCTAGACTGCAGCACTACAAAATGCAATCACTGTTTTCTAGGCGAAAAGCTAGCGACATTTTGTTTTTACATAAAATCTTGAATGGCCTAGTAGATAGCCCCGAATTGCTTAGTAATATCAAGCTCGTAGTCCATCGCGCGGGCAGCCGCCTGTGCAACAGAAAGCCATTTTCCTTCCCTGATTGCCGAACTAACATTGGCAAGCACGCGCCTCTGTATCGGATGATCGCCTCATATACTGGCGTTAGAACCAGTGTTGACATATTTTCCTGCTCTCTGGCCTCAGTGAAGACAAAACTCAAACATGTTAACTGGAATTAACTATTTAGATTGGTTTTTGGATTTATTTAATTTTCTATTTGTTACTTCTCTTATCTTGATCATGTTTCGCTATATTTTTGTAGTTTAGCTATATATTGTTTACAGTTTGTATTTTCAAGCATGCTGTGTCTGCTATTTTAGGGTGCACACATAAGTTATCAAATTTAATGCTTGTGTCTATTTGCTGTAATGTAGTGTGACACTCAGTTTGTAGACCATTATTAAAAAAAAAAAAAAAGAGGCACAGGTATGAAGTTGATGTGACTTGCAGGAGGAATTCAGCGAGCACGAGAAGCTGCCGTCATGTAGAACACAGAGCAGAGGCTACGTCTGCGAGACGTGCGGCATGGAACTGAAGTCTATGTCGCGACTCAAGAGACACAGGTATGAAGTTGATGTGACTTGCAGGAGGAATTCAGCGAGCATGAGAAGCTGCCATCATGTAGAACACAGAGCAGAGGCTACGTGTGCGAGACGTGCGGCATGGAACTGAAGTCTATGTCGCGACTCAAGAGGCACAGGTATGAAGTTGATGTGACTTGCAGGAGGAATTCAGCGAGCACGAGAAGCTGCCGTCATGTAGATTACAGAGCAGAGGCTACGTGTGTGAGACGTGCGGCATGGAACTGAAGTCTATGTCGCGACTCAAGAGACACGGGTATGAAGTTGCTGTGACTTGCAGGACAAATTCAGCTAGCACGAGAAGCTGCCGTCATGTAGAACACAGAGCAGAGGCTACGAGTGTGAGACGTGCGGCATGGAACTGAAGTCTACGTCGCGACTCAAGAGGCACAGGTATGAAGTTGATGTTACTTGCAGGAGGAATTCAGCGAGCATGAGAAGCTGCTGTCCTGTAGAACACAGAGCAGAGGCTACGTGTGCGAGACGTGCGGCATGGAACTGAAGTCTATGTCGCGACTCAAGAGACACAGGTATGAAGTTGATGTGCCTTGCAGGAGGAATTCAGCGAGCACGAGAAGCTGCTGTCCTGTAGAACACAGAGCAGAGGCTACGTGTGCGAGACGTGCGGCATGGAACTGAAGTCTATGTCGCGACTCAAGAGACACAGGTATGAAGTTGATGTGACTTGCAGGAGGAATTCAGCGAGCACGAGAAGCTGCCTACATGTAGAACACAGAGCAGAGGCTACGTGTGTGAGACGTGCGGCATGGAACTGAAGTCTATGTCGCGACTCAAGAGGCACAGGTATGAAGTTGATGTAACTTGCAGGAAGAATTCAGCGAGCACGAGAAGCTGCCTGCATGTAGAACACAGAGCAGAGGCTACGTGTGTGAGACGTGCGGCATGGAACTGAAGTCTATGTCGCGACTCAAGAGGCACAGGTATGAAGTTGATGTGACTTGCAGGAGGAATTCAGCGAGCACGAGAAGCTGCCGTCATGTAGATTACAGAGCAGAGGCTACGTGTGTGAGACGTGCGGCATGGAACTGAAGTCTATGTCGCGACTCAAGAGACACGGGTATGAAGTTGATGTGCCTTGCAGGACAAATTCAGCGAGCACGAGAAGCTGCCGTCATGTAGAACACAGAGCAGAGGCTACGTGTGTGAGACGTGCGGCATGGAACTGAAGTCTACGTCGCGACTCAAGAGGCACAGGTATGAAGTTGATGTCACTTACAGGATGAATTCAGCGAGCACGAGAAGCTGCCGTCATGTAGAACACAGAGCAGAGGCTACGTGTGCTAGACGTGCGGCATGGAACTGAAGTCTATGTCGCGACTCAAAAGACACGGGTATGAAGTTGATGTGACTTGCAGGACAAATTCAGCGAGCACGAGAAGCTGCCGTCATGTAGAACACAGAGCAGAGGCTACGTGTGTGAGACGTGCGGCATGGAACTGAAGTCTATGTCGCGACTCAAGAGACACAGGTATGAAGTTGATGTGACTTGCAGGAGGAATTCAGCGAGCATGAGAAGCTGCTGTCCTGTAGAACACAGAGCAGAGGCTACGTGTGCGAGACGTGCGGCATGGAACTGAAGTCTATGTCGCGACTCAAGAGGCACAGGTATGAAGTTGATGTGACTTGCAGGAGGAATTCAGCGGGCATGAGAAGCTGCCGTCCTGTAGAACACAGAGCAGAGGCTACGTGTGCGAGACGTGCGGCATGGAACTGAAGTCTATGTCGCGACTCAAGAGACACAGGTATGAAGTTGATGTGCCTTGCAGGAGGAATTCAGCGAGCACGAGAAGCTGCTGTCCTGTAGAACACAGAGCAGAGGCTACGTGTGCGAGACGTGCGGCATGGAACTGAAGTCTATGTCGCGACTCAAGAGACACAGGTATGAAGTTGATGTGACTTGCAGGAGGAATTCAGCGAGCACGAGAAGCTGCCTACATGTAGAACACAGAGCAGAGGCTACGTGTGCGAGACGTGCGGCATGGAACTGAAGTCTATGTCGCGACTCAAGAGGCATAGGTATGAAGTTGATGTGACTTGCAGAAGGAATTCAGCGAGCACGAGAAGCTGCCGTCCTGTAGAACACAGAGCAGAGGCTACGTGTGTGAGACGTGCGGCATGGAACTGAAGTCTATGTCGCGACTCAAGAGGCACAGGTATGAAGTTGATGTGACTTGCAGAAGGAATTCAGCGAGCACGAGAAGCTGCCGTCCTGTAGAACACAGAGCAGAGGCTACGTGTGTGAGACGTGCGGCATGGAACTGAAGTCTATGTCGCGACTCAAGAGACACAGGTACGAAGTTGATGTGCCTTGCAGGAGGAATTCAGCGAGCACGTGAAGCTGCCGTCCTGTAGAACACAGAGCAGAGGCTACGTGTGTGAGACGTGCGGCATGGAACTGAAGTCTATGTCGCGACTCAAGAGACACAGGTACGAAGTTGATGTGCCTTGCAGGAGGAATTCAGCGAGCACGAGAAGCTGCCGTCCTGTAGAACACAGAGCAGAGGCTACGTGTGTGAGACGTGCGGCATGGAACTGAAGTCTATGTCGCGACTCAAGAGACACAGGTACGAAGTTGATGTGCCTTGCAGGAGGAATTAAGCGAGCACGAGAAGCTGGCGTCATGTAAAACACAAAGCAGAGGCTACGTGTGCTAGACGTGCGGCATGGAACTGAAGTCTATGTCGCGACTTAAGAGGCACATGTATGAAGTTGAAGTTATACAGTTGTTGCCAGATAATTAAGAACAAGATTATTTTTGCCATACAATTGCATACAAATATGACATTATAAATTTGATAAAAATATAAATTTTGCTTATGCTATTTATATTTTACGATTTTCATACATCGTTCCTAATTATAGTATGAACTTATAAAATTTTTGATTTGATCGTCTGTATTTTCAAAAGTTCAAATTTTTTGGAAGATTTTTATGGCCCATATTAAGTCTTGTTTAAACACGGATACGTCAGTATTTTTTAAAATATAAATAGCATAAGCAAAATTTACATTTTTATCAAATTTAAAATGTCACATTTGTATGCAGTTGTATGGCAAAAATAATCTTGTTCTTAATTATCTGGCCACGACTGTATGTATCTTTCTAACAAATAAAAGTGAGGGAAGCTCTCTACAAACCATTTTAGCGTAGCGTAGCGTAGCATTGTTGGATCCGGTAGCTGTCCTCACTGATCCATTAGGAAAATCCTTCCTATATAGTATTTACAAGCATTTCTTTAATTTCCAGGCTAACACACACAGGCCGCCTGCCGTACCTGTGCGCCGCGTGCCCGTACCGCGCGCGCACCACGTACGCGCTGCGCGTGCACGCGCGCCATCACTCCGGCGCGCGCCCGGCCAGGTCAGTGTGCGTCCAGTACTCGCGGCACCACACCCGCGTGCCCGTACCGCGCCGGCCAGGTCAGTGTGCGTCCAGTACTCGCGGCACCACACCCGCGTGCCCGTACCGCGCCGGCCAGGTCAGTGTGCGTCCAGTACTCGCGGCACCACACCCGCGTGCCCGTACCGCGCCGGCCAGGTCAGTGTGCGTCCAGTACTCGCGGCACCACACCCGCGTGCCCGTACCGCGCCGGCCAGGTCAGTGTGCGTCCAGTACTCGCGGCACCACACCCGCGTGCCCGTACCGCGCCGGCCAGGTCAGTGTGCGTCCAGTACTCGCGGCACCACACCCGCGTGCCCGTACCGCGCCGGCCAGGTCAGTGTGCGTCCAGTACTCGCGGCACCACACCCGCGTGCCCGTACCGCGCCGGCCAGGTCAGTGTGCGTCCAGTACTCGCGGCACCACACCCGCGTGCCCGTACCGCGCCGGCCAGGTCAGTGCGCGTCCAGTACTCGCGGCACCACACCCGCGTGCCCGTACCGCGCCGGCCAGGTCAGTGTGCGTCCAGTACTCGCGGCACCACACCCGCGTGCCCGTACCGCGCCGGCCAGGTCAGTGTGCGTCCAGTACTCGCGGCACCACACCCGCGTGCCCGTACCGCGCCGGCCAGGTCAGTGTGCGTCCAGTACTCGCGGCACCACACCCGCGTGCCCGTACCGCGCCGGCCAGGTCAGTGCGCGTCCAGTACTCGCGGCACCACACCCGCGTGCCCGTACCGCGCCGGCCAGGTCAGTGCGCGTCCAGTACTCGCGGCACCACACCCGCGTGCCCGTACCGCGCCGGCCAGGTCAGTGCGCGTCCAGTACTCGCGGCACCACACCCGCGTGCCCGTACCGCGCCGGCCAGGTCAGTGTGCGTCCAGTACTCGCGGCACCACACCCGCGTGCCCGTACCGCGCCGGCCAGGTCAGTGTGCGTCCAGTACTCGCGGCACCACACCCGCGTGCCCGTACCGCGCCGGCCAGGTCAGTGTGCGTCCAGTACTCGCGGCACCACACCCGCGTGCCCGTACCGCGCCGGCCAGGTCAGTGTGCGTCCAGTACTCGCGGCACCACACCCGCGTGCCCGTACCGCGCCGGCCAGGTCAGTGCGCGTCCAGTACTCGCGGCACCACACCCGCGTGCCCGTACCGCGCCGGCCAGGTCAGTGCGCGTCCAGTACTCGCGGCACCACACCCGCGTGCCCGTACCGCGCCGGCCAGGTCAGTGCGCGTCCAGTACTCGCGGCACCACACCCGCGTGCCCGTACCGCGCCGGCCAGGTCAGTGTGCGTCCAGTACTCGCGGCACCACACCCGCGTGCCCGTACCGCGCCGGCCAGGTCAGTGCGCGTCCAGTACTCGCGGCACCACACCCGCGTGCCCGTACCGCGCCGGCCAGGTCAGTGTGCGTCCAGTACTCGCGGCACCACACCTGCGTGCCCGTACCGCGCCGGCCAGGTCAGTGCGCGTCCAGTACTCGCGGCACCACACCCGCGTGCCCGTACCGCGCCGGCCAGGTCAGTGCGCGTCCAGTACTCGCGGCACCACACCCGCATGCCCGTACCGCGCCGGCCAGGTCAGTGCGCGTCCAGTACTCGCGGCACCACACCCGCATGCCCGTACCGCGCCAGCCAGGTCAGTGTGCGTCCAGTACTCGCGGCACCACACCCGCGTGCCCGTACCGCGCCGGCCAGGTCAGTGCGCGTCCAGTACTCGCGGCACCACACCCGCGTGCCCGTACCGCGCCGGCCAGGTCAGTGCGCGTCCAGTACTCGCGGCACCACACCCGCGTGCCCGTACCGCGCCGGCCAGGTCAGTGCGCGTCCAGTACTCGCGGCACCACACCCGCGTGCCCGTACCGCGCCGGCCAGGTCAGTGTGCGTCCAGTACTCGCGGCACCACACCCGCGTGCCCGTACCGCGCCGGCCAGGTCAGTGCGCGTCCAGTTGTGATAGGCAGACACTCATGTGGGCACGTCTGTGCATATTGAGTGATCAGCACATCGATTAGATCTTGCGCCTCCACTTGATAAGGGATTTCCTCTCCTAAACACGTATTGGAATTATATATATAGCGTAAGAAACTTAGACATAGGAGAGAGATTGTACGTACGTCCTACAACATTAAACACGTGGAAACCAAGAGTCCGAGTTTCTTCACCAACCCCCCATCCCGGCGCTCTGCCTACTTCATGGCGACCGTGACAGTGTGACAAAGGCGGAATGAAGTTCGGACCTAACGAGGCAAGCTGAGGAAGACGATCGTGGGTGGAGGATAGCAGTGTCAAGGGTCCGTGGACATCAGTAAGTTAAATTTTGAAATCTGATTGACTACTGAAGCAAGCTGGTTAATCTGTTGTTTGGAAATGGGAGGTCAGCAGTCCAAGGACAATGTCATCGTGACCGCGCCTAATAATAATACCGCATCTCTGGCGTCGTCGGCGAGCTGGGAGTTGACGGAGGTGCTAATGATTGCCGTTGTGGTGTATATGACTGCATACGCTTTATCCCGGGTGTGCGAGCGACTGAGGGCCCATCTGTACAGCAGCTGGGAGCAACAAGTGGCACGACGAGCCATTAGGGGTGAAGATGTTTGATTGGCTGTGTGGGCGTGTTTTTAGTTATTATTTTTATTAGTGTTATGACTGTGTTATTTTTATTATTGTGTATATTTTATGGCTAGCCTTGTCAGTTTATTAGATGAGTTACGGGTTGTAAGAGACAGTATCGTTAAATTAAGTAAGGTTGCACGTCGGACTGTGCAGGGTAACAACAAGTTATTGGTAGCGCGGAATATTAAAACTAAGTTTGATCTATTAATTGAGGAGATATGTAAAAAAGATGTTGCAGCTGTGGATCTCGATATTGCTTTGAAGACTGCAGAAGATTTTGAGTGTTTATTTCTGGAAGTTCAGAGGCTAGTCACCTCGGAAGTAATATCAAAAATGGCGGATTTTGATTTAAAGACGGCTCTTTCGCTATTGCCCGTGGTAGATGTGGAGGAAGGTCAAATTAACCAATTAATCGATGGATTGCAATTTTATAGTAGTACATTGAAGGAAAAAGATCATCCCGTTTTAATAAATTTTGTTGTAAAAACGCGGTTGTCGAGTAAAGCGAAATTAAAGATTAAAAATGAGTACTCGACCGTGCCGGATTTGGTTGGCGATATTAGGAAGTACTTGTTACCTAAAAAATCATATACTGCCATCCTGTCGCAGCTACAAAGGTGTACGCAGGGAAATAGGAGTATAGAAGTTTTCGGGAGTGAAATAGAGCAGTTATTTACTAATTTAACTATAGCTCAGGCAGATGGGAATTCGGTAGCGCACGATATTCTTAGGCCGATAAATGAAAAAACTGCAATTAGGCGTTTTGCGGAAGGCTTAAACAGTGACAGGATAGGGATAATTATAGCGTCCCGGGCTATTGAGTCGATTAGGGAAGCGATAACGGTAGCGGTGGATGAATCAGAGGTGATCCAAAAACCGGCGGCAAATTGTTTACACTTCTCCAGGCGGTTTTACAATCAAAATAGGGGTTATTCGGGTAATAATTATAGGGCGCGTTACGGTCACCGACCGGCGTATGTCAATAATAGCAACTATAAACATAATTCCGCACACCTCAGCTATAGTCGCAATACGGCTGGGCAAGGTCGGGGTCGGATAAATTTCCCGAGTCAGCGCGGAGCGGGCAATTTTGCTGAGTCGAACGCACGGAATGTCAATGTTGTTCAATCAACAGATGTAGCGAGTGACTCAGATAATCTTCATAACGAAACAGAGTTTTTTCGAGACTAACGGTGGATGTGTGGAAATATTGTCTTATGGGGCGAATAATCATGTAATTGTAAATTGTTTAGATAAGGAATTATCGTTACTGGTGGATACCGGGGCTAATGTGTCGATAATAAAATATAGTAGTATTGAGGGTTTTGGCTTACATATAATTCCGAATAGGTTAAGAATAAGAGGTGTATGTGGGAATTTGGTTTCCTTGGGATATGTGGAGTTAGAGTTGTTAGTAAGGGGTTATAGATTTTGTCATAGGTTTCATGTGTTTGTAGGACTTAAGTGTAAGAACGACGGTATTTTAGGTGAGGATTTTTTAATAAGGCATAAGTGTAATATTAATTATGAGGAACGTATTTTGAGCATGCAGCATATGTCGGGTATTAAATTGTCGTGTGGGTTAGGGCTAGGAACGGTACGCTCAATAGTTATTCCTAGCAGGTGTGAGATGGTTAAGTGGGTTTCGACGGATAGGCAAGGGGAATGTGTTATTCCTTCGCAGGAAATTACTCCTGGTGTTTTTGTAGCCGGCTCAGTGGTGTCGGTCGAGAATGGGAGAATTCCAGTTCGGTTTTTGAATACACGGGATAGTGAGGTAGAGTTGAGTAGTTATTGTCCAAAGGTCGGTAGGTTGATGGATTATTTTGTGTGTTCTTTTGACTCACAGGAATCAAAGACAGTGAGCAGGGTTAAAGAACTTTTTGGGTTATTAAAACTTCGGTCTTACCTCGATGACGACAGTAGCGGAACATTGGAAAGAGTTTGTGCAAAGTATGCAGATATTTTTCACATGCCGGGGGATAAATTGTCAGTTTCCAATTTGTTCGATTATGAAATTAAATTGAAGAATGATGCTTCTCCTGTGTATGTTAAGCCATATAGGATTCCATTTGCACAGAAAAAGGAGGTGGAAAAACAAGTTGCGAAGTTATTGGATGAGGATATTATCGAGGAGTGTACAAGTGAATGGTCTTCCCCTCTATTGCTGTTACCGAAGAAGTTAGACAGTAGTGGTGAAAAGAAGTGGCGGATTGTCATTGATTATAGATTGTTAAATAAGAAAATAGTCGATGAGAAGTTTCCTTTACCGAACATGCAGGAGATTTTGGATTCGTTGTCGGGTTGTGTTTATTTTTCACACTTGGATTTAAGCTCGGGGTATTATCAAATGAGTTTGTCGCCAGATTGCAGAAAGTTCACGGCTTTTACAACAGATAAACAATATATGCTTAAAAGACTTCCCATGGGGTTGCGAAGTAGTCCTAGTGCATTTTCCAGGCTTATGGCTGTAGCGTTGTCAGGATTAACTTACGACGCGTGTTTTTTGTATTTAGATGACGTAATTGTTTTCGGGAAAAGTCTGCGTGAGCATAACGCTAACTTAGTTAAGGTTTTTGAGAGGTTTAGGGAAGTAAATTTAAAGCTAAATCCGTGTAAGTGTGTTTTCCTCAAAAAGGAGTTAAATTATTTAGGGCATGTAATAACACCTAGCGGGGTCCTGCCGGATAGTAGTAAAATTGAGGTGGTAAAAAAGTTCCCGGTGCCTAAAAATGCGGATGAGGTGCGGCGGTTTGTAGCTTTTGCTAATTTTTATAGAAGGTTCATTAGAAATTTCGGAGAGGTTGCGTATCCTTTAAACCGGTTGTGTAAAAAAGATGCTGAATTTGAGTGGTCAGTAGAGTGTGATAAGGCGTTTCAGAAATTAAAGACTTTGTTGGCATCTCCCCCCGTTTTGGATTATCCAGATATGTCAGATGGGAATGTGTTTCGTCTTCAAACGGATGCGTCGGGGGTAGCAATAGGGGCGATATTGTCGAATGGGAATAACAAGCCGGTAGCTTTCGCAAGTAGGCAATTGAACAAGTCAGAAATTAATTATCCTACTATCCATAAGGAGCTATTGAGCATTGTATGGTCAATTAGGCATTTTCGTCCTTATTTGTACGGTAGGAGGTTTAAAATTTTAACAGACCATAAACCTTTGGTACATTTATTTAGCATGACGGACCCAAGTAGTAGGTTGACGAAGTTTAGGTTAACTTTGGAGGAGTATGATTTTGAGATTGAATACATTAAGGGCTCAGAAAATGTTACAGCAGATGCCTTATCGAGGATCATCATAACATCGGATGAGTTGAAATCTTTGAATTCGGCGTTCGTTGGGGTAGTGACGCGTTCAATGACTCGAGGAGCGAACTAGAGGTGTGCGCCGATGGCAAAATCATCGGCGGCGGCGTCCGATCGTTTTTTGACCGGCGGCGGCGGCGTGATCGGCGTGAAATCGGCGTGGTACATATTTTTAATATGCCTGGGGAATTTGACTAATTACCTTCTAAATTGAAGCCTACTGAGTATTTATAAGGATAAACTGCTTGAATAAAACACCCCAAATCTTCGAAAACGTATGATTGTCTAGCAAACATTGCCCATTTTAAATCACAGACTTGATTTTTTTTTGCTAAAAGATAAGACTTGTTATGGTCCACATTTATAGCTCCGTTTATAGCTTAATATATGTAGAACTGGCCACACCACTTGCCTAAAAATCAACTACGATAATAATACTAAAAGCCTCGAAGTTAACAAGTGCAGAACAGACTGATTTCCAATTTGTAATTTGTGAGAGAAAATGTCCTAAAAGACAAAGATGCTTGCGGTAACCCACTTTTGCTAACAAAATAAAATCTACATTTTATTTTATCGTTCTTGGATGGACGGATTGAATTCTAGTTTGTTATTAAATCAAATACAAAAATTGAAAAATAATCAAACCCAGTTGGGCTTGAACCAACATAAATACGCCTTGCCAGGGCTCGATCGCTTTACCGATTCGCAACATACATGAATTTTTGGGAAGACGTCATTTGATTATATTTCCCGTTAGATTCAAATGTCTCTAATAAACCTACTACTAAATAGGTTAAGCATCTGCGCCGCGCCGCGCGTCAAAACGCCCCATACAAAAAAAAGTGAGGTTTATGACGTCACCGGCCTCAAAGTTGCGGAAAACTGTTTATTGGAAAACAAGGAATAAGTTTTTGGAATGTTTTTGTAACTTTTGGGCACGAAACAATGCGTTTTTACCTATACAGTTGTTATAGTTTTTTTTCTTGTACACAAAAAATCGAATTGAAGTTTTGTAAATATATTTGGGGTATTCAAAAAATTGTTCAAATATAACGTTTTTAAACCGCAATATCTTTACAAAAATATTAGAAAATTATTACGGATTTCCACTATTTTAAATTAATTTGGTGTTGTTGTTGAACGTGTTTATTGAACAAATTCAATTTAAAAAAATTCACGTATGTTCCCCATTAGGCTATGGGTCAAGTATAATGGTATTTTTTTAAGATGTCGGAAACTTACTAAAGAGTTCTACCCACGATTCCGACATCTTAAAAATTCATACTATAACTAAGATGACGAAATGTTCAATGCATATCTCTAAAAAAATGCAAAATAATTATGGATTAAAAGATATCTATTTTTCAATTTAGGCACATTACAATGCACTTATGAACGTCAGAGAAAAAATTACCACCGGTTCTAACCCTACACCTCTGACCCGAGAAATATTATGACCGGCAAGAAACTCGGCGGGACTTATTTTTACAAAACAGTAATACATTAGATCTTAAAGTTACACAACAATGCGTAGTTCTATAAGAAGACATATCAGAACCGCTTGAGAGACAGACAACGTACCTATTGTTTAATTAAAATAAAATAAAATGAAATAATAAGAATAAAATCCAAATCTGATTGCTTCAAAAAACGTTTGATATTTATATTTATATATTTATTTATTTCAAGAGAAAACTTAAGACCACTTAAGTTTACCTACCAAGGTATACATCGTTTTTTCGCCAAACTGAGGACAGTATATGCTTTCCTATCTGAACTGTGTCCTCTAAATGTTAGATGATTTTGTAGTAGTTTCTGGTTTGAGCCATGCATCTTTGTCCGTCATAAAAATAATAAATTTAAAGCATCGACAGGTAACTTGTTATAAATGTGAATACCTTGACCAAAAAATGACTTATATACTTATGCTTTGCGGATACGATTACTTCTGATAACAAGCTTGTTTTTATTTCTAGTATAGCTGTGGATGTCAGATTTTTTTTAATGTATCTGATGCACCTGCCATTAAGTTATACAGAAAGCGAATGGCTCTTTTTTTTTAAACAAATATAGTCTGTATGGCAGCTGCTTTGCCCCAAATCAGAATACCATATGACATTACACTATGAAAATAACTGTGATAAACTAAGCGAGCTGTGTCAATATTCGTTAATTGTCTAATTCTCCTAACAGCATGAGTGGCTAGCTTAATCGAAGAGCGAGTTTTCTTATATAAGGACTCCATTGTAGATTTTTGTCCAACGTCGAACCAAGGAACTCCGCTTTATCTACTATCTCTAAACATTCACCATTCAGGAGAATCTTAGTGTCCACTGGTGCAACGTTTGGCAACAAATCTAATATATTAGATTCCTTGAAACTCCGCTTTATCTACTATCTCTAAACATTCACCATTCAGGAGAATCTTAGTGTCCACTGGTGCAACGTTTGGCAACAAATCTAATATATTAGATTCCTTGATTAACTAACATAATTCAGCTTTTTTCAATTATTTGTGTTACTTATTTCATCCAATCATCCCCGCTGCGAGCGGCTTGCGAAGTTCTATTCTATGTTAATAGCAAAAACAGGAGTGCTGATGAACATCGATGAACCACGATAAATCCATGCGCCTAACGCACGTCAGTAGCATCGGATTAAAAGAACGAGTAACTTTACATAGTGATATGCACAGTTCCACTTTACTATTAAGTATTAAGTGTCGCTAGCAGAGTGAAAATGTGCGAGCTATAATAAAAGTACGTAAATTACAATTTACTGCAGGTGTAACGTTACGTAACTAGACTTAACACTAGACTTAATATATATCTCTCTCTCGATCCCAAAATCAAACTTGACCTAATGTGAATGGGCCATTTAAACAAAAAAAAAACTAACCCAGTCGTCTTCACGAAATGAAAATAACAAATGAGAACCTGCAGCTTTTTGGAGTCAGTCAAAAAACAAAAATTTGTCACTTCACTCTTATTTCAGGGAAAATTAAATGTAAATCAAAATGCTTTCTATTCAAAAGCCAATTATATAAAAATATAAACCCGTCATTTAAAAACCAGACGTTGCCATACATTATCGATAAGTCATCGACGTAAATATTACGATAGTATCGAAATGACAGCAAAAAAACCGACAGTTGGTACAACGGCAAGGAATAAATGAAGAAGGAAAAGCATTTTTATAAAAGAAGTAGTATACTGGCCACTCACTACCATTTCCGGGCATTAAAACAAGATAAAGACTTAAAAATTGCCACGCCGATTCTACGCCGGTCAAAATCATCGGCGGCGGCGGCGTGGAAAAATCGTCGGCGGCGGCGGCGCGGCGGCGCGGCGCACATGTCTAGAGCGAACGTGTCGGACGGAATACGGGACTCAGGTTGTACGTCGTTAGAGCTGTGTCAGCCTAGGGTGGTAGATATCATAAAAGGGGCGGAAGGAGATACGGAATTAAAGATATGCTCCAGTAAGGAATTTAGGCAGGTGTCACAATTGAGTAAGGCATCGAAGAGAACCGATACCAGTTCTACTTCAGATAATGTTGTTTATAGGAACTCTACACTTTGCATGAACCAGGATTCTCTATTAACGAAGGCACGCATAGACGTGTCGTTACGGGACTTGGTTGCACTGTGCAAAAATTTGAATTTAGTAGAGTTAGTGCTAATAAAAAATGACCTTAATAAAAAATATGTAAAAGTATTAACAGAAGTCTTCCGCGCGGGACAAGGAGAGTTACCAAGGTTATGTATAATACCACACCCGCGTGCCCGTACCGCCCCGGCCAGGTCAGTGTGCGTCCAGTACTCGCGGCACCACACCCGCGTGGCCGTACCGCGCCCGGCCAGGTCAGTGTGCGTCCAGTACTCGCGGCACCACACCCGCGTGGCCGTACCGCGCGCGGCCAGGTCAGTGTGCGTCCAGTACTCGCGGCACCACACCCGCGTGGCCGTACCGCGCGCGGCCAGGTCAGTGTGCGTCCAGTACTCGCGGCACCACACCCGCGTGGCCGTACCGCTCGCGGCCAGGTCAGTGTGCGTCCAGTACTCGCGGCACCACACCCGCGTGGCCGTACCGCGCGCGGCCAGGTCAGTGTGCGTCCAGTACTCGCGGCACCACACCCGCGTGGCCGTACCGCGCGCGGCCAGGTCAGTGTGCGTCCAGTACTCGCGGCACCACACCCGCGTGGCCGTACCGCGCGCGGCCAGGTCAGTGTGCGTCCAGTACTCGCGGCACCACACCCGCGTGGCCGTACCGCTCGCGGCCAGGTCAGTGTGCGTCCAGTACTCGCGGCACCACACCCGCGTGGCCGTACCGCGCGCGGCCAGGTCAGTGTGCGTCCAGTACTCGCGGCACCACACCCGCGTGGCCGTACCGCGCGCGGCCAGGTCAGTGTGCGTCCAGTACTCGCGGCACCACACCCGCGTGGCCGTACCGCTCGCGGCCAGGTCAGTGTGCGTCCAGTACTCGCGGCACCACACCCGCGTGCCCGTACCGCATAAAATTTGATCTCATTAAATGACCATGCAAACCCTCTATGGCGTAGTTTCTGCCTGGGAATTTTGTTTCACATTTTAGTCAAGGAAAATAATGCTATGTCGACTCCAAAAGATTACAATAGAATGTCCCACTCGGGACCAGAGCCCCCAGAACTGCCTTCCCGTCACTACGCACACAACTCATATATATATATATGTTTATTAAATGTTTAGGTGTCCACACTGCTCAGCGACTTTTGCGTCGGCCTCCAACCTGGCTTCACACAGACGAAAACATCTGCCGCCGAGGTTCCACTGCGAGGTGTGCCGGAAGGGGTTCAAGTTCAAAGTGGTAAGATCACAGACTACTCATCATTAAGCTTTTACAAGGAGCACGGGGTCACCACACATAAGCGCAATTTTATTCGTTAATTTCTACGATTCGAACAGCACATCTCAATAGTATTCTACACCATTTTGTAGTATAACAATCCAGGTTAGTCCCTATAACTTGATTTTTCTGGATATTTTTAATTCACATGAGTAATGATCAAAAAGGTTAACTCAAATTAAATAAGCGGACGCGCTCTCATACTAAATTAGTACGGGAACGCTGATGTGTGGTTGTAACAGTGGAAATTGTTTCCTCTGGTACTCACCGGGTCACTCAGCGCTGGCATGAAACTCGTGCTATCAAAAATACCTCAGGGCGCCTTATACTGGGTTGTGATGAAATAAATAGATGCACGATTGCTGCAGAAAGTCTTTATTAACTGTAACACACAGTTCCTTCACTTCAGGTCCATCGACGTTAAATTAAAGTTCACATTAATCAGGTAACTAACCTTATTTGTCACAAATCACTCGCGGTTAAACATTCTTACGCATACTGGATCCTACACGCATACGCAGATGCCTTCAGGAAGCAATCCCTGGTCCAGTAGTGGCGTGGGCCGTCAGCGCAGCACGAACCCCAGATGCAGATGCCAGTGACTCGTTCTTCTTCAGACGTTAAAGTCAAACTAAGAACCCATTTCGGGATGTTAAGAGTTCATTTAAGCGACGACTTTCTCCATTGTTTTTACTTTTTCTTATTTATAATATACGTGGCTTCATTTTAGTACGCTAGCTTGGCTGCGGATTCTGGCACAAATCCATTTTCCGAAATCTATCTTCGAGAGCGTCTTCCTCGTGGCAGTCCGATACCAAAAAGAAGGATCTTTCCTTGAAGCGCCCTAACTATGGTGGCGGTCAAGTCCGGAACTATTTTCCTACCTCGCTAACTGATAACGTGAGTGAACTAACTTATTGGATATGCCTCCTAGTTCCTCACCGCGCTCAGAGATGGCGTTATCATTAATCACTACTCTTTAATAAATTTACTTTTATAATTTAACTAACTTTAAGAGAATTAAAATAACCATGTTACATGGTGACCTCGAGTTGTACTTCTGACCTATCTAATGGTTGAGATTATCTGTGGGTAAGATAAATCAATAGTATAGTATCTAGGAAAATTTACGCCAAATCAACCTAGTAACAGTAAGCACAATAAAGTTTTGTACAAATTACGTAATGTAGTTAGCAACCGTGCGAAATATAGGCTGAGGACGTGCTTGCCGCTCGACGCAGCTTCAACATACATGGAATTGGTACCTCCAACTTTCTAAAAGCAAATGCTCTAGCTGCTGTAAAAAATACTCGAATCACTATAGGTGTGCCTATAATAGTTGAAGAGGTCCCTCGATTTCTTCAGGATCCCATCGTCAGATCCTGACCTGATGACAATGGGACCAACTGTGAAGAAAAAAAAACAAAAAAAATCCTAATTGGTAGCTGTCTTTGAATAATCGATGAACATACATAATAAAAACAGTGATGACATATGGTACTGAAACGTGGTCGCTTACAATGGGCCTCATAAGAAAGCTCAAAGTCACTCAAAGGGCAATGGAGAGGGCTATGGTTGGAGTCTCTCTGCGTGATCGCATCAGAAATAAGGCCATCCGCAGCAGAACCAAAGTAACCGATATAGCCCTCCGAATCGCTAAACTAAAGTGGCAGTGGGCGGGGCACATTGCTCGTAGAACCGATGGCCGTTGGGGCGGAAAGGTTCTCGAGTGGCGACCACGAACCGGAAGGCGCAGCGTGGGTAGACCCCCCGCAAGGTGGACTGATGACCTGGTGAAGGTCGCGGGAGTCCGCTGGATGCGGGTGGCGCAGGACCGGTCATATATAGGTTATAGGTTTACGCGGGCTGTTTTCCGCAACTCGACGACTGTATATTGCGCCTATTTTGCGTGCTGGGTGGCCTATTCGTGCCATCCCAATTCCCCCAGGAAGCCTAGCAGACCCTTTACGTTGCCGACGACTTCCGGGAGTGCCCTCGGCGAACCAAGATGTTTCGCCCGGTATTCTGCCGTGGTGATGATGACGTGAGCGGCTGTCTCGTCCTCCTCCATGCAGGCTCTGCAGAGGGGACTGTCTGTGACACCTAGAGTGAAAAGATGCTTGTTTAGAAGGGCATGACCAGTTAGTGCTCCGGTGATTAGTCTGAGCTGCGGCCTCTTGAGCTGTATTAGCTTCCGAGACAATCCGGGGTAGATCGTCGGGAGGGCCTCCTTGGCTTGCCTGCATGTACTTAGGTTAGTCCAATAATGTTGGTGCTCTACCTTGGTGTTATGTAGCAGTGTTCTCCGCAGCCATGCAACAGGTAGAGGTAATATGGGCTCGGGACCTACCACTTCCGTCTCAGCCCCCTCTCGCTAAAACATCAGCTGCGTCGTTGCCACGTGAGTTGCTGTGCCCTTTGATCCACTGCAGGGTTATGCTGTTGGTGGTAGATACCTCTGTTAGGATTTTATGGCATTCGTATATGAGACCTGAGGTTATTTTGTGACTCTGCAGGGCTTGTAGAACCGATCGACTGTCGGAGAGTATTCGGATGGGGTATTCCGTTACCTTCCTAGAGACGATTGCGTGAGCAGCCATTATTATGCCCATACACTCCGCCTGGAAAACCGTGTTTTGGGCACCTAATGGTGTAGAGATATGTATGTTTAGGTCCTCTGAGAAAACTCCCGAGCCAGTGCCTGACCTTGTTTTGGACCCGTCTGAGAAGATCCTCGGCTCCCTAGGGTTGAGGCCCTCGTCCGGGTCTTCGTACAGCTGGATTTTGTACTTCTTTTCAAAAACGAACTGCCTAGGTATCGCATCGGTTGCCGCCTCTATGAGCGGTTCCTTACTTACGGCCTCGATGAGGATTTCGGTGTGCGGTGTCCTAGGCGCCTTCCAGAGATTTAGCTTCTTTAGCCGTACCGCCGTAGCCATAGCCTCTTGCTTAACAAAGAGGTGCAGTGGTGGTAGGCCTAACATTGCTTCCAGGGCCGCAGTTGGTGTGGTCCTCATGCAGCCCGTGGTTGCCATGCAGGCCAATCTCTGTAGTCGTTGTAGTTTGGCTTCGACCGTAGCTAGTTTGGTGCGTGGCCACCATACTATTGCGCCGAAGCATATGATTGGTCGGATTACTGCCTGATATAGCCATTGAGTGATCTTGGGGTTTAATCCCCACGTTCTACCTACCATTCTACGACATTGCCAGAAAGCGACCGTCGCTTTATCAATTTTGTTGTTGAGATGGGTGCTCCAGTTTAGTCTGCTGTCGAGTATTACCCCTAGATACTTTACCTCAGGTGACAGCTGGAGCTCTGTATTGAACAGTTTTGGGAGGCGGTAGTTTCCCAAAGACCGTTTGTTGGTGAACATTACCATCTCTGTCTTCTTTGGGTTGACCGATAGTTCGTTGTCAAAGCACCAGCGTTCCACTATCGCCAGCGCTGAGCGTGTAACATCGCATACCGTACCTGCATGCATCCCGCTTGTCAGTATCACTATGTCATCTGCATATCCGATTGTGTAATAGTGATTGTCGTTTAGATTGGCGATCAAGTCGTTCACCACCAGGTTCCATAGTAGAGGGGACAGGACGCCCCCTTGGGGACAGCCCTTAGCTACTAGTGCCTGTTTTATTTTGTCCGTACCGAGTCTGATGGTTCTCTGACTCAGCATCTTGTTTATCCATTCGGTTATAACTGCGTGCACTCCATGTCTTCCCAGCGCTGCAGTTATGCTGGTAAATTTAGTTTTGTCGAAGGTTCCCTCGATGTTGATGAAGGTGCCTAAGCACATAGTCTTGTTCTTGATTGCTACTTCAATTTTGGTCGTGACCGCATGAAGTGCTGAGTCTGTGGATTTACCTGGGCTGTAGGCATGCTGATTCGGATGTAACGGCACATGTGCTAGTACCGTCTCCCTCAGGTGCCTTTCACATAACCTCTCCAGTGTCTTAAGTAGGAAGGAGGTTAGACTTATTGGTCTGAAGGATTTGGGGTTCGAGTAGTCACTTTTACCTGGTTTTGGTATGAAGATAACTTTGACATCTCTCCATTGTGTCGGCACATACTTGTGTGCCAGACAGGCATCCAGGACGGAGGTTAGCCCTTGAATAAGTATCTCCCCGCCCCATTTCCGGTCCTGGCGATTTAAATGAGTCAAAGCTGTTAATTGCCCATTCAGTTCTCTGCGGGCTGATTACCTTATGGGCCAGCTGCCATTCGTCTTCCGTCGGAGTGACGTCTTCAGGTGGCCACCGAGCTGGACTGGATATCTCGCAGCCCGGGAAGTGTGTTTCTACCAGTGCACATTCTGCCTCCTCCGGTGAGGTGGTGAATGAGTTGTCTGGTTTCCGCATGGACCCCAGGGATACGGCTGAGTTGTTGGAGAGGACTTTCCTTACCCTGTTGGCTTGCGTTGTTGTCTCTATGTTGTTACAGAAGTGGCGCCACGAGTTGTTGCTTCTGTACCTGAGTCGTTTTTTGTACCGGGACTTGGTGGCCTTGTAGTTATCCCAGTCCTGGTCTGTTCCTGTGTTCATTGCCCTGTTTAAATGCCTCCTCATCTCTCGCCTGAGCCTCTCCAACTCAGGCCCCCACCAGTTGTTTTTATTGTTACGGCCTACTGTCGGGGTGGATAGGGGGCATGTCTGTTGGTAGCATTCCAGCATTGTGTCGGTGAGGACGCTTACCTGTTTTTCAATCTGTTCGGTGCCCATGATTCTGGGTGGAATCTTTGCCTGCTGTAAGGCTTGGCCCATACGCAAGGCGTATTGGGCTCGATCCGTTTTCCTTGGATTCCTCCTCAGTGGCACCGAGTGTCTACTTACAGGACCGGTCATTGTGGCACTCTTTGGGGGAGGCCTATGTCCAGCAGTGGACGTCTTTCGGCTGATATGATGATGATGATGACATAATAAAAAATAGCAAAAGCAAAATCCCGACGAATCGAGAACCTCCTTCGAAATCTTGAAGTCAGTTGACAATAGGTATCTGTAGTAAGTTCAACTCTGCCAGGCTTCCTTTCTACTGAGGCGAAGATTAGCAGAGATTAGAGGAGACTTGCGGGAATCAATAACTAGTGTCCGACCGAAACATGTTCTTCTGCCGAAACCGAAACAGAAGGTTCGGCTCTGGGTCCAGTTTCGGCCGAAACCGAAACTTTGATAGACGTGATAAATCCATACTATTACTTTACTATAATATTATAAATGGGAAAGTGTATATGTGTGTTTGTTTGTCCGTCTTTCACGGCAAAACGGGGCGACGGATTGACGTGATTTTTTAAGTGGAGATAGTTGAAGGGATGGAGAGTGACATAGGCTACTTTTTGTCTCTTTCTAACCCCCCACTTCCCTAAAATGGGGGGTGGAAGTTTGTATGGTTTGTTACCCCGAATTTAACGCGAGCGAAGCCGCGGGCAAAAGCTAGTAGTTCATATTTATTTCAGTTACATGTCAGCCGTTGTACAGTCTGCATCAGATATATCGGAGCGGCTAAGGTGGTCACAAATATCTGAACAACGCCCCTATTGTCACGGCGATAAAGTGCATGTTCAGATATTTTTTAGTACCGTGGCCGCTCTGATATATTTGATGCTGACTGTACAACGGCGATTTTATCAGTTAAAAACGTTGTGACAGAACTTATGGCCAGATTAAGTACAATGTTGAAAGTTTCGGGGTGGCCGAAAAGTTCGGCCGTTTTTTTGACCGAAACCGAAACTTCGGTCGGATACTACTAATAACATCATCTGCCGTTCACCTCCGCTTTACAGTCAGAAAGGTAGCCTAAAAGTAAAGTAATGTTTGAAGATTCTTCACTCGTTCCGAGTCTTACCACTCGTTTTCAGCTCGTAAAGTAATGACATACTTTCCGTCTTTGCATTAAAATATACTGTACCTACTTCATGATATCAGCTTTGAATCAACTCTCAATATAAAAGTGTATACGGCTTTCTATTGCTTGTTTCAGGCCCTGGACAACCACATGGCATCACAGCACAGTAACGCGAAGCCCTACAATTGTAACATTTGCGCTAAAGCTTTTTCTACAAGGTGGGTTGACATGAAAAAATACCCTTTTCACACCACCTAGTCGTATACGGGCTTTTTCTTCCCTGCTAGGAGGGAACAAAGTGGCACTTTTCTGTTCGAGGACCATCGTTTTTTTTCAGCCAGTCCGTCATCACAATCAAATTTCTTATTAAATTAACAGATTCATTATAATCAAGAAGCACACTAAGCACATATAAAGTTAAAATAAATATGATTCAACAATTAAAAAAAAAATCCCCTAAGGTGGTGTGAAAAGCAGGTATGTGTCACATAGGAGCAAAACTATTTTCAACTTGGGCGTTAACACTTGAATCCCTCACTACGCTCAGGAGTCTACTTTAGAATCTCTCGCTACGCTCTGGATTCTATTATAGACTCCATCGCTTCGTTTGGGAATCAATATACGCCCTCGCCGTAAAAATTGTCGTGTGACTAGTTCATACTAGTTCATAGCGCGGCTCGAAGTATGAAATGAAGTGATAGGCGACAACGTAAGATACGCTAACCCTACTGTAGTTACTATTCACAGCCAAAATGTCGGTTTTTCAGTGCTATCTACTTTAGCTGTAAAACTACGCCTTATGCGTGTTGCACTACTGTACTCGTCTTTTTTCCTTAGATGTGGAACGAGCGAGCGAAGCGAAGTGAGTTCTTATATTTAATTCCTGACACATATTTGCATTTCGAAGGTTATATTTTTATTTCTTTGATAGTTATTCCGCAATAACTTTAGCACGGTAGTTAAAGGTGTAATTTTGTGTTCAGAAGCAGTCGCCATCAAATATATCGGAGCGGCCAAGGTACTCAAAAATGTCGGAAGATGCACTTTATCGCTTTGACAATAAGGGCTTTGTTCAGATATTTGTGACCACCTTGGCCGCTCCAATATATCTGATGGCGACTGTATCTAGTTAATGTAAAACAATAATTTTGTGTGTGTTGCAGAAAAATGATCCTCCGCCACGAACTGAAGGCGCACAATCGTCCCAAAATGCGCTCCGGAGTGCTGCCCACTTACATGCGCCTCCAGGAAGATCACTGAAATATAGTGGACTATACCAGAGCAAATAGTACTATACAGAGCTCTCACAGTGACGTCACACGAATCATGTTGTTCCTTCTTAACATATTGCAAAAGTATTGAAGCCGGACTCTGCTATTAATTTAGCCAACATCATCACTTATTTGCGCTCGACTTATGACTCGCGCCATTCACGCGTCCGTCAGTCGAATAGCCTAACAAAACCGGACGGCCGGACGAGAATATATTTAGCAAGACGCGTCCGTAAAAAGCCAAACATGTCCGGCCAACACCTGGCAATCCTACTTGATGGTGATTGCTACAAGGGGGTTTTACCTGTTCAGCGCTGGAGTAACAAGAAGCCCTAAACCATGGACCAAAAAATGTTATATAATGACAAGTGTCTATACAAAATCATGTCCTTTTAAAATTTGGATATACCTATTTTTCCTCGTTAGTTGTCACAGCGCCATCAAAATCTATGGAACTAAAATCTGCTGTAGAGAGGGCTAGATCATGAAAAATGAAATGAAATGAAAAATGTTTATTTGTGCAAAGAGAAGACAAACAAAACATGAAATATTTAAAAAAAAATTACACCAAAATGGTTGCCAGTCAGCTTGAGTCATGGCAGGGTAGTCACAACGCTGATTTTCAGGGCAACCAGAACTTAAAACTATACTATCATGGTGCTCTTGATTCTAATATTTAGGTGACATGGTGCCCTAAGGTACCACTTACTTTGCTATTGGTTAAACCGGCACTAGACCTGTACATACTACATAGAAATGAGTGTTTCCGTGATCGAGATTTTCACTAGATGGAGCACCGTGACGAGAGGTATTTTTGACAGCAATAAAAAAGAAAATAACATGGTGGATTATGACTAGACCTCTCGCACGCTGCTGCCATCTTATCAAAGTTATTATTAATAAAATAGAGTTGAAGCAGAAAGGAAATCAGGAAAGTCAAGGAGAGCATAGATGGATCAAGTAAACGTTGTGTTGTATCAAGCTGTACAAAAGAAGACAAATGACAGAAAGGAATAGTAGCTTAAGAGTAGAAGATGCGCTTAGCGACTCTGTCATTGGACATACAAGAGACATGACCACACCATCGCAGTTGTTGCCGCATTAGATAGGCCTCAATGCCACTGAAATTACATGATCTGACCAAGATAATACATTCATAATGTCACACATTTTAGGTGAAACCTATCCAATATGCGATAGTTCTGAATAGTAATTGTTCCACCAATAAGAGCCCAGCTTTTAAATATATGATGATGATGATTATTAATAAAAAAAACTTTGTCATTAAATCATAATTCTTTTCATTTGTTGTTATCTGTCCCCAAATAACAATGAGAACAATGTTACTCTGCGTCCATAGGAAGCACCTTAGACAACCCTACATGTGATCCCTGGGTGGTGCTAAAAGAGTAACAAACTTGGCAGCTGCACTGTCCCATCTGGGCCTCGCAGCACTCACTGGATTTTCATTATCATCTGCTTTCCCACTACTACTACCCCAGGGAAGAAATGCATATCTATATCCAATGACATGTAGCCATACGATAAATAAATAATGAGAACAACAAAGTGGTACCATTCTTTTCCAGAAGTCACAAATCAAAGGATAGGTTAAGGCTCAGTTTCCACCAGAGATGAGCTAGGATGCGATGCGTAAGCCTAAATATAGGAGAGGAAGCTCCTCCTAGCATCCTGCTCACAGTGCCTATGACATGACCTAATATATCTATGCCAGTCATGTTGGTTAGACCACTTAACCTTTTGACCGCCAAGCATTGAACAAAAATGACGCGCCAGCGACGCCACGTAATCGCGTTTTGTCAAGCGAAATTGAACTTTGCGGAAGCCCGCGTAGGTCCCTATTGCATTACAAAGCCTGTCGGCTGTAGCCGTCGTTGGCGTCCATGGCACAACTTTATGATGTCGGCCACAGCCGACTGTGGCGGTCAATAGGTTAACACATTAATTGCCACCCACCCAAACAAGTCATATAAAACTGTAGTACCACAATCCCGACTATCGGGTCGTCCGGCCTGGGAACGAAATCATAAAATACCCAATAGTCGGGTTTTCGACACTGAATGTGTTAAGGTTTGTTGAGGAGGCATCGCAAGTAGAGCTGCATACAATCTTAGCTCCATAACAGCAATAAAACAGGGTATATGGATGTTTGGGCTGTTGGATGAGAATGGCAAGAGACAGACTGGCATGGAAAAAGCTTGGGGAGGCCTGTGCTGCAAAGCAAGACAGTCAGTGACTGTAGAAAAAAGCTTATATTATTGCCAGGCTGTTGCCAGCCAATGAGTATGGCTGCCAGTACACTGAAGTTATTAATGTTGCCTAACAGTAGCAGGTAATAAGGCTTTGTTGACATGTTTTTAAATTCTTGGCCTCTGCCAAGAAATTTACTTTACGTCTGTCTTGGCAAAGATAAAAAAATACCTTACCAGTAAGGATGGTAACAGAATATAGTCACTGGACTCTGTTTAAAAGCTTAATACATTTTGGAGTTATGTTAAAATTGATGCTGCATTTACTTATTTTTTTTACTAATAATATAATAATGACTTAGTCGGAATTTAATTTAGGAACAACTGAAATATGCATCTGCATATAATCCACACTAATAGTAGTTTATGTAACTGTTACGTAATAAGGGTCCTTAAAACATGAGTGTGGTTTTATGAAATGAGCCGCAGGCGAATTTCATAATAAGATCACACGAGTGTTTTAAGGCCTAATTACGTACAGTTGCATACACTGCTTTATCTACACTCATATTATATATATTAAATTAATTGTTCGGAAACCATAGAATGACCACCATTGTACCGTCATGGCCTACTCGATTGTGCCGGCGCTCGCGCGGGACCAATCGAGTTGGCCATGGCGGTAACATTATGTTATCAAATTCGATGTTCCAAATTTGAAACTCATTGCTTAACAATATTTGAGCATGCATAGTTAAAATTACGTTACTGCCGCAGATAAGAAACTTATCATAGTTAAATCGTTTGTTGTAATGCTTGTCATTGTCTACGGTTTTTGAACGCATTTTAGAGTACTTACAGTATGAGTGTAGATAAAAGCATTGTATGATAGCATATAATATATTTAGACTGAAACTAAAATAAAAATTCCTTATTACACTCCACGCTGGCAAAGTATAATCTAATAAGTGAATAGAGCAGAAACATTAACTTTTGGTAAAACAAAAAGTAATCCAGACTTAAATTAATTGATTTTAAAACCATTAAGTTAGGCCTGCTTGAAATTTTGAGGTTACTTTTACTTTTGACAGGACAATAAGAAAACAACTTATTTTTTTGGATTTTTATTTACCTTACAGCCTAACCGTCACATCACTTCTTGGCGGCCGCACCGACCTTGGATTTCTTGGTACCACGCACCTTCTTCATCCTGTTCTTGCGTTCCTTGCGCTGCTTGCGTGTGGGCCTCTTCTTCTCGTATAGGCCGTGGCGCGCTAGCCTGTGCTTGGGCTCGAACTTCTTGGCCAGGTCCAGTGTGTCGTAAATCAGCGCGAATCCAGTGGTTTTGCCACCGCCAAAGTTCGTTTTGAAACCAAAAACGAACACGACATCGGGCGTCACCTTGTACATTTTGGCGAGTTTCTCACGAATCTCGGTCTTGCTGACCGTCGGCTTGCCAGGGTGAAGCACATCGCAGACCATCTGCTTCCGCGCCAACAACCTGCAAAATCACAAACGTTGTCAGACATAACCTGTCATGGCGAGGCAATGACTTTTGCTCTCGATTTCGCATTGTTTCCTGTAGATTTCAATGTTTTGCACTTTTACCTGTTGGTCATGAACTTGCGGGTGCGAATTGTCGCGGTTCCTTCACTCATTTTTGCTTATTTTAGATATTTCGGCGTTAAAGACGCACGTGTCTCAACAACTTTGAAGAGAAAAAGAACTGGACAGGGTTGCCAGTGTTGACGTCAAAATTATACCCAATATTGAGTGATTACATATTTTTATGAAGTAATAATTTTCGATTTTTGGCAATATATGGTAAAGTATTCGGAGTAATTCAAATGCCTGTACCATGAGATAATACTCTTTTGACTAATCATGTAAGTATATAATTTTAAATACGCACTGTTGGTGCTAGATTCGACCAATAAATACAATATATTATAAATTAGTCACAGCAAATAAATGTGTGTCTGTACCTTTAACTGAGACACTAAAAATACACTTGGAATTAATTAATTTAAGTAATAAATTATTGTGGGCTTGTAGTAACATGAAGGTCTTAATTTTCAGACAAATCGCGACTTTAAAACCGGTAAATGTTGGCAACACTATTATTCGAACGGCTGCGTTCAGGTTTGACAGCGTTCAGATTATTTATTAATAGTTACGATAGTTTTCGTGTAAGTTGATACCGGTTTTTTTCGTGCAGCACTACGAGCCCTGTCATTATATAGAGGTCTACACTCGGCGCAATTTTGATGCAAATATCGCCGGAAATTTCAATACGTTGCCGTCTAGGTAGGTGCAACGATATCAATCGATGGATCAAAAACATGTACATATATCTTTCCTGTCGCTTTATTCTTCAGCATTTTAATTTTAGAGTAGGTATTATGGTCGCGCTCACGTCGCGCTGCTGGAAAGTGAAGACGTGCAGTGTCGTGGCCGTCGTGGGCGGCCAAATGGCGTGGAATCATGATAGTGAACTAAATTTCCTACAAATATATCAAACGGATCCTGTTATATGGGATCCGGGTCATGAATTTCACATACATAAAAAACATTTTTTTCGTCTATCCGCTCGTAGTTCATAACTGTGATTGAACCAAGGATGATAAAGACATGGATTGACAATGCCTATACAAAATCGCGTTCCCTTATTTCAGGCTAAAGCACTAGCGTCATCTATCGGTCACCACAAACACTAAATTCCTACTTAACCTTTCTGTTAAGCCCATTGGTTGACTGGTAGAGAATGCCTTATGGCATTAAGTCCGCCATTAGTACCATCTTATTTTGTGCAATTAAGATTAAATAAATAAATTCTAGTTTCTAATATTTTGTTCGGCGATTAACGCGGACAGAATAACTCGACTCCAGACTCAACAGATGGCGCTGTGGCACTCAGTACCGAAAACAGACGTATAGCCTGAAGGTTCGAGGAACGCGAGTTTGTATAGGCATTGTCCATCCATGTCTTATCATCCTTGGATTGAACTAAGCGAGAGTGTACAATCGGGTTCAGAATTGCATGGCCAATTTATGAATGAATTCATTGATAAATTGACCATGCAATTTTGAACCCGATGGTACATGCTTGCACTTGGACAAAAGTCTCTCGCCTGAAACACACGCGAGAGTGTACAGGCGCCATATATATTGTAGTTTTCAGAACTAAAATAAGATTGTCTTATTAAGTGTATGTATACTCTCTTATATAAAAAGGATCATCAGTATTTTACACCCTGTAGAAATTTGAAAAGGTATGACAGAGAAGACGCTATTATCGTTGGTCCTTGTCATAGTTTATTGTTTACTAACTTAAAGGCCCTTAGTAGTGATTATGCTAGTTTTCGTCCACTCTTGTCAGTTTTCCGTCCATGCTTATTTATATGTTTATCTGCAAGTTTTTCCCAAAATAAAAGCTTAAAATTAATAAATCTCCTAAAGAATAAACTATATTGACCTTAAACACTTTTTCCCATTTATTTGCAGCAGTTTAGAGTAGTAGTAGTAGTAAAACACTTTATTGTACAAGAAAACACAAATAAAGACATATAACACAACATATACGTACAAAGGCGAACTTATCCCTTTAAGGGATTTCTTCCAGTTAACCTTTGAGCAATTGAGAGAGAAAGTTGGAAGGGCTAGGCAGACTTAAGTAGGTACTGTACGATACGGTAAGATGAGTTGTATTATAATTTATGATCTAATTAGGTAGATACTCAGTTCGGTTTCATACATAAATATAAATAAACTTCTTACATAAATACAAAATATATACTATACATACATACATACATACTATAAATACATACTACCTAAATAACCTAGATAAAATAAAATAAATAATATGAAAATTATTACCGCATATATCTTACTGTTAGGATTCGTTTGAAAGCCACAACTTGTTTAAATTAACTTAACTTAACTTATTTAATCAAGTGGACGGTAAACTGGACCTGGACGGGAAACTAGCACAATTACCCTACAACGGAAACGTTTGTTACCCTCCACCGCATTTTGAAGGGCAACAAAGCTACCGACTCCCCTTCGCCCACCCCTATGGCCGGTACTGGTGGTAACTATACCTATTATTACCCGTATAGTTGCCATAACATAATGTTTAATACTTAGATATAGTCTGGCCAGCCAACGAACGCAGTAGCAATGTACAGCGAACAAAAGTATGACAACACTAAGAATCAGTGAAAAAAACAGCAATGATCATCAAATTCTATGTTTTTAATTTTAGTTGGTATTTCCGCCCCTTTCATTAGGTGACATTTACGGTGTGTAAAAAGAAGACGGATATATTTCGTCTGATCTGTCATCAACTGCAACAGATAATCTGATTGAGGCAATTGACATATGCCTTAAAAACGAATTTAAATTCAATGTAGAACGTTGAAGGAGTTCTATCTCACTCGCGCTGAAGATGAGAGAGTGAAATACACTAGAAACAAATTCAATGTAAAAGAAATGTTTGTCACGAAATACGGTGTCTCATCACAAAGGGTTGCCACACAGATCTAAATATACATAGATAACTTAAACACCTCAATCTGTATGAAAACCAACCGTGTCACTTTTTTTCTACCTACCGTGACGTCACAAGAGCGAATTAGTGATGTAAATTCCCCGTCGTCCGCACAAAATCGATTCAAAGGCGGCACTAATCGATTCACATGAATGACATCGATTTTCTGACAGACGAATGATATAGACAGACGAATGATATTAAATGGAATTATTAAATAAAGGATATTTGAAATACATTTTAAAAATAAAACTAGTAAGACTATTAGCTCTGTGAGCTGTAGACCTCGCTTTGTTTTGAAGTGGTTGAAACTTGTATTTTTTTAAGTTTTCTACCTCCATATCTCCCATTGTTTTAAATTTTGAAAAATTTTATATTGTTGACAAGATTTTATGAGAATCATTATTGGACCAAGCTGAAACGGAGACGCTTACTTACTTAAATAGTACTATGCTTAGTCGGGAACCAGTCTTGCCGTCCCGTGGCCGCAATCCATTTTTCTTTTTTGATAGGATCATGTGGGAAACTAAATAAAAGTAAGTGTTTCTTAAGCACAATAGAAATTTATAAACGTATTATACGTTCAAAGGATAAACATGTCACATACATTGAACTCTCTACCCTCCATTTTTAAAGCTGTCGTGTAAAATTAGGACATATTTCGAGCTTGTTTGTATCAATAACTACTAAATTGGCGTTTTTAAAATGGTAAAATCCTTCGTCTGTCCGATATCGATTAAAATCGATCATCGAAATAATGTTGTAGAACGAACAACACTACTTGCTAGATTTGACAGACGAATGATAAGTTCCCTTGTACCACGAACTCCAAGCGATGCGCGACAGTATCGCTTGTTCTGATATTCATCGTCTCTTAACACACAACGTCAGATTAAACGCTCAAAGCAAACGCGGCAATGTAATGTGAACATAATTTACTTACCGATAATGTATTGTTACGTAGGTACAGTCTTGGAATCACACCTCGGAATACTAAAAAAATAGATTTAAAATGAATTAACGCATAATATAATTTGAAAACAACTTACGTGTGACAGGAAAAATGTCCTTGGGTTTGGGTGCTTCCAATTTTTGGGCTATTGCACTTTAATACCATGTAAAAAGGCATTTTCTTAATTTTCACGGACAACCGGTTACCACAACAGACGCGCGCGGAATGTCAGTAGCGACGGCCAACTCGGAGACCTACTCCGAGTTCCGACACGCGAAGTAGATGCATTTGCGTGATCTATGTATATTTATATCTGTGGGTTGCCACGTGTACGCATTTTGAATTTGCCACGCTTTTCTACTGACAGAAATGGTTTGCCAGACTGTACCTAATAAACTTATTGCCTAAATGACACACTTTGCCGTGGTTCACCAAATAGCTGACATTAACATTAAAGTTATAGGGCCCTTGGGACATGAGAGCCGAAAAAATAAGCTTCCAAGGTTGCGGCATGGTATTAAAAAGTCATAGGGCATCAGAGCACATAGGTAATTAGTACGCACCATATGAAGGGTACACGGAAAGAACATGTCTAGTCACTTTTTTGTAAAATGAGATTTTTATATCAAAATGCAATGAACTATTACCTAGTAACAAATTCTGTTACAGCTGTAAGTCTTAACGTACATCCACTTCTTAACTCATAAAAACCATCTAGTTACTCGTACGAAAATAGTATAGTTAATTGAAACGTTCCAAATTTTAAAAGCGCTGTAACTCAAAATGTTGTCAAAGTGACTAGACATGTTCTTTCCGTGGACCCTTCATATACTCGTAGAAGGTATAACACAGAAAAATATGGTGGTATCAAGGATGATAAAGACATGGATTGACAATGCCTATACAAAATCGCGTTCCCTTATTTCAGGCTAAAGCACTAGCGTCATCTATCGGTCACCACAAACACTAAATTCCTACTTAACCTTTCTGTTAAGCCCATTGGTTGACTGGTAGAGAATGCCTTATGGCATTAAGTCCGCCATTAGTACCATCTTATTTTGTGCAATTAAGATTAAATAAATAAATTCTAGTTTCTAATATTTTGTTCGGCGATTAACGCGGACAGAATAACCCGACTCCAGACTCAACAGATGGCGCTGTGGCACTCAGTACCGAAAACAGACGTATAGCCTGAAGGTTCGAGGAACGCGAGTTTGTATAGGCATTGTCCATCCATGTCTTAATCATCCTTGGGTGGTATGTAGGTATACATACCTACAATAGCTTAACAGTGTAATAATGACGCCGGCTTCGGTAAGTACCTATGGCGATTATCAGTTATCACACTGGCGCCGCAACAGCATGCGGCGACGGTGTGCAAGCGTGACAGCGCTATACACATGAAGAGCGCTATCCCGCTCGCGCACCGGCGCCGCACGTGGAAACCGCAGCAGTGTGAAAGCGGCTCAATCTGACAACGACTTTTAAATTTCAATCTATAATTTCACTTGTAAATAAGGCCTAATTACGTACAGTTGCATAAACTGCTTTATCTACACTCATATTATTTCTGCTAAATGCCGTGTTCGGAAACCATAGAATGGCCGCCATTGCACAGCCATGGCCAACTCGATTGTGCCGGCGGTCGCGCAGGCGCGTGTCGGCGGCCGTGCGGGAGCGTGCAGGTGTACATTATGTTATCAAAACTCATAACGTATCAATATTTGAGCATGTAAAGTTAAAATTACGTTACTGCCACAGATAAAAAGCTTATCATAGTAAAATCGGTTGTGGTAATGCTAGCCATTGCCTACCGTTTTTGAACACGTTTTAGAGGACTTACAATGTGAGTGTAGATAAATATAATATATTAATGTTATGTTATACTTTGAAACATGCGATTTGCTTGGATAGTTCTAAAATGTAGACAAAAATTAACCTGGATACGTGATAACTCTTGAGACATTTTTGGTAACTCCGGAGACAGCGCTCCCATACATTGTCACAGTTGGTGCAACTTTAGCGTAGCCGAATTTTACCATCAGCAGCACGCCGATAAACTATGACTAAGAAGTCCTTCCAACAAGTAATAACCCCAGGGGCCCATTTCTCAAAAGCTTGTAACTTGTAATACAAGCGAAAGTCCCTTTCTAGCAAAAGATGTCAAAAGTGACATCCGCTTGTAATACAAGTTACAAGCTTTCGAGAAACGAGCCCCAGTCCGAATATACTAGTTATTAGAGACTAATGCATTCCCTAACGTGTGATTCGTAATGTGGCACCAGGGACTCCCACAAAATAAATAAATAAATATTATGGGACAATCTTACACAAATCAACCTAGTCCCACAGTAAGGCTTGTATTGTGGGTACTAGGCGACGATATATATAATAGATATATATAGATACATACATAGAAAACATCCATAACTCAGGAACAAATATCCGTGATGAACACACAAATAAATGCCCTGACCAGGATTCGAACCCGGAACATCCTGCTTCATAGGCAGGGTCACTACCGACTGGGCTAGGAGGCCGTTTAAAAATTCAATTCCAGACGTTTGATTTCGTAACGTAAGCCTTAAGTTGGTAAGCACTTAGATGCTTTCCTATACGGTCTTTCGACAGGGGCTATATCCCCGATCATCGAAAATATTTTCGTTATTTTCCTTTTTATCGCTCGAATGTGCAAAAGCGATAGAGGCAAATAACACGATGATCGCCGTAGGCCCGAAGTTTTCTTGGGAAGTCAAACAAACTTCGCTATGCGCTTCGCAAACAAACAGGCTATGCTCGAGATGTTTTCAATCTAATGTAAATGAAATATTGGGTTATTTAATTATGATATGTAAATCTGTGACGTTGCAATTGACATCTAATTTCAACTCTACTAAATTGGGAATATTTTTAAACTATAATTTGTTCGGGTACCAGATTAGCAGTTCTATCACCAAATAATTAAAATGTGTCTGTTCGGTACGTGTAAGTCGCGCTTTAAAGAATGCAAATTATATGAACATGCCCAGCTACTTACTAGTAGTTACGATTTACCATATGGCTATAGTCTTGCGATCAATCAAACTACCAAATTGTGCAATTCGAATTAGCTTCATGATCTTATGATGACATATGAAAGTTCACCGCTTCTTATCGCAGGAGCTACTTTCTCGAGTCAAATAGGACAAATCTTTGCAACAAATACGACAAGTCCTTACGATTCACGGGTAAGAGTTATTGCCAAGCGTATTTTACTAGGCACTTTGACTCGCTATAAACTTTAAGCACCTCCGCCATGTCTTTTTATGAACGACCACTTTATCCTTCCTGATTTAACACTGTCCTGATTTCTTCTGATAGTTATATTTAAGTAAAAAAAAGATGTAGATCGTAGATAACTGTAGTGTGAACCCAATGTATTATGTAGGTTCCTAAGGGGTAAAGATAGGGCGCTAAGAGCGATTCGGCTAGAGACTATATTTTCTTATTTTCATTTCATGTCACGCAATTATGCCTCTCTAATGTTTTTTCACGCCACTGCTCGGAAATATGGCCAAAGATGGATTGAAATGAGAGTAGAAAGTAGTTCTTATAGTTCAAAATCTGTAAGAATGAACTTTTGACACATCGCAACGCCCGTAGAACGTAAACGCGCAAGACACTTTGAAATTATAAACAAAATCCCATAACGATATTACAGCTTGTCATGTATGTAAACACAATATTTTACTTTTCATAAACATAACTTAATGAATGTTATATTTTTTCATATCTTAGTTATTGAATATTTTACGATAACAATTTAGCATGCAAACAGTTACGGTCTACGCCTCCTTTTTTTAGGGTTCCGTAGTCAACTAGGAACCCTTATAGTTTCGCCATGTCTGCCCGTCCGTCCGTCCGTCCGTCCGTCCGCGGATAATCTCAGTGACCGTTAGCACTAGAAAGCTGAAATTTGGTACTAATATGTATATCAATCACGCCGACAAAGTGGTAAAATAAAAAGTGAATTTTTTTTATTTATTAGGGTACCTCCCCTGTACGTAAAGTGGGGAGTGATTTTTTTTTTCATTTCAACCCTAACGTGTGATATATTATTGGATAGGTATTTAAAAATGAATTGGGGTTTCCTAAAATCATTTTTCGATAATGTAAATATTTTCGGAAATAATCGCTCCAGAAGTAAAAAAATATGCGTCCCCCCCCCTCTAACTTTTGAACCATAAGTTTTAAAAATATGAAAAAAATCTCAAAAGTAGAACTTTATAAAAACTTTCTTGGAAAATTATTTTGAACTTGATAGGATGAATAGTTTTTGAAAAAAAAATACAAAATAATTTCTGAGCTAAGTTTGTAATTTAACCGTATAAGCAGGTGTTTATTGTACCTGTAATTTCTACAAAATTACAATGAAATGACGTGCTTTCAAATAAAGTAAAAACGGTGAAAATCGGTTCACGCAATAAAGAATTATCCCATAAAAATCATCTTCCATACTTTATGTTCGCGCGCAATAGTTTACTCAATTTGCCGATAGATGTCGCTGTACATGGAACTCTCATATCATATCCTACATGGCGGTGTTATTAACTCTTAAGTGGGGACACTTACTGTGACGGACGGAAAACTACGGAACCCTACAGTGAGCGTGGCCCGACACGCTCTTGGCCGGTTTTTTAAATTTAGTGTTGTGACCATGTCTGCTGTTCCGATTCATATAACATTTCCGTAAGTCGATAAAATCGATTATGTAATCAATAGACAATATAAGACTTTTTTATCATATTGTATTAATTATGGAATTATTAATATTATTATAATGCATAATTAGTAGATAACAATTATTAAATGATCATTTCCTAAATAATTTTATATTCTGCTTTGTTATAGTTAAGTTTTCCTTTCTCAATTTATTTTTGTATATTAGGCATAACTGCATACAACTCATCTCAACTCATATTCTCGTGGAATCACTGACTTCCGAGTCACAGGCATCCGCCTAGTTCGGGAAACAGAGAGGTTCAGTTCCGGTGAAACTGTTTCAAACCTAATACATAAGTCTCTCTTAAGCTATTAGCGTACTGTGCAAATATTACTTACGCTTGTATTAGGTCTTGAATTAGTCAATAAACATTATTCTTATTCTCTTATTCTTATTGTTATAATTTGAGAAGATTTGTGATACAAAATATATAGGCATATAACAAGAAAAAATCGGTTGTAGTAAAATCGATTCGAACAATTCATAAATAATCGCTAAATTTGACAAACGATACGTCTTAGCCCCATCACTAATGACGTCAATACTGAAGTGTCAAAAGTTCATTCTTACAGATTTTGAACTATAGTAGTACAATTCAAAAACAGTCAAACAATGCAGATTTGCAAAGTAAAGTGTAGTGTTTAGCGGCCTTTTTTACTTTCTACTCTGCTATTGGTCGATTATTTTTGACATTAGTAACTCGTTCAGAAAATAACAAAATTATTAGAGCAACATTACATTTGTACGTTTAATTAAAAAATTAAAACGTCAAATTCGCTCAATGAATGTGTACTTTTGCGATTGTAAGCGTTTTTTATTTAAGTATGTGAAAAACGCCTTTGCATGCTTAAAAAAAGTATAAATAAAAAATTTGAAAAGGCGGGAAGGAAAATTTCTTCTGTCTGTTCTTTAGATCGGAAACAAACATTCAGATAATTGTGTATAATTCTGTACGATTTGAAATAAAAATAACTAACAATGAGTGACACGAGTACGGACATGGATCTTACACCGCCGGAAATTCAAAACACTGCAAAGTCAGTGATTCGAAATTTATTGCCCATTAAATCCCGAGATAAATATAAGAAAGTGTATGAAAATTTCAAGACATGGCAAATAAATAAAAAAACAAACTCTTTCTCTGAAAGTGTAATGCTGACGTATTTTGATGAACTCTCGAAAAAATATAAATCCTCCACTTTATGGGGCATTTATTCAATGCTAAAGGCAACGCTTAATACGGAGCACAACATCAATATCAAAAACTACACCAAGTTACTAACTCTATTGAAAAGGCTATCAGAAGGCTTTCAATCAAAAAAATCAAAAGTCTTGACAGCGGAAAATGTTGAAAGTTTCTTGAGAGATGCACCTGATGAAGTGTTTCTAGCAACAAAGGTAAGTTATTTCACAACGTGACCGATGGTTATTTTTCCTTTCCGTTGCTTAATATATTTTGTATCAACCAAATTATTATCATTATTACAGGTCATTTTAATATTTGGAGTAAATGGGGCATGCAGGACAGCTGAATTAATTAATATAAAAATCGATGACATTGAAGAACACCACGATATGATTTTGGTCAAACTGAAAAACACTAAAACAAAAATTGATCGGTCGTTTATCATTCGTGATGAATTTTTGGAAATTGTCAAAAAATATCAAAACCTCCGCCCGGAAAACGCGGGATGGATTTTTAAACCTTACTTGTCAAATTCACCTCATCCTGCATCATTCGATGATATCCCATCAGCATCACACTCCATACCGGCCGAAATGACACAAAATACTAATATAAATGTTCCGGGAAAAAACATTTCCTTGTCATTCCACAACTGCCCTAATGCGAATATCAATATTACTTTTAATTAAACTGTGTATTATACTGTGTACTCAACCTGTTTTATTTCCTTACATTAGGCGTGAAAAGCACATAGTAAATGCCTCGGTAGAAAGTGCAATAGATGGACTCGCATCTTCGCGGGCCTCACCTGCGGCTCGGCCCGCGAACTAACTCGTCCATCTATTGCTTACTTTCTATACCTGGGCAACAATGTACTATTATTGATCTGAAAGCACCCCTAAGGCCTGCTTATAGAAATGTTTGAATTATTCTTGAGATGAATAGATTAGATCTACCTACATTATTTTACGACTTCCCTAAGTAGGAAAATAGCTGTAAATAATATAGGCATTGAATGGGCGGCCTGGAGGGTGGTAATTTGGAATTTAGGACTGTGGTCTTATGATATTCAGAAAATTTCCAAGAATAGGTAAATAGGTACATAGATAGGTTAGGTCCTATCTACTTATTTTTGGATGAAACCTAGCGATAACTGCTTAAAAAACCGGTCAAGTGCGACTCGAGATTGCGATTGCGATTAGGGGTGCGATTGCGCATGAAGGATCCCGTACCATTATCTATAAAAACGGCAAAAAATCATATCTCTTGGGGCCCATCCCCTGTTTTTTAGTATTTGTTGTTAAAGCGGCAACAGAAATACATCATCTGTGAAAATTTCAACTGTCTACTATCACGGTTCATGAGATACAACCTGGTGACAGACGGACAGGCAGTCAGACGGACAGTGGAGTCTTTAGTAATAGGGTCCCGTATTTACCCTTTGGGTACGGAACCCTAGAAACTGCCGTAAAGGCGCTTCACTCAGAAAATAAATCCAAAGTCAGTTAAGAACTAAAGTTAAAGCTCACTGAAAATTCCTGGCTCCAAACATCCCTTCCCGTCCGGTATGGCGGTATCGGATTACGCAAAATTTCAAGTGTTGCACTGCCGGCTTTTCTTTCATCGGTTCACAGCTCTGCTGATCTCATAGGAAAAATATTAAGGGGTTCACCTTCAAACTATGAGATCTCAGGCTTGGACGATGCCAGAAAAGCTTGGCTTTCCGCCTGCCCGGGGCAAAATCTCCCCTATAATCCAAAATCCCAAAGGAGCTGGGACGATGCCCTATCTAAATTAACATACACCACTCTTTTAAACCAGAGCACTGGAGCTGAACGCGCTCGCCTGACCGCCGTCGGATGTAGAGAGGCTGGCCACTGGCTGAGTGCCTATCCCTCGCCTAACACAGGGACATACCTTGCCCCTGAAACCCTCCGGCTGGCGGTTGGCCTGCGCTTGGGGACACAAGTATGCGCACCGCACAGATGCCCCTGTGGTAAGGACGTCGACCAGCTAGGGCACCACGGACTCTCCTGTCAGCGGAGCGCGGGCCGCCTCTCTCGTCACGCTGCGCTAAACGACATTATCCGCCGGTCTCTTGCCACCGTCAATGTGCCGGCGATACTCGAGCCGGCCGGTATAGCTAGAGACGATGGCAAGAGGCCTGACGGGATGTCACTGATTCCGTGGAGTTTGGGACGGGTGCTAGTGTGGGACGCGACTTGCGTGGACACGCTGGCACCGTCTCACCTCCACGGTACCATGAATAAAGCTGGCGCGGCGGCGGAGGTGGCCGAGGCTCTTAAAAGGCGAAAATACGGGGGCCTCGACGCCAATTACAACTTTGTTGCATTTGGCGTCGAGACTCTTGGTCCGTGGGGTCCCGGAGCTCAAAAGCTTTACCGCCAGGTAGCTAAACGGCTGGTCGATGTCACAGGGGACAAACGAGCTGGCAGCTTCCTCGCTCAACGCATAAGTATTGCAATTCAGCGAGGAAATGCTGCCAGCGTCCTCGGCACGATGCCACAGGGGCCCATTTTAGAGATAGATTTTTAGTTTTTAGTATTTTTAAGTAAGTTAATTTTAGGTTATTTACATAGTTTATTTAAGTTTCTACCTATTTAATCTATTGTGAATGTAAAAAAAATATACACTAAGAACTAAAAACAATATCGGACAACATTCGCACCGTCAACCGTATCACGCAGTCAAGAAATTTTCTTTAAAAAAAACCAGTGACGTTTTCCTACGTCATCCACCCCCTACCGCCTCCAATCTAACTTGACCTCCACTCTCCTTCAAAACCGAGGAAGTTCCCCCTCGGATTTCAAGCGTGGGAGGAACGGAGGGGGTGAAGTTAATCTGGTGGGTTTGCCACCCGCTATCGATTTTTGCGGCACAGCCTGTGTATTCCGAGCCCCCGAGTCGAGTGGTCGCTTTCCGTATTCAGTTTTCCCAAAAGGTTCAGGTGAGTTTAGTGATACGATTTTGCTCTGCAATATTAAATGTCATTGTTTAGAGAAATGTTATAATTTGTTAAAGATAAAGTATTCATTTTAATCTTACACAAAACAGGGTCTTGTAACGTCAGTTAAGGGAATGTTAAAAGCCTATTACGGTTAGGAAATGCTTTAATTGGCGGTGACAGGAAAAACACGTGCTTTTAAGGTTCCGTATAAAAACAAGCATTCTTTATTTTTTAAATAAAAACATACACTCTTCTGTATTTTTCCTATGTTCTGGGCGTTCTGGCGTTTGGCTGTAAGTCGGACATGTGTTTAATGAAAATAAATGAAATGAAATAGGTTCTTGAGTTGATACATGAATTTCATATATTACCGTATAATCTTTATTTTTATTTTATATGTTGTGTGTTGTGGGAAACTCGGCGCTAACGGTATACACGTATAGTTTCCCGGGTGTGTTTGTGTGTGCGAAGTGTGATGAATCTGTATACATAGATATGTACCGAAGTATTTAACTATATAATAGCAATAGCATATCTTTATCAATGAAATGGTAAAACGCATTTTACTTATTGTGTATTTCTTGCAAAAGACCTGAAGCGAATACATTTTTTGTTGGTTTTATTTTGAATTATCTGTATGGTAGCTATCGTTAAACTTTAGGTTAATGATATCGATGATTATCAGAACAAAACCTATAAATCTAATATGTTGGTTACGTTACAGTAGCATCCAAAAAGAAATCCAATTCCTGTCACAATACTACTCTCGACAACTCTCAATCGTTTAACACTTTTCTTATTTTATTTTATACAATCGTGAAATACTCGTATAATGAAGCGCTTTTCAGTCCAGTACCGTATTTAAGATACGAAGCTTGCTGAGTGGCCTAAGTAAGGTAGGTACGAGATTGAAAAGCTTAATTATGTCACTATTGTATACAATACTTTTCTACGAGTGCTCTAAATGGGCAAGCCGGTAAGAATTGAGTTCGACGAATGCGTTACAATCTGCTGCCTCTATATACTTGAGTAACTTCAATCTCCCGGTAGATTGTCCGGCGCCCCCCCGACGACGGCCGATATATAATATTGTATAAAACTCCATTTTAGATTTATTGACGATGCTAAAATTAGTTTTAACCTGCGTTAACTCTTCTTCCTGTACCTATGTGGCTAATGATTGAAACTCACACAATTCATTCGTTATTTAATTGAAACAACTAGGACTCTAATCAAATGTAAGTGTAAGATTGTCCCGTTTATTTAAATAATGTATATACCTAGGTATGTGGCTATACGTTAGTAAAATCTAATAAATCGGGTGTTTCAAATCTAAATCTACATAAATGGTACTAAGTAATTTGTGTCAAATAGTAGAAGTATTCAAGTCAGTGCGTGGGGCACCACGAAGTTTCAAACGTTTTTTCTGAAACTAACATAATTTACAGATTAAACACAATCGCTCCGCGGTTCCTCGCGCCTCTTCGCTAACTCCTCGTCGTGGCGCTAGTGTTGCGCCACCCGACCACGGCGCCCGCGCATGGGTGACGCCAGCCCGCCCCCCTCCTTCATGGTCAACAAACCAAACTCCCTCAAGCTGAACAGCGTAGCGCGCAGCAGCAGTCGCTACTCCGCCCGCGATCCACGCTTAAGAACCTAAACCCCCCTAATATTCAACTCCAGTATTAAAGGGTATTATTTTCTACAATGAAGACTGAAGATCCGATCATAGTCAAATCCAGAACGCCGCGTTCAAGAGGACACAGCGATGGAGTCCGTGAATCCCTCCTCTCAGATTCAACCTCGGGAATTGATAAAGGCGATTCGAGCAGCACGTGTAGCGGAGATTCCTTTTCTAGTCCTGATATCAGTAGCAAAGATGAATTAAGAGGAAGAGGTTTTAGTAAGGATCAGAAAAACGCGCTTAATGAACTGAAAAATGGAAAAAAACCATGTAACATTACTGAGAATCCACAAGACAAGCACAAAATGAGAGATGTTGAAAGTGGATCAGCAAAGAAAGCTAAGATACCAGATGGTGGTTGGGGGTGGGTAGTAGTTGCATCCTCTTTTATCATATCTATGATCGCAGACGGTATCAGCTTTTCCTTTGGTTTACTGTACATTGAGTTTCTTGAAGAGTTTCAAGCTAGTAAGTCGACCACTGCCTGGATCGGTAGCCTTTTCATCGCCGTTCCACTACTCTCTGGACCTGTGATGAGTGCTCTAGTAGACAGATACGGTTGCCGAAGCATGACTATTTTGGGAGGAATTGTTTCGACACTTGGCTTCGTTCTGGCGTCGATCTCGACCTCGATAGAAACGATGATGATAACATTTGGAGTGATTGCTGGTTTGGGTCTTGGGTTAGTCTACGTCACTGCTGTTGTTTCTATTGCTTATTGGTTTGAGAAGAAGAGGAATTTAGCTGTCGGCCTGGGCGCATGCGGTACTGGCGTAGGGACATTTGTCTACGCACCAATGACTCAATACTTTATTGAAGAATTCGGTTGGAGAGGGACCATTTTATTACTCGCCGGTACTTTACTAAATCTTTGCGTATGTGGCTGTGTGATGAGAGACCCTGAATGGTGGATTTTAGAACAAAGAAAGGAAAAGGAAACCAAGCCAGAGAAGGAGAAAGATATTGAAAAGGCGAATGAACAGTTAGCCCTTATTCCCACAGCATCCAGTAAACGACCATATAAAAAATCTGCTTCACTCTGCGTGTCTGATGTTATACCGCAATCAAATAGGGAAATGAATGGAAGGGTTACGAAGTTCAAAGTACCACTGATGGAACGAGAATTCCATAATGTGCTTCATAAACATCAGAAACCTCATATTTCCAAAAACAACATGTTGACATTAGGATGGCCTGTCCAGGAGTTACCTAGAACCGAGTCCTTATACACGATACCATCATACTTGGAATCCACTGATCGTGTAAGTATCTCTTCTACGAGGAAAGCCAAATTTTTGTTTAAAGGCCTTGTGTAATAAAATAGTTCTTTATTTGTTTTAGGCGACGCAGAGGGTGCTGAAGCAATTGACACAATCACGAGTCATGTTGACAAAGACAACGGAAATGGTTTCACCGATTTTAGGCGAAGACAATGACCCTCCATGCGTCACTTTTCCAAAATACCCCATGCGTCGTTCCTATTCCGTAGACTTCTATTTCAGAAAGGAAGTCAGGAGATCTATCGACTATCAGCTGAAGAATCCTAACGCTGGTAGAGTGTTGAAAAAGTCGAAATCAGAAACAAAAGAAGATCGAGGCGTGCTCGTAAAGCAGGACAGCAAAGGCGACAGAAGGGATTGGCTGAAGAAACAGCTGTCAGTGAACCACCATTATTTAAAGGACTTGAAAATGCCTTTGAATTCCATTGGCCATAGAAACGCAATGTTGAACATAAATAGATACAGATTGAAAGCGTCTTCTTGTCCTGATATATTCAAGAATTCGATGGTTACCATTAATGATGAAGAAGAGGTAGGTAACTTATTTTTTACCATATTTAATATTTCCACAACATTAACATTACAAGTCTTTTAACAACTTTTTCTTCTTCTAGAAATGCTACGAAGACTGCTTAGTCTGCGTCTCGGATATGTTCAACGTGTCACTCTTCAAGAAGGCGACGTTCAACCTCCTCTGCGCAGGCACCATCATCCTGTTCATCTGGTTCATCGTGCCGTACTTCTACTTGGCCGAGCACATGATACACAAGGGATATAGTGAAGATGATGGCGCTGTTATGCTGAGTTTGATCGGGATCACCAATACCATTGGAATGGTGAGTCTTTTGTTTGTCTACTAGGTATATGGAGTTTAGGCTCATCAGTTGGTGAGATGATGGCTTATTGGTTGTCAATGGGGCTGGCCATGTGATACAATTAACATTTTATTGCTGTTTCTAATCCTTTTGATTTCGAATTTTGATAAGTAATATACTCGTAGTTCATCAAATAAACAATTTAAAACCGTTATAATGTTACTTTTAAAGTGTTTATAGACCTAATTTGTGCATGAATAATTTTAAATTGATCCTTTCCATATCAGATTTTTGTTAAATAAAAAGAGGTCTATTTTTATTTGCAATATTAGCCCACCAAATGAAGGAAAACTTAGAGGAACTAATTCGTGTATAGCCAAATTTTGGTGTAGTTGTAGGCAAAGGTGTCTTACACAACATACTAAAAGTACCGGTGGATGGGGGCGCCGCTAGCGGGGCGGAGGGGGTGCAAAGGTGCCTTATTTTGATTTTTCGTAAATAACTCGGTAACGGTGGCTCATACGAAAAAATGTTCTATCGCTTAAGTCATTCACATATAATTTTCTATAAATAATATTCTTTGCACTTTTTTGCTGGGATCAATGTTTAATGAGATATCGAGGAAATACGATAAACACTTTTTTAAACTTTCGGAGCTAATATTTACGAAAGTATTAGTTTTATTCCAAAATTTATATAAATTACCCTCATTTGTTTTAAAATACCTATCCAACGATATCCCACACTTTAGGGTTAGAGTAAAAAAAAAAGTTACCCCCCCACTCCATGTGTACGGGAGGTACCCGAAAAAATAATATTTTTACACATTTTATTTTAAAACTTTGTGTGCGTAATTAAAATACATATTACTCATACGAAATTTCACTTGTCTAGTACTAGCCATCACTGAATAGGGTGAGCAGGGTGCCTACCCTTTTAGTTTCGGCATGTCCGTCTGTCCCCGTCTGTCCGTCCACGGCTTTGCTTAGTGATATTTAGTACTAGACGTCTAGACGGATAGATGGGGTCAGACGGACATGGGGAAACTATAAGGGTAAGAAGTGAGGTAGCAGGGTGAGCAGCTTGCTCAGTGATGGTTAGTACTAGAAAATAAAAAAATCGTATGGGTATGTGTTTTGTTCACGCCGGCAAAGTTTTAAAATAAAATCTGAAAAAATATTATTTTTTCGGGTACCTCCCGTACACATGGAGTGGGGGGGTAAATATATTTTTACTCCAACCCTAATGTGTCGGATATCGTTGGATAGGTCTTTTAAAAAAAATAAGGGTATTCTAAAACTATTTTTGGATAAAACTAATACTTTCGTAAATATTAGTTCCGAAAGTTTAAAAAAGTGTTTATCGTATTTCCTCGATATCTCATTAAACATTGATCCCAGCAAAAAAGTGCAAAGAATCTTTTTTATAGGAAATTATATGTGAATTAATTAAGCGATAGAACATTTTTTCGTATGAGCCACCGTTACCGAGTTATTTACGAAAAACCAAAATCAGGGATCTTTACACCCCTCCCTCCCCGCTAGCGGCGCCACCATCCACCGGTACTTTTAGTATGTTGTGTAAAATACCTTTATCTACAACTACACCAAAATTCAGCTATACACGAATTATTTCCCCTATCAGGCAGTTAAGCGTCTTCGTTTGGTGAGCTATATTAGGTCCTTACCTTTTTCCGAAATATTTCTTCCACTTCAATTATCTTGTTTACTAGCCTTAATTGCCCGCGTCGTTAAACGGCCTGTTTACTGTTAACATTTAACGAGTTCTTGGAGTACCTACCTGTTTGCTAATATGTGCGAAGTGCATGGTGGGGGGTAACGTGAACGATCGCAGTGCATAATTTGACAAGAATATAAACTGCAAAGGGCTCTTGACAATATCAAATTTTCAAAATATTTGACATCACCTATGTCAACCTCACATCACCTACCTCAAGTCGGCCAACTGTCAAAATAGTGAATCAGCAAGAGACATAATCATAATTATACGTACGGAGTACAAGCCATTCATAAAAACGACCTCCTAGCCCAGTCGGTAGTGACCCTGCATACGAAGCAGGAGGTCCCGGGTTCGAATCCTGGTCAGGGCATTTATTTGTGTGTTTATCACAGATATTTGTTCCTGAGTTATGGGTGTTTTCTATGTATTTAAATATTTATCCATATTTATATATTATATGTATGGTCGTCAGTACCCATAACACAAGCCTTATTGAGCTTACTGTGGGCCTGAGTCGATTTGTGTAAGATTGTCCTATAATATTTATTTATTTTATTTTATAAAAAAAAAGATTGAACCCCTGCCTAAGAGATCGCGCCACAATGATGCACAGAGCGAATACCAATTTCCTATGTGAAACATTTGTACGAGTATGTTAAATGTTGTAACACATTTGCGCGGTATTAAAATCATTGACACAATTAACTGACAGTTCATCATTTTGTAACAAACTTACACGGTCTATCAATGGACATGTGTACCTGATTTTTAGGGTTCCGTAGTTAACTAGTTAGCACTTTATTCTTTAAAAAAAATCGGAAAAAATTATGAAAGTGAGGCCTAATAAGTACTTTAAATGAAAACTATTGAATTATCCGGTTTTGAGTTATCGCAAGAAGTTGTCATTTCATAGTAAAAGAACGTAAGTGCCTCAAAATATATTATAAATAATTATAAATAAAAAAGAACCGACTTAACTTAGCCTCCACCTTTCCAAAGGCAAACGCGCGAGCTCCTGTAAAAATACTCAAATCACTATAGGTGTGCTTATAATAATTGAAGAGTTCCCTCGATTTCTCCAGGATCCCATCATCATATCCTGACCTGATGACAATGGGACCAACTGTGAAGTATACTCTTTCAAACAACAAAACAATTTTCCAATCGGTGCAGCCGTCTCCGAATAATCGATGAATATACGTAATAATAATTTTAAACAAAAAACAACCGACTTCACTTAGCATCCACCTTTCCAGAAGCAAATGCACGAGCTGCTGTAAAAAATACTCAAATCACTGTAGGTGTGCCTATAATAGTTGAAGAGTTCCCTCGATTTCTCCAGGATCCCAGCATCAGATCCTGACCTGGTTACAATGGGACCAACTGTGAAGTATACTCTATCAAACAAAAAAATAACTTTCAAAATTGGTCCAGCCGTTTTCGAATAATCGGTGAACATACATAAAAAAAAATATAGCAAAAACAAAGATCCCGACGAATTGATAACCTCCTCCTTCGAAATCTTGAAGTCGGTTGAAAACGACCTTTTGAGCGGATGTATTGTGGCTGGCAACTATGGAACCCTATACTGAGCATGGCCCGATATGCTCTTGGCCGGTTTTTTTAGACTAGAAGAATATCGGTCAATTTCGCCCATGTACACCAAAATTGCGTGGACAATTTATGAATGAATTAATTCTTAATGTGTCCAATTCTTAATGTGTGTGTGCAATTTTGAATCTTACTGTAACTATCTTTATTTTTAGCCATGTCAGGGAACATTTTTAACGAAACTAGTAGGGCCGGATTAACCATCCCCAGGGCCCCTAGGCAATGCAATTCATGGGCCCCTCTTTGTAAAAAATAATTTTCGGTCAATATTTTTTCTAATACCACGACGGTGGCAAACAAGTATACGGCTCTCCAGAGGATTCACATGCGCGTTGCCTACCCTAAAACTTAACTTTTATATTAACTCTATTTATCTCTTTTCTCTTTCTTTTCTTTTATTTTACTCCTATATTAACTCATCTAACTTTTTAGGGTATAGTACTCAACATAGTGCTTTTTGTTTCGTCATGTCTATGTGTCTGTTTGCGGTTTAGCTTAGCGCTTGAGGCTTGAGGGTTCAAAAATAGGAAAAAAAAATTAAGAATGCTTATTGAATCTTTTATGAGTTAAGTATCGCAAAAATATATCACTTCTTATACGGCGTTTACGGTTGCATGTTCGTGCTCGCGTCAGTGCTTGTCGAATCATTCGCGTACGAGTGCCAACACGAATGTTCGTTCACATATTCGTCTCCCCGTACAACCCCCCCGAATCCAAACGAGCGCGAATATGCGCGCAAAACCGAGACGCATGATATGTAAACAGTCCGCACGCTATTCGCCTCGTCATTCGGCTCGTCACTCGCGCGTAAGTGTAATCGCAACATTAGTTAAAGTACTTTTAGGTGTGTGTATTTATGTATTGAGCAGGGTCTAAAATGCTCTTAGCCGATTTTTTGGATACAGAATCGTTCATAAAGAAAATCTACATAGCAATTGAAAAAATATTAAAAGTTCAGTCAGCTGGATAATTTTGTCGTGGCTCCTCAGATGGTAGCTTCTAGTCAACGTCTTAACGTTAAACGTCTCAGTCTTCTTTTTTTACCGACACTGTTTTGTGAGAGTGGTAAAACTTAACGTTGTCCCCACTAAAAAGGACTACTCTTGTCACAATGTATTCTGAAAAACCACTGCACATAAAAAATCGAAAGACGTAACACACGTTACTTGTCTTCTAAAAACACTTTTGTAGTTTTTATGTATTTTTTGACCATTATTTATTTAACTGACGCTAGAAAAACCGAAAATATCATCTGATTGTCGGTGATGAAAGAGAACGGCATAAAACGAGATTTATGTGTGTGGAACTTTCGAACTTAAAAACGCATTTTTCTTTTAAAAAAAGTGATCATAAAATGGGCCCAAAAGGGGTATACATTTAATTTTTTTACAAGCTTGATTTCAACAATAATTTCACCCTTGTTCACGGGGCCCCGCGTGATAGCCGATAGTTATTTTATTTTATTAATATTACCTATATACTGTAGGAAACATTTTCATTTTCCACTGTGCAAACGCGGGCCCCTAGCCGATAAATACAGATTTTCCAATTAATATTTAACTCCATGAAACAATTTCATTTTCCACTGTTCACCCGCACGGCCCCTAGCCGACATTGGCATATACAAATTTCCCAATTTAATTTTCACTTTATTTCTGTATACGCGGGGCCCCTGGTCGATGCGGGGCCCCTAGGCAGTTGCCTACTCTGCCTAAAGGCTAATCCGGCTCTGGAAACTAGGTACAGTCACCGGCCATAGTATCTTCCTACACGAATGCCGCAAAAATATATGACCCGTTCTTATTTGTAGGGCCATAAGAGCGTGTCACATATTTTTGCGGCCTTCGTGTAGGAAGATGCTATTGACTGTGACTGTACTTGTTTACATTATTTGAGATAAGACAATAAAAGGCAAAACGCACGTTTTAAAATCGTTTTCCTAATCTTTTCTAATCTTAAAAAAAACCGACCAAAAGCGTGTCGGGCCACGTTCAGTGTAGGGTTCCGTAGTTTTCTGTCCGTCATAGTAAGTGTCCCCATTTAAGAGTTTTTGAAAGCACGTCATTTCATTGTGATTTTGTAGAAATTACAGGTACAATAAACACCTGCTTATACGCTTAAAACAAACTTAGTTCAGAAATTATTTTGAAATTTTTTTTCAAAAACGATTCAACCTATCAAGTTCAAAATAATTTTCCTAGAAAGTTTTTATAAAGTTCTACTTTTGAGATTTTTTTCATATTTTTAAAACTTATGGTTCAAAAGTTAGAGGGGGGGGGGGGGGGGGCACATTTTTTTAAACTTCTGGAGCGATTATTTCCGAAAATATTTACATTATCAAAAAATGATTTTAGTAAACCCCTATTCATTTTTAAATACCTATCCAAAAATATATCACACGTTAGGGTTGAAATGAAAAAAAAAATAACTCCCCACTTTACGTATAGGGGAGGTACCGTAATAAAACATTTTCTTCCACTTTTTATTTTACCACTTTGTCGGCGTGATTGATATACATATTAGTACCAAATTTCAGCTTTCTAGTGCTAACGGTCACTGAGATTATCCGCGGACGGACGGACGGACGGGCAGACATGGTGAAACTATAAGGGTTCCTAGTTGACTACGGAACCCTAAAAACGAGGTACATATTAAAACAATTTTTTCTCAAATTACTATAACATTTTATTTTCTCCCATCCTTATTGTGTAACGTCCAGATTTTCTACGTTCCGTGATCATGGCTCGCTATAAATAGGCTTCCTAGAATCATAAATCAATATTCAGGCGCCTGGAGGGCCTAGATGTCCTGCGCGGCACTTGTTGCACGTCAGTTAGTGGAGGTGGGTCTTGGGTACACATATTTAGTACCAGTTAAAGAGCTCTGGTTAATGTTGTGCGTAGGACTCTACGGTTAAAGGTTAAAATGTTTATTATTTGCTGTGTAACTTTGCTGGGGTAGATTTCTTAGGTTAGGATGCGTGATTGGGGTTCAGTTGTGATATTTGAAGTAACTGTATTTTGTATTTATTTAATTGTAAAGTCATGTACGTAGAATTAAGATTTTACATTATTATAACTCAGACCACAAACAATAGGTGTTTAATTAAACAATAGGTACATTGTCTATCTCTCAAGCTGTTTTGATATGTCTTCTTGAAGAACTACGCATTATTGTGTATCTTTAATGTATTACTGTTTTGAAAAAATTAATACCGCCGAGTTTTTTGCCGGTCATAATACTTCTCGGGTCAGAGGTGTAGGGTAAGAACTGGTGGTAGTTTTTTTTCTCTCTGACTTTCATAAGTGCATTGTACTGTGCCTAAATTTAAGAATAAATATCTTTTATCTTTTTTGTTTACCCTGAGTCATGTCATGAGTCTGTCAGGGCATACAACATTATCTTAAAAACTAAACAATAAACAAATTTTCATTACTCAAGATTAATACAACAGCGCAAATTTTCTAATAAATACAACTGTGACAATGATTCGAAGTTTGGAGTATTTTGTTCTACAACACAATCAAAACGTATATACCTCTACATGTATATACGTTTTGATTCAATACAAAGGAAAGCACACAACTACAAACATTAAAATGGGAAAATGGCCATCGTAGGTGGTTTAAACAAGACTAGGATTATGTATGTTATTTTTACACGACTTCAAAATTTAAAGAAAATCCTCAGTTCGGTTCCATGTTTTTCTTTAAGTGAGTGAGGACAAAATTTTAACCTTAGATTCTCTCTATTTTAATTTTAAGTTTTAATATGTTATATCCAGTGACATTGTAATAAGCCATACGATAAATAATAATTGTGAGTAATTCCCATTATTAATACGTCTGCAGTTAGACTTCAAGTCTCAACTCAGTCAAAGTTTTCATACATTTAGTATGGTTTAATGCCACAAATCTGGTGAAAGACCAGTTTAAAAATCAAGATCAATCAAGATCTTTACTTGGCTTAAAATATGTTGAAGTTTACCTAGCACAAAGATATTTCACGCATGTGATTGTTTTTTGCTATGGTTATTATAGCGTTTGAACTAATTCCTATTGTTAGGTACTTATTGTAGCATGTTTGGGCAGTAGGTAAAGCCAGGTCAACGACCGAACCGGCACTAATCGATTAATCTCTCGAAATGCAACGTTGCAATGATGTCATCATTCCTTTCCATTACTAACACGAGTGAGATGCAAGCGCGATCTAACTGGCTGGACCCAATTTTATAGAGCTTTAGCTGTAGTCTGTCCGGAAAGAGAAGTCTCATAGAATGTATGATCTCTCATATAAAAACCGCGACACTCGTATACGCTTTACTCGTATACATATTTTTGCACTACTTTCCCCCATCAGAAAGTTTTGGCAATGATATAATCTAATTATTTATATAATTTCTCATAATACTGCATCAAAATTAGAATTCTAGGATTTGTATTCTTAAGGTGGTTTGCATTCTTTGCCCTTTGCCCTTCACACTTTACAGCTACCAGATGCCCGGATCTAGAAATAAGCATAGTAGGTATAGCAAACTAACGAGAGGGTTTCGTCGCTCTCATTATTGTGTCATATCTGACGTGGCTAGCTTTCCGTCTAAAACCTTTTAGTGCTTGTCACTTCATTCACAAGGTGACAGTGGCAGAAGGGTGTCAACTATTGGGCCTTGTCGATGTCGACGCCGACACGAAACGATGTCGTTACGCCTCTATTACAGAGCGGGAAAACTGCTACGAGTACAAGCTACGACGTAGCGCTTCGAGCGTAGCTCAGAATAAAATGAGTTTAAGATCCGTGCGGCCATAAAGTAATTTGGATTAGGCTTTTGGAGTCTATCTACGCTAAGTTTGCACTGACTTTGTAGTGACAATTTGTATGTGAGCTGAGTTTCCGATATTTCAGCAGTCAAATGCGCCATTATAAAATAGCCATGCGTCATTACGTATATGGAAAAATATCCCGTTTTTCATAGTAGTTATAATTTCTATAGTATACAAGGTGTAACAAGGTGATCCGTTTAAAGGCATAATTGGTATCGTAATATATATATATATATATATATTTTTTTATATTAAAATATGAAAGTCTAAAAAAAAAAACCACGCGACAAAAAAAATGGTTTTGTATGGAGGGTCGGCCGGCTGGGAGGACGTGTCCTATATAAAAAGATTTTTGGGCGTTCAAATTTTTTTTCTCTTACTTTTTCTCAGTCGCAACACGTCATCACTATTTTTGTTACATACTGCATCTACAGTACGAATATAATTAAGATATCTGCATTTGCCTGGAATATAATATGATATATTTATACGTTCGCTTAAATGTTTTTACTCAATACGGTACCAACTTACCAAGCAAAACACGAATCCATTTTCTTAGCCTTGCTACCACCCCTATGTAACCTTGACTTAATTTCAGTATGCAATCTATAACCAACCTTATCTACTAGTGAACTAGCGTTGTATTTGTATGATTGCAAACAGCTGTTGTTAAGCATTATAGTAATTTATTTGGCTTTTAATGTCTTCCTAATGTATTAGAACTTTTATATCTACCTACTTGTTTATGATAACTTATTTGTATGGTCTGACAGGGAATTGATGTATGATGTTTCTATTTTATCGACTTTGTATTGTATATCACTACATAGTATAAAACAAAGTCGCTTTCCGCTGTTTGTCCCTAACAGGCTTAGATCTTTAAAACTAAGCAAAGGATTTTGATGCTGTTTTTTTTAATAGATAGAGTGATTCAAGAGGAAAGTTTATATGTATAATACATGCATAATATAGTAGAGAAACACTGATGATTTTAGAGGTTTCTAATGTGATGTCGTAAATAAACCCATTTTTTGCGCTTACATTGCAAACGCTGGCCGACTCCTAAGAGATAGATCAAAATAATGTACTACAGTATTGTACATCTTAAAAAGGTCTACAAAAAAGTTCCCGATGGTATATGTCTATCTCTTAGGGATAACCCAAAATAACCATTTTTTATCCCGTGCGAAGCCGGGGCGGGTCGCTAGTGAAGTTATAATAAAGACACATTAAAAAGAATAACGTTCTTTACCATGGACGAGTTAAAAACGGACCGACAATGTCTATAAAAGATAGCTTTCCCATGGTTCAGGCTATGCCGTGCCGGCTAAAATCAGGGTCAATAGAAAAATAAAATAAGGTAGATAAATATGGCTGATTGACAACTATGTTTCTAGACAAAGAAAGTATTTGACACATGACAAAATACTATTAAAGAAATGAAATTAGTTTTCATTTTAATAAAAGTAATATCAGATATTTTTATATCATTGTAATGTTTATTCCTCTAGTTTAAGCATAAGTAACCTTATATTGTTGTGCCTGTGTTTCGAATAAATGGGCTATTTAATTTAAATTTGTAACCTACACTTTGTTTTTAATTTGGAGAGTTTTAAATTATTTCGACTCAGAATCACGAGCTCTTTAGATCTTTATAGGACACAAAAAGGGTCCCAAAAATTTCATATTTTTTTTGTTAGTTGATTGGGAAAACGGTAACGGAATGGAAAAAAACTTAGGACACATTTTTTGTCCTAATAAAATCGAAAGAGCTCGTGATTTTGAGTCGAAATCACCTAAAATTTCCCAAATAAAAAAAAAGTGGAACAACTTTAAATAAAATGGACCAAATACTTCATTCATTCAATCGTGGTAAGGCTACTCGTTTTGTATAGAAAACGAGTACCGGGAATGCGGGATCACACCTTATTTGTAAGCTAGGACAATTTTGCGCGCCATCGGATAACTTTATTTACTTTGTGTTCGGGACATTGCTCTTTCCCTTTTCAGACACCGGACAGACATATCCGTCCCATGGGATATATCGCGTAAACGGAGCTTACCTATACATTTATCTTGTCAACGGGTCGTGTTTATCGCTTAGTGTTCACTTGACTTGACTGATTGTAGATAGTGCCAGCTAGTAAATTTGTATAAAATAATTTTAAACAAAAAAGAACCGACTTCACTAAGCATCCACCTTTCCAACACCAAATGCTGGATCTGCTGTAAAAAATACTCAAATCACCATAGGTGTGCCTATAATAGTTGAAGAGTTCTCTCGATTTCTCCAGGATCCCATCATCAGACCCTGACTCTGACAATGGAACCAACTGTGAAGTATACTCTTTCAAACAAAAAAAGAATTTTCCAAATCGGTCCAGCCGTCTTCGAATAATCAGTGAACATACATAAAAAAAAAACAAAGATCCCGACGATTTGATAACCTCCTCCTTCGAAATCTTGAAGTCGGTTGACAAGAGTAAATTAATTATAATAAAAATAAAAAGGTTTTTTAATTATTAATTAATTTACTTCCAATCTTAGAATAACTAAAATCTATAAACCCACTAAAACTTTGTATATTAACCGTTTTATTTCAGATTTTTTTTCATTTAGGTACTTACCACTCTAAACCAAAATGATATGTTGTAAGTTTCACAATATCCATTGCGTGGTAAGACTCATTCAGTAGGTACATAACTGAAAATTTTAAGTGTTTTAGTAGAAATTCTTACATAATTTCTTTTAACATTTCGTTGTCCTCTTGTCCCGAGGCTGGACAAAAATAATTACATAGATATCCATTCTGTTGATAACGACAATTTTAAACAAAAACGAACCGACTTACTTAGCCTCCACCTTTCCAAAAGCAAATGCTCGAGCTGCTCTAAAAAATACTCAAATCACTATAGGTGCCTATAATAGTTGAAGAGTTCCCTCGATTTCTCCAGGATGCCATCATCAGATCCTGACCTGGTTACAATGGGACCAATTGTAAATCCAAATGGGTCCAGCCGTCTTCGAATAATCGGTGAACATACATAAAAAAATAGCAAAAAAAAAACAAAGATCCCGACGAATTGATAACCTCCTCCTTCGAAATCTTGAAGTCGTTTGAAAATTATATAAACATTTGATTGATTGTTTAAATATTTATTCTTGAGAAAAACGCGGATAATAAAGTGGTATACATCAGCATCATGAAAGGAATTGTGACCCAAATAACACCGAAGAATGAATCGGCGTGAAATCAATTATCTGTCTGTCTGAGTCTGAGTATTGCGATCACCTCGAAAACATCCGTTCAGAATATTTGGCACAGATATGAAAACCGGGGACAGTGGGAACTGGAGACGTCTATTTTTGGTTCAAAATGCGAATTATAACATAGGTATATAATTTATTTTCTATTTAAAAACTACCTACAACATTAAAACTAAAAACTGCCTACAAAATTCTAACTAAAAGAAAACTGAGAATTTAGGTAAGGTCACCGAGATCCGAATATTATATCATACGATTTTATGCTAACATGGGACTCATGGAACGTGCAACTGTGCCGAAATATGGGTGCTCCAACACACAAATAACCCGATTCTAATTAGTCATGTAATTACATCATGTCTCGGTGAACCTCAATGATTCCTCTTTCTAGAGCGGTAGGTAGTATTCACATTTTAAAATGATAATGATCGTTATGATGAATTTGGATTTAGATGATAGCTCAATACCTCGCGTGATAGGCTTCACCCATCGTGACATTGGGCATCTCAATCGATGAAAAGCTAGAATATCTTCTATGTCTCCAGGCAGTGATTTTTGAACATATTTCCCCCAAATGGAACGGATACGTTGTATGCATTTTATACTGTGAGTTGGTTGTGTTTTTTGGCAAAGGTTGCGTGACACACCGCGATGGTACTTATTACGGGGTTTTTTAATTAGTTCAGATGTTGAGGCACATGTACTGTACCACTTACCACCACTAGATTTAATGACTCGATTTTAAGAATAATTGATATAATTCCGCGAAAAAAACGTTCGCAATGTCAAATCAAATGCGAATGCGAAGAATCATTTAATTAAATTCGATTGCAAAATGAATAGAGATAATAAGTATGAGAAACGAAGGGTAACGTGTATTTTTTCCATGTCCTTAAATATAGGTACAAGTTATTACAAGCATCAAAGACCGAAATCAAAGATAAAAGTGTAAAAGATGGTTCCGAAATACGCTTTATTTAGATGCCATTTTGATGACAAAATAAATCATTTTGATGACAAATCAGAAACAAATCAAACCCCTAATTTTAAAGATAAAATACTGCTCCTGGATTAGATTTTTTGTTTGCTTACATAATTTGGCTTTTAATATCACAACTGCTGTATTCGACACGCAATGCCGAATTTATCGACCTTGTCCTTGAAGGTCATTTCTACACGCTAACAAGGGTAATGCCCTGATAACGTCATAATGTGAAACACGCTGATTTCTGGGGTTCCGTATTTAAATGGTCTACTATCCGCATACGATACGGCATACATAAGTAAGTAAGTTTACTTATCTTTGCATACGGTTATACATATAAAAGCCTCCCAAGTCCAACGTGACTTTTGGTAGTTTCCAGCCACGTAGTAGGATGTTAACTAAATTGTATCAACCAAGGTACTTTGGAATGTGAGCAGCCATGTTGTATTGTATGACGTTGTGGAACTGCCTTTAGGTTGGAAATATAAATATATTAATTACTAGCTGTGCCCGCGGCTCCGCCCGCGTGGAATTCGGTCTGTGTCAGAAAGCGGCTAATTCACCCCTAATTTCAATCCCGTTATCCTGGAGGCGGAACCTGAAGTAAAGTACAGTAGTCCTAATAAAATATTTTACAATTGCCACTAAATGAAACTACACTCAAAAACCGGCCAAGAGCGTGTCGGGCCACGCTCAGTCCGTAGTTTCGTTAGGGTTCCGTAGTTTTCCGTCCGTCACAGTAAGTATCCCCACTTAAGAGTTAAAATAACACCGCCATGTAGGATATGATATGAGCGTTCCACGTACAGCGACATCTATCGGCAAATTAAGTAAACTATTGCGCGCGAGCTTAAAGTATGGAAGATGAATTGCGTGAACCGATTTTCACCGTTTTTACTTTACTTGAAAGCACGTCATTTTATTGTGATTTTATAGAAATTACAGGTACAATAAACACCTGCTTATACGGTTAAATTACAAACTTAGTTCAGAAATTATTTTGTAATTTTTTTTTCAAAAACTATTCAACTTATCAAGTTCAAAATAATTTTCCTAGAAAGTTTTTATAAAGTTCTACTTTTGAGATTTTTTTCATATTTTTAAAACTTATGGTTCAACAGTTAGAGGGGGGGACACATTTTTTTAAACTATTGGAGCGATTATTTCCGAAAATATTTACATTATCAAAAAGTGATTTTAGTAAACCCCTATTCATTTTGAAATACCTATCCAACGATATATCACACGTTAGGGTTGAAATGAAAAAAAAATCACTCCCTACTTTACGGTCACTGATACTATCCGCGGACGGACGGACGGACGGGCAGACATGGCGAAACTATAAGGGTTCCTAGTTGACTACGGAACCCTCAAAAATGGATACTTTTTTTATCCTATTCATTTTTTTGGCATGATTTAAACGACATAGAGTAGTAGGTGTTTATCGGACTTGAGGTGCACTTGGAGGGGGGGGGGGGCATGACCCATGCAAATTTAACTCAATCGAGTGTAGTGGCTACCCCCCTCCCCCCCCTTTTAGATGTTGAATTTTTATAGGCTACGTATAACCTGGCTGGGGATTTTCTTGAATTGGAATTAGTAATCCTTAATTAAGTGATTTCCAGGATAACAATTCAAAAAAAACCGGCCAAGAGCATGTCGGGCGATGCTCAGTGTCGAGTTTCGTAGATGCCGCCCCGTTACAAAACATCCGTTCAAAAGGTCGTTTATGAAGGGATATTTGGCGGCGCTTACGTCATTTTACTATCCGGCACTTCCTTTCACTATGCGTTTTTGACTGATAATTCAAAAACGGCTGAACCGATTTAATTCAATATAGTTTTTAGTTTTTATTGAAAGTTCTTATCAGGCCTCACCAAATTTCAGCTTTCTAGTGCGAACGGTAACTGAGCTAGACCGCGGACAGCCGAACGGACATGGCGGAACTATAATTACGTTACTGTAGGTAATGAATTTTCATACGTTTTTACCACACTGTCACAGATGAGTACACTGATGTTCGTTACTGGTTGCCATAATGGTGGTAATTACATACGGTTCCGAACGCGGAATAGAGGATTTATGATATTGGTGTAGATCAAGATATTTATTCTTCAATGTAAGCACATTACAATGCACTAATGAACGTCAGAGAAAAATAAAATACGCGAGTGTCGTAGAACACTCGGTTGGAACGAAGTTATGTTATTGAATTTTATTTCATTTTTGACTTTTTCGTAAATTTTGTGGTTTTAATTTTTTTTGTATTTTTTTGAAATTTTGAAAGTTTTGAATTTTTTGAAATTTTTGAAGTTTAGATATTTTGCCATTTTTGCTATTTTTTATTTTTTTTTTACTTTTAGGTTCTCGACTTTTTTTCACTTTTGTAACTTTGTCACTTCTCACTTTCACTTTTCACTACACTTCACTTCAATTTATTCTATTTTATATATTTTTTATTTCATTCCATTATACATGTTCCTCAATCGTATGGGTGTCGCGTTTTCGTGACGTGACGCTTTTTCGTGACGGTCACGTGACTTTTTTTCGCCTAGCCCCCCATCCGCGAACCGTCCGATAAGGAACTTCGTTCCACAACTACCACCGGTTCTGGCCCTACACCTCTGGCCCAAGAAGTATTATGACCGAAAAGAAACTCGACGGGACTTATTTTTTTCAAAAGAGTAATTTATTAGATTTTAAAGATACAAAATAATGCGTAGTTCTTCAAGAAGACATATCAAAACAGCTTGAGAGACAGATAATGTACCTATTGTTTAATTATAAAGAAAAATAAATCCTAATCTGACTGCTTCACAAAACGTTTGACATGTTTTCCTACCTAAACGGTGTCCTATAAATGTTAGATGATTTTGTAGTAGTTTTTTGGTTTGGGCCATGCATCTTTGTCCGTCACATATAGTACTGGAACCTGCAATAACCCTTTGACATTCATGACATTTTCAAATATTTCTTAAGAGCGGGTAAAGGTACATTTAAAGCATCGACGGGTAACATGTTATAAATATGAACACCTTGACCGAAAAATTACAAATGATTTCAATACCAAATTTCATCTAAATACGTACAGCGGTTATTGGTTGTTTCTGCCCCATGTAAACTTCCACCCCTTTTGCATCCGCTTAAGGGATAATTTTCGAGATAAAATTATTTTATTTCCTTTTCCAGAGCTCAAAATTATCTCCATACCAAATTTTATCTAAATCGATTCTGCGGTTAATAATTCCCTATACAAATTTCCAACTCCCTTTTCACCCCTTTAGGGTTGATTTTCGGGGTGAAAACTATCGTTTGTCCTTTCTTGAGACCCATACTATACCAAATTTCATCTTTATCAGTTCAGCGGTAAAAAAATCCTCATACCAACTTCTAACCCCCTTTTCACCCCCACAAGGGTGTATTTTCGGGATGAAAACTATTCTGTCGTTTCTCGGGACTGAAATTATCTCCATACTAATTTCTATTAAAAAATCTCCATACAAACTTTCAACCCCCTTTCCACCCCCTTTTCAAATTTTTTGGACCTACCGTTCAAAAGTAAGATGGGGGGGGGGGGCGATCTTTTTTGAAGATGAAACTATCCTTTGTCCTTTCTCGAGACCCATACTATCTCTATACTAATTTTCATCTAAATCAGTTCAGCGGTAAAAAAATCATCATACCAACTTCCAACCCCCTTTTCACCCCCACAAGGGTTTGCAAACTATCCTATGACGTTTCTCGAGACTCAAATTTTCTCCATACTCATTTCTATCTAAATCGTTTCAGCGGTTAAAAATTCTCCATACAAACTTTCAACCCCATTTTAACCCCCACCAGGGTTGATTTTCGAGATTAAAACTATATATTATCCTTTCCCGGGACTCAAACTATCTCTATGCAAAATTTCATCAAAATCCGTTCAGCCGTTTTCACGTGATGCGCGGTCAAATAAACAGACAAACAGATAAACAGACAAAAATTCTAAAAATTGTTGGAACGTGTTCTGTTATCGATTCTAAGTATCCCCAGCCAACTTTTTTTCGATTATCTTCCATGTACAGACTTTCGACCCTCTTCAGCTTTATTATATGTATAGATTATTAAACTTACGCCGTTCGTCTGTCTGTTACATTACAGGGCTTTACTTCAAGATCAGTTATAGGTTTTTTACTATTACATTTGAATTAAATCACTTTCACATTGTCCGATCCGATATCGGATGTCGGATAGGACCACGAAGAAGACAAATTTAAAATTTGTGTAATTCAATATTTTTTCTTAATATATTCAAAAAATTACTTAATGCCATAGGGTACTCTCTAGTAGCTTCTTTTTTCCTTTGGCCATCAGACATCCGATATCGGATCGGATAGTGTGAAAACGCCTTTTGTTATTTCTGTAACGGTTTAAATAACATACAAACCTAAATATCGATGAACGTCATAATAAAGAAAAATATAATGCATATAGTCTGGCTGGCCAAAAAGTGTAGTAACAGTGGAAGTAATAAGCTATACTCTCAGTAGCGAGGGTACTAGCGTAAGAAAGTGACAGTATAGTTCTCTCTGGCTATGCTTGAAGTAAAACAAACCCTGACCAAACTCTAATAACAAATAATAAAAACAAGTCAAGCGCGAGTCGCTCTTAAAGAAAAAACAAATTAATAGTACGGAACCCATGGGTGCCTGGTAGACTGGCACATAACCGGTTTTATTAATATCGACACTGGAAATTTCAAATGTCGTAAGGGACAAAGGTCCACTTTTCAGGAGAGCCAAAAAACAAAATCAAAATTTAAAAAAAATCGTAACTTGGTAAATATTCATCCGAATTGGATGGTTCTTATATATATTACTTTCAAAAAGCTTTGTCTACATCAAACTAACAGTTATATATTTGTAAACTCAATAGTTTAGGAAATAGTGTCCCTTACGCAATAAATTTACTAGTAATATGCCCCTTACGCCTCCAAAAAATCTTACTATATTTATGAAAATCTCTTACGCCAAAAACTAAAATACAATCTGACTGTAGTAACTCACAAACAACATTCTACATTGCGATTTTTTCTGTTGTAAAGTCATTCTAGTTTCCAGGTTATTGAAGTAAGTAGCCAAAAAATTTATGAAAATGTAAACTTCTGTATTCACAATTGTATTATTTTCATAGCCGAAGATTTAAGCAGGTTACAAGTTATAGGAAATAAAACAAATATATTTTTATATTTTTTAATGAACGTGAAAAAAGAACACAAGGAATTTTCAATCAATAATAATATTAATGTTTATCAAGCCAGAGGTTAAGCCAGAGCTTGAGTTTTTACCATTGCTCATCATATCACTTCTCAGTCTTCTCACTAATTTTATGAAGAGAATTGACAACCGCCACTGTGTACCGCCACGGCAGTAACAATGGAACGTTTTCTGATGATATAGTCGTCTTTCCTATGTTAACTATTTTTAATTTTCCCATAAAAAAGATTTATTTGTTTCTCGTACCTTCTAATCAACATTTTGAGTAACTATTACAGTACCAACTAAATAACAATCGTAAACTACAATTATCTAAAAAGAACTTTCAAAATGAGTATCGTCTGTTTAATAGCTAAAAAAACAATGGTAATCTCTGATATCAGTATTAGGTACTTAAAGTAAAATCAGTCAAAATAAGTGTGCACTTAAAAATACTTTGTTATAGCCGAGGAGTCGGCAAATACTCCGAATTTGACAATATATCATCTACTGATACATTTTTAACAAGGAACAATCACATTTCTCAATAACTAACAGCTAGGACTTAGCAGAAACCACTGCAGTAGTATGAAAAGTAGAACTTTCCTCTGTACAAATTATCGATTGACCTTAATGACGCATGTAATCGCTACCAACAGATAATAAATATTAAACAGAGCAAAGTCGAATTAGGTATAAAGTTAAATTTTTAGTAACAGTAAGTATTATTAAATTATCTACTAAATTATAATTATCGAAACAAAAATTTTAACTTTTTCTGAAATAAAACACAATTTTATCTCCTAATAGATCTCTTTGACGCTTGACTCCTCCTTATTACTCCTCTTGACTCTTCAATCTTCTCGTCTTCTTCGTCAGTCTCCGCTAGTGTGTCAGCGACTCCATGCAAATATGGAAAGTTAGAATATTCATTATGAAAACGCTTTGGAATTGTACCGTTCTTGCATAAGCGCTTCAAATCATTATATTTTGCTACGGACAAGGGTAGTCTTGTTTCGTATAAAAGTTTTAATTGAATCACTTCTTCTTCAGCCTGGTTTACATTCGAATCCAGTATAGTTTCCTGCTCTTGAAGTTTTTTACCCTTACCTTTCCCCTTGCCCTTTCCCTTGCCCCTCTTTGGTCTTGTGTCAATCACACGTTTTTCATAAAGTTGAAATTTGTGAACCTGGCTTCATTGAATATTTAACCATTATTTCATTAGGATGCTTTTTTTGCATAGTTACCGTTTTGATGTCTGCTTGGTCGCCTCACTTACCAATATATATCACTCTAGAAATAGTGTTATAAGATAGCTAGTGTAACATAATACAAGATACAGTAGGTGTGATCTACTCGCTTGCCGTCTAAGATGCAGAGAATTTCGAACGAATGCAAGTGTTCATAGAATTCCCAAATTTCTGCTTGTTTGCCTCTCTCTCATGTACCTGCAGCCGAGTATCACTCTAAAAATAGTGTTATTTGAGAGCTAGTGTAGTACATTATACGATACAGTAGGTGTAATTCACTCGCTTGCCGTCTAAGATGCAGAAAATTTCGAATGAATTCACGTGTTCATAGATTTCCCAAGTGTCTGCTTGGTCGCCTCACTTACATATATATGCAGCCGAGTATCACTCTAGCAATAGTGTTATTATATAGCTAGTATAACACAATACAAGGTACAGTAGGTGTGATTCACTCGCTTGCCGTCTAAGATGCAGAAAATCTTGAATGAATGCAAGTATTCATAGAATACCCAAGTATCTGCATGTTTGCCTCTCTCACATCTACCTGCAGCCGAGTATCACTCTAGAAATAGTGTTTTTTGATAGATAGTGTAGTACATTACACGATACAGGAGGTGTGATTCACTCGCTTGCCGTCTAAGATGCAGAAAATCTCGAACGAATTTATGTGTTCATAGAATTCCCAATTGTCTGCTTGGTCGCCTCGCTTACATATATATGCAGCCGAGTATCACTCTAGAAATAGTGTTATTTGATAGCTAGTGTAACACAATACAAGGTACAGTAGGTGTGATCTACTCGCTTGCCGTCTAAGATGCAGAAAATCTCGAATGAATTCATGTGTTCATAGAATTCCCAAATTTCTGCTTGTTTGCCTCTCTCTCATCTACCTGCAGCCGAGTATCACTCTAGAAATAGTGTTATTTGATAGCTAGTGTAATACATTACACGATACAGTTTAGTTTAGTTTAGTTTTATTATCTCTTCAATACAATTTTCATACATAATGTAAGATTACACAGGCATTACTTATCGTATAGTGATCGTCAGAAACTTTATTATAATTAGTACATTAAGTATTTTGATGTTGCTAGTTATCTAGCAAAAATAATAAATTAATTATCAATGTCAAAAAAATAAAATGTCAAAAAAAAAAAAAAAAAAAAATAAAAAAAAAAAAAAAAAAAAAAAAAAAAAAAAAAAAAAAAAAAAAAAAAAAAAAAAAAAAATAATAATAATAATAATTAAAGGAATAAAATAACAATTTATACAATGTCAAAAATAATTAATAATAATAAAAAGAACAATAGTACCATAAAGTACGTATCAATAATATAAAATGTCAGATTTGAATATAATAAATAAAAATTAAATGTGTAAACGGGAAATAACAATACTTACAGTTTATATAATAACAATTTCAATTTAGTCATAAGTCAAATGTCACATTATTTAGCAATTACAATATATTCTCCTACTGAGTAGAGTGACTTCTTTATGAAATAAGACTTTAGTTTGCACCTGAATGTTTTTTCACATTGCTCACTTTTTATGTCATCAGGTAGATGCTCGTAGTAAGTCGGACCTATAACTCGCGGGTTTCTTTTGTGGAATGCTGTGCGACGCGGTACGGATTGAAGCTTTCCCGTGTTACGAAGGCATTTTCCCACAACTTCAACCCGCTTAAATTGGGATATATTTTTCCGTGTGAACATAATGACCTCAAAAATGTATTGCGAGTAGTGGGTCATAATCTGATGCTCAGCAAACAACGCTTTACACGGATGTCTATACTTTAGACCGAGTATAGTTCTTAGCGCTCTTTTTTGCATGAGTAACACCCTGTCGGCATCAGTCGAGTTACCCCAAAGAATAACGCCGTAGGTCATAAGCGAGTGGAAGTATGCGAAGTACGCTTGTCTCAGCGCAGCACTTGAAATCAATGGCTTCAATTTGCGTAGTGCAAAGACCGCACCGCCCAGCTTGCCACACAACGAGTCTATGTGTTGCTTCCAGCTCAATGTGGGGTCAATCGTAAAGCCTAGAAACCTGCATGTATCGCTTGTGGGAATGGGACATTGGAAGTTCGTGTCAGGGACTCGCTTTCCTGAGAACAGCATACTGTTTGATTTATTGACGTTCAAAATCAATCCGTTCGCCGAGAACCATCTATTAAGCTGGTCGCTTACTGTGGTGACTTTGTTATTAAGTTGTTCATATTTGGGTGCACTAACTACCACCGTTGTGTCGTCGGCAAACAGAATGATTTTGCCGTCTGTTATAGCAGATGGCAGGTCGTTTATGAATGCGAGAAATAGGGTATTTCCCAGGGCAGAACCTTGAGGAATTCCTACCGTCACACCGCCAGTGCTCGATCTCAGTCTTTTGCCACCTGACACCACTTCAACGGTTTGCGTTCGGTTTTCTAGGAAAGATTTTAATAGCTCGCAACTGCGTCCTTGCAGTCCATAACATGAAAGCTTTTTAATTAGTAGGTCGTGATTTATGACATCGAAAGCTTTGGAGAGGTCGCAAAATATACCTGCTATTTTTTGCTTTTTATCAATGCCGGTTGTGATGCTGTCAATCATGTTATATGCCGCGGTTTCAGTGGACATGTTCTTACGGTAAGCAAATTGTCTGTCAGTCAGTAAGTTTGTCTCGAGATGTTTCATTAAGTGTTGAGACAGGATGGACTCAATGATTTTGGAAATATTTGGTACTATTGAAATGGGTCTGTAGTTGTCGACAGATGCTTTGTCGCCCTTACTTTTGTACACTGGACAAACTCGTGTGCTCTTGAGTATGTCAGGGTATGTACCCTCCAGAAACATCTCATTGATGAGGGTAACCAAGATACTCGAAAGTATAGGCCAAATCGACAGGAGCAGGTTTATTGATACGTCGTATATGTCCAGGGTATTCCGACTTTGAATCATGGTTTTCAGAGTGCGATCTAGGTCAGCACGTGTAACAGACGGCATATCAAAGGTAGGAACATCGGCGGTCTGTAGGTGTATGTTCAGATATCGCATCGCGAGTTGTTCATTTACTCCTATATTGTAGTTTGAAGCGATACTTAAAAAATGACAGTTGAGGTAGTCAGGTACGTCTGTTTTAGGGACAGGAATTGACCGGCTGTTTTTTAAAGAAATGTCTTTCCGACCTTGTGATGACATTGTTTCGTCCTTGATTATTTTCCATATCTCTTTTTTAGGATTACGACTATCCTTTAATCTATCTGCAGTGTAGTTTTGCCTGGCTTCCAAAACTTTACGTTTAATCAAGTCTGAGTAGTGCTTGATACTATTGGAAATACCTATGTCATCAGGATATTGTTGTCGAAAGTGTGAGAGGTCATTAAAATTTTGGATATATTTTGAGATTTCATCAGACATCCATGGAAGGTTTGGTTTATTTTTCAAACGTAGTCGTTTGACAGGAAAATGCATATCAATGTAATATGTCAAAATACGTATTAATTTACTAAACTTGTTGTTAATGTCAATATTGTTAAAAATAAAATTCCAATCATAATTCTCAATGTCACAATAAAATAAATAAGTTGACTCATCATTATATATCCTACGTTCTACAAAATGATCCGTTTTCTCGCGGTTCAAGTGATCAATTGATAGCGTAAACAACTGTGCGTTATGGTCACTTATCGGTGTGTGTATAGGTGCAGCGATGACGTCACAGCTGCGAGGAATTATGCCGCAATCGATGCAGGTGGCACTCTCCGCGCACACACGGGTCGGAAACCCAACTATGTTCGCGCAGTTGTAACAACTCAAAATGTCGTTTAGTGTTGTTTTATTTTTATTTTCCGAGATAAAATCAACATTGAGGTCACCGACCAATATGAACCTTTTATTTTCTGAAGTCACTTTACTCAGTAACAATTCTAATTTATTTATGAAAATGTCAAAATCACCTTTACCAGTGCGATATGTTGCAATTATAATCAATTCTAAATTAACAATTTCGATTGATGTTAGTTCAAAATGGTACTGCACGGCGACGCCTTGCAAGTCATTTCGCTGTTTATACGCAACGTCGTTCCGTATGTACAGCGCCACGCCGCCATGTGCAATGCGTCCCCGGCAGTACGCGTTTGCTAACTCGTAACCACTTAACCTTACTTTTTCAATTTCGTTTCTTTTAGTCCAAGTTTCACTACAAGCTAATACATCTGGCTGTTCAGTATCCAATAAAATATTCAACAAAGCAGTTTTGCCACATATAGATCTTACGTTTTGGTGGATTACTTTGAAGACTGAAGATATCGAAGATTTCGTTAGCGTGGTCGCAGACCGCTGCTGCTTAGTTTGAAGTTTTTTGGCTTCACAATGTTAAAAATTCTAATGGACACACCGTCTGGCCAGTATCTACGATTACGCACCATTCCTACTTTGCTCGCCGGTACATCAATTTTAAACGATGCGTAGTGTCCTCGCGTTACCGTCAGCTGCTCACACCTGTCCACTTGGATGCCCATGGTGGATGTGATGTGATTGATCAAGTCCTCGGGGGTCGTTTCTGCACTCAAGTTGAAGACATGGAGGCTAACGGCACGCGGTGCAGCTGCTCGCAAGCTATCTTGCTGTTCTGCTGAAGCTTCGTGTCCTAGGACTGCCTTCCCGGGTAGTATTCCGCGCGAGACCGATACAGTTGGCAGGTCTGGTAACAGCGCCTTAACGGCCGTACATGGTATTGGCAGCGGTGCTTGCACAGCAGGAATGGATGACACTGGCAGCTTGGAGGCCGCACTTTCACAGACCGGTTGGGCCGGAGGAGCATCTGGCGATGGCAGTAGCTGTGCCGCTACAGCCTCGGACTGCAGCTTGCGGCGGGGGCGGGATCGAAGCTGTATCTTTTCCACAGGCAATGTTGTAGATGAGCGTGGGGGAGTGGCTTCCTGTTGCGGTGGTGGATTTGTGGAACCATCGTTTTGGACTTGCTTGACGTCTTCTGTGATAATTGCTAGTCCTTCAGGACCAGAGTCGTTGTGTGAGACGTTATTATGTGTTCTGAGTGAGTGAAAGCATTGTGGTGTAGCATTAAGAGCACTGGATTCATCCAAATTAAGGTCGGTAGATTTTATTTTCAGTATGTCTAGTATAGTTGTGTTTATTTCCCTTTGCTTCATTATTTCCTTTTGTTGTTTTTCTATTAAATCATGTGTTTTGTCCAATTTGTCTTTCATTTCCAAAACTTGCTTCTCCAAATTCAAAATAACGTCAACTAACCTGTCGTTTGAGATATCCTTTGATTTATCCTTTTTAGGAGGCATTTTCACTTTTTATATGATAGCACAAGGTGTTTACGTGAAATAATAGTTAACTCTATATTATTTAAATAAGTATTAACAATAAATAAATTTAAATAAATAGAGCGATACGAATTTGCTCCTAGCTAGCGGCAGTGGCGCTATCTATATGTACAGTAGCTGTGATTCACTCGCTTGCCGTCTAAGATGCAGAAAATCTCGAATGAATTCATGTGTTCATAGAATTCCCAATTGTCTGCTTGGTCGCCTCGCTTACATATATATGCAGCCGAGAAACTAAACTGAATGTTATAACGTACACAAAAAAACTTTAAAGGTTTTAAAATATCATCTTTTCTGAGGCGTAACTATCATTGTTGACCGTATTTAATGTAACTTTTTCTTTATAATGTTTGAAGGTGAGTTACTACATCAGACTTTAAAATTATTTTGATTTATACCTACATACAACAAACTTTATAAAAAATCAAGAGCCATAATATTCTTCGGCATTATGTTGTAACGTATAAAAGCCTAAAATAGTTGACCCATACGCCAATGTGGGTTCAAAGTTTCGTATTTATTTTATTAGATAGAATGTCGTAAAGGAATCTTTTTTTACTGTAGTAACTTACAACATAGGGATTTATCTATAAGAAGGATATACAACGTTATAAATGAACACATAATACCATCAAATTTAAAATTTGACCCATACAACATAATTTTTTAAGCATTAGGAAGTTACAACAAAATTTAATTACTTCGTAAATTCTTTATTTGAAGCGATGTCAAAAAGTTAGTTATACCGATCGATAGAGAAAAAAATTCTGAGTTCTATGCAATATTTAGTGTACTTACGACAAAATGTCCCTTACGACATTTGAAATTTCCAGTGTCGATATAATCCTGGTATGCGATAAAGTTAAGAGTTTTAGTATAGTCATAAAATTCGCCTCTGTGTATTGAGAGACTAGGCAGAAGATACCTATTGAACCAAAATTACCTGTTACAATAACTTAATTCTTGAGCTTAATGCTATTAGCCTCTGCTCACATAGCACTTACACCCCCTTGATAAAATAAAATGCTGTCTTAAATTTTAAATGAACTCATTGACAAGGATAAAAAAAAATAAAAAACAGGATAATCCTTCGAATGAAACATATTGAGGGCGGGTTGCACCACGCACAAGTAATGAACTGATTAACGCTAAATATGGCGGTGCAGCTGTTATCCCAAAGATAACTGGGGGCATAGCCAAGATGACAATCGTTTGTCGAAAACGAATCGAAACGCTATCCATCTCTCTATTCCATTTATATGGAAGTGTGAGCGTGAGCGTGAGCGTCTAGCGTTTCGTTTCGTTTTCTGCTTACGATTGTCATCTTGGCTAAGCCCCCTGTGAAACTTTTTATAAAAGCTTTGACTATGACGATGACTTTAACATAAGGAGTCAAAATGATCATGACACGCTCTTGTTGTCTGTTGTGTTGACTTGTTGTTTTAATATTTATTAGTTCAAGATCTCTGTTTCTTCTTATTGGTCTTTCACCATGTAGTATTTATCCCTTTCTCATTTTATCATGGGTTGACTGGAAGACATCCCTTTTAGGGATAAGCTCACCTTTGTGAATATCTTTTATATATTTTACTGTTGTTTGAATCTAATATTTGTTTATGTGCAATAAAGTGATACATATATACATACAATAAAGTCACATCAGTGGTAACATTCTAAATTAATACTCACCTTTTCACTCAATTTCAGGTGGGCCTGGGCTACATAGGCGACTTCCCAAGCGTCTCCATCGGCAACCTCTACGCCGCGTGCCTCATCCTCTGCGGTGCCGCCGTCGCCGCCATCCCTCCCGCGGCTTCCAACTACTGGATCCTTGCCTCCGTCTCTGCCGCCTTTGGACTGCTCTTCGCTGCTTCCTTCACATTTACACCCAGTTTACTGGTCAAGCTTGTGTCGTTGGATGATTTTACGTCAGCTTATGGATTGGTGTTGCTAGCTCAAGGGATTGGGCATCTGATCGGGCCGCCTTTATCAGGTAAGCAGATTTTAGATCTGAAGTACCAGATTTAATTAACAAAGAGTCTCTGGACAGACTATACCTCCCGCTGCTACACACTACTGGATTCTTGCCTCCGTCTCTGCCGCCTTTGGACTGCTCTTCGCTGCTTCCTTCACATTTACACCCAGTTTACTGGTCAAGCTTGTGTCGTTGGATGATTTTACGTCAGCTTATGGATTGGTGTTGCTAGCTCAAGGGATTGGGCATCTGATCGGGCCGCCTTTATCAGGTAAGCAGATTTTAGATCTGAAGTACTATTTAATTAACAAAGAGCCTCTATACCTCTCGCTGCTACCAACTGCTGGATCCTTGCCTCCGTCTCTGCCGCGTCTGGACTGATATTAGCTGCTTCCTTCACATTTACGCCAAATTTGCCGGTTATTCTGGTGTAGCTGTATGATTTTTCGTCGGCATATGGATTGGTGCTACTAGCTCAAGGGATTGGACATCATCAGGTTGACTTTGTCAGGTAAGCAGATTCGTTTTAGATCTTTAGTACTTTTCTAACCATTCTTTCTCTTCTTTGGAGTTAAGGTCACCAGTATAGATTGTCACTTTAGCTTGGAATTCTTTAATACACAAGCACAGTAAATTAATTTACGTTTAAGATTCCGGTAAAATTTTCTTTCGATTTCGTTCAACTTTGTGATACTATTTTGCAGTAACCAACAAAATTTCTATTAGTTTGTTATGAATACTATAAACTGTATCTTTTGAAAGATGGTTTCTTTTAAAACTGCATAAGTGAAGTACTTTTTTCCATTTTCTGTTTCATTTATAAATCATTCACCATAATCTAACAGCTGTTTCGAGATTTTTGCTTCGAGAGGTGAAATAAGTAAGATTTTTATTGATTGAAATTATGTTAGACTACTACATTTTACATATAAATACGCTGGAAAATGAGTCCTCTGAGGAATAAGTGGCACAGGTTTTTTCATTTTCATACATATTTTTTAAGCAAGAGTATGTTTAGCTACAGCAATTTTAAGAAAAAATGCCCAAGTTTAGGTGGTACTTTTGGGAATGTATTAAAACATATATAATATTATATGTAATATTGTAATTTTCATAAGAATGTATATTTCATAAAAAAATGTAGAAATAAACTTGACTTTATGTTTTAATCAGATAATTTAAAATATATAGGAGGTCATAACAAATAATAATAATAAATCAAGCTACATGTTTGCACGAAACAATGTCCTTACTAAACAAGCTCTGAAAGAATTGAGTTATTGAAGGTATTCAATAATAATATACATAGATGGACAAAAAGTATTTTTTTGCAATACAAGACTTCAAACTATGTTGTCAAATGCAATTCATGTGCGTTATTTGATTATCCACAACCGATTTTCGTTTTCAAAACGTTACCGGACTCTTATGATAAATATACAAAAATAGTAAATTGCTCGTTTTTTATTTATACAAAACTATTTCTTGTTTCTCCTTCCAGGTCTCATATACGACCTGACACTGTCCTGGGAGCTGTCGTTCTACCTAGCCGGGGGCTTTATCATAATCGCCGGAGTTCTCATCTCGTTCATCCATCCAGCCCGCTTGTATGAACAGAGTCGACAGAATCAAGGGAATGAGGTTATATAGACGGCCATCTCAACTAAAAGGTAGTATGGATGCTATGGATAACTAAGAAACATTTTTTTACACTAATTTAATGTCAAACGTGGACATCAGTGTAGTAGCGATACGATACGATAGCGACGTATTTAATTATAAATAGTAATTTCTATGCAATTTTAATTCATGATGCAACAAACTATAAAAAATCGTTGTTATCTTTAGATCAAAGGAAAAACAATAAGGAGTCTACGGTCAAGTGTGAGTCGGACTTAAGAAAAAAACATTCTTAAAATTATTATGTGGTGTTCGAAAAACCTAGGGGCGCGATCGAACTCGCACTTGGCTGGTTTTTCACGAGTATTTACTTAATGTAGGTAAGTACAATGACACAATACAATCCTTAGGACTAGGTCGATTTGAGTAAAATTGTCTCATAATATTTATTTATTATGTAGGTACTTATTTACTCAAGGGATACCGTTTTAAACATATTGAAATTGGCAGTTTAATTAGGTATCTACTTTTGCCGGTAAAACTAGTTAAAAATGATCTTATTAAAGATAAATAGTGTTATTTTGCACATGTAAACTTATTTTTGTATATTTCTCTTAAATGTTAATTAATATACTGTGCTCGTGTATTGTTGTTAACTGCGCAAGTATATTCAAACAATTTTTTTGTAGATTTCGTAGGATAATTTTGTTAAAGGATACCTATACCCTTATTATTATGTAGTTACAAAAATATATTTAAGATTTATAATTTATTTAAAATTACATATATTCTTGTGCTACCTACCAATAAAGTTAGTAAACACTTTTAGATGTAATTTGTAAATTAACAATATATTTTAAGAATGTATATTTCAATCGTAGTCTATTTAATATGTAAGTAATAAAAAATCAATTAAATTGAATTACAGAATAAGACAATAGTTAGAGTAAAATGTGTAAGCAAACTAATACATTAAATAAGTAACTACAGATGAAGTTATATTCCAATATTACGTTATAATGTTCTAATATAATTAGACATAGAACTTTTAGTGGCAGGAATAAAAATATTCTAGGGACTTCCCAACGATATTCATCGATAAAGCGTTTTGACAGTTATGATTATGATGTACTCGTACGTATCGCATGAATGTGCAAGTTGCATATAATATTATAAAATATGCGGCATACGTTCTTATAAATCGCCTAAGATAAGAGTTTCATCCGTTATGTTTTAGTTGTTAAAACTTATATTTTGTTTAAAATTTAAAATGTCTACCAATGCAAGCATGTAATGTATAACCATTTCGTAACGTCGATAGGTAATTATAAATATTCAGGTTAATAATTATTGTTTACCCGTTAAACTCAATAACGCAATGAAATGTCACTTCGAAATAGTTATCGACGAATTTGGTGTTTGAAGGATTTCTCTAGTTAATTGACATTTTTCCACAAACATTTCTATGTCTGTTTATAATTTCTTAGTTGGCACTTACACGTCATTATTTAGGTAATAAACTATTTAAGAAAATGTACCCAAGTTATTAATTATTTTGTAATCCGACTTAGATATTTGAATAAGTATAAATTAAGTAAATTTTTGCACATTTAATAATAAAATATGGTTAGGTTCGTTGGCTGTTGCTAAAATAAGGGTTATGCATTATCTTAGGCAACAGTAGTATACATTTATACAAATTAAACTGGCAATGAAAAAAGAAACACACTCGTTACACATAGATTGTAAGAATATTTGAATTCCCACTTATAAATATAGGGTGAGGAAGCGAAGATAGTTCTTATTATTAGACGATAAGTTATTTACTGCTAGAAAATATCCTGTGCCTCTGTTTTCATAGTTAATACATATATCCTTTCGAAATGCGCTACTCTGTATGGAAACTTATACATAATAAGTAACTACTTACTTATATTTCAATATTACGTTATAATGTTCTAATGATTTATAATCAGACATAAAACTTTTAGTGGCAGAAATAAAAATATCCTAGGGACTTCCCAACGATATTAATTCATCGATAAAGCGTTTTGACAGTTATGATTATGATGTACGTATCGTATGAATGTGCAAGTTGCATATAATATTATAAAATATGCAGCATACGTTCTTATAAATATAAGATAAGAGTTTTCATCCGTTAGGTTTTAGTTGTTAAAACTTATATTTTGTCTAAAATTTAAAATGTCTACCAATGCTAGCATGTAACGTATAACCATTTCGTAACGTCGATAGGTAATTATCAATATTCAGGTTAATGATTATTATTATTTACCCGTTGAATTCAATATCCGCAATGAAATGTCACTTCGAAATAGTTATCGACGAATTTGATGTTTGAAGGAATTCTCTAGTTAATTGACTTTTTTGTCACAAAAACTCCTATGTCTGTTTATAATTTCTTAGTAGACACTTACACGTCAGTTATTAATTATTTTGTAATCCGACTTGTATATATTTGAATATAACTTAAGTTATTTTTTGCACATTTAAGAAGAAATATGGTTTGGCTGTTGCTAAAATGAGGGTTATACCTTATCTAAGGCAACAGTAGTATACATTTATATAACTTAAACTTATTTATAATTAAAAATAAAATTAAAAATGGCAATGAAAAAAGAAAAACACTCGTCACATATAAATTGTAAGATTATTTGAATTCCCACTTATAAATGTAGGGTGAGGAAGCGAAGATAGTTCTTATTATTAGGAGATAAGTTCATTAGTGCTAGAAAATATCCTGTGCCTCTGTTTTCATAGTTAATACATATCCTTTCGAAATGCGCAATTGTTTAATAATTCATCGTCATTACGTATTAAGTAATTTAATTTCGATGAAATATTTGTTCATCAAAATAGATTTATTCGCTGGTGTGCTGACGTCCGAAATTCTCCACATGACAATCTGGAATATTTTTGTATGGGGAATATCTGTGAAAAGTCCCTAGACTTTATTTTTCTTGAGGAATTTCCAAAGGGTTTTCTTACTTTCTTACTCCTTAGGTGTTTTTGCAACTTTCACTTCCGTCCTTTTGCTCTTTAGTTGTTATGGGTACTTATTCTGCTTTAACCGTATTGGTTATTATTTTAAATTTTGTGTTTAGACGGGAATAGTACTGTTACATTATTCATCATCCTCTTGCCCTTGTCCTATTTACTTGGGGTCGGCGCAGAATGTCTTTTTCTTCCACAAACCTCTGTCACCCGTCATCTCATCACTCACATCCTTTCTTTTCATATCATCTCTCACACAGTCCATCCACCTTTTCCTAGGCAAACCTCTTCTCCTACATCCGTCCACATTCATTCTTAATACCTTTCTCGTAACATGACTTTCATCCCTCCGCATAACTTTTACATTACTATAATTTAAAAATATGTATATGGTCTTCTGCGAGGGAGCTGTATAACTTCAAAAACAAATATTAACATTAATATAACTTGAGGACTCTCTTGACTATGATTGACAATGCGGGACTGAGACGACAGTCAAGCACATCAAAACTTAAAAATAAAAAAATATAATATAATAATTAATAATAATAAAAATAATTTGTTTAATAATTTGTTTTGTAATAATAAATAATTTGTTTTTTATAATGGCCCCTCTGGCATGTGCAAACACTAAATTTGTTTAATATTGAATATGTGGGTAGGTTTGCATATTGTGATAGTTTTTGAACGGAGGTAATTGTATATTTTTCCTCAGTCGACCCGTTGACAACGAACTCTGTCAAGTGTTCGAAACGTCGGGATGTAATTTAAGCTCAGTACGATAAAATCCGTTTTTAATTGTTTTATTTCACATCAAAACTATTCAAGCCTTACCCTATTGGTATTAAGGTTAATAATGGCTCTAAATATACTCGATTATCAAAGATGTGTAAACTGTAAACGTTCGTAAGAATAATTGGTAATTTAGAAGAATAGACGTTAATTGGGAAATTTAATTGCCAACCTCGTAGTAAATTAAAAAGGTGCATGTAAGCTACTATGCCAGTTTTTAAATTAACTGCTATCAATATTTACTAAAAGTTTTTTCTTATGATAGTTTTTCTGTTAACGGAGTTACACATTTTATACCTAAACTTGTTTTCCAAAAATCAATTTTTGAAAAATATGAATTGCTAAATATTGTTAGTATTTTTTTGGCGACCTCCTAGTAGAGGTGTGCGCCGATCGGCGTGGCGTACGCCGCCGGTCATTTTTGCCACGCCGACGCCGCCGATCATTCCATCGGCGCAAAACCGGCGTGAAATTAGTACTTCATTTTCTTTATGTTCTGTCAGTTCTGTGTTATTTCAATTAACCCTATACATTAAATACAGCTCACGCGCCTTTAATTTCAATTTACTGTGAGTCTATACAGTAATAAAAGTAAGCCTACGCAGTTACGCACCATAGCATAATCGAAAATCGGGAAGTGAACAGCGCCCGCAATAGTCAAACGGCAAATAGGTCTGTGGGATAACCAATAATAAGCTCTTGGTCAATGGCGCAAGTGCTCTAGTGCACGTAATAATTTGTGGTCTACTTCACGGTGCGCGGTGCGGGGGGCGGGACGGGTAGAGCAAGGCACGACGGCTTTGCGCAGCGCAACGTGGGGAGTCAGTCAGCCATTTTGTGTCAGACGAGACGGAACGCACGTTCAATGATACGAAATTACAATGTCGGACTATTTTGATAAAAAAGCAGTTGAAAGACACGAAATTAAGCAGTTTTCGGTGAAAACTTTGCATTCGTCGTCAAAAAGCAGTTTTTGTTGGAAGTATTTTGGCACGTTGCTACTTGAAAAGGATGGCAAGAAACGATCGGTGCTCACAGACAACGTATTCTGTTTAAAATGTATCGAGACGTGTAAATCGAACAAAGATGATGACTTAATGGGATGGTAAGTGCACTTTTATATTTTTTGGGGTGTGAACTGTGGATTTGTGACTGCACGTACTAAGATTATTTGTATTAATATAATCAATAAGTATAATATACTAATAATACTTATACCTAAAGAATGCGTGTGGTTGAAATAAATTCATTTCAGTTTTTACAATACAAAAACAAGGTTTACTAATTTGAATATTTATCTAAGCACAGTATATAAACGACGATGTTGTAGGCATGACGATTTTACGGTTTTTTACAATGTTATCTTATTTTCTACTTTGAATAATCTTATAGTGTGTTTAGATAATTATTTTTTGGTGGTTATTTGTCTTGTGTTTTGTTATGGTCGTTTTTGTTCTTCACTATAAGTTTAACAATGTGTGTTGTCATGGGCATACGTGGGCTAACAGGAGACAAACAATAAGTAATACAAGTTTATTATTATTTTTTTCTACTCCTGTACTTTTATCTGTCATTTATATATTCGTTAACACCTTTATAAGAATATAGATAATACACTCGATGAAAAGTCTATCTAGTCTATTCCCCAAAATAACACTTGTTCTATAAAAGCGCCAAAATAGTATCGCGGAATCGCGTGCAAACACGGCTATTATTATAAAATAAATTACTGCCAACCTAAGAAACCTAAATAAACGCAGCGTTTTTAGAAAAAAAACTTTAAAAAAGAAAAAAATTATAAGAACCACAGACCTACTTCGTAGTTTCCCGTTCGTTTGTTGGGGCGAATTGCAAACTTTGAAAGTAATTTAGGTATTTTTACTAATCTCTGTAGCTCTTTAATAATTGATCAAATAACGACGGTATTTGTGGTAGTAATGTTAGTATTATTGAAAAATAGTGTTTTAAAAGGTAAAACTTAAATGATTGTTGATTATGTTGACAAAATAACTGCGATATCCATGAAGATTTCAATTTCGCATTTTATGTAAAAGTAAGTGTATTCGTAGAAAAAGTATTGTATGCAACGTCGTATAAGTAGGTAAAAAAATGTTCGTGGCGTTTTTCTTAACAATTTTCGCCTACGGCTCAAATTGTTACCCACGCCACTCACCTTTTTTGACCCCTCTTATACAACTGTTGCATAAACTACTATAAATACAGGTTTATTGTTACGAATACAATAAACATTGTGTCGAGGCCAAAAAAAATGTACAGATATTTTAGGTGTTGACTGTATACTGTATTATAATACTACTTAAGCTTTCATACCCCGAGTAAGCTCACGTACGATTATGACTGGTAACTGCTTAGGTGGTATGCGGCACTGCATGCGCGTAAATTGAATGGTTTTGCTTTCAGCTGTAAAATAAGAACCTATGGCACCAAAGTAAGCACTGGCAATCTTATACGACATTTAAAGGATGATCATCAGATCCAAGAACCTGAAAAAAGTCGTGCTGCTGAAGCCCAAAGAATAACCACATTTTTTGATACACGACGCACTTCGAACGCTGATAATTTGTCTAAAGAAGCAAGCAGAAATCGAAAATGGCTTCTGGCTCGTGATCTCGCTTTGTGGATATGCAGATCCTTATTACCCTTTGACTCAGTGTCCGACGAGGCGATGATAGATTTTTTCCTTAAGTACAAGGTCATAGTTAAGAAAGAAGATCTTCCGTCACGTACTACCATTTCGAGAACTGCACTAGACGATGTGTATTGTAGTATGAAAGCACACATCAAAGCGCTTATACAAAATACAAGCCCGAGGTCAATAGCCTTAACAACCGATTTGTGGAGCGATTCATATAAAAGAAATAATTATTTGACATTGACCTTACATTTTTTTAATGAGACTCTCAATCTGGAAAATTTTACACTAGCAACTCAACTAATCGAAGGAAAAAAAACTGCAGAAAAAATCAAAGAACATGTACAAGAACTATTGATAGAATATGGATTGCAAGATAAACAAGTACTCATGGTAACTGACTCTGGTTCAAACGTTAAAAAAGCTGTAAATCTATTAAATATGGGGTCTCATTTATGTCTTGGTCACGGACTACATAATATGGTTGTAAAAGATGGAATTAAAAACACTCCTGAAGTCGACAACATTGTCAAGAAATGTAAAAAGATAGTGCAATGTCTTCGATTCAGATTACCGGAACTTGAAAAAGAGGCTGACGAAGAACAACGGCGATTGTTAATGGAAGTGGAAGAAGCTGCTGAAGTTGTTGAGTATGACGAACTTAATCCGATAGATGAGCCTGAGTCTGAAGAGGTAGTGACTAGAGAACAGCATGTTCCATCTCTTAAAACTGCGACACCGACGCGATGGCATAGCGTTGTAATTATGCTAGAGAGTATATATAATCATGCAAACAGGAACCCCATTCATAAGCTGCTCGGAAAACTGAACAAATCCGAACTAAAAATAGAAGATTATGAATGGAAACTGATTGGTGATTTAATCAAACTTTTAAACAAATTTAAGGATGCTGTGAACATCATGAGCGCGTCAAACTCGACAACAATTAATCTGGCACTTGTATTTAGGTGTGAAATAGAAGACACTTTGAGTCAGACTAACGATGATGAGTGCCTTTTAATGATAAGCATGAAGAGAAATATGATAAGGATGCTGGATCATCGATTCCCGATAGACAAAGTGCTTATCGCAGCAGCGATTCTGGATTGTCGGTTTCAAGGACTTCATACTGTGGACGAATACCTTGAAAAGAACGGGGAAACCAGGGTGACGTTTCTGTCATCTTACATAAGAGAACAGGTTAAAGAAATTGATCTCCCAAAACACCAACACCTGCAGAATAACAGCGGATATGAATCCACTTTACATAATGCTGCAATTGCTGGACCAAGTTCATCATCAATGATGCTATTGGCCATATCTCGGAAGCATACCGCTGCCGCTGCCGCTACTAATCACGATGACACAATCGTTAACGAGTGTTGGAAATACCTCGGAGGATGTGATCCAAGCGATTTGGCGGATGGTGACTTGCTACGCTATTGGCGGGAAAAGAAGAACAGCTATCCTTGGCTTTACGCTCTTGTGAGAGCCATAATGTCAATTCCCGCCACAAGTACTCCTAGCGAGCGAGTTTTTTCCGTCGCTGGACTCGTAGTTACGGCTAAAAGATGCAGATTGCGTACAACTAATGTTGATAAAATAATTTTTGTACATGACAATTATAATGTATGTAAGCAAAGCGTTAACATGTAAACTGTTTATTATTATGTTAACGCTTGCTTACATAACGGTTTATAATCGCGGCATATGTGAATGTTGATTTAAAAATATATGTGCCGTGAAGACGTTGATTAGTTGTAAGATTTTAATTACAGTGAAAGACAGATGTTTTTTATGTTTTTTTAAAGTTTCTTGTTTCTTTAGTCAATAAAGCCGTTAATAAGCCGTTGTTTTTCTTCATTTTTACTTGTTTTTATATACTACGCCGATCACGCCGATTACGCCGACGCCGCCGGTCATTTTTGGACCGGACGCCGACGCCGACGATTTTGCCGTCGGCGCACACCTCTACCTCCTAGTCGGTTGTGACCATGCCTATGAAGCAGGAGGTTCCGGGTTCGAATCCTGGTCAGGACATTTATTTCGTGTTTATCACAGATATTTGTTCCTAAGTTATGGATGTTTTGCTATGTATTTCATCATCATCATCATCATATCAGCCGAAAGACGTCCACTGCTGGACATAGGCCTCCCCCAAAGAGTGCGACAATGACCGGTCCTGCGCCACTCGCATCCAGCGGACTCCCGCGACCTTCACCAGGTCATCAGTCCACCTTGCGGGGGGTCTACCCACGCTGCGCCTTCCGGTTCGTGGTCGCCACTCGAGAACCTTTCCGCCCCAACGGCCATCGGTTCTACGAGCAATGTGCCCCGCCCACTGCCACTTTAGTCTAGCGATTCGGAGGGCTATATCGGTTACTTTGGTTCTGCTGCGGATGGCCTCATTTCTGATGCGATCACGCAGAGAGACTCCAACCATAGCCCTCTCCATTGCCCTTTGGGTTACTTTGAGCTTTCTTATGAGGCCCATTGTAAGCGACCACGTTTCAGTACCATATGTCATCACTGGCAACACACGCTGGTCAAAGACTTTCGTCTTGAGACACTGCGGAATATTGGACAAAAAGATGTGCCGTAGCTTCCCGAACGCTGCCCAACCGAGTCGGATTCGTCGATTGACCTCTTTCTCGAAGTTGGATCTACCTAACTGGACAGTATGTCCTAAGTATATATAATCGTCCACAACTTCGAGTGTAAAGTCTCCGATTGTAACGGGACTTGGTGCTATATGGGTATTTGACATGATCTTCGTTTTATCCATGTTCATCTTTAGACCAACTCGCTCGGAGGCTTTACTGAGGTCATCGAGCATCGTACTCAAATCCTCCATGGTCTCAGCCAAGACTACTATGTCGTCAGCAAACCGAAGGTGAGTGATGTACTCGCCGTTTATGTTGATGCCTAGCCTTCTCCAGTCCAGAGTCTTGAAAACATCCTCCAGTGCAGCGGTAAACAGTTTCGGAGAAATAACATCTCCTTGCCTGACTCCCCGCTGCAACGGAATAGGCTTCGAGTCCTGGAGTCGGACTGACATAGTGGCGTTCTCGTACAAACACTTCACACTTCAGCACTTCGATATAGCGATAGTCCACTTGGCACCTCTGGAGAGATTGTAGTACAGCCCAGGTTTCGATCGAGTCGAAGGCTTTCTCGTAGTCCACGAACGCTAAGCAGAAGGGCAGGTTATACTTCTCAGTCTTCTGTATAACCTGACGGAGCGTATGGATGTGGTCTACGGTACTAAAGCCTCTTCAGAAACCGGCTTGTTCGGGAGGCTGGAAGTCATCTAGCCTGCGTGCGAGACGGTTCGTAATGACTCTTGAAAACAGCTTATAGACATGGCTCAGAAGTGAAATGGATCGGTAGTTCTTCAGTAACGCGTTATCACCCTTTTTGAAGAACAATACCACCACACCTCTGTTCCATGCCTTAGGCGTTCTCCCTTCTAGTAAAACGGAGTCGAACAACTTCTGAAGGGCCATAAGGACCGGTTTACCGTCCGCCTTCAGAAGTTCGGCTGTAATTCCGTCTTCACCAGGTGCCTTATTGTTTTTGAGCTGTTTAAGAGCCATTCTCGCACAGGCTGATATCCGGGATGTCTTCGGTATAATGTCGGGTCAGTCTAGCTCTAGGGTCTTCCGCCAGATCAACCTCAGGTCTGCTAGTTGATGTGTATAGCTGTCCATAAAAGTCCTCTATCTCCCCCAGAAGCTCGGGTCTGGCTGAAACAATTCTACCATCCTCAGTTTTTAATTTGGCGAGCTGGCTCTGCCCAATAGACAAATCTCTTGAGAAAACTTTAGAGCCCTTATTCTGCTCAATGGCCTCTTCAATACGATTTGTATTGAATTGGCGCAAATCACGGGTAAGGGACTTAGAGATCCGTTTATTGAGCTGCCGGTATAATGACGCATCTGCTGAGGAGTGCAGAACCATTTATCTCCTTTCCTCGATGAGTTTTTGAGTGGAGTCAGAGAGCCTTTTCGTTCTGTTGCTCCGCTGGGCCTTAAAAAACTTAGACCCAGTACTATGGACAGCTTCCACAAACCCGTCGTTGAATTCGTCCACCGTAGGCGGCGACTAGACAATCGAAACGGTTTTGGAGTTCCAGCTGGAAGCTTTCAGGGTTTTGGATTTGAAGTGCTGCTGGACGGAGCGTAGACTTCATCAGTCGAGAGCGCTCTAGCTTAACACATATATTCAATGTGCCTCTCACCAGACGGTGATCAGTTCCGGTTTTAACCGTATTGATCACAGAGACATCATTGAATATATGCTTCTTCGTCGACATGATGAAGTCAATCTCGTTTTTAGTTGCACCGTCGGGACTCATCCAGGTCCACTTCCTGTACTCACGTTTCTTGAAGAAGGAGTTCATCATGTAGAGTTCCTCCTTCTCCAAGAAGCCAGCCAGTATTTGGCCCCGGTGGTTCCGATTTCCAAATCCAAATTGCCCCTCTCAGCTCTTCACCATCTCTCTTGCCCAGTTTCGCGTTGAAGTCCCCCATAACAACGGTGAAGTAGGTTTTGGAGCTATGCATGACTTTCGATATATCCTCATACATAGCCTCCACCTCGTCATCGGAGTGTGCCGAAGTCGGCGCATACACCTGTATGACCTTCAACGAGTACCTCTTGGATACTCTGAGTATAAGGTACGCCACCCTAGTCGACACACTCTCGATCTTCACCACGTTGTTCACGAGGGGCTTATGGACGATGACCCCGACACCTCCCTGGGACTGTTGGTCGCCCTCCCGGAAATAAAGCAAGTTGCCGAACTTTAGGATTATCGTTTCCTCCCCCTCTCTTCGGACTTCAGATAACCCTATGACATCCCAACGCAACTTGCTCAATCCTTCCTCCAGTTCCACTATCTTTTAGTCAGTCCGCAGTGTACGCGTGTTATATGTTGCCAGGGCCAGAAGTCGTCGGTGGTGGTAGCCGGATCTTTGCCGGAGATTCTTAGCACCCCTGACGCTAGTACCCTGGCCGCTACCATAACCAGGGCACCGGGGGTCGCCGGACACTCGGGGCCGTGGTTTTTTGGTTCTTATCATGGAGGGTAAATGCCGTAATCGCCACGCTTGGCATGCGGGTTGGCGATCGCAGTATCTCCACCGCACTCCGAGGATGCTGCTGCCCATCCCCCGGTGGTCTTGGCCGTAGTTTTAGGACATACTCCAGGTCCGGGTCATGTATTTAAGTATTTATAAATAATATATAAATAATAAATAATAATAAATAAATATTTGTGTGAGATTGTTTCATAATATTTATTTATTTATTTTATTGTTGTACACGTAGGTAAGCGTAACTTATTTATTAATTAAATACTAGTGATAAGTTCAGAAAACGGAGTAAATCGTCATATAATAAAATGATTAGGAAATAATATGATAAAATGCATAAGTAAAGTAAGTAAATTAATATGATACTTTTACTAGTCATTCAGGTAAAAATTAAAGTTATATATTTAAATATACACTTGGTAGTTATGTAAATAAAATAAATATTTGCTCTAACTTACGGTACGAATACGTATTTAAGATAGACTATAGAGATTATTAAGAAAACAACTGTAAAATATACTTTATATTAGTCTACAACATTACATTATATAGGATGTAAATAAAATATTATAATAATATGTAAATATATGCGGGAAAAGAGATCTATAAACAAATAGTCCTTCGAATTATGATAGAAAGAGTACATAGGCTGCTATTTATATATCCGGAAACCGGGATTACAATCTTCTTAAATAGCATATTTGACCTCCATGGTAAAATTTGAACTTTTTTAAGTACTGGCCGGTATATTTTTTCTTTCTTATTAACGCTCGTGTTTTGTTTTTGACGGGTTTTAAATGTCATCTCGCAGCAAGAATGGAACTCACTCGTGAAAATATTCGTGCTATGATTTATTATGATTTTCGGCGTGGTTTAACACAACAACAGTGCATAGATCAACTAACTTCAACTTTTGGTGATGAAGCCCCATCTAAAACTACTGTGTATCACTGGTTTAGTGAGTTCAATCGTGGACGTAGTATGCTTACGGACGAAGTTAAGGCAGGTCGCCCGAAATCGGTCGTTGTACAACAAAATATCGAGGCTGTGCGAAAACTTATAATGGACGACCGACATGTTATGTACTGCGAGATAGAGGCGACTCTGGGTATTTCTATGACCAGCATTAATAGCATATTACATAATTATTTGGCTATAAAAAAAATTTGTTCGCGTTGGATACCCCACAACTTAACAAAAGAGCAAAAAGATGCTCGCGTCGAATGTGGCAATAAAATGTTAAAAAAATATAACCGTGGTGACTCAAAAGCCGTTTATAACATCTATACAGGTGACGAATCCTGGATCTATGCATACGATCCCGAAACGAAGCAACAATCAACGGTATGGGTGTTTCAAAATGAGCCGAACCCTACGAAAGTTACTCGTGCAAAAAGTACATTGAAACAAATGGTGGCCTGCTTCTTCGGTATTAATGGCCATGTAGCTACAGTGCCACTAGAAAACCGTAGAACGGTTAATTCAGAGTGGTACACGACCATTTGCTTACCGGAAGTATTTGAACAAATTCGTTAAACTAACCAGCGACGAAGAATCATTCTTCATCATGACAATGCCAGCTGTCATACGTCACGCGAAACAACTCTATTTTTGGAGGGTCAAAATGTGGAATTAACGGGTCATCCGCCGTACAGCCCTGACTTGGCACCCAACGATTTTTATTTATTTCCAAATATAAAGAATAAATTACGCGGTCAACGATTTTCGACCGCTGAAGATGCTGTCGACGCATTCAAACAACACGTTATGGAGGTACCTCAGGCGGAGTGGCAGAAGTGCTTTAAAAATTGGTTCACGCGAATGCAAAAGTGCATAGATCATCAAGGGGAATACTTTGAAAAACAATAAAACCATTTTCAGCCGTGTACGTTTGTTTGTTTTTTTGTTTCCGGATATATAAGTAGCAACGTATGGATAGGCAAGTGCAATAATGCGCAACTCCTATTATTTATTTAAAAACCGGCCAAGTGCGTGTCGGACCACGCGTAATGGAGGGTTATCTACCTTTTTTTTTTTTTTATACCACGACGGCGGCAAACAAGCATACGGCCCGCCTGATGGTAAGCAGCTACCGTCAACGGAATAAGAAAAAAATAATTATCAAAAGGTTGTATCTGCCTATGGAAGAGGTTTTTTGGAGATAACTCGAAAACGGTTTAATTATTAATCTTCAAAACAATTTGCGTTGAAAGAATATGCAACGCTGTATCTCCAGTTTAAAGTTACAGGGGAGACACAATTTTTTAAGATTTTCAGGGTGATTGATTTGCCCCCCCCCCCTGAAACGCAAACCTTGTATACTACGGGGCCCGCAGGCGCGGACCGGGAGATTTTTTGTGAAGGAAAGTGCCCCCCCTGAACGAAATCCTGGAACCGCGCCTGCTCTCTATCGCACTAATATGGAAAACCGGTATTAGACATAGCATTTGTAAGGCATCTGTCAGGTTGGGAGGTGTAATAAGAGTTAGGGCCCTTAGGGAGCTGAAGGAGGACAATACATTGGGCCCTAGAAATTGCAATGTCTAATACCGGTTGGAGAGTGTAGAGATTGAGATAGCGTTTCGTTTCGTTTTCTACAAACGATTGTCATCTTGGCTAAGCCCCCAAGTACTCGTAAGTATCTCTTACAATCTCATAGTACAGTCAATGCCATAAATATGTGTACACTTTTGCACCTACTCCATTGTAATAAATAAGGTTCAAAATTTGAAAATTAGTTTAGAGTAGATGGTGTAGGGACTAGGGAAATGTGAGTAAAAGGTTCTTTGTCACACAAACTTACACTGATAATCGATTTCAAGAATCGTTATTTTAAGGATTTAAAGTAATGACTTACATTTTTACCTACTTTTGTACCATTGTACCTACATTTTCAGGGTACCGCAGCATAATGGTAAAAAAATCCCTGACTGTCTGTCTGTCATGGTCAATTTTCTTCGAAACTACTAGACCAATTGAGCTAAAATTTGTACACATGTGATTTTTCTATATTTTACGTGCGATAAAAAATATTAGTTAATTATATAACTTTGTAAGTACTTTGTAAACAAGCTAATGTGCTTGTTTACAAGACTAACAGCGTCCAAAAAAAACTGCCTGTTTTAAAATTTTGTAACTGAACTTGTATTACAGTTTTTTTTAGTATTCAATCCATCCCATTCAGTTCTTAAGGTATTGAGAGCCATCATTCCAGTACCTACTATAACGACACGCAACATTGTAGATTTTAAGGACTGAAAGTGTACAGACGATCTTTGTATTATTTTAGGTTATCCTTTAAATTGAACTGACTAAAAGAAACATATTTCAAATTACCTACCAACGTTTTCTATATTTGTACGGCAGATTAGCTAAAACCGTTTATATTTTTTCCTATTGATACATTCATATTAAATTACTGTATAAGTAATGTTTATAAATTGCGCAAGAGTATAAAGTTATCGTGTCGCTTATAAAGTAGGTACTCCTTCCTGTCGACAACAAATATGACAGCTTCTGTTTGAATATATGATATGAATGTTTTCTCCGCAGCATAAGTTTCTATTTCATATTTGGCCCGATGGTTGATTGTTAGCAAGGATGATAAAGACATGGATTGACAATGCCTATACAAAATCGCGTTCCTCGAACCTTCAGGCTATACGTCTGTTTTCGGTACTAAGTGCCACAGCGCCATCTGTTGAGTCTGGATTCGAGTTATTCTGTCAGCGTTAATCGCGGAACAAAATATTAGAAACTAGAATTTATTTATTTAATCTTAATTGCACAAAATAAGATGGTACTAATGGCGGACTTAATGCCATAAGGCATACTCTACCAGTCAACCAATGGGCTTAACAGAAAGGTTAAGTAGGAATTTAGTGTTTGTGGTGACCGATAGATGACGCTAGTGCTTTAGCCTGAAATAAGGGAACGCGATTTTGTATAGGCATTGTTAATCCATGTCTTTATCATCCTTGATTGTTAGAGACGGCCTTTTGGCACTAAGTTTGTACTTTGTTTTACTGTGAAATAAATATATATTTAGTTCATTTTCTCATATTGATTGATAAACAACTAGATTGGTAAAATATAATCAAATTATTGTAGATATGTAGTTGGAATGTTGACGATGTCCAAATCTTCATGTTAGATCTATCCACTTTACTTTAATTTTTGTTCAAAATTAGTGACATGAAGTATAACTATTGTAAGTAATTAATGTATTAAGGTCAGGTGGGGTAAGTGAAATCCCCGGGAAAGGGGGACACGTGTATGGAATTTCTATACTGTTTCCATTTCCCGGGACAAAACAAACTTTGTTTCCCTTACCCCACCTGACCTTATAGCACCCAATATCAGCACCGAAAGAGAATTACATTAGCATGTACATAATATTCTCGTATGTACAGTATACTATATGGAGAGTACACGGAAAGAACATGTCTAGTCACATTGACAACATCTTGAGTTATAGCGCTTTTAAAATTTGGAACGATTCAATTAACCATACTATTTTTGTAACTAGATGGTTTTTATGAGTTAAGAAGTAGATATACGTTAAAATTTACATCTGTAACAGAAGTTGTTACTAATAGTTCATTGCAAGCTCTAAATTTTGATATAAAAATCTCATTTTACAAAAAAAGTGACTAGACATGTTCTTTCCGTGTACCCTTCATATGATTGATATGAGAGAGTAAATTATATTTCCGAATATAGTAGCTTATAAATGTCTTGTAACTAACATGTAATTTATACATCGATCTTTAAATAATTTCAAGAAATCAACCATCTGTTATATAGGTGTGTTAGGTAATTAAATTTTTTTCTCTTTGAATGGGGTCGGTAACTGTCACAATAACATTTCCAACAATGGTCCTTGGAAAAGCTAAATTTGTAAGGCGGGAAGTAGTTTTTATGTATTTTAGCGAAAATGACTCGCTGTTTCATCTCGAATTAGTCCCCAAGGGAAATTCGCAGGTTTCCGAAATACTCTAAAATTAAAATGATGTAGAATAAAGCACAGGTTAGAATTCTTCTGTATGAAAAGCCTTCTGAATATACAGGGCGGAAAGATCGAATGCCACATGGATGGCAACTACCTTAAATATTGTAAATAGCACATTCTGTGTAAAGGAGGCTTTCCTTTGTTTTTAAAAACATTTATGGATTTATGAAAAACCACTTGCCCCAGTCGGGACTCGAACCGGTCAAAAGTGACAAAAAATAACGTGCCGTATTTTTAGATGCAGATTGAAAGGGTTACTACTGATAAGGTTCATTTTTCTCTAAATAACAAATACAATCAAAATAACGGAAGGCCATGAAAATTGAAAACCAACAATTAAAACACACAAAAGAAAACAATATTCATTTAATAAACTTACTAAAATCTTGCGAACTAAAGCAGCAGAATTCATTGTTTTAAAAAACAAAGGAAAGTCTCCTTTACACAGAATGTGCTATTTACAATATTTAAGGTAGTTGCCATCCATGTGGCATTCGATCTTTCCACCCGGTATATTAATTTCACTAGTTAAGGAACACTTTATTACCGACTTATTAATGTTCCGCGGTTTATAGTTGACATAAGTGTATGTCTGGTGGCTTTTTGTTTAACGGCCTCCTAGCCCAGTCGGTAGTGACCCTGCCTACGAAGCAGGAGGTCCCGGGTTCGAATCCTGGTCAGGGCATTTGTTTGTGTGTTTATCACAGATATTTGTTCCTGAGTTATGGATGTTTTCTATGTGTTTAAGTATTTATCAATATTTATCTATTATATATATCGTCGTCTAGTACCCATAACACAAGCCTTATTGAGCTTACTGTGGGCCTAGGTCGATTTGTGTAAGATTGTCCTATAATTTTTTTTTTCTTTTTTAGTTTATTAGTGTTAAATTATTTATTATGATTAATGTCATGTTATGGTAATTTAAGTCTATGTAACCGATTAAATAATTGGTTATATTATAATATTATTATAGAAAATTACTAATGATGTATGTATAGGTATGTATAATATATATATTTGTTCAAAAATGTATATATATTGGCTGTGAATTTTGTTTCTTTAACATGTATTGTGGTATTATTTGCTTATTTACTCTAAGTAAATCATTGTTATGTTAAACGATTATATTAATTGTCAGTGCTGATTGGATCGACGGTGCAATTTGGGGGGATTGATGTTAAAAATGATTCTTAACATAGATGTACCTCGGGATTTGCGGGATGGATTATTGTTGGTGATTAATATTTTATATCAAGGTTTAAGAAAAAAAAGAAATAAAAATAGTTCTTAATAAATGGTCAATGATTTAACGCGTACCTATGTTAAAAAATTGTGCCATGTTACGCATTTGTTATACCTACTTGTTAATGTGCAATAAAGTGATACATACATATATAAATTTGAATGGGTCTGATTTATTAAGTTAAAGCTTAGTATTTTTCGCTTTTGTTAAAGTTATAAACCTTTTCATAAAGGTTACAATACCCTTTTACTTTTAATAAGATGCGCGGGATTTTACGTCATATCCATATTGAGATAATTGAGCCAAATCACGGGAAATTGCACCGCCCGCATCGATCCGATCACTGTTAATTAGTACCTATTGATCCATTTCGTCTGGCTACAAAAGCTTGCATAGCCTATATATTTTACTATTACCTATATATTTGTCTAACATAAGGTAACTTTACATTTCGTAGACATAATTTGCACAAGTTTAATCACTTCAAATGTGTTGAAACATTTATTTAAAAAAACTGGAGGAGATCTGTTAAAACCAAATGTGTAATCAATTAAAGAACAATAAATAAATGTTAATTGTACTAAACACGTGTTTTCATACATTTTTAGGATTCTGTAGCCAGGCAAAAACGAAACTCTTATAGTTTGGTCCTGGTCCGGCCGTCCGTCCGTCCGTATGTCACAGCTATTTTACCCGGAAACTTTAAGACGTATCTTAATCAAATTTTAACATAAGGTGTATTTTAAATGCCGCTACTCAGTTTTGTAGTAAAATTGCCGATAAAAATATTTTTAGGGGTGGCACTCCATACATGTAACTAATTGCCAAAAAATGTTTTTACCAAATATCAACAACTAGATAAGGACCAATTATTTTAATATCTAGCTAGGTACCTATACCTACTTAAGGTCTTTAGGTACCCATTGAAATTAAAATAAGATCACAATACTGAATAAATTTATTTCAACACATAACGACAGACAACAATAAAAATTTAATAAACACTCTAAATTACTTAAAAAAATGGTCCAGATCGTTGTCAACGGGCAGGGTGCCCAGAAGGCTGGCCGTATTGCCACGTTGAATCTTCTTCGTCGTTCCCTCATGACTGAGGATCGTGACCAACAACTATGTTCCTCCATTTAACGCGATCAAGGGCTATGTGGGCTGCCCTCTGCATGGAACCACAGGCTTGTCTAATGGAATCCGACCATCTTGCAGGGGCTCTTCCTCTAGCACGCCTGCCCTCAACTTGCCCCAGTATGATGTCACGTTCGAGGTTGTGGTGTGGTGACCGCATTATGTGTCCAAAGAATCTGAGAGCCCTGTCCTGACAGATTGTTGAGAGTCGTTTGGTAATTCCTAGTTCTCTCAGGATGGACTCGTTTGTTCTCATTGCGGTCCATGGGATTCTTAACATCTTTCTCCAACACCACATCTCAAAAGCATCGATTTTGCTCTTATCCAGGCTTTTGATGCACCAGGTTTCTGCACAATACATAAAGATGGAGAATACCAGTGACCGTACTAATCGTACCCTGGTACCAAGGCTTATACCTCGATTCTTCCACAGCTTTTTGAGGTTAGTCATAGCACTTTTAGCCATTCCAGCACGTCGGCGAATCTCTTGCGTGCAGCCACCACCATTTGTTATTAAGGACCCTAGGTATACAAACTGGTCCACTTTCTCATAGCTATCTAGAGCATTGGATTGAGGAAGGACTTGTGCTCTGTCCACAACCATGATCTTGGTTTTACTATGGTTGATTTTCAATCCAAGTTTGATGCTTTCTGCTTCCACTTTCTTCAGCAGAAAAGCCATCTCTTCCTCGTTAGATGCTGCAATAGTGGTGTCATCAGCATACCTCAGGTTGGTTATCTTACGGCCGCCTATTGTGATGCCAACCTCTACGTCCTCCAGTGCTTTCCTCATGATGTACTCGCCATACAAGTTAAATAGTTTTGGAGACAAAATGCAACCCTGACGAACTCCACGTTCTGTATGAAACGGTTTCGACATCTTGTCATCTAACTTAACAAAGCTTGTACCATCCAGATAAAGATTCTGTATCAGGAATACAAGGTGTTCAGGTACTCCCATCTCTATGAGCACATCCAGCATTGTACTCCACTGCACACAATCAAATGCTTTAGCATAGTCAATGAAGCACAGGACCACAGGTTTATTGAATTCTCGGCATTTCTCAATGAGCACACGAACATTCATGACTTGAACTCTGGTCCCCTTACCAACAACAAAACCAGCTTGTTCACAAGGGATCTGCTGATTTGTGAATGCGGATAGTCTAGCGTTAATTATGTGCAAAAGGATTTTACTAGCGTGAGACATCAACGATAGTGTGCGATAGTTTTCACACTTACTTGTAGACCCCTTCTTGTGAAGAGGGATGACGGCTGATTGTGTCCAGTCTTGTGGCCATTGACCAGTTTTCCATACTTTATTGCACAATCTGTGTATGATGTTAGTACCCTCTGTACCCAGATGCTGGATCATAGCCGCTGATACACCGTCTGGACCCACTGCCTTGTGCTTCAGCTTTTTTATAGCATTCTGTACCTCCGAAAGGAGTATGGCAGGTTCTTCGGTATGTTCATCCCATCTTCTTTTTGTAGTGGAACCTTTTTCGTCACGATATAGGTCGCAACAGTAACCTCTCCATCTTTCCAGCACATCCTCCATGTCTGTCAAGGCGTTACCATTTGCGTCGTCTACAGTGCATGACTTAGGCGTAAAGGAACCCGTAAGTTGTTTAACCTTTCTGAAGAGGTCTTTAGTATTGTATTGAGTAGCATGGTCTTCAATCTCATCACATATTCCGTTAATGAACATGTTTTTATCCTTTCTGGTGGATTTCTGTACTTTCTTGTGCAACTGATTGTATATGGATCGCTTACTGTCCGTGTCAAGGCCTTCACTCTTCAGTAGTCCCCTCTCATCGATGAGGGTCCACGTTTCTGCACTTATCCACTCGTCTTTTCTACGGACGATTCTATTTAGATCATTGCTCACTTGAGCAGCAGATTTAATAGCCTGTTTCATTAAAACCCAGTCTGCTTCGCTTGAGTCGAAAGGATCCCATTCTATTGTTGCGACTTTGGAATCGATTGAGCTCTCAAATTGGATTAAAGCTGCATCATTCAATGAAACCGTCTGGGGAGGTGCACGGTGAATCTTCTTCAAGCGGAGCCTAAAAACAGCCACCAGAAGTTGGTGGTCGCTGCCACAATCCGCCCCTGGAAGAGTCTTGGCGTTGGTGACAGATGATCTCCATCTGGATTTGACTGTGATGTAGTCTATCTGGTTTCTATGACCCGAAGGTGACGACCAAGTATAAAGCCTTCTGGGATGGTTTTGAAACCATGAATTCATTATGGTAAGCTGATTTTCTATACAGAAGTCTAGAAATTTTTCGCCTCTCTCATTACGGTTTCCTAGGCCATAGTTGCCAATGATAGTGCCATTTAAAGGATCATCAGTTGTAGTACCAATCTTGGCGTTCCAGTCGCCCAGTACAATAGTTACTTCTTTGGATGGTAACGCTTTTAGTACAGCAGCAAGTTCGGCATAAAATCTATCTGAGTCCTCCTCATCAGATTGGGCTGTAGGGGCATAAACTTGGACAATGTTAATGGAGACAGGATGTGCATCTAATTTGACAGCGATGATTCTATCGTTAGGTGTTTGGTATCCTTTAACAGCGGTTTGGAGCGACTTTGGGATCAGCAAAGCAACTCCGTTGCGGCTATGGTCATCCGCGCCTGAGAAGTACAAAATGTTGTCATTGTCTGTGGCAATATGGCCATTACCACGGCGATGAACTTCGCTAAGTCCCAAGATGGTAATATTGCATCTCTTCATTTCTTTCTCAACCACGTCCAGCTTACCCGGTTTTAGAAGGCCCCTGATATTCCATGTCCCTATGCGAATTTGTTTGCGAAGTGAGGTCGTGTTTTTCTTATTACCAGTCACATTATTTCCACCTCCTGCCTGGTGAGTCACAGTGAGGTGGCCGGTAGCATATTTCGCACCATGCAACCCGGAATCGCGATGGCGCCGAGGGTTAGTCGGATCGCATAACTTCGCACTCGTAACGTTATTCGGACTTTTCATGTTCATTGGTTTTCTTGGGAAGGTAGTCACAGTAGTTTCCCATTGCTTTCTGTGCCAGGTATTTAAGGAGATATTTAGTCCCCAAGGTCACTGTAGCCTCTTCCCACCGGTGTCCCGGTGAGGCGTGTGGTTATACCGCCACTGCTCGGTCGCCAGAGCCTCGTCCGTTATCTAGCAGGGAGCACCACGGCACGGTGTACGCCGCGCCGCCGCCATCCGGCGCGTGCAGGTGAGGTTGACAATAGGGTCAGCATGATGTTGTAAGCCGTTCTCCCCTTACTCCCCGTAGTGTAGCTACTTCCTAGAGCAACATACTTGCGGCGCTTGAGGTCTTCGGCCGAGGATGCCGCAGCGCCAGCATTAATTTTGGTGCCTGGAATATAGTAGTAGCCTACTAATCTAAAGCATTGATTAAGCAGTTATATTGTATAGATAGAGGAGTCAAGTGGTGTGTCACAGTGACCCAATTCTATCCGATCGTACTTATATTATTGCAAAAGCCCGCCGAATTGGAAACTAGTATAATTATATAGGACGAAAAATTTAGAATTTCCGGTTCTAGAAAAATTCGAAGTTGTGATCTTTTGGGTCGCTGATCCTGTCACTCTGATTAAGAAATCAGAACCGCGCAGCACGTGCACTGCTCTAGCTAAATAGTATAAGTAACTTTCTTAAAAATATAGAATCATTGCGATAATGTTCGTAACGCAATTAAATGATGATTCACGCTGTTCCGTTCCGACACTTCATTTTGTATAGAAAACAACACGTGACCTCCGAAGAGACAAAATGGAGTGTCAATAGTGTCGTGTAACAGCGTGAACCATCCTTAATATCGTATTAGGGAGGCGCTGCGCTAGCAATGGTTTCTCGTACAATATTACCGGCCTAGTTTATTGAGGCCATTAAACGTTGTTATGTTTTTTTGATAAAAGCATTATACATATAATAAATAAATAAATATTATAGGACAATCTTACACAAATCGACCTAGGCCCAAAGTAAGCTCAATAAGGCTTGTGTTATGGGTACTAGACGACGGTATATATAATAGATAAATATTGATAAATACACAAATATTTGTGATAAACACACAAACAAATGCCCTGACCAGGATTCGAACCCGGGACTTCCTGCTTCGTAGGCAGGGTCACTACCGACTGGGCTAGGAGGCCGTTATTGTTATATCTTAGCCGAAATAAAATTGCCGGCCTTAAGTAGATATGCCATTAAAATTTATAATACTATCGGCCGGTAATTCATTATATCCTGGATGTTGAAGTAAAATTGTAGCCATTGTAGGTATCAACTATTAATCAGGGTTACGTTACACGCTGCATTTCAGACTGAGTGGAAATTATCTGAGTCAGGTAGGCAGCGACTTAAATAATATATACCTACAGTATGTACACAAATACGTTAGCTGAGTAACTAGGTACTTGTTGCGTCATGCAATCATATGCGACAAGTGCATGAACAACAGGGCATTGTTGCTTAATTAATTGACGCTCTGGCAGAGACAGGTTAATAATATAAACTGAAATTAACGGCCTCCTAGTCCAGGCGGTAGTGACCCTGCCTATTACGAAGCAGGAGGTCCCGGGTTCGAATCCTGGTCAGGGCATTTATTTGTGTGTTAATCACAGATATTTGTTCCTGAGATATGGTTGTTTTCTATGTATTTAAGTATTTATTCATATTTATCTATTATATATATCGTAGTCTAGTACCCATAACACAAGCATTATTGAGCTTAGGTCGATTTGTGTAAGATTGTCCTATAATATTTATTTAAATTTAAATTTATTAAATAAATTAGTATAAATTCACAATCCTCGTCTTTGTTGCAGACGTATGCCAGAGTCACATCTTTTGAATTCCGTCACATATTAATGCAGGTTTTCTAATACTTAGTGATTTCTATTACCGAAAAGTAACTGGTCTCCAGCAATAGCACTTGTGCGAATTTGGCGCAAAAGCAATAGTACTTGTACAAAAATGCTGGTAATTCGTTTAATGGCATAATTGGAATCGCGTTCTAATTACGAAAAACTAAGAGAATAGTAGTTTTCGATACGAGTGCGAGAAGTATGTCATTTTGCACGAGTACCGAGGTTACTGGGCCCGAGCCGAGAGGCGAGGGTCAAGACTCGGGACGAGTGAAAATGACACTTCTGCATGTGTGTCGAACAACGTTTTTTAATACAATTGCGAAAAAACTGCAATGAAATAATAGTAGGATTGTTTGACAAGGGTCTAAAGTAGGCCATATTACCACCAGGTGTTTATTTTCCCGACCGAAGTGAGGGAAAATTGTTCGAGTGGTAATATGGCTTCTAGACCAGAGTAATGCATACAATGTTTCACTTCGATTGCGAGAAAATATCATAAAAATACTTATTATTTACGCACAATAACTAAACTAAGGTGAAATTATGGTATAACTTGACGGTCTTTTATTTTTTTAACTTCTTTGACATAGATACAAAATATCAATACCGCGAATAAATGCCACAGATGACGGTATAATTAGCTCTTTAAAACAGCTATTGGACAAGGCAATTTGTAGGGCCCAACCTGTTGTGTACCCTGCCTCTCCCACACCCTCCTTCAGCTCCCTACGGGCCCAACCTCCTATTACAACTTTACCTCCCAACACAACAGGTTGGGCCCTACAAATTGCCATGTCTAATAGCTGTTTTAACAGTTTAAACACCCTTTAAAGCGTTTCCCAAAAAAATAAATCTTTTTTAATGATTGTGAAGTAGGAACTAAAAAACACCTCATGTTTTGAGAAATAAATTGCGTTTCCTGATTGGTCGATTTTAACATTGCTGTATTCTGATTGGTTGATATTAAATACAATGTTTTTTTAAGGACTTAAATTATTTACACAGTATACGCACCAAAAAAGTATCTAGCGTTCCGATTAACTCCGATATGTTTGTGATTGGTGGATTTAATATAGTGAAGTGTTCTGATTGGTCAATTTAAAATGCAATATATCTGCAAATCGTGCGTAAAATAAAACTTTACGCACGATTTGCAGATTAGATTACTTTTTAGCACTAGTGCATAAAATCAAACTTTACGCACGAGTTGCAGATACATAAAGTAAACTTTTTGAGCAATTGCATTACAAATATATTTAAATATTCCGTGAATGGCACGCATTATAAGCAAGTGTGATGAAAGCAAAATTATGGTGCCTACTCATAGTGTTTGTATTCCTGCCATAACGTAAGGTCTCAGAGCTCAACGAGGATGCAGTGTTAGTTTCAAGGGAAAAGCAGTACACCGATATCATTATTATTTTCCGACAGGTTTGATTTGAACCCACAACCTCTAGTTTGGGAGGAGTACAGTTGTTATGATTTATTTGTCTTTGGTTAAGTTAAGGTTCTGGGAACGATGTCCCCACAACTCAATGAGGTTTCAGATTGCATGCCTAATTTATACTTAAGTCGTACCTACCGTGACATCATATCATCAACTGTAAATTTTTAAGCTTTTTAGAGTTTCGCCCCTCAAAAAGGATTAGATGGAACCTTTGGAAGTCTCTCCGTCTGTCACAACCAGTTTGCTCCGCAGCTACTGGACTGATTGTGCTAAAAGGTACCCATTATGTAAGTCGTTGACCCAAGGCGGACCTGTAATGTACATAAAATAATGAGGGTTAGAAAAAAAAAGATTTGAAAAGTATCAAAATAATGAAAGATTCGTTGCGAGAATTTCAAATATTTTTTTAAATTTTATGATTAATTGTACCTTTGAAGTTATTCTAGAAAAAAAATGCGAATACCTATTGACAACCTCCCCGTAACTTATGTCCAAAACTACTAAGCCAACAATTTTGTAATAAATACAGTAAACAGTTCTTTACATATAGAATGTATGTAACAAATATACTGGTGATACGTTTAAGGGAATAATTCATATGGTATTGCGACGAAGAAAAAGTAGTAGTTTTTTGTATGGAACACGTCGGTGCCCGCTAACCGTCCATACAAAAAAAAAAATATTTTTTTCTCACTTTTTCATAATTCGAATAGGTACGATACGATATTTTTGGTACACCCTGTATAGTATATAGGAAAACCTATAAGAAGTCTACGGTAAAGTCAAGCGTGAGTCGAAAATAAAAATAAAATAATAAGTTGTTGTCACATCTCTACATGTGTCATGTCATGTGCAGTAAAACACCGTAATTTGCATTAACACGTTTAATTTTGCAGATTAAGTAAATTATTTAAAATTAGCAATTTGGTCCTTCGAGCCGGATAGAATGTAATTAAATTACAATAATCAGATTATTTAAAATTAGTACTTCACATAAAAATTACGATAACGATATCTATATAAAGATATTTCAAATTCAATAATTTCCTTAGTGGATAGAATGTAATTAAATTACAATAATCAGATATTTTAAAATTAGCACTTCCCATAAAGATGAAGATAACGATATCGATAAAGGTATTTCACATTCAATAATTTTCTTAGTATCGTAGACCCGGATAGAATGTAATTAAATTACAATAATCAGATTATTTAAAATTAGCACTTCACATAAAAATTACGATAATGATATAGATATAAAGATATTTAACATTCAATAATTACCTTAGTATCATAAACGTCTACTTTCCGCTCGAAAGGAAAATAAAACGAGGGAGTACTAGCTAAACTAGTAAGTACAAATAAAGACTCGGCTGGTAATTTGGCTGCGGGGAAAGTAATGGATTAATGAGACGAGTGATATGGATGGTGACGGATGATTCGCTGGATGAGAGTAGCCTAAATTCAAGAGCCAGGTCTTTGTACGCCCGTCAAATGAGGCAATTAGAATTTTGGGGATTTAGGGTTAATATGCGTATCGCAGATATGTAAAAATGGTCACAACAATATAGAACTAAAGCACGGCAAATAAAATACGAAGTCCCCAATTAAACTCTAGAACAATTCACGGAGCGACACGCCGCTTTCACCTGGTGAGCCACGCGTAATGCGGGCTCGAGTCCTTTAGAGGCGACTGGTGGCCGTATTCCAGGGCGACACTATCCAGGGTTTCCAATATCTGCGTTGGACAGTATCGCAGTTTCGGCCGCAAACGCTTGACGCCCCTCCGACGCGGTACACGAATGCACTTGGCGTTGGATATCAAAAAAATACTAATGCCAATCACACCCAACAAATAATCAAACTCAGATTAAAATAGGAAATAAGGGATGTCAAAATGGATTCTGACAACTGCACAGCTCGAGGTTCACAATCTATCTGTCTTCTCGACTAAAACAAAAACTATTCCAAACTCCTACAAAGTTTGAAATTAAAATTGATGCGAATATCCTCTTTTCTCAGTCGTCAGCTTCTTTCAAAATAAAAAAGGACACATCATATTTTGATATCGGCGCCACCTAACTATAAGTAGACACACCACGATCTAATCTACCCTAACTCGCGCAACTTGGCCGGTAAACAAAATTAATAGCGCGGATAGTCCGAAGGGACGCCGCGAGATGTAGCTGGCGTTCTTTCGGCATGCTACACATGTAAACCTATCAACCTACTTTGTCAATTTGTATGACATTACATAAGATGACATACTTTGACAAGCTACATTATTAAATATTCAACCTCTATCTCCTCACCTCTCGATAGAATGGTAAACTGTAATATTCGAAACTTTTAGACTCGACACGTAAAAAATTGGAAAATTAAAGAAAAATATACCCATGTTAAGATACTGCAATCGATTCCACTCTCGATTCTGAACAAACAGTTTTCAGGTTTTTAGTCTTGGGTGTAACACGTTGTATATAATATATACATATAGATAAATACTTAAATACGTAGATAAGTAGATAACATCCATAACTCAGGAACCAATACCCGTGATAAGCACAAATAAATGCCATGACCAGGATTGAACCCGGGACCTCCTGCTTCATAGGGCAGGGTCCCTACCGACTAGGCTCGGAGACCGTTACACATCTTGAAGGATGGCGGGAGTGTGCATTAGACAGGATCAAACGGTGGGAAAGAGGGGGGGGGGGGGGGGGGCATTGCCCAGCATTTGGACACCCCACTAGACTAACAAAAAGAAGAGTCGTCGCCACGCTACAGTATTAAAAGCGACTATAAAAGGCACAGTGTAGCCATTTTGGCTACAAAACTGAAATAGATTACGGTTTGCGTTCAGGATGTTGCGTAGACGCCGATGACGTCATCGCGTTTATCGCTGACGCTAGCTGCCAATATAAACGGGGTTCAAGATAACAGCTGTTGGAAGAGATTATAGTCAGCGTGCAACAAGTGCATGTTTTTTCAACCGACTTCAAGATTTCGAAGGTTAACAATTCGTCGGGATCTTTGTTTTTTGCAAATTCTTTTTGTTTTTTTTTATGTATGTTCACCGATTATTCGAAGACGGCTGGACCGATTTGGAAAATTCTTTTTTTGTTTGAAAGAGTATACTTCACAGTTGATCCCATTGTAACCAAGTCAGGATCTGATAATGGGATCCTGGAGAAATTTGAGATTTTTTTACAGTAGCTCGAGCATTTGTTTTTGGAAAGGTGGAGCCTAAGTGAAGTCGGTTCTTTTTTGTTTAAAATTATTTTAATATTATTTTTAATAAGTACCGTCGAGTTCCGTATCTTCGCCTGGATTTTGATACATTTCCCAAAAAATCTTTCAATTTTGAAAGCATTTTAGTCCTTTATGCCCAAAAAACGTATTTTAGTACTCCTGACTATCAGTATATACCATTAAAGCTTTGAATTTCATTGGGTAACTTGGCAATAAATGGCCCCGAAGGCAATAGGCGAAGTTTGGGTGTTTTCTCCAATCTTCGCCTATGGCATGCCTTACCGCTAATTATAAACTTTTCTGGGACTTACACCTATCATGTCTTATCTCCCTGGAACGTGTTAATATAATATGAACCTTAACTACACCAGACTAGGCACATTTAAAAAAAATGTGTAGTAGGCGAAGATTGGCAACAGTCTGAAGTTGTTTACATACATTTTCTAAAATGATGCTAGGGCTGCCAAAAATTAACCGACATGTCAAATAAAGGAGAGTAATGGTTTATAAGTAAAAAAAAATGTTTATTATATAAACAAAAAACGTATCTCTTTTCGCTTATCAGTATTTTATTTATTTATTTATTTAAACTTTATTGCACAATTTAAGACATAAAAAGTACAAATGGCGGACTTAACGCCTTAAGGCATTCTCTACCAGTCAACCATTAGGCTAAACAGAAAAAGTTTGTTTGGTGCAGGATTGCAGAGTAATCATGAAGAAACACGAACACACAAGTCAAACAAAAGTAAAAATAACAATATACCTACGCAAATACAAAATAAAAAAAATATATACACATATCAGTGATGTGACGTACGACGTAGCGAGCGCACGTATCGCGGACCGGTCTGTTATGTGAAAAAATGGCATCAAAACTTGTGAAGTGCAATAATTGCAACATTGTAATAAATGAAGTGTTAGCTTTCATCCAAAATAAGAGTGGAGTGATTGACGAAGACGGCCTAGTGCGTATTTGTGCAACGGCTTTTTCTGTTGAAGATATCGAGTTGTCAAAAAACTTGTTATTTGAATCCGTTCCCACGAAGAGACGGAACATTACTCGGAAAGGAGAAGGAAAGGCTCAGAGGGACCTTTTTGATATTATTTATCTTGTGAAGAATACTAAATCTGATGACATCCCAATTTTTGTAGCGAGACAGTTGCACAAATTACCCCCGGTGACATGGGATCACATTGACACTACAAGGTTTTTAAGAGACATTACGGTCTTAAAAGAAGATATAACGTTATTGAAACAGAGTTATGTCTCCTCTGATCAATTACAACAAGTGAAAAGTGAACTTGAAATGTTAAAGAAGACATCGATAGTGAATAATTTTGATGGATACATAAACACAAAAAGAGGAGCAATGTTGTCAAACAGCTATACTTGTGATAGTGGTCCTTGTGGAATGTCGCATATAAGTACGAATCAGAGCAATATGATAACAGCTGTTGATGACTCATATCAGCAACGACCGTTGAACGAACTCAACGACCTCACATGTTCTCGAGCTCAAACAAGTCCAAACGTTCAAAAGACAATATGCGAGAGAGAGGCAACTGATCGTGGTAATGGACTAGAAGAGAGCAGCGATAAGCAACCACTTTCGGACATTCAGACGACATTGAACCTTAATGGGCGCCCCGGTACCACGAAACACACCGAGCGCCCTAGTACCACGTCGCCATATAATATGGATGTAAACACAGCTGTTATGTTATCTGGAAATCAAAGCAAGTCGCCGCCCCGATCACGGACCATGGCTGAAGTTGTCAAGGTAGGCGTTTGGAAACCTATACCACCATCTGAGGAATGGAAGGATGCTAAAAAGAAGAAAAATAAAAACCGGTTTGTGGGAAGACTGGGAAAAGCGCAGATCAACAGTCAAACAAAGTTTAAAGCCGCGGATAACAGGACGGAGTTGTTTATCTCGAATGTACATTTAGATACAACGGCGGAGGATATAAGCGAGTATATACTTGAAACTACGCAACTAAATGTAACCCTAGAAAAGGTACCTATGAAAAGGCAAAAAAGACACAATGCCTATAAATTTAGTGTGCCTTCCCATATGTTACGACTGTTTTTAGACGACAATCTGTGGCCTGATGGCATTTGTTTTAGGAAGTTTATTACTTTTAGACCAAAGATAAGTGAAAGTAATCCAACCTTCAATAATGGAAAGTACGAATCAAGAAAAACAACACCCTGACACTGTGTTAGTGTCGTTTAATTGTAAATCCATTAAACGGTCGCTTGAAGGTGTAAGGTCACTCTGCAAAATAGCCGATATTATAGCTATTCAGGAATCCTGGCTTTTACCTACTGAGTTAACATATCTCACGTCCATCGACGAAGATTTTGGCAGCACGGGAACGTCGGCGGTCGATACGGCGCAGGGAATTATGTCAGGTAGACCTCACGGAGGAGTGGCCCTTCTGCGGCGAAAAAGTGTGTTCTCATGCGTATCTGTTGTGAAGTGCGTTAACCCACGTATTGCCGCGATTAAAGTGATGATGCGAGATAAAACCGTGTTGATAGTAACTGTGTACATGCCCGTCAACTGTATTGACAATTTGAACGAGTTTACCGATTGTTTGGGCCAGTTATATGCCATGGTCGAAGACAGTGGAGTTGAATCTGTAATAGTTCTAGGGGACTTTAACTCTCACCCAAATGAGCTATTTTTTAACGAATTGATTGCTTTTTGTGACGAGCAAAGGTGGATATGCGCTGATGTTAATAAACTGGGTGTGAATTCAGAAATGTTCACATTTATCAGTGATGCACACGGTAGTAAACGATGGCTAGACCACTGCATTGTTACACAATCAGCATGGCCACTTGTAACTAAAGTTTATGTGAAACACGACGTGTACTGGTCTGACCACTTTCCTTTGTTCATGCACTGTAATTTTAATGTTGCTCGTAATAAGGTTGTGTATCGGTCACCAGAGTTTAATCATGTACGATGGGGCGTAAGGACGCCTTATCAAATAGAACAATACAATAAATTATGTAATGATAGGTTAAGAAATATTGACATTCCGGTAGATTTAATTAAGTGTTGCAGACATTTCTGTGATGAGCCTCGCCATAAAGAAATAATAAATAACTTGTATGATAATATTATTTCTTGTTTATGTTTTGCCTCAAGTAGTACCTATTGTAGTACAGGGACTAGAAGGCGAAAAAAGTGTGTCGCTGGTTGGAATCGACACGTAAGCGGCGCTCACGCGGAGGCTAAGGCGAGTTTCAGGCTATGGCAGTGGTACGGGTGCCCATCATCAGGTCGGATTTTTGAGAAAATGGTTGAGGCGAAAAAAGTTTTTAAGGGTAAGCTAAAATGGTGCCAGAATAATCAGGACCAAATAGTAATGGACAAACTTGCGTCGCACCACTCTTGTTCAGACTTTAGCAGTTTCTGGAAGTGTACTAACAGGTTGAGTACATCGCATAGCCTTCCTGTGAGCGTTGATGGAGTGACTGAGGCACAGGATATTGCCAACCTTTTTAAAGAGCATTTCACTGTTAAGTCGCCTCTGGGACCCACGCAATCGGGCGTTGGCACTGAGTTCTGTCGTGGACCGGTTCCCACGCTGATTAGAGCAGAGGACGTTCGTGTTGCGCTGCGGAAAATGAAGAGAGGGAAATCACCGGGTCATGACGGGCTCAGTATCGAGCACTTACAACATGCGGGAGCGCACCTACCCAGAGTACTGGCTTTGTTGTATAACCTGTGTCTGGGTCATTCCTGCCTGCCGCCGTCACTCATGCGCACTCTAGTGGTGCCTATTGTTAAAAATAGGACAGGTGACGTATCGGATAAGTCGAATTACAGGCCCATTTCGCTGGCGACTATCGTTGCGAAGGTGCTTGACTCGCATACGACATTCTGTGGAGTAAATTAAAGAAGGCTGGAGTACCTGTAGATATCATGACCATTTTACAATATTGGTATGGTAACCAAATCAATGTTGTAAAATGGGCAAATGCGCTGTCTTCGCCTTATGTACTCGAGTGCGGGGTAAGGCAGGGCGGGTTAACTTCACCTAGGCTATTTAATTTGTACATAAATGCACTGATTGAGGAGCTGAGCGTCGCTCATGCAGGTTGTTTTATAGACGGGATTAGCCATAACAATATTAGTTACGCCGACGACATGGCGCTGCTGGCTCCTTCAATCGGTGCACTCAATGAATTAATTAGCATATGTGAAAAGTATGCCGTTGCTCACGGGCTCGTGTACAATTTGTGCAAGACAGTGTACATGGTTTTTAGGGCTCCTGGCATGGAAGCTCCGGATTTGACACTTCCTGTATTATTAAACGGAGCTCCAGTTAGTAGAGTAAGTCAATTTAAGTACCTAGGCCATTGTTTAACAGACAACTTAAGAGATGACGTAGATGTTGAACGGGAACGCAGAGCGCTGGCGGTCCGGGCGAACATGCTGGCCCGCAGATTCGCTCGGTGTACGACTGCAGTCAAAATAACGCTCTTTAGAGCATACTGCAGTTCGATGTACTCGAGTGCACTGTGGGCGAACTGTACGCAGCGGTCGCTGAGCTCTCTGCGCATCCAGTACAACAACGCCTTCAGGGCGCTGTTGGGGTTGCCACGGTTCTGCAGTGCATCCACCATGTTTGCCGAAGCACGAGTAGACAGCTTCAACTCAATTTTGCGAAAAAAGATGGCATCATTATTAAACAGAATACGTGACAGCTCAAACAGTCTCCTGGGGGCAATAGCTGTAAGAAGTGAGTGCTCTATTATGCAACACTTAATTAAAAATACTTTATCGCTAGCAAAGTATGAATACTAACATAGTTTTAAATAAAATACTAACTCAAAATGGATCATGTTGTCTGTATTAAATAAATAAATAAAATTAAATATATCATACATATATATTATACATATATATTATACATATATATTATGCATATATATTATACATATATATTATGAATGTACCTAGTACGTAGTAGTATTTTCGTAATTGAGATCAAATCAACCTTTGGCTTCTACACATAATTACCTTTTCAAAATGAGACCGTACAACCGTACAATGATTGCCTTCTAAGGGTCCCTTGTTCATACCACGTACCTACTAGTACTACTGGGTACATCTACATATATCTTTATCTTACTAACTTTCCTCCAAATCGCTAATCCCATTTCCGAAAAACCAAACATAATAAAATATGTACATTTGGAAACAAATTTGACAACCCTAGGGGTAGGCGAAGTTCGGTAATAAGATGGCCGCCAAATACCCTCACCAATGTTTTATCCAATTGTGACTTCTAAACGTAAGCTAGCCATTAAATAATAGTTACATATTAAAAGAAATAGTTACAGGATATAATCATGTAAAAAGTTTAACATTACCTGGCCTGTATCACTGTTTAAAACTGAAGTTAAAACACTGGCTTAAAAAAACGTGTGGTCGGTGTCGCGCAAAAACCTCACTGAATGTCGACTATATGAAGTTAGCCACAGATCGTTCGAAGAATGTTGACACCCGTAAGAAATACTTTGTATTTAGTAGTTTTGTGTAAGGCTTGCACTAAAAACATTTTGTTAAAGTCAATTTATGTTAAAATAGGCGAACATAGGTAGCACAGGCGAAGATACGCAACACGACGGTATTACTAAAAATCAAAATAGCGCCCGAGTTTCGTAATGTTTACGTGATATTCTGAAATGTGTTATATGTTATAAATTATCAGATTATCCGAAAAATATTTAGAAATGTTCATTAACAACGATACATGAGATACCGAAATTAAATACCGGTTAAGTAATTTGTATGAAAATTATACCGGTATTATATCCCTGGTTGTGGCTTGTGGCGAACAAGCATACATCACGCCTGACGGTTAGTGGTCACCGTAGGCTATGGACGCCTGCAACTACGGAGATCTTGCCATTGGTGATAGTTTGAAAACTTATATGTGTAGTTTGAAGTCCTTTTACTAAGAACACCAAACTGTACTATCACTCCAGAAAACCTCAAGTTGGGAGCACAAAAGGAAACACTTTCAGGAAAAAGGACTGTTGCGTTCTTGTCTGTTGCCTAAAAATATTTTAGCGCTTATTACATCTACCTTTCTTAAGGCTAAAAACCGGCCAAGAGCATGTCGGGCCATGCTCAATGTAGGATTCCGTAGTTGCCGGCCAGTCATAATAGAAGGATGATTTCCCAGGCAGAAGGATGATTTTTATGGGATATTTTGCGTCACTTACTTCTTTTTACTATGAAATGACAACTTACTGTGAAAACTCAAAAACGGCTGAAACGATTTTATTCAATATAGTTTTCATTGAAAGTACTTATTACATAGGCTTGCTTCACTTTCAGGAACACAACACTCTTGAACCCACCAATCAAAAGTTAGAGGGGGGGGGGGGGGGTTACATTTTATTTTGGATACCATTGTTTCCGAAAGTAACATTAACAATAATTTTAAACAAAGAAAAACAAAAAATTGATTTAGACCCCTATTATTTTTTTAAAGACTTGTCCAATGACACCCCACATAATATGGTTGAAGCGAAAAAAAACTTTTTGGTTTTTATTCTACCGTTTTAACGGCGTAGTTTACATGTGCTCGTACCAAATTTCAGCTTTCTAGTGCCAACGATCACTGAGCTAAGCCGCGGGCAAACAGACAGACAGACAGACGGACGGACAGACAGACATGGCGAATCTATAATGGTTCCTAGTTGACTACGGCACCATAAAACAGCTCTGGGATACTGACCCATAGCCCTACCAACTAGACGCCCGAAGTTTGTGTTTATCATCACCCCGATTATCGTTTTTTATCACGCCATTGCCCTTAAAGGTCAACAGGAAGGACAATAATACCAATAACGGTATGGACAAATGGTAGCTTTGTTGATCGCTTCTATTTATAATATATCTAAATAGGTACCTATACACGGTAACCTGAGCAAAAAATTTAAACGTAGATTCTACTCCTCAAACTTTTCAAGAACTTATTTTATTAAAAAATATGGAGTCTTTAGATTGTCTCTTTTCCATACAAACTAAATAGTATTATCAATGTACATTAAAATCCGTCTAATTGACATTGCTTGTCAGTCTTGTCACCCTACGGACATAACCAATTTCGCAATACATTGCGTGTTCGAATAAACTTTAAAGTGTACTAAAAATCAAACCACAAGTTAATTTTTAAAGTCGCTGAACAACCGTTGTCTAGTTTGCGGAGTAGAATCTTTAATTTATTTTTTTGCTCGTGTTACACCCGGTATACTCGTAAAACAATCGCAATGTCAACGAAATTCGTAGAGACCTGTGGTAGAGAGCGACCCACGGACTACGTGGAGCGACCAGACCGGCAGACAATACACAGCCTAAACCGGGGTGAAAATAGGGGTTGAAAGTTTGTAAAGTCCTTTCTGGGGACTAAATTATTGGCGGATGTTATCGCTTACTTGTAAGAGATGTCGCTTTATGTTATCGCTTTAATAGCGGTTAAATCTTTATCGAAATATTAAAGTTAACTTGGAAACCTCTGAACCATCCCGACACACAAGAGTTGGATTAAGACGACCGGATTCAAATCAGTTTATTCTTTTTGTAGCTGAAATTATAAGTCCTAGATAAATACGCTCTTATTCCGCAAGGGCCTTAAGAAATACTGATTTCTCTTATTATTATTCCATTTATAGGCTTCTTCAAGTTTTAATTTTATTTTTTCTTTTATTTTTTTCAACGGAACCCTAGTCAAAACGACTAAATTTATCTTACCGAATGACCTCGGAGTCGACTTTACAACCTCGGACGATAATACTTACCCTGGCCAACTGTCAAAGTCACAAATAAACCAGCACAACATTTTCAGCAGATCTCCTGAAATTCCCGATGCGTTCAAACGCCTTGCATAATGTTGAAATAAATTAAGAGATGTGTAAAATTCCACTGCAATAAACTTTTACAACTACAATTAGGTATTCAAGTGATATTGTCAAGTAAACAAGCTTTATCTGTGAATGATAACAGCATTCGTGGTCCTGTCTCCAAGAGGAGCGAACGTGTTATAATATAGAAGTACCTAAAATTTTTATTTCTAGTGGGAAAATATAGTGAAATTGTGTTGAAAATGCGGCTGTGCGGTGAGAGGCGCCATCGCCGCGCTCGGGGCTCATGAACGGAACAGATGTGTCTCGGTAACCACCCGCAACGCACGTGTTTCAAAGTTAGTGTTGTGCTGTGAACTATACCAGTGAACGAGACGGCGATATCCCGCTCTAAAGGTAACTAACTTAACTTTTATAAATAGTTTATGAATGAAGCAAAATGGTTCTTTGTTGTGGACTGTAGTGAAGTTAGTTATATGTTTATGTTTTGACGTTGCTGATAAGTGAAATCTGTTTTCAATGGGTACAGTCTAATAAGTAGGTAATAAATTTAATTATATGTATTTTAATCGTGTTTACAAAGGTTATCCTTTGTTACAAATAGGTTACAAGTTACAATGAAATAAATACGGGCATTACAAAGTGTTTAATATAACAAATAACATACAAACTCGTACCTAACCTATAAATACTATTTAACATTTGAATGAAAACTTAATCTATTAGTACATAAATAAATTCAGACTTACCGTTAAAATGCGTCAGCTTCCAGACATCCAGTCAGTCTATATTTGAAGTAGGTACCTACGTATCTATAAATATGCAGCGTTAATATTGAAAACCGTGCTGCTTGCTAGTCCAGCCGAGAATCGAAGCCACGTAAGTGGCATTGCGAGTTGACATACATAGTCATACATAGTACTTAACTACTTAAGTACCTACAGCTCTTATCTTGTAGGTAATTATGAGGATTATTGCACTTGCTTGGTAAAGGTTCATTTGTTTAGGTACTTAGTAAATGTTCAGTTGGTATTTATTTATCTGTAGTTTTCAGCTTGTTTTAGTTGGAGTAAAAAAATATTTTTGGTATATTTTAGCAATCGCGTTATAGCTGTTATTTTAAAAATTTCCGAATGGAATGTGTAGGTTGCTCTTTAATGAAATTCAGACCAACATTGAAAAAAATTTTGCTATTATATATGGTATGGACGACTTTTAAATTTGCTTCCAATAAAGTATTTCTTCCAAATGGGGAACTACTTAGGTTAGGTCTATCTTATCTACTAGATTTTCATCACCAATCTCAGAATTCCAAAAATATATGTAACGAGTAACTATCCAGGGTGACTGCTAATATTATCGGCCACTGATATTGTTATGATAAAGATTAATGTCTTGATAAAAACAGAAAGAAACAAGGCAATAGAAGCATGCAGTCGAATTAATGAGACTAGATTTTTAGGGACGATTCATGTAAAATTTTACTCGAAACTAGGGTTTTTTTTACTGTTTTGACTCGAAACTGCTATAGTTATTGGCCGATAACTGCAATAGTGACCTACTTGAAGAATTAAGAACATACATATGATAATATTATGTATGTAGGTATATCGCTTATACGTTACTCATCAGCTCACCACTCTCGTCAGCATATTAGTCAGTGATCGTACCGACACATAAAGGTAAACTTCAATTGAATAATAATTAGTAATTACAGTTTAAAAAGTGAAAGACAGACAAATAATATAATCTGACGTAAGTTAAGTTTTGTTTTGCCTTTGCTTAAGATTAACTGGACTGAATAGTTTTGACAAGTGACAACCAATTGAACCAATGTTTCTAAAATATTTAACATACACAATACATACATATACATGTGGTCTAGCTGTTTGTCATGAAATTGATAACTAATTGATAAGAAGAAAAGGATAATCTGAATAAGCGGAACGTCACTTTTGACAGCTGCAATCCTTTGGACATAATTTTTAGCTGACATTTATCAAACTGAGATCAAATCAATGGCATATCAAAGAGTTGGAGTAGGTTATTTTATATTTTAATGATTTTGTATCGGTAAACTCGGCGCTATAGGCTTCCGTCAGTTCGTAGGTATAGGTAACCTTAGATTCATGTATCTACAGAGTTAATACCAATAAAGAAAGTGGTGTTTCAGTGCAAAACGGCTTTTTGATAGTGATGTCGCCAATATGGGGCCTCTAAAACCATACAATATGAATTTTTTTACGACTGTAATAATAATATTATTAATATTATGACAAGGTCCTATAGAACATAGCATGAGGATACACACGCAAAGCTTTGCGCAGATGGCACCACAATCGTAAAAAAATAAGGTTACCTACATAGATATATATATTACTAGCTTTTGCCCGCGGCTTCGCTCGCGTTAAATTCGGGGTAACACGGTTCCCCGTTGCCCTCCGTAATGCTCCATACAAACTTCCATCCCCCCATTTTAGGGAAGTGGGGGGTTAGAAAGAGACAGAAAGTAGCCTATGTCACTCTCTATCCCTTCAACTATCTCCACTTAAAAAATCACGTCAATTCGTCGCCCCGTTTTGCCGTGAAAGACGGACAAACAAACAAACACACACACTTTCCCGTTTATAATATTAGTATGGAAGTATGGATTTATAATATTAGTATGGATATGGATAGTATGGATACTTCATAGGTTACCTACGTCAAATTCATAGTCTATAGTAGGTACAGTCTCGCGTGCACTCACTAATATATACAAATTCATAAAATCACTAAGCAAAATAGTTTTAAGTTTAAAGAATTGTACAACACTAAGTACAAGTATGTAAAATTTAAAATTAAAATAATATAAATAAATTATAAACTGCACCGCTCTTCCATATCTACATATGGAAGAGCGGTGCCTCCTAGCACAGGTTATTTTGTAAATAACTTACAATTATATTAGGATTTGAATTTTTATTTTTATTTGATTTTTTGATCTCAAGTAAATGGGGCCTCAAAAAAGAAGAACCATCTATAATCCGCAGGTTTTTATCTTCATTAGATTTGTTTCAGTAACGCTTGTGGTAAACATTATGTCACGTTGTAGTACAACTTTGAAGTTTACACACAATGTGTCAAACGATTGATAATAAAGTCAACAATGTATACTAAAACGTGAACAAATATATACACGTGCCAGGGTCACTAACGTCCGTTATCTTCTTTAATATTATATTATGTAGGTGCATGGGCGTTTTTACTGTAAGTAAATTGAAGCACTGTTAGCGTGGCGGTAAGACGTAGGATCTTCAATCCGGATGTCTCGGGTTCGAGCCCCGGCTCGTAGCGCAACATTTGAACAACAAATCACCTGTGATTTTCAATAGGTACATTGCGGGATTTGATCTATCGATTGATTTCGTTGCACTTAGACGGCCACTTGTCGAAGTTGCATACGATATTTGGGTCGAAATTGCACCATACCTATGGGCTTGGACAACGATTTCTGATAACATCCTGTAGCCACATTTGTTTTTCATTAAAATGGATGATTGGAGGTGTTTATAAATAGGCAGCAAGTATGGTAATAATTACAAGAAAACGAGGCTTGCAAAAAACGTATATTTTAACCTTGAACTGAATTAATTGATTTATAACCGTCTACCTGACATTGTCTTCTGATATTTTGTTTTTTCTTCAATTCTTGTAAGATTGTTCACATTGTATTTTTCTATCAGTTCATTTTATATTTTCATCACGGTGCTTCAACATCAAAGCGTTCATGTGTTATTTTTGTTATTGAATGGAACCTTTACATTTTATTTAACAAATGTACATTATTTAGAACGACAAAAAGTATCTAGTTTTATCTGGCTACAAGGTATTTTTTTTACCAAATTTAATCCGGTTACAGAGGAGGCTGTTTATAGGGTACTGGGTATTTTTACAGTTGTTCTAAAATATATTAGACCTAACTAGGGCTTGCATTTCGAATATTTCGAATAGTAATTTGTATGGAAATTATTCGAAATATTCGTATAATCCGGACGATATCCAGATAATTGCTAACAAGATTAATAACCAAATTTAGTGAGATTAAGTAAATCAATTATCTAATTAAAATAAGCTTAACTAATAATATAAACTTGTAAAGATTAAGTTAAAACCTTATAGAGAGGAAAAAAATACTTGGTTAACTTTTAGACTTTTATTTCAATATCTATCCCCTTATCACATCCAATCTAGTGACAGTGCCATAAAACTATTTACCCCTGATTATATGCACCTATTCCATCTAAAGTCATATCATAAGATAACAAGAACACATAGAATTAGCGATATAACACCTTTTTGGATTTGCACGGTAGACTAGAGACTGGGATCTCTTTACTGCTGATAACGAATATTATATGTATGTGAGTAAGTATTATCTGTCGCGTTGCCAACTCGTTTTAATTGTGTTTAGGAAAACCCGTTAACATAAAAGAAAACACTGCAATTGCATATTTTAGGTACACCTGCATATTATGTTTTGGACTGTATGCGTAGTATATTTTCTTTCCTATCATCGTGATCTTGCGGCTTATTAAAGCAACGACTTCATCTGTTCGTGACCCTCAGCCATGAGAAAACGAGGAAGTAGAAGAAGAGATCATTTTTTTTCGCTTTAGGCTGCATTTCCACCAGAGATAATAAGCGAGGAATGTTACGAACAATCCTAGAGTATTGTGCGAGGATAGCTAAATGAAGTGATTCTATAATTGGTTCTTAACAAACACATTCCTCGCAACGTATCACTCTCAGCTCTGGTGGAAATGCAGCCTTATGGCTTTAGTATTCAGAATAACATGAAAACTTCACTGCTTCTCTCCTGCTTCATCATCGATTATCAAAAACGAATCTTTAATATTTAAAAAAAACGAAATCAACATTTTACTCTTCCGTTTTATTCGACCCCATATCATTATTCCATAGTAAGATTCCGCGGAAACATAATCGAAGTAAGCGTTCATTGTAGCCAAGTCAAAATGTACAGTTTGAAAGATCAGCTGTTAAATTACCTGCCGTGCTTCTTATAACTCGTATACCTGTGTCACATAACAATGGCATTTATGAATGACATTCAACCACATAAAAACTTCACCCTTTAATCTGCTGCTTAATCAAACAAAATTATACTTTATTACTGAGTGTTAAATACGAGTCACGGTGAATCATGGGGTTTGGTAGCGCCATGAGGAAAAAAGATCTGATGGTTTAATAATATGCATACAATATTAAACCTTACTCCGTGTGCATACGTTTCAAAATGTAAAATATTACAACTTGACTGTATGCAGTGCACTTAGTATCTTTTAGTTATATGTTGTTGGGCATGGCGTGGTACTTTTCCATTGAGCCGAGAGGCGAAAGTGATTAATCTACCGGCTTATTTTTAAACGGGATTTTACAGGTCTGTTTATTTTAATAAACTTGTGGGACTGTGCTTATAAAATGAACAGCTGTTTGGTAAGAGTGAGTTCCTGTTCAATAAAAGGGTTAAGTAGATTAATTTTCTATCCTCAATAAAATTGAATGGAAAAAAGAGTTACGAGTATGTACCTAACCTAACTTGTGTTTTTAATTTAATTGATAAAATAGTTTTGTAGAAAGTTAAAAATAAAGTGTGTGACCACATAAGACAACGGGAAAAAATATAACGTATTGGAATATGCCTAAATACCTAAATTAAAATTAATTATACCCCTAATTTAACAACGATATCAGGCCATGACGAGGTATTTTTTATATAGGTACCTATATTCTATCCTAAACAAATATAATAAAACATCACAAGTTTAAATCTGTTATGAAATTATGTACCTGCCTAGACCTAGGCTTGCCAACACAACACATATAAACATATACACAGATACTCGTGCATATTCTCAAAAGCATAACCTACGTGCAGCAGGCTGGCAAAAACGCATGTTGACATAAACAGAGATAAGGACAATAAAAACAATTAATTAGAAACTTTTTACTTAAATAAGAATACAAATTACCTATGAACCTAAAACTAGCACTACAAAAACTAAAAGTCTAACTCTAAAATTGGTCCATGTGGCAGAGATAAGTACCTAATTAAGTTATTAAATTTTCTTTTTAATATTTATCCAGTAACCTTGTCGCCTGAAAGTACGAGGTACTGTGCGTCAAATCCGGTAGTTCTGATTTTTTAAGGTTATAATCGCAAAAATCTGAAAATATCCGATTTATCGTTTTTTGACAAAGTTGCGTTCAGCGCTCGAGGTCACAAACTTGTTTGATTTATTGGGCCACTAACAAGTCTGCAAAAAAATGAGATCTACCGGATTTGACGCACACGATGACTGTATAAAGTTTCTGGACTATATTGGATATTATAAAAATCGAACGCTGAAGTGGTTAATTAATTGTATATCATATTAGGTTAGGTATGTAAGTAGGTAATTTATATTTAACAACTTGTTTACGAATAAGAGTATAACTTAGTAAGTACCTAGATACTTTTATCCTGTTAAAATTGCCAAGGAGGGGATTTCCAGAACGCAACTTTGAGTTTATTTTAAGAAGAAGGTAGGTATATTGTGTAACTACCCAATAAAATTAACTGTTATCCATTACTAAAGTATCTATCTCATCAAAAACATAAATGTGAAATGAGAGCCAAGTTCAATATACATATTATGTAAGCCTAGGTTGTTGACTTCAACCAAGGATGATAAAGACATGGATTGACAATGCCTATACAAAATAGCGTTCCCTTATTTCAGGCTAAAGCACTTGCGTCATCTATCGGTCACCACAAACACTAAATTCCTACTTAACCTTTCTGTTAAGCCCATTGGTTGACTGGTAGAGAACGCCTTAGGCATTAAGTCCGCCATTAGTACCATCTTATTTTGTGCAATTAAGATTAAATAAATAAATTCTAGTTTCTAATATTTTGTTCGGCGATTAACGCGGACAGAATAACTCCAGACTCAACAGATGGCGCTGTGGCACTCAGTACCGAAAACAGACGTATAGCCTGAAGGTTCGAGGAACGCGAGTTTGTATAGGCATTGTCCATCCATGTCCAAATCATCCTTGACTTCAACGACAAAAGAAGTGAGATCTAAATGGGTGCCAAGTTCAATGGTCAGTCCTGAAATTTGTTTATAACAACATAAAAAATTATAACAACTCAAAATATAATTTCTACTTAAAACTTACGATAATATATTGAAGCCTAAGGTTTGACTTGTCTAGTTCATGACAGGATAGCCACAACGCTGATTATCGGGGCAACCAGAAGACCAGAACTTAAAAACTGTACTTAACCTATAGCTATAGTGATAACAATATTTCCAGTCGCCATTCATCATTCATGTCACTACTGGCAACCCCACTTGGCCAGTTTTGAAATTTTAAGTAATAAACATGCCATTTAAAACAAAACGTTCAAGTTCAGTACACAAAAAATAGAATAAGTTTAAACATTTTTTTTTGTAATTTTACAATGTATGAATTACGTACCTAGACGAAGTCACGGGCGGATGCTGGTCAGGTCGGATAGGGAAGGATGTACAATAAATAAGTCACATGTTTTAATTACCAACTGCTATATAATCTATGGAAAACAAGGTTTTGTGGCAGAACTCTAGACTGTAACTATGAAGCTGGAGTGTGAGTGCTGCCACGTATTTATTTGCTCAAACTTTCGTGATTTATCTCTTCCTTTCTCCATAGTAAATAAAGAGATATGCCACGAATATTTGGATAAATAAGGCGAAGTGTGTTGGCTTAAACCGGTGTTAGACATTTCAATTTGTAGATAGGGTCCAATCTGTTGTGTACCCTGCCTCTCCCTCACCTCCTTCAGCTCCCTAAGCTAAGGGCCCTGCCCTAACATTTATTACACCTCCCAACCTAACGAATTGGGCCCTACAAATTGCAATGTCTAATACCGGTTTTAGCGTCATGAATATATATGGAGCTGAGTGATGACTGATGAGGTCCATTGTATGTAAAAGACCGCCATAAATGTAACGAAAGACGTAAGTAAATAATTCTGGATAGTGTGGCTGATTTAAATATACCTACTTGTTTGTGGACAGAGTCCCAGCCAGTGTTTTGCAAATAAAATTTAAAGGCAATAAAGTTGCGTCCACATGAACGATATTTGAATTGAATAATTAAATCTTTAATTTTCTCTCGTTAATAATCAAGCGACTTCATCTGATCTGACATAGCATTACCTAGGCTCAACTCTCAATTTTATTTTAAATTCCATTAGTGAATAATTGTAATTTTTTTACCGATTATAAGTTAGGAATATAAAAGTTGATGGGTACTTACTAAACCTAGTTTTTTTAACCAATCAAACGTGCCAAACTTAGAATTAGAACTTATCAAGGATGATATAGACATGGATGGACAATACCCATACAAAATCGCGTTCTCTTTTCAGGTTAAAGCACTAGCGCCATCTATCGGTCACACCAGACACTAAATCCTAGTTTCTAATACTTTGTTCGTCGCTTAACGCTGACAGAATAACTCGACTTCAGACTCGACAGATGGCGCTGTGGCATTGTGTACCGAAAACAGACGTATAGCCTGAACGCGATTTTGTATAGGCATTGTCAATCCATGTCTTAATCATCCTTGATGCCTATACAAAATCGCGTTCCTCGAACCTTCAGGCTATACGTCTGTTTTCGGTACGAAGTGCCACAGCGCCATCTGTCGAGTCGGAGTCGAGTTATTCTGTCAGCGTTAAGCGACGAACAAAGTATTAGAAACTAGGATTTAGTGTCTGGTGTAACCGATAGATGACGCTAGTGCTTTAATCTGAAATAAAAGGAACGCGATTTTGTATGGATATTGTCCATCCATATCTATATCATCCTTGGAACTTATGGACTAAGAGCTGGCCACGTCATATATGACACAATAATGAGAGCAACAAAACCCGTCTGGTTAGATTAGATTGCTATACTATCCTTATTGCTAGATCCGGGGATCTGGCAGCTTTTGATGGGTGGAGGTTAGAGAGACAGAATAGCAAACATTTGGAAAATAGTAATACCAAAATAGGTAAAAACTGCCGAAGTTGGCTCAGTTATAAAGGACGGCCTATATTTTAACGTTGGAATAGAAAACATTGCATATTATTACGGAAACCAAAACAGTTGGCACTACTTTCCTCCAACAGGAACTTTTGGCAATGATATAATCTAATTATTTATATAATTTCTCATAAAATATTATTGCATGAAACCCAGAACTCTAGATTTGTTTTCTTGAAGTGGTTTGCATTCTTTGACCTCCACCACTTTACAGCTGCCAGATGTCCAGGTCTAGAAATAAGCATAGTGTCTCATTATTGTGTCATATATGACGTGGTTAGCTCTCCGTCTATGATTATGGTTATGATATGACCCAGGCTAATGGTAAGGCAAAAGAAATAACCACCTGATCTGCAGACTGGCTAGTGTGTAGCCAGCTTTACCTGGCGTTTCTTGCGAAGCTTGTTAGGCGGGTTCTTAGCTTAGGTCATCGAACGTTCAAAGTCGTTCGTGTACACTTAGTCAGTGATCCAACGAATTGTTTTAGATCGTCAGTAATAAAATGTCAAGGTCACTTAGTTTTATCAAGTACCGGTCTGGATACCTCTTGTGACCGTTTTGAAATGCATACTCAAAAATTGTTTCTACTGTTGAGACCGGTTAAGGCGACTATCACACTACTGCGGTTTCCGCATGCGGCTCCGGTGCGCGAGCGAGATAGCGCTCTGTATGTGTGTAACGCTGTCCTGTTCACCCATCCGGTTACGACGTCCGTGTGATACTCGCGTAAAGCCTAGTCGAGTCAGTAAATTCACATTTTGTACCTTTTTATGTTTATTTTTATTAAAGCTAATTTAAAGTTAATTTTTAATTTAAGCTTTCACACAAAACTATAAGCTCAATGAGCTGATTTTAACACCCAAACACAATGAGTTTCCATTGTTTTAACACAGAGTTCCTATGACAACCTTCGGCCTCCATCATCCGACCAGTTCGATGGTACCACAATATTTTGTATTGACATCCAAGTTACATAGGTATGCTTAGAATATAATAATAATAGAATAGAATACAGATTTATTGTTACTTACAACATTCCATACAAGAAGCAACAAAGTAGGATATTTTCTTAATCTATACAAAATTAAAAGAAACAAACAAGGGATGTACTCAGCGTTTGCTGTGGCGTAGACTAGCAACTACAGCGCTGGTTTTCAGTACACCCCAAACAACTAATTATATTTAACATTAGACTTGCAGGCGTTCTGCTTACAATATCATATAACAGGCGTAGATGTATTAAAAATAAAATAAAACACTTAATGGGCATACAGAGAGTCCTTATAACTTTAGCTTATATTACCTACCTAAACATAAACATAGTACAGCTTAATTGCTATGCTTAATTACAGCTTAATCGGACATCAAGAACTGTCTTCTACCACAATAATAAATTATCGGACAAACAATGTTAGATAAATAAAAGCATGTAAAAAATAACTGTCGGCCCCCAGACTATGCAATACACGAATACTTGCACACGATGCAACGAATTCATGCAGTGTCATGTTCAGTATGCATGCTATGTTTCTGTTTCCATCGTCTCGTGTTTTGAGGGCGAGTTTGTAAACATTGTCCACGGGCATTTGCATGTGCAAATTGTGCAATGTCTAAAACCGTCGAGTCGATGTTTTGTTTTACCAAGGGTGGGCAACTCAACGTTATGATCCGGCCTTGGTTAGTATACTTAATATGCGATTTTTTGTGGTTGTCAAAATCCCATTTGTTAATTTCGGTTTAGTTTTTCGCCACGGCCACAGATAACGGCATTTTTATTTTAACTTGTAGTTTAAAGCACGATTTAAGTAGTGTTTCAGTAGGTAACGTCTATCCGTCATATTCCTAACAAAATGTGGGATTTGACATTGAACGTCAGTTTTGTGACGATTGCTAACTGGCCGTTTATAGTACACAGTTATAAGTGAAAATGCCCATAAGATGAAATACTCTAGAAGTTCATAACTATACCTATAATAATGACAGATGGGTTATGCACGCTCCAAAAGTGAAGCACTTAATATGAGTGAATTCAAACAACTGTCGCTAATCGCGCACCGGCCAGCGTGAGATGCGGACGTGCGAATGAGCTCCCGTCACCCGCGTGAGAAAGAGACAAACTGTAATTTTCTAACAATGAGAGTGACAAAGATGTAATGATTGTCAAAATAGATAAACATAACAGAATCGTTGCTAGGTTATGAAATAACTATGGAAGTATTTTTCTGCTCATTTTGTTAGAGTATAACCCATCCATAGTAAATATCATTGAACTATACGTATACCGTCGTGTTTTCCAGTCGGTTTAATGCTCTCATATTTTCATTTTACTACACAACTACAGAAGCATCTGCGTTTGTTTTATGTATATTCTTCTTCTAAGGTTGTCACTTGGTATGCACGGAATCCAATCTATCCTGTTTTCTTGTTAAAGAAAATAAAATAGCATGAGCAAGGAATGCGGGCCGTATCGAGCTAGCGGCCAATGTGAATGGATTTATTGACTGTGATGACGGTGGCGCCTTATTGGTGCTCAAGGGACACAATTCATCATTATCTATTTGACAGATGTCAAAATTGACAAATCCACGAAAAGTGAGCCCACGAAAAAATGCACGTCAAGTGTAACATAGCCAAGTTACATACAGACTGTAGATTTAGTGAAAGCAAAAAGATTAAGTACCTTAATTTTATCCAAAAACGTCCATCAATACAAAAAAAAAACACAACAATATAGATACATTTCAAAAAGTAACCTATTGATGCCCTTTGAAATGTCGATGTCTTACTAAAGTATCTGTAAAACTAAAACTAGAAATCAGTAATTGCAGTGATAGGTACTAATATTATTCGGTTCGTTATGAAACTAGCAGTGCAGTTGTGTCGTCAAAAATATTGATAGACAGGTCGGAGCTTATTTGACTTTCCTTTTCCCCTTGATCTGAAGGAAAAGTGTCGGTAAGAGTTGAGTTCTTTTGGAGTTACGCCACTGGAATCTGGCATAATTGTATTCTCTTTTGTTTCAAGTTAACGGTATCGAAAGTAGGCCATCGTACGATAGCCGAGTGTCAAGAACGCCAAACAGATGTGGCGCTAGACGTGGCGTAGACGCACAGACAAACATTGTGTAATCAACTAATAACTGAAACGGGACTTAATTGACTTAACCTGTAATTGGGTTCGTCGTTTCGATACTCCGTCGACAAACACCTTTGCTTTGAGTCATTTCTCAGACCACTTTCGGAAAAATTGACACGAGTCACAGATTAGCGCAGAATTAGCGGTCCAAATAGGTACATACTTACATTCAATAGACCCTGGGCCAAGCGCAAATTTGGTCGGTCATCGCGACCCCGGTGACGACTACTTGTGAAGTGGTTCAGGGCGATGTAAAGTGCACATCGTCAATGTCAGCTGCCGGTCCGTTGGTGTGTTGAAACTTGGTTGAAACACAAACTTGAACATCAACGAATAAAAATACAATACTTAAATTTGAAGAGTAAAACTTCCTAGGCCGCATATGGATCACTTTTCGCCTGTTTCATAGATTTAAACTTTTAAAGCATGAGATATGAGAAAAAGTATGGAGAAAGTTCAAAAATTAATTTTGTAGTGTCTGAAACAGTGTCGTTATTTTAAAGATAACGAGCTAAGGGTTGGGCCGGCACTCCTCTCCTCGCAAACCGCCTCTAATGGAGTTTTACTGGTCGAGGTTATTTGTAATATGTGAGGTAGACACGGACGTTGGAGATTATTCTGAATATTAGCAACACGCACTCTGTGATATGAAAATTCTTAAAAGCTGGCGCGCTTAATTTTACTTGAAATTATGTATCAGGACAATTGGTTTAAAATGTGAACTTTAATCTATAGTTATTTTACTATTGAACACATATAATTGGTTTTAATGGCCGGCTAACAGTTGACCGTAACGTCTGGAACCATCGACGGGCCAATTGACTCGCACCACACAAATATATTGTTCCAATTGCAAGCAATTGGACCAGAATAAACTAATGAATGTAGCAGCACGGAAATAGAAGAAACAATATAGATGGACGCCATGTTGGTGACATGCTAATTGATTGTGGTTATTAAGGGAAGTACTGAAGTAGTAGATGGTTATCAAGGATTGAAAGGCGCCGTTTTCCCACAAGATATTTTGACGTTCGAGAAAAACTATTTCAATCGAGTTATACACTCGGCTTTTCATTTCAAATATGAGGAAAGTAACAACACATGCGTATTTTTTAAAAACAAAGCTATGCATACATTTGGAGTACAATTTCATTCCGGTAACATTTAATAATCGCCATTCATAAAACCGGGAGTATCATAATGGAAATCATTTGACAAGATTTTTTAAATATCGTGCCTGCATATAAATTTGTATGAGGGTAGCTCGACTATCTCTGCATCTGGCCCTTATTCATAAACGTCTTACAAGCGTAATTTAACAAAAGTAATAAAGGCTTGTCCTTATCCTATTACGTTGACGGTTTTGTTTGTAAGAAACAGATAAAACATAAATAAATGTAATTCAATGAGGCTTACAAGAGTTTGCAAGAAATTTATGAGACGTTTATAATGGGATAAAATTTTAAGGAATATCTCTTGCCCGATTATATCGATAACCTGTATCAATGTAACTCCTTTCATAACTCTATCGTCCTCGCAAACGAAACATCCACAGCTGATATTTTGTTTCTTAAAAGCAAAATATCTTTACAATTATGTACCTATGGAGTTTGGGATACAATATTCCACTCCGAACAACTGTAAATGTCTAATTACAACTACTTAAGAATATGCATGTAACGCATGACTCGCATGAGAGTCATACATGATTTATGTTTTAAACTGTTTTGATTGATCCTGATTGCTAAGGATACTGGATCGTTAATTGCCTATAACTTTGAGCTTATAATAGTTATGTTTAGGAACGCGCTATAAAGTATGGTATACTACTTACCTTATTTTTCTTAACCGCCACCCCTCACCCCCCTAAATGATCACATGATTTCTGGACGACCCCTAAGTTGGCGTAACTGTCTTTAACTAATTATGATACAATAATGTACCTAGTCTAAAAAGGCTGTTAGGTAGGTATTTGTACCAATACCAATAAGGTTACATAATCCATACTAATATTATAAATGGGAAAGTGTATGTGTGTGTTTGTTTGTTTGTTTGTTTGTTTGTCCGTCTTTCACGGCAAAACGGGGCGACGAATTGACGTGATTTTTTAAGTGGAGATAGTTGAAGGGATGGAGAGTGACATAGGCTACTTTTTTCTCTTTCTAACCCCCCACTTCCCTAAAGTGGGGAGTGGAAGTTTGTATGGTTTGTTACCCTGAATTTAACGCGAGCGAAGCCGCGGGCAAAAGCTAGTATTTTATAACATGGACTCATAAACTGATTACATCCCTATATTGCGTAAGGTCACGCAATTTTTTCAAGCGCAGGCAACATACACTTGAGCGGAATCCAGATATCATAGACAAAAGTCAGATGGAAAGCGGAAAAATCGAACTAGGTACCTGCTGTATTTTGGCTATGGGCTCTGTACAAAAATTCTGCCACCATAGACACAATTTCCGACTTCCAGCCGATTCATGTCTAAATAAAATATTAGCTGTAAGTATTGAATTCCGCTCGAGTGTGATTTGCGTCTAAGTGTGTGTCTATGACTATATGATTACAAATATATGAGATAGGTATACAGATAACGAAAGAACGCATAACATGTGACCACTACTGACATTTAATTTCGTATTTATTGCAACCGACGACTGCACACGCATATTTAAGTGCATTATAGTGAATCAAAGCTGTGCTGATGTCTGTGTAATTCGAACTAAAGTTCTTTGCTTTGGTGAGGCATAAAACCTTGATATTTGAACTATAGTTTCCAGGTGCCAACACCTGGAAACGTAAATTACAATTATAAAAGACATCAATTAATGTACGCCATTGGCGGCCATCGAGATCTCATGAGGCGCTAACTCAGAGACTGTCAACTGTTGGAGACGCAGCCAAGTCTGGAGGCGGGACTGGACAAATTCCTAGCCAGATTCGCAAATATCCCTACTTATAATTATTTATAGAAATAATCCAATTGCGTGTGCAATTGGCACTTGGAACTCACATAAACAAAAAGGAAGATGAGTGACGTTCATAGTAAATAAAACTGAAATGTGTTCCAGCACCTACACACTTGTAAAATGCTACACACCGCTATAATGTATGTGCATCATGGGCAAAAGAGATAAACCTATATAGTTAACACGGGTATGCAAGAGAGGCCTCCATATTTTGCGCATTGCACAAAGTGTGATTGAGAGAGTTCTGCCACACGACTAATTCAATATAGGTCCCAGAACCTATATTTGATGGCACACAATCGAGCGCCTGGTACCGTATCTCCCTTTTTGTATAAATCAATGTTATAAAGCTACAAGTTCACCAGGTGTGTAAACAATGAGTAATAGTAGTTTATGTAACTGTTACGTAATAAGGGTCCTTAAAACATGAGTGTGGTTTTATGAAATGAGCCGCAGGCGAATTTCATAATAAGATGACACGAGTGTTTTAAGGCCTAATTACGTACAGTTGCATACACTACTTTATCTACACTCATATTGTTTATTCTAAATGCCTTATTTGGAAACCATAGAATGGCCGCCATTGCACCGCCACCATGGCCAACTCTCGTGTGCCGGCGGTCGCGCGGGCGCGTGTCGGGCTGTCGGCGGATCCCCGGGAGGGTGCAGGTTTACATTATGTTATCAAAACTCATAGCACATCAATAATTGAGCATGAAAAGTTAAAATTACGTTACTGCTACGGATAAAAAGCTTATCATAGTAAAATCGGTCGTGGTAATGCTAGCCATTGCCTACCGTTTTCGAACACGTTTTAGAGAACTTACAATATGAGTATAACATAAACATATAGATAAACATATTAGGATATCCGGATGTTACTAAATAATGCACTCTTTTTACAATTCGAACATCTTAAGAAATTATAACTATAAAACGATCCACTTGACCATCAGCAAGGGACGTTTTGGTCTGTGTTGCCGCTTTAGACGTGTAAAATTGTAACTACAAGTTAAAAAAATGCGCTGTGGTAATACTTACCGTGGTTTTAATGGAGGCGCACTGGAAGTATTTAAAAATAAAAATTAGATGTAAATTAAGTTGTTGTTGTTGAGATGAGACGATGGGGTGCTGCTATTGATTGGATAAGGTGTGATCTTGTGAAAGCCCTTTGTAATACTGGGGTGTCATTGAAAAACATTTTCCTAAACGCTTTTAACACAGAATTTAAGAATAAGAATACAACCATTCTATTTATAGTTCAAAATCTGTAAGAATGAACTTTTGACACATCGCAACGCCCGTAGAACGTAAACGCGCAAGACACTTTGGAATTATAAACAAAATCCCATAACGATTTTACAGCTTGTCATGTACGTAAACACAATATTTCACTTTTAATAAACATAACTTAATTAATGTTACATTTTTTAATATCTTAGTTATTGAATATTTTATGATAACAATTTAGCATGTAAACAGTTACGATCTACGCCTCCTTTTTAGGGTTCCGTAGTCAACTAGGAACCCTTATAGTTTCGCCATGTCTGCCCGTCCGTCCGTCCGTCCGTCCGTCCGCGGATAATCTCAGTGACCGTTAGCACTAGAAAGCTGAAATTTGGTACTAATATGTATATCAATCACGCCGACAAAGTGCTAAAATAAAAAGTGGAAAAAAATGTTTTATTAGGGTACCTCCCCTATACGTAAAGTGGGGAGTGATTTTTTTTTTCATTTCAACCCTAACGTGTGATATATTGTTGGATAGGTATTGAAAAATGAATAGGGGTTTACTAAAAGCATTTTTTGATAATGTTAATATTTTCGGAAATAATCGCTCCAGAAGTAAAAAAAAATGTGTCCCCCCCCCTCTAACTTTTGAACCATAAGTTTTAAAAATATGAAAAAAATCTCATAAGTAGAACTTTATAAAAACTTTCTAGGAAAATTATTTTGAACTTGATAGGTTGAATAGTTTTTGAAAAAAAATTACAATATAATTTCTGAACTAAGTTTGTAATTTAACCGTATAAGCAGGTGTTTATTGTACCTGTAATTTCTACAAAATCACAATGAAATGACGTGCTTTCAAATAAAGTAAAAACGGTGAAAATCGGCTCACGAAATAAAGAATTATCCCATAAAAATCATCTTCCATACTTTAAGTTCGCGCGCAATAGTTTACTTAATTTGCCGATAGATGTAGATGTACGTGGAACGCTCATATCATATCCTGATGGCGGTGTTATTTTAACTCTTAAGTGGGGACACTTACTGTGACGGACGGAAAACTACGGAACCCTACACTGAGCGTGGCCCGACACGCTCTTGGCCGGTTTTTAATTTTTGTTATCATTAAATGGCATTTTGTGTGTGTAATGGGTCTTTGTAAGTGTCGGGTTGCAAATGTACATTATATGTGCATTTTTAACAGGAAACGATTAAGTTTAACCCAAATGATACTTTGGACAAAAAGATGTTAAAATATAGTCTTCGTAGTTTAGACGCAGAGCATCCCGCTAGCAGGGTATTGCTAGCACATATTCAAGCCAGTGAGCGCGACTGACAAAAAACATGGAACCGCATTCCGATTTTCGATTTGAACGCACCGTAATGCTTAGGAAAGTACTGTTTTTTAGGGTTCCGTAGTCAACTATTAGGAGGGCCATTCTACTTTTCGTTGTACATAAGTTTTTGACACTTTTTCGTAAAATGCATATTTTAGAATACTTGGCCAATTCTTTCAATTACTGATTTGTGACGGAGGTAGAGGCTGAATTAAGCTGTCAATCCCGATAGCTTAGTTTAACAATAACAACTGTGGACATTCGTTATCTCAGTAACTCAGTGGTCCTTGATTGTCTCCCGATTTGTATGAAAATAAGGCATTTACCACTGCGTTACCATCTTTTTTCATTAATCAATATGAATATATGAATTTTGGTTAACAAATTCCTATTATTTGGTTCAGGTAAAATTTAGGAATACAATTTTACACATGAAATTCAATGTCTATCATACTTTTTTCTGCCAATAGATTATTGGTCACGAAAAAGTAGAATGAGCCAGGAACCCTAATAGTTCCGCCATGTCTGTCCGTCCGTCCGTCCGTCCGCGGATAATCTCAGTGACCGTTAGCACTAGAAAGCTGAAATTTGGTATTAATATGTATATCAGTCACGCCGATAAAGTGGTAAAATAAAAAGTGAAAAAAAATGTTTTTCATCTCTCCTGTTCGGAAAGTTTTATTTTCCTGGGTAGATAGTCGGGTGGAAAATTTCTTTTCCATCCCTAGGGTGGAAAGTAATTAGCTGTGTTAATTGTGGATTGAGCCGGTACCCACCCGGATGCCCTGCTCCCCGACCACCGACAAAAAACATTGAATTTGTCTTTTTCAAATTGTTCAAATTTTACTTAACATTTTTATAGATTATTCTTTATATACCAGTTTTATAAAATGTGCGTTTGGTATTGTACTTTCCTCACAGTCGAAATGAAAAGCAGAGTGTTTAACTCGGGTGAAATTACCCATTTCACCCTCGAACTATTGGCGCTCTCACTTCGTTCGAGCGCCAGAAATATCTCAGGTGAAATGGGTCACTTTCAACCCATGGTTAACAATCTACTATTATTAGGGTACCTCCCATATACGTAAAGTGGGGAGTAATTTTTTTTTCATTTCAACCCTAACGTGCGATATATTGTTGGATAGGTATTTAAAAATGAATAGGGGTTTAGTAGTAATTTTTTTTTTCATTTCAACCCTAACGTGCGATATATTGTTGGATAGGTATTTAAAAATGAATAGGGGTTTAGTAAAATCTATTTTTGATAATGTAATTATTTTCGAAAATAATCGCTCCAGAAGTAAAAAAAATGTGCCCCCCCCCCCTCTAACTTTTGAACCATAAGTTTTAAAAATATGAAAAAAATCTCAAAAGTAGAACTTTATAAAAACTTTATAGAAAAAATATTTTGAACTTGATAGGTTGAATAGTTTTTGAAAAAAATTACAAAATAATTTAATATTTAATAATTTTTTTAACTCTTAAGTGGGGACACTTACTGTGACGGACGGAAAACTACGGAACCCTACACTGAGCGTGGCCCAACACGCTCTTGGCCGGTTTTTAAAATTTAGTGTTGTGACCATGTCTGCTTTTCCGATTCATATAACATTTCCGTAAGTCGATAAAATCGATTATGTAATCACTAATCAATATACAATATATAATAATAAAAACCAAAACAAAACGAAAATAAAATGAAGTACGATGTGAAAAAACCGGCCAAGTGCATGCCGGACCACGCATAATGGAGGGTTCCGTAGCTTCAATGGAATAAGAACCAGACTAATGCCAAAAGGTCGTATCATCAGATACATCTATAACCTACGTACCAAATTTCAGAACTGTTCTTTTGAACTGATATTTTGAGCTTTGTCGTATTTTGATTACGTGTATTATTAGTAGTAGTGGTCGGTGTACGAGTCCAATTCCAAAAAAACAGCTAAGTGCGTGTCGGACCACGCATAATGGAGGGTTCCGTACCTTCAATGGAATAAGAACTAATACCAAAAGGTCGTATCTGATGCCTATGGAAGAAGTTTTTTGGAAATAACTCAAAAATGGCTAAAGCGATAATGTTCAAAACAATTTTCGTAGAAATTATATGATAACGCGCATCTTCTCAATTTTTTTCATATTTTTTGGACTTACGGTTCAAAAGTTACAGGGGGGGGGGGGCGCTATTTTTCCGACTTTCGAAGCGATTATTTCTGAAACTATTCACTTAATCACAAAATTATCGAAGAAACTTCAATGTTATTTTTAAAGAAGATTTTTTTTCTAAATTTAGTTACATAACTAAATAGCGGCATACAAACTACACCTTATGTCTAAATTTCATTAAGATACGTCTTATAGTTTCCGAGTAAAATGGCTGTGACATACGGACGGACGGACAGACGAACATGACCAAAACTATAAGGGTTCCGTAGCCAGAATGGCAAAAACGGTTCTCTCGTGTCCTAAACTCGGTTGGTATTAAGACATTTTTATCCTTGTTGGAAATAGGATCGATTGGCATCAATTGTCATAAAAATTGTTTTAGCCAAAAATTACAAAATAAATAGTTTTTATTGAACTGTACTTTCTCCCAAAATTTTGTAAATGCAGTTATTTCCCTTTAAAAAAATTAAAGAATGTTTACTTTCAGTGAAAATAAACAATATTCTTATTGTCTTATTCTTATTATTATAATTTGAGAAGATTTGTGATACAAAATATATAGTAAAATCGATTCGAACGATTCATAAATAATCGCTAAATTTGACTAACGATACGTCTTAGCCCCATCTCTAATGACGTCAATACTGAAGTGTCAAAAGTTCATTCTTACAGATTTTGAACTATAGGACGCTTGGTAATACAAAGAATAAACATGAAATTGTTACAGGAACATTTTAAATATAGCGTCACTGAAAAGGTTTCCACTCAGCTTGTTGTTAAGGTAAACTTAACGTTCGTCTTCCGTGGAAACCTTTCCAAAAGAGCTCATTGGACTTTACTTGCTCATTATTTTGTTTGAATTAAAGGCAAACATTTATTTATTTATTTATTCTCTGACAATTTTAAAGATCTACAGAACAGAAAATAGGCGGTTTTCTCATAAATAAAAGGCAATTAAAATACAAAAATACCCATTATATCGCCTTTAAAATATTTGTACCAGACTACCAACGTCATTTGGCATGCATTAGGATAGCCAGATCCAGAGATTACAGCGTTTATCAGCAAAATGCCTCGGTTTACGATAGAACCAATCTGATTTGTTATGACAGCTCGTCTGGCAGAACAAAAGAATTCTAAATACATGACCCCGTTCGTCCTCAGAGTGTTTTACTGCGTTACTGGTTAAGGCTCCTTATTCCCTAATACGTCGAAGCATAAAATGCTATTTATAAGATAGTTTGAAATTAGTAATCCAAAAAAATACTTATGAACCATATTTATTAAGTACCCAAAAATACGATTCTTACAGAAAGTGTGATTTATAGGTCATTTTTTAAAATTCATACTAAATTCAATGGTTTATTTATCGTGATAGAAATATAGTTTAAATTTGCTCTGGTAATATTTTTCAAGCACAATATTTATAGGGTTTTGTGGAAAACAATAAATGTAACCGCGTTTTCATCAAACAACTGGCATATGATATAATCAGAAGGTATTTTGTTGATTATCCTAGATGAATCTTCGATTTTTTTCGATGGCCGTCTCAGACATGATATACTCAATTGAATTTTATTCAAATTGAATAAGAATTTGAAGAATAAGAACCCTTTTTTGCGTTATTTTGAAATTAACGGTACATCTAACTGGAAAATCCGGAAAGGCCTTCCAAGACAACCAACTATTTATCATATTTTACTCGTTAAATGTAATATTTGCTCTAATGGTCATCTAGATAAAGAAATTAACTATTATATGCATCAACTAGCCTTTTCCCGCGGCTTCGCCCGCGTACTATAAGTACTCAAAAAGGATACGATACCCATGTTGATTTTCAGACTTTGTGACCACATTTGCCCCTTTTAGGGGTTCAATTTTCAAAAAATCTGAAACACGTGTTTACTCATTTATCGTTAGGAATACTCCTGTGAAGTTTCGAATAAAATAGTCTAACAAATCTTGATTCGCCATACAAACTTTGGACCCCCATTTTACCCCTTTAGGGGGTGAATTTTGAAAAATCCTTTCTTAGTGCATCCCTAGACCTTGTAAGGAACCTACGTGCCAAATTTGGAATCTCTAGAACCTGCGTTCGGAAACCGTATGTAATTACCACCATTATTGCAACCAGTAATGTAACATCAATGTATTATCTGTGCCAGTGTTGTAAAAATGTATGAGAATTCATAACTACATCGATTTTGGTAACTTAATGAAAATCCAGCCCTCCTATCCGACCGTTCGCACAATCGAGTTGGCCATGGCCAGGGGGGTGTCACTACGCAGTTTAGGTACATTTGGCCGGCGCGCCTCCCGGGCAGGCGTATGGCAGTGGGCTGCCGCTCGGCTCACACGATAGTCGTGTGACGTGGCGCTTACGCAAAATTTAAAATACACAATGGCTTCGAAACCTAAATCTCGATCAAATCCGTATAAAATATATTGTTCTGTTTACGGATGTCTGAATAAACGGAAGAACAAGGAAGCAGAATTCTTTTTTTAAATTCCGGATGATATTGAAAGGTCCTGAAGTCCTTACTTAGTAGGTAATAGTTAAAATAAACATCCTTAATTTATTGAATATCGGTTGCCCAGAAACAATATTAGGAACTGACCGACATATTTTCAAAGGAATACGGCTGTGGCATACCTACTTCCGTGAGAATCAGACATACTATCTCCGGATAAAAAATTCATGTTTACAGAATCAACGTTTGTAATTCGTACATATTTATCTTAAAAATAATAAATCAGTAGGTATTTTTAGTACAAAAACTTGTCAAGTCACAACCCTCACAGCTCGGTCATAAAACTGCGGCGCGCAAAGAAGATTCACGGTTCGTGCGCGGTTATAAATTTCATTTAGGATTTATAATGTGTATAGGTCCGGGTATAGGAAGCTACAAGTACTTCAGTTAGCATATTAACTATCTAAGCAACTATGAAGTTTACTAGGCGGAATTCCTCCGAAGTAGCTATTAATAGGAGGTATAGTGTTAATTTTTTAAGATGTCGGAATCTTACTAAGGAATTCTACCGACAATGCCGACATCTTAAAAAAAGTCGTACTATATGCAATAATATTTTTCACGCCTCTTCCTGTTAGTAATAAAACTTTATATTTTCCGCTATAAATCATAATGCCTATGCTACTTTATACTTTATTAATTAAAGTCAGGTTAATGACTGTAATATATTTACATGTCGCTCAGATCTATAAACACGCCCCTACCTAGTTTGTAAAAAGTATTCAGTAAACTTAATCCTAATCAAATCATAGAGAAATAAGTAAGTATAGATTGCTCACTCCCTTAGTCCTCTTAAGTTGGGGCCAGACGGCAGATAGCCGCAGATCCTGCCCCGTGACCTTGGTTGGAGCGCGTTGTTGAAGCGAGCGGCTACATGGCTGACAACCAACCAAAGGCGTTTAAAGGTCATGTAGAATTTGGCACCAACTACTGACTGGCTACATGGTTCAAAATCTCTGTTTTATGCCAAGGTCTCGTGGCAGAGGGCTGTGGTTGTATGCCGTCTGGCCCCAACTTTAGCCCACAGCCCCTTAGTCATCTAGCCTTCATATTATTGTTAAGTTTTCGGGATAATAACTAGTTGTATGGAGTAAGCACTCTACGCTTACTTATTTCTCTATACTCAAGTTATACATATGTATATGCGAAATTCTGTTACTCCTTTTACTTTCGACATTTGTCTCTCATTTACGCGAAATAGCTGAAGGGATTTTGGTGACGTTTGGCACATAAGTAGGTAGATTATTTGTGACACTTTTTTGGAAAGGTACCATTTGGCGGAAGTCGCTTACGTGGTATATTACACAGATTCAATACTGTATTCGAATAATAACAGCGTAAGCGCTGGCCGTCAAATGCTCTTGATCTAGACTGTCACATTTATGATTCCGGATATGGAGGAGGATAAAAATCTCTATGTTACAAAAGTGTTCGTCAGAAGGCGATAAACTGATGGCGCCACTATGACATTAAAATGATTAAATTAATTTTGATATTTAAAAAAATTATCCATACAAAATAATTATTTGCGGAGAAGAAAAACACTCTGAATATTAATTTTATTTAGAATGTCATATAAGTATTAAACATCGTTAATTCATTTCAAATGCTCAACTATACCTAGCGCCACCCGGAGATTTTTGGAACTATTGTTTACTGCTTGCCGCTGGACACTTTTTCGACCGTTTTCCTATAAGAGAGACCCATCCTCCTTGTACCATCCATAATTCCGGAATTCACTCTGTAAGGAGGTAAACTGTGATTTAAATAAAAGCTTGTAAAAAGGTGCCTTTACTCGTCTCAATGAGGAACTGACGTACTTACACTCGCGATCAAAAAAATCGACTCAAGCAACATTTTTTACTTTTGGTCGTATTTCCGGAAAGCGGGAAATATTTTAATAAAACTTTGAATGCAATTTTATTACGAATTTATTCAGCTACAAAAAACAGTAAAAGACATCGATCTCAGTTGCGTAGTTTTTAGGTTATCGCAGTTTTTGTACAAAATGGCATTTTACATGGTTATGATATGCACGAGTTGTGCCCTCTTGAGACCAATAAAAACCGGTGTAACCGGTTATTTCTTATCATTCGCTTATCAGAAGTTGACCAGTGCACATCTCCTCGCAATCTTACACCGGAATCACCTTCGAAAAATGGATACCACCGAAGCTGAAGCCACCGAAGTCGTCACCTTGGTGAATCGAGGATTCTCGCAGCGTTCTGTTGCTGAGCAGCTGAATTTAAGCCAGTCTGCTGTCTCCAGAGTTTATCGTCGGGTTTGTCGGTTTGGAACCTTGAAACGGAAACAAGGATCTGGCCGTCAGCGGTGCACATCGGAGAGGGATGACCGCTTCATCGCCACCTCCAGTCTTCGTAATCGCCACCGTACCGCTGTTGCCATCCAGCAAGACCTGATGCGGAACCGGGTTGTGCCTGTTAGCACCTCAACAGTTCGGCGGAGACTCAAGGAAGCCAACCTTACCCCAAGAAGACCTGCTACTGGGCCCAAACTGACTCAGAGGCATCGGGACGCTCGGAAGGAATTCGTGGCGACCTACGAAAATTGGACCTACGACCAATGGAGCCGCGTACTCTTCAGCGACGAGTGCAGAGTGTGTCTCCATGGCAGCGACAGAAGAGGACGGGTGTACCGAAGACCTGGAGAGAGGTTCGCCCAGTGTTGCTTCGCTGAAACAGTCGCCTACGGTGGAGGTTCCGTCATGATGTGGGCGGGGATTTCCATGGAGGGGCGGACCGAGCTGGTTTTTGTTGATGGCGGGGGTCGAGGCGGTGGTTTGAATGCAGACAGGTACATCACCGACATCCTGCAAGACCATGTCGTCCCCTACGCCGGGTTCTTTGACGAGGGGTTCCATTTCATGCAAGACAACGCCCCTTGTCATACCGCCCGCGTCACAAAGGAGTACCTTGACGCAGTTGGCATCCCGACTCTGAAGTGGCCACCTCTGAGTCCTGATTTAAATCCTATCGAGCACTTATGGGATTACCTGAAACGCAAGGTTCGAGCTCGCAATCCTGCTCCGGAGACAATTTTGACCCTGAAAGAAGCTTTGGTCGAAGAGTGGGAAGCATGCCCCCAGGATACCATCAGGAAGCTGATAAGGTCAATGAAGAGACGCATGGCATGTGTGAAAAAGGTTTTTGGTGGTAACACCAGGTATTAAAGATAAAAATAAATTGTTATTCGTTCATGAAAATGTTTTTTCTTTCGTTGTTAAGGTCATTTTTGCACCCAAATTTTACACCTCCTTGGTATGCTAGCTTGTTTTTCATGAACTGAAATTTTTCGCCTGAAAAACATGCTCGTATTGAAAGCTGACACTGTTAGCTCTAAAATGGTACCGTTGCTTTTTTGATCTCATGATTGGTTCCTGAGATATTAAACGATGAAATTAAAAATTAGTTTGAGTCGATTTTTTTGATCGCGAGTGTACATTACATTCAAGAACATTATGGAAACAGTTTTTTATGTGTCTAGACACGGACGTACAGTCGCGTACAGTGACGTTTAGAAATAATAAAATACAGCTGAGCGATAAAAAATTAAAAATACGTCGGAAGATTAATGATACTTTTTACGATCTTCTAATAAATAAACAGATGAAATGGATAACGAGCCGTACATGGTTTTCAGCCGTTTAAGAAGCTACGTAAATCTAATCGAACGACCGAGCGCAGCGAGTTCTTTCTTATAGACAACTTCAGACACAACGTAACTATCCGCTGGCTATCTGAACGTTATTTATTATTTCCGCGATAACTTTAGTAACGATTTTCTGATCTTTATGTGTTGGGGTTGTAGCAGAGGCACAGAAGAGATAATAGTATTTCATACAGAATGGCCACGCTCCGCCCCGCCCCGATTCGAATTACCTCACTCCGCGGCGGCCGTTTGGTAGGCCGGAGGTAGGCCGTCAGCTGGTCGGCAGCGCGTCGAAGAAACAACGCAAAATGTCGCCGTACAAGGTGTATTGTCATGTTAAAATAGAAAATAGATACTTATTTATCTAAATATATAAAAGAAGAAACTGACTGACTGATTGACTGACTGACTGACTGACTGACATATCAACGCACAGCCCAAACCGCTGGTTCTAGAGATTCCAAATTTGGCACGTAGGTTCCTTATAAGGTCTAGAGGTGCACTAAGAAAGGATTTCTCAAAATTCACCCCCTAAGGGGGTAAAATGGGGGTCCAAAGTTTGTATGGCGAAACAAGATTTGTTAGACTATTTTATTCGAAACTTCACAGGAGTATTCCTAACGATAAATGAGTAAACACGTGTTTCAGGTTTTTTGAAAATTCAACTTCTAAAAGGTGGTACATACAAACATACCAGTCTAACTGAGAACCTTCTTTTTGAGTACTTATAGTACGCGAGCGAAGCCGCGGGAAAAAGCTAGTTTTTAATATAACCTTACTTAAAATACAAAATAATTTATCCAAATATAAATTGTCAACAGCAACACGGAGAAAAAACAATAAACAAAACTCTTATTATTTTGACTAATCTACTTAAAAAAGCCCCCCACGAGTTGTCCCCGCTGAAAAAAGTTCCCATCACGCTAGCCGCGTTACCACGTTGAATGGCTATGGACAACCTGGACTATGGACATGGATGGATGGATAAATTTATCATATTTGGTTCTTTTTTACGAATTACGAACAATGGCAAGTGGCTCAACAATCCAGGTTCGTGACTGTACATAAACCGTTGTCATTTTACGCCTTTAGTCCACCTACGCATTCGCATGCGAAACAGTACCGACAAGGACACAACTATCTCAACTCGCTGTAGAGTGAGTGAGACGTTACGACATCGACAGCGGAAACTAGAAAAATAATTGATTGATATACGCACATATAGAATATACGCACACATTGAAGCGTTTACAGACGTGCCGTGCACACATAGGCGCTCAAAACAGCTTTGTAGTATGGCGTGTCCGCCCTGTGGCAGAGGTAAATGTAATCAGAGAGTTCTTCTATGAGCAGGATCGATCTAGGTTTTATGGAGCTAGAAGACGCAAAAGCGATCTTGATGGTCTTGTTATTTGTCAACTCGCGATTTCTTAGTTCGCTCCGAGACTATACGTGGATACGGCCTCCAGCTAAATGGTCAAGTGTTATGGTCGTCTATAAGAAATAACCTATTTTCCGTCACTCAAAAATACAGTTTCCAACTTCAAGATTTCGAAGAAGAGGCAATTTCAAGGCAGATCCGACTATTTGGATTGTAATTTTGTTAAGCAGATAGTTGGTTTTGCCTTTGACCCTAAAGGCAGATCCTACTATTTGGATTATAATTTTGTTAAGCATATAGTTGATTTTGCCTAAAGGCAGATATTATCCGACTATTTGGATTGTAATTTTGGCAAGCAGATAGCTGGTTTTGCCTTTGACCCCAAAGGCAGATCCTACTATTTGGATTGTAATTTTGTTAAGCATATAGTTGGTAATGCCTTTGACCCTAAAGGCAGATATTATCCGACTATTTGGATTGTAATTTTGGTAAGCAGATAGTTGGTTTTGCCTTTGACCCTAAAGGCAGATATTATCCGACTTTACCTTGGTATTTACTTTTTGTTATGTTCGCCGATTGGTCAAAGACGGCGAAACCGATTTGGGATTTATTTTTTAAAATAAAACAATTTTGAATATCGAAATAAACAGTTCACGGTATTTTTTTATAATCTCGGAAGGCGACTAAAAAGTAAAGTAAAGTAAAATTTCTGATGAAAACCACACGATAGAATAGGTAAGTACTGTTTTATTAAGTTTGTTACTTTTAAAAATAAAATTATTATGGGTACGTACCTACGTAATTTTCTGATCATTTTAAAAGATAAAACAACTAATCAGCCGGTTCATACAAGTAAAATATTTTTTAAGCACCTTTGTTGGTATTATTTGTGAATGACATGGACCGCTATTAAAGATCTATAAATAACATACACTTTTAATCGACTCGATCAATGTCCGTTATTTCAGCAGGCCCACTCGTAGCATCATAAAAAATAATGGAAGAGCCACGGAGGAGCCAATTTACTTACAACCGCCAAAACAAAATGTTTTTCACATGAAACCGCGCACGTGCAGTCTAGACCGGACTTTTGGCACAGGGTGAAGGTCGTTTGAAGGTTAAACAAATTTACTTCAAATGAGATATTTGTGTCAGTGCAGAGGAAAAGGTCTCACGTTATCAGTTATTTCCTAAAACTACACAATATACGCTATCTATTGATCTCTATGTGAACCGACAAAGTGGGGCCTTTAACTAAATTCTTCCACATTTGTCGCTTGGGGGATATACCTAATGGTTTAAGCGTCATTTTAAGTACATGAGTTGTAATTTACTGTAATGCTGCCTGCAGTTTTATTTTTACTTTTTTTATCATTTTAATCCAAAAAAATCTTTTTCACGCCACTGCTCGGAAATATGGCCAAAGATGGATTGAAATGAGAGTAGAAAGTAGTTCTTAGTAGTACAATTCAAAAACAGTCAAACAATGCAGATTTGCAAAGTAAAGTGTAGTGTTTAGCGGCCTTTTTTACTTTCTACTCTGCTATTGGTCGATTATTTTTGACATTAGTAACTCGTTCAGAAAATAACAAAATTATTAGAGCAACATTACATTTGTACGTTTAATTAAAAAATTAAAACGTCAAATTCGGTCAATGAATGTGTACTTTTGCGATTGTAAGCGTTTTTTATTTAAGTATGTGAAAAACGCCTCTGCATGCTTAAAAACAGTATAAATAAAAAAATTGAAAAGGCGGGAAGGAAAATTTCTTCTGTCTGTTCTTTAGATCGGAAACAAACATTCAGATAATTGTGTATAATTCTGTACGATTTGAAATAAAAATAACTAACAATGAGTGACACGAGTACGGACATGGATCTTACACCGCCGGAAATTCAAAACACTGCAAAGTCAGTGATTCGAAATTTATTGCCCATTAAATCCCGAGATAAATATAAGAAAGTGTATGAAAATTTCAAGACATGGCAAATAAATAAAAAAACAAACTCTTTCTCTGAAAGTGTAATGCTGACGTATTTTGATGAACTCTCGAAAAAATATAAATCCTCTACTTTATGGGGCATTTATTCAATGCTAAAGGCAACGCTTAATACGGAGCACAACATCAATATCAAAAACTACACCAAGTTACTAACTCTATTGAAAAGGCTATCAGAAGGCTTTCAATCAAAAAAATCAAAAGTCTTGACAGCGGAAAATGTTGAAAGTTTCTTGAGAGATGCACCTGATGAAGTGTTTCTAGCAACAAAGGTAAGTTATTTCACAACGTGACCGATGGTTATTTTTCCTTTCCGTTGCTTAATATATTTTGTATCAACCAAATTATTATCATTATTACAGGTCATTTTAATATTTGGAGTAAATGGGGCATGTAGGACAGCTGAATTAATTAATATAAAAATCGATGACATTGAAGTACACCACGATATGATTTTGGTCAAACTGAAAAACACAAAACAAAAATTGATCGGTCGTTTATCATTCGTGATGAATTTTTGGAAATTGTCAAAAAATATCAAAACCTCCGCCCGGAAAACGCGGGATGTGATAGATTTTTCCTAAATTATGTTAATGGTGAATGTACCAAGCAGCCTATAGGCCGGCATAAACTTGGTGCTATACCTACCAAAAACGATTGCGGCCTATTTGAAGCTACCGGACGCTGAATCTTACACCGGTCACTGCTTTCGAAGAACCTCGGCAACTCTGCTAGCAGACTCCGGTGCCAATTTAACCACATTGAAAAGGCATGGCGGTTGGGCATCGGATAAGGTGGCAGAAGGATACATAGCAGACTCAGTAGAAAATAAAGTCAAAGTCAACCACCAAATTAATGAGGCGATAAATTTACGTGCTCGTCCGTCTACATCAGCAGACACGAAAGCAGGACCATCAACACCTAAGGAAACCTTACTGTCAAATTCACCTCATCCTGCATCATTCGATGATATCCCATCAGCATCACACTCCATACCGGCCGAAATGACACACAACATACTAATATAAATGTTCCGGGAAAAAACATTTCCTTGTCATTCCACAACTGCCCTAATGCGAATATCAATATTACTTTTAATTAAACTGTGTATTATACTGTGTACTCAACCTGTTTTATTTCCTTACATTAGGCGTGAAAAGCACATAGTAAATGCCTCGGTAGAAAGTGCAATAGATGGACTCGCATCTTCGCGGGCCTCACCTGCGGCTCGGCCCGCGAACTAACTCGTCCATTTATTGCTTACTTTCTATACCTGGGAGACAATGTACTATATACCGATCCAGATATTTTATTTAAAATGTCGGAATGTGGCATTCCACGCAGGTATAATGGGTATTATAGTAATAGCTTATTCCCTAGGTATAATAGTTACCTTAATAGGTTGATATCTAATCTATCTATAATACCAGTTAACATGTTTTGACTTAAAAAAATATTTTTCTTTGCATTCAAATAAAAATATTGTGTGTAATTCGTAGGGTAAGAATAGGTACTTGTTGCAAACTTGAATTTCTTATTTTGTTTATTATTTACGGTTGTATTTGAGGTAGATTCAGCCTAGGGGTACACTGCTACTTGCTACACATGTTGACTACAAGATAATTATATTTATATTAATGCAACACTTGTTTATCTAACCAAATTGTATGATTTTCCTGTCTATTATGTCATGAGGCAGCAGACAGTGACCGCTGTAAAAACCAGGATTGCACTCGTGTCATTGCTATCTATTTCCTGTTGCGTTCTGCATTTGGCTGAGTTTGAACCTAACGTTTGAACCATTTGTTCAGCGAATTGTGTGCAAACAATAGTATTTTATACAATCGTGACATAATTAAGAGCTTTTCAGTCGAGTACCGTGTTTAGGCCACGAAGCTTACCTACTGAGTGGCCTAAGTAAAGTACGAGATTGAAAAGCTTGATTTTGTCACTATTGTATACAATATTTTTTCTACAAGTACTCAATATAGGCAAGCCGGTAAGAATAGAGTTCGACGAGGGACCTGCTGCTTCTATACAATTGAGTAAGTTCTATCTCCCGGTGGATTGTGCCGGCGGTCGGGAAGGAGGTCACGGGCGGTCGGGAAGGACAACAGTGTTACAATATTGTTTGAAAATCCTTTGTACCATCGTTGGCGATGCTACAAAATGCGACCATAAAAGCTCTATCGGAAAGTATGCGCTAGAAGTTCGGTCTACACAATCTCAATTTAAGCATTACAGTCGACGAGTAGAAAATATAATAAATGTGCCTAGTATAGTTTTATTCGTGGAGTTGCTGAAAAATGGTGTATAACTGTAATATAATTTACGTCACACCTGGCCATAATGTGAGTTTTACCGCACGCTACGCGTACAGTAAAATTCGCATTATGGCCAGGTGGAGACGTAAAATTGTGTACTCACCACGGGCAGTAAAAAAGAAAGCCCTCTATCGCATATTTACTACCCTCGCCTGCGGCTCGGGTTACAAATACCTGCGATTTCGGGCTTTCTTTCTTTTACAGTCCTTGGTAAGTAATGTACTATTATAGTCATTGTTGCGACTTTCAAGGATTACCTAAATATATTCGGTAAAAATTAGTTGTATAATCATAAAAAAAAGTTAACGTCATCATGCATCATAACAAAACAAGCTATGAGTTTATTGAGGGACTAAGTAGTCGCCTCCAGATATATCGGAGCGGCCAAGGTTGTCATAAATATCGGAACAACACCTCTGTTTTCAAGGCGATAAAGTGCATATTACGATATTATTGAGTACCTTTTGGCCGCTCCGATACAAGGTGTAACAGAAATGGACATAATTGGTATCGTATTTTAATTATTAAAACAAAAAATTAAAAATTTTTCGCGAAAAAATTTGGTTCTGTATGAAGGGTTGGCCGAATGGGACCAAGAGTCCCAGTCCCATACAACAACAAAACAAATTAAGCGTCTAAAAAAATTTTCTCCCAGTTTTTCTTAGTCGCAATATCTGATGGCGACTGTACTTTTTCCTCCATAAACCCATAACTTATTTTGTGATCAGTATCGATGATGATAATATTATGTTTTGTTTATGTTTTGTTTATGTTCGTAGTATCGTGTTCTGCTGGAATTTACCACGAAGGTTTCCTCGTGATGTTTTGTCCTCAATGTCCTCATTGACATTCCTTACATGCTCTTAGAGGTAGAAATACTAGAAACTTAATGGTTAAGACATTTTTTCGCAAAAAAATTTGGTTCTGTATGAAGGGTTGGCCGAATGGGACCAAGAGTCCCAGTCCCATACAACAACAAAAAATATTATGCGTCTAAAAAAAATTTCTCCCACTTTTCTTAGTCGCAATATGATACCAATTCCAGTATTTTTGTTGCAGTCTGAATATCTGATGGCGACTGTACTTTTTCCTCCATAAACCCATAACCTATTTTGTGATCAGTATCGATGATGATAATATTATGTTTTGTTAAGTTTATACTAGCTTTGGCCCGCGGCTTCGCTCGCGTTAAATTCGGGGTAACACGGTTCCCCTTTCCTGATAGCCCCCCGGAATGCTCCATACAAACTTCCACCCCCCATTTTAGGGAAGTGGGGGGTTAGAAAGAGACAAAAAGTAGCCTATGTCACTCTCCATCCTTTCAACTATCTCCACTTAAAAAATCGCGTCAATTCGTCGCCCCGTTTTGCCGTGAAAGACGGACAAACAAACAAACACATACATACACTTTCCCATTTATAATATTAGTAAGTACATTATGTTTTGTTTATGTTCGTAGTATCGTGTTCTGCTGGAATTTACCACAAAGGTTTCCTCGTGATGTTTTGTCCTCAATGTCCTCATTGACATTCCGTACATGCTCTTAAAGGTAGAAATACTAGAAACTTAATGGTTAAATAATACATTCAATTTCTTACGAGTAGCTACTCGAAAACTTTCTATCTGATAGTTATTATCATTTCTATTATGTTTGAAAGTAGAACCCGAAACGAAATGTTTTACTAAACTAGTATTTCTAATTGAGTCTTCTTCTTTGTCCTACCCTTTTCCCAGTTTATCTCGAGTCGGGGTTCCCGTACATTTGCGCCAAAGATATCTATTTGGGTTGTCTGTGGGTTGATATTTTGCTTCTGGATCTCTTTTTGCACATTGGACCACCAAGTAGAAGGTGCCCTACCTCTCCCCTTAGGCTGTTCTGGGAGGTTAAGGACGCAATTTATGGGATGGTTCTCTTCACGTCTCATGATGTGGCCGTACCAACGTAACCGTCCTTCTTTTACCTTGGTTCCAATAGGGGCTACCTTAAAGGACCCGAAGTATTTCTAATTGAGTACCTACAGTAATCTACCAGCACCTACCATACAAAGTCAAGCCCCAGCCCTGGGCACCGGAAGCCTATGTATATGACATATATTTGAGTTTATAATTTATATAGTAGTCATAGTAGTGTGTCTACTTAAAATAAACAAAATAAAATTATTAAAAAAGTAACTGGCCAAGTGCGAGTCGGACTTGCGCACCGAGGGTTCCGTACAAATTTGTGGGTTTGATATTAATTTTAATTTAATACCTCTACGCGTTCATGAGGAAAGGGGTAGTAACTTTAAAATTATTAAAAATATTTTTATTATATGTTGTAACTATAAATTTATGGTTTTCGCAATTTTTCCTTTATCTGTGCTATAAGACGTTGCTTTGTACCAAATTTCAAGATTCTGAGTTCACTGGAAGTACCCTGTAGGTTTTGATTCCCATGCGAGTTTCGAAAATTTGCGGTTCCGTACAAGTTTGTGGGTTTGATATTAATTTTAATTTAATACCTCTACGCGTTCATGAGGAAAGGGGTAGTAACTTTAAAATTATTAAAAATATTTTTATTATATGTTGTAACTATAAATTTATGGTTTTCGCAATTTTTCCTTTATCTGTGCTATAAGACGTTGCTTTGTACCTAATTTCAAGATTCTGAGTTCACTGGAAGTACCCTGTAGGTTTTGATTCCCATGCGAGTTTCGAAAATTTGCGGCATAAACGGCTGTATCTTTTGATTGCGTCGGCTTAGAAGTTTGATTTTTTTACAGCTCCAAGGGGCAGTAGACCTGAGTATTTGATATAAATTTCAGTTTGATACCTCCACGCGTTCCTGAGAAACAGGGTCTTGTATAAATCTGCACTTCGCCAGGGCCGCGATTCGAAAAATAAACATACCTACACACTGGACAGACACAGCTCCAACCCAACTCAACTCAACGCTATAACGACATTGACATTTGCTATTCGAACAGATATTCATTCAACATTGGTATCACATTGGTCTCACATTGGTCGCACATTGGTACAACATTGCTAGAATGTGCGAGCAATGTGTAACCAATGTGAGACCAATGTGATACCAATGTTGAATGAATATCTGTTCGAATAGCAAATGTCAATGTCATTATAGCGTTGAGTTGGGTTGAGTTGGGTTGGAGCTGTGTCTTTCCAGTGTGTGTGTTTATTTTTCGAATCGAGGCCCATCTCTTCTGTGCTATTGGGTCCAGTTTCTTCGACAACTGAACCCAAACACATAGACAGACAAACTTCAGAAATAGACGTCCATGACGTATTGACGTCGTTGTCCAAACGTTTTTCGTAGTCTGTGTAAACATAGACGCATTTGTCTTTTGTCCGTCGTAAATAACGTCGGATGATCTCATCTTGATTGGATCTGCAATTGTACTGAGACTGAGGCATTTTACATTAAGTTCACTAAATATCATGATGCTATGTAAAAGATGTATCAGACTAAGCTAGCTCTGTGTAACAAGTCTAAGGGCCGGTTGCACCAAAGCGTAGGTATGTTAACGTCAACGTCATCATTAAAAAAATCTTATATGAAAAGTTTGACAGTTTTCTATGGGATGACAGCTCCGTCGCCATATTTAACGTTGATCAGTTAGTTAGTTAGTTATGCGTGGTGTAACCCACCCTAAGATAATTACTGTAAAGTATAATATAAGCGTCGCCAAAGTCGGCCATTAGGGGGGCAGCCATATCATAGCGCATTAATTGGCAGACTAAAACCTTAACTAAGTACTTACCTTGTGCGTGTGTGACCCTGCCTACGAAGCATGAGTCCCGGGTTCGAATCCTGATGGTAAGGGCATTTTTTGTGTGTTTATCATATATATTTGTTCCTGAGTTATGGATGTTTTCTATGTATTCAAGTATTTATCTATACAACACAATATTCAGATTACCGTGGGACTAGGTCAATTTGTGTAAGATTGTCCCATAATAAATAAATAAAAATAAAATAAAATAATATATTTAGATGAAATTCACTTCTAATATTCATAAAACTTCTTATCCTTGACTGTTAATTCACACTATTAAGCGTACAGAGGAGAAGCGTATACATTCCGTTTTACTAAGCAAACGGCAAAGCATTGTGAATAGCACACTACGCAACAAACACCAAGATATGACAACAAAACTTTTTAGTATGATTGCTCTGTATTCAATGCGTACTACACTGTCGTCTCACGCTCCTACTCCCCGAGGATTATCATCCCTATTTCCATATCCTTAGTGCCTAAATTAGATTGTCCCCTTGGTGATGTGCGTTAACCCAGCGGGTCAGTATCAGTAGAAACTGGACTTGATTCAAAGCGGATCTCTATTGGCATTTCCTTCAATTGATATGTCGTTGAAGGAAATTATAATTAGGCCATCGCTATTGACAGGCGATTGTGTGCATTTGCCGGGAGTTTAATGGTACCTACTTAAGTGGATGAATTAAGGTTGACGAATGTGCGTCAGGTCAATGGCCATTGGTGACTAATTTATCAAACAAAAGTTTAAAAAAAATGCAAAAGTCGCTATACCTAACCTAATTTATTTTAAGTAATAATTTAATTTAATTTATTTATTTCGTCATATGTAAGTTTACAGTACGGAACCAAAACACTTACACATTACAATACGTTACATTACATTATACATAGAGTTATAAAGGAGGATGGGCAGATTTGTATGGACTCTGGCCTAGAAACCAATAATGACAAGCGATATAACATTTGAAAGGTTTTTTCATATTCTACAACTTTTTGTATGGCGGAAATCTCGAATCACCGTGTGATAAATGAACCAGAATGACACAAAAAACATGAAAACGCATAAAAAACAAAAACATGACACATAATCATCGATACAAGAACTTAGTATGGAAAAACCTACATAGTAACAACGTTTCAGCTCGAAACTACTTTTATGTCTCGTTAACTTTTTTTACACAAAGATTTGGGGCTACCTGTAAAAGTTTTAGAACTTAGAATAAGCTATCCAGTGAAGTGACATATCGCTTGACCTTATTGGTCATATAGGCCAATTTGCCCACCCTCCTTTAGATTGTGACATATGTCAAAATTAGAGAAAAGTATTGAACATCATATATTTCATCACTCATCACAGATGTCAAAATTAGAAAAAAACATTGAGTAAGTATTATATATTTTGTTAATTTAAGTACTAATCTAATGTCATTAAATAAAGTAAAGGTAAAACATTCATCTCAATTCAACCTCATCCTTCAAATAATGTAAAAGTATAGTCAAACCAGAGTTGGGCAAAAATTATCTATTTACGAATAACCGGGAAGGTAACTAAACCAACTTTTATTTGAAATAACTAAATAATCCGTCATTTGTTATTTTTAATTTATCTAGATCAGTTTCATTTTTATCTAGATAAATTCGTTGGGATTTTAAATAAAAGATGAATGTCAGTAGTACAGTCATGTAGAATTAGAAGTGGTCAGATGAATAAGATAGCTGTACTGCTCTTATGTTTAGTCACGGGCCTTGACGTGACATTCTATATAACCTTATTATTCTAAGCTTACTTCAATCACAAACGAGGCCAGTTATCTTCATCTAGATAATTTATCTAAATAAAAAAGTTGTCAACGCACTATTTGTGATTGAATTTATCTTCGAATAAATTTATTTCAAATGTTTTTATTTGAAATCATTATCTAGATAAGAAATTATCTAAATAATGCCCAACTCTGAGTCAAACATACCACGGGACTCGATCATTCGACCCATGATACATACGTATTTGTGAATACCTCCATTTTATGAAACTCTACCGAAGTCAGAAGTGACTGACACGTGACATCTGAAGACGATTGCTAAACGGCTTATATCCCCAGAAGCCGTATATGTAATATGAAAATTTCGATAAGCACTATTAGTTAGTTATTATTATTTATTATTAGTTAGCTAGGGATTAGTTAGTTAATTGTTATTTTCTGATCTTAGAATACAGAGTGTTTCACGGTCGTGGGACAACAATAAAAGGCATGATACAGAGTTCAAAGATGAAACTAATGAAATTGCTGGTTGGAAATAAAGATGTTTTAAATCACTATTATTTTTGAGTTGATAAGTACAAAATAATTTTTTTGCATACAATTTGGTCACCATACTCAATGTGGTGGTTGTCGCTTCCCATACATTGTCAAGACTGTCAAGAGTCATAGGATGACCATGATCAACTTAGTTTAAAATTAAGTTTACTAGAATTTTTATTTTTTATTTTTATACCACGACGGTGGCAAACAAGCATACGGCCCGCCTGATGGTAAAGCAGTTTCCGTAGCCTATGGACGCCTGCAACCCCAAATTAATTCTGTTTTGATCAAATACTACCATATGATATATGTTGATCTAACCTAAAACTAGAAAGAACCATGTATACAGGTATTTCACTTACTTTGTTTAAAAAGTTCAATTTTTCCTATGCTTATGCTCATGGCACTTATTATTTCCACTTGTTATTGCATGTTAGTTATATTTTTGTGGTCATCTATTATTGGCCTTTTCTCTGTTATTTAAGTTTTGTATTATTTGTTGTATTGCTGTTGATGCCCCAAATAAAATAAAATAAATATATAATATACTAGCTTTTGACCGAAACTTTGACCGAGTAGAATTCGTGAAATTGCTAATACCCCCTCGAACTTTTAACTACTCATTTTATCTCATTTAGTACAGAATTTCGGAATAACCTATGCAATTCTTGATAGAGAACAAACCCTTACAGCAAGTTTCAACTACCCGTGATCTAGGTACACGGTTTGATTCACACCTTACCTTCAACGAACACATTGTCGATACTTGTAATGCTGCAAGAAAATGTTTGGGTTTTCTTATTCGCCAGTGTAAGCTTTTCGATTCTCATACCGCCCTTTTATTGTGCTTTATAATGCGTATGTTCGAAGCCAACTCGAAAGCAACACATTAATCTGGAGTCCCCATGAACAACAGTATACCTTAATGCTAGAGAGGATACAGAAAATCTTTCTTCGCTTTCTCTTCCAAAAGCTCTATGGGTACTACCCTCATTTATACCCTACTCTATATATAGACTCGGGAGTATATATACTCGGGATGGTGAACTACACTTCCCTTGAGGTCAGGAGAAATATCTATCTTATAAGATATTTCTTTCAATTAATACGTGGCCAAACTTTGTTGTTTGTTAGCCCTCGTGTCACTGCGTGTGGCTCCAGTGACGGGTATTCAGATCCAGCCACGTCGCTGTCAACTGTTTGCAGTTCCGTCGGCGCAAACTTGTGCTCTGTCCCACTTACCCCTACACCAAGCTCTGAGTCTTCTTAACGACATTTTAGACAACGACAATAAACTAGATATATTCTTTACCACTGAAAGTAGTTTTCTTGCCACTAGCAACTGCTATTTGGAATGCATTTCTGCTCGAAGCTCTTAATTTAATTAATATTTAATTAGGATTTGTTAAAATTGTTTATTATATTACGTAAGTTTTAAGTAATTTGTAACATATTCTCTCGTTTTATCTGTCCGGTATTAACACGTGTAGCTAGACTGTAAGTGTTGATTTGAGGAATTAACAAATAAATAAATTCTCGTAGCATTTTCAGCCGTTTGTAGAATCAATTGATTTTGTATGTTGTTCTATCCTTAACAAATATTTAACGTAAATGCCGTATTTATTTGACGTACGTTTATTTGACCAATTGACAACCTTCATTCAAAGTGTTTTATCGTTTACAATAAGTTATGTATCTGAACTAATCGCATTACAATACGTCGTTTTGCATTGCGAGTGGGTAATATGTGCACTTTGCATTCATCCTCTGCACAATAGGCCGACAATGATTAGTTGATGCGACATTTGGAAGGGCAAAAAACAGGTCCAGTGCTGCAGTGTGAGTCTGATTTGCATCCTGTTGAGTCTTTATAGGTAATACATAATTATCAAGATGTGTAATTGCGTCGCATCGCACAATTATCTCCAACGCTACTATGATGCCATCTTTTATAAGAAATGTCTTCGTTTTTTGTTTGATAAAGTATGGATGGAACTAATTTGAATTGTACGAGTATGTTGCCGACGTTAATAAACCGGCATGGATCATCAGGCCTTAATTACGTTTGTCATGGTGCCGTTGAATGCTACACTGCTTTAACTTTCAAAACTGTTAGGTTTTATGTTCAGTTGGGAGTTGAATTCGAATGTTTTATTAGCCTGAAAGGAGTTCCCTCTTCCCCGCCATTTAGTCCTGTCCTTTGCCTACTTTCATCATTCTTTACAATACGTATCAAGTCGCAAGTCGTAATCTAATTTTAAAATACATAAACAATATATTAAAGACACAATCTATTTCAAACAACTCAAGGGCAAAACAAATACTTAACCAACCAATATTAAAGTTGTATTGGAGTTGCATCGGAATAATTTTCAAGCGAATTCAGATATTTCTGATTCAGAAGTTTGATCGTATCTAAACGTGTTTTAAAGTTAGACTACGGCCCCAGGTCATGATGCCATCTTCGTCTTAGTCTTCCATACGCCGATGTCCATCCTGTCCATTTTGAAATAGGATTGGAAAATACGTGATATTGTAGTCCTCTTTTTGCTGACGATTTTTTAATACGCGTGGTAGAAGTCTGAATTGTCGTTTGGGTAATTATGTTTTGTATTTGTATTTCAATTACCCACTGAGTCACATTTAGACGGAGAGCTAGCCACGTCAGATATGACACAATAATGAGAGCGACGAAACTCCTCTCATTAGTTTGCTATACTATGCTTATTTCTAGATCCGGAAATCTGGCAGCTGTAAAGTGGTGGAGGTCAAAGAATGCAAATAACTTGTAGAAAATAAAATCCTAGAGTTCTGGTTTTAATGCAGTATTATGAGAAATTATATAAATAATTAGGTAATATCATTGCCAAAACTTTCTGATGGGGGAAAGTAGTCCAAAACGACGTATAATGTAATTCATAGTTTATCGCCTACTGTTTTTGTTTCCAAAATGATACCCAATGTTTTTTGTTTTAATGTTAAAATATAGGCCCTATCCTTTATATCTGAGACAACTTCGGCAGTTTTTACCAATTTTAGTATTACTATTTTCCAATTCAAAAAAATTGCTAGTCTGTTACTCTGCCCCATTAAAAGCTGCCAGATGCCCGGATCTACCAATAAGGATATTATAGCAATCGAACCAGACGAGCTCTGTTGCTCTCATTATTGTGTCATATCTGACGTGGCCAGCTCTTAGTCCAATTGTAGAATATTTGTTTTGCCGGGTACAGGTCTCCTGTCATACACGAACATACACCTGTCACACATTCTATGATTTTAATCTTAATAATTTTAAACAAAAAAGAACCGACTTCACTTAGCCTCCACTCCACCTTTCCAAAAGCAAATGCTCGACCTGCTGTAAAAAATACTCAAATCACTATAGGTGTGCCTATAATAGTTGAAGAGTTCCCTCGATTTCTCCAGGATCCCATCATCAGATCCTGACCTCATGACCTGGTTACAATGGGACCAACTGTGAAGTATACTCTTTCAAACAAAAAAATAATTTTCCAAATTGGTCCAGCCGTCTTCGAATAATCGCTGAACATACATAAAAAAAAAAGTAAAAACAAAGATCCCGACGAATTGATAACATCCTCCTTCGAAATCTTGAAGTCGGTTGAAAAGTAAGAACTGGTGGCATGGCGGTAAGACTTTCAATCCGGAGGCCTCGGGTTCAAACCACGGCTCGTACCACCGAGTTTTTCGAAACGTATGTACGAAATATAATTTGATATTTACCAGTCGCTTTTCGGTGAAGGTAAAAAAAATAAGGAAACCGGACCTCCCCAACAAGGCTTAGTATCCCCTCTGGGTTGGAAGGTCAGATGGCAGTCGCTTTCGTAAAAACTAGTGCTTACCCCAATTCATGGGATTAAGTTGCCAAGCTGACCCCAGGCTCAAGAGAGCCGTCGCAAAAAGCATAGACAAAACCTATAGTAGAGTAAATAATTTTAAACAAAAAAGAACCGACTTCACTAAGCAATCGACCTTTCCAACACCAAATACTCGAGCTGCTGTAAAAAATACTCAAATCACTACAGGTGTGCCTATAATAGTTGAAGATTTCCCTCGATTTCTCCAGGATCCCATCATCAGATCCTGACCTGGTTACAATGGGACCAACTGTGAAGTATACTCTTTCAAACAAAAAAATAATTTTCCAAATTGGTCCAGCCGTCTTCGAATAATCGCTGAACATACATAAAAAAAAAAGTAAAAACAAAGATCCCGACGAATTGATAACATCCTCCTTCGAAATCTTGAAGTCGGTTGAAAAGTAAGAACTGGTGGCATGGCGGTAAGACTTTCAATCCGGAGGCCTCGGGTTCAAACCACGGCTCGTACCACCGAGTTTTTCGAAACGTATGTACGAAATATAATTTGATATTTACCAGTCGCTTTTCGGTGAAGGTAAAAAAAATAAGGAAACCGGACCTCCCCAACAAGGCTTAGTATCCCCTCTGGGTTGGAAGGTCAGATGGCAGTCGCTTTCGTAAAAACTAGTGCTTACCCCAATTCATGGGATTAAGTTGCCAAGCTGACCCCAGGCTCAAGAGAGCCGTCGCAAAAAGCATAGACAAAACCTATAGTAGAGTAAATAATTTTAAACAAAAAAGAACCGACTTCACTAAGCAATCCACCTTTCCAACACCAAATACTCGAGCTGCTGTAAAAAATACTCAAATCACTACAGGTGTGCCTATAATAGTTGAAGATTTCCCTCGATTTCTCCAGGATCCCATCATCAGATCCTGACCTGGTTACAATGGGACCAACTTTGAAGTATACTCTTACAAACAAAAAAAGAATTTTCCAAATCGGTCCAGCCGTCTTCGAATAATCGGTGAACATACATAAAAAAAAAAAAAAAAATAGCAAAAACAAAGATCCCGACGAATTGATAACCCAAGTAACACATCAAAGCAGTATAACGGCCGTCTTACAGCATATCTGTATGCTTCTAGCATTTTCAGTTCGTTTTATAGTAGCATTATAAACGTTTATAGTGCTGATATAGGTCTTAAATGGGCACGAATTACCCAGCTTGAGATACTATACAGGTCATTTAATAGCATTACAGGCGCAATATGTCTGCGCTATTAGCATTATCGTTGTCATGGAAACTGCCAATCGCATTAAAGAATCATTAGTACGCTCTATTAAGTTGCCAACTGCATTAAAGAAGCATTAATACGGCCAAAAAACTTGCTAATCGCAGTAAAGAAGCATAAGTACTCTCGATTAACTTGCCAATCGCAATACAAAAGCATTATACTAGCATAAGAGTGTAGTAAAATAAACCTTACGTCAATGCAAAAACGTCTCTAACACCGACGCAACAAATGTTATAATACAATGAACGTTGTGATTTAACTACTTTGTCTCGCAATATAAAATGGACGAAGACGGTACAAAAAACTGAATGAGTGACACGTCATATTTGTTCGCATCCTAACAAAATTTATAAAAGTTTTTGACTCTTTTACGTTATTATATCCTTCAAATATTACTGCGCAATGTAGTTTACTGTAAATGTGTATATAAGTTTCATTGAAAATTTTCACGCGCCTTTGATTTATTGTGGTTTTGCTATAAAATATTATAAAAAGATATGCGTCAAATAAACAAAACAATTGTGTAATCCTTGTATAGAACGAGTTTTGCATTATTAACACAATAGTGTTGGTTGAGCAGTCTTAAATTAAGTAATTTCATTATTATATAGGTATTTTCCTTGTATAAATAGGTCCGCATGATTTTATTTTTAGGTTATAAATTATTTACAAAATGGCGTTGGTCTATATAGACGGAGAGCTAGCCACGTCGGATATGACACAATAATGAGAGCAACCAAACCCCTCTAGTCAGTTTGGTATACTATGCTTATTTCTAGATCTGGACATCTGGCAGCTTTAAAGTGGTGGAGGTCAAAGAATGCAAACCATTTCAAGAAAATAAATCCTAGAGATCTGGTTTTGATGCAATATTATGAGAAACTATACAAAATTAAGAGAAATTACACAAAAGTTTATGTTGGGAGAAAGTAGTGCCAAACGATGTATAATAAAATATAGTTCATAGTTTGTCGCCTACTGTTTTTGTTTCCGTAATAATCATACATCGTGGTTTTCGGTGCGGGAACGATTTGAGAAAGAGTAGAGATAAACAGATAGGTTGAGAGTTAGTCTGAGAAAATATCATATTATGCCTAATGAATGAATAACTCTAACCTCTCTGTGAATAGCTTACACACTATGATACGAGCTTTTTTTCTTAGAGGCATGTTTTTATTGACTATTATATACTTAGTATTTTAAAATGCAATTGCATATCCGAAATTTATTAACTAGATCTTCCTAAGACAAAGACACGGTATAATAAGTGTCAAATATTAATCTTGACGTCCGATATTTATGATCTATTTGATTAACTGAAGAGGTTGACAATGATCAGTCATTACATGAATTAATAAAAAAATACTTGAAAAAATCATAGGTATATGTACCTACAATATATATACATAATAGTCAGCTATTACATATAAATTGGATATACCTATGATTTTTTCGATCAATTATTCATTAGGTAAAAACGTGCCAGAGTACATTCTGTTTTTTAAGTTAATGCCTACTCTTTGGCTAATGTCAAACATTCCCGCACCGAAAACCCCGATGTATGGTAATAATACACAATATTTTTGGTCTAAGATTTTTTTTATCGATTTTTGACCAGTTTTGAGTCGATATTCCAACATATTCACTATAGATAGAATTATAAGGCAAACGACTAGATTTTGGCTAGCCAAATATTGTTCACAGATATTTCCTTGTTGTATCTGTGTGTATGTACCAATTGTCTATGATTAAAAAAAAGCTAACACTCTGTTGTCAAATTTATGTCATTCATTCAAATTGTTCACTGTTTATAAGGGGTTTATTTTAAATAATATTAAAAATAACTATACCGAGTGAGGTCCGTAAACTATTATTTAAACTCGTAAATAATTACGACAATGTGCGAAGTTGACGTGAAGCGTGTTGTATGTTGTATAACGAAAAACTGCAATGTTTACAAGTCTTCATCAATTTTGTAGGTTGGTCCTCTATTAATATGTTGATACTTTAAGTACTAGTTCTAACATTTGCCTATAAATTTATTAATACCTGAATCTCATAAACAGGACAAGGGTGTAAAGAAACGGATAAACTAGAAGTCCTGGAAAATATCAATATTATCAATACAATCAAAACATTGGAACGTAAGAAGTTACTGAAAACCAATATTTAGAAGAAATCTGTGGAGTGACTGGTCAGACTTAATTTGATATTAAAATATAAAATATATAATATAAAAATATCTTGGCGAAACATGTCTATACAGTATGTAAACCAACCAAAACCATCCCTTAAACTTGTGAATAGGGCACTCGAGTCGAGTACATAATTATTAAATTGTTTTTACCTGCTTCTGAGCATGTTTTGGGGAATTTAATTTCTGATTGAATTTCTCTTGTTACAGTCGGTTTATGATCTTTCTAACAACCTGTGAAGCTTGTTTACTTCCTTGACTTCTGTCTCCTTAGGTACCTTAAAACGTGTGCACAGAAAAAAAAAATATTTTCTAGTAAGTATCAAAACTATAATTCCTACTACACCTGGTGTGACCAGCCCAAGATTTTTTGAATTTCCCGCCAAAAATTTGGGTAATATTTTAATAGCCAGACTCTATCGGTTTTTGAATCTTTTATCTCCATTCTGTAGAGCCGGATCTTGAAATAAATGAGCCGTTATTTTTTTATGATATTTTTAAAATATGGTCTAAAAAAACACTTTTATCGTTATTCGAATGGTGTAAAGAATCTTACATATACGTAATCTACATATTAGGGTTCCTCTTTGATGTCTCTAAAAACTGTAGAGAGATTTTAATTTTTAACTAATTAAAACAAAATTTATGACCATAAAACCACTTTTTTAGCCTAAACCGGTTCGACTTTGATGTCAAATATCTCGAAGACAATGAATATTGAAGTAACTATAGGATACTATATTGTTTAAAGCCGTTACTGATAATATGATAAGCTATATAAATCATTACAAAACTAAGGGAATCAGATCTAAGGTCGTTGGCGCCAGGGAGCCCCTTAAAATATAGGCCCTGTCCTTTATAACTGAGACAACTTCGGCAATTTTTACCTAGTTTGGTATTACTATTTTCCAATTAAAACATTTTGCTAGTCTGTCACTGTGACCTCCACCCATTAAAAGCTGCCAGATGCCAGGATCTAGCAATAAGAATAGTATAGCAATCTAACCAGACGGGTTTTGTTGCTCTCATTATTGTGTCATAATCTGACGTGGCTAGCTCTTAGTCCAATAGCAGCTCAGTGACCCTTACAAATGCCTTATTTATGCCTACAGCATTACACGTGAATAATTATGCTATTAAACAACATTAAGCATTTATTTATGCTATTGTAGAACCTAAGGCACTAAAACCGCTAAAAGCTGTATAGGGGCTGTTCATAAATTACGTCATTAATTTTTGATGATTTTTTACAGCAGATCGAGCATTTGGTGTTGAAAAGGTGGATGCTTAGTGAAGTCGGTTCTTTTTTGTTTAAAATTATTTTACACATTGATGATGTGATCTTCGGAATGACCGCCCCCCCCCCCCCCCCCCCCCCCCCCCCTCCTACGTCATGCTACCATCATCCGATGTCCAGACCCCCCCCCCATTTGAAATGACGTAATTTATGAACAGCTCCTTATACTGAATTACTTGGCTTTATAATGGTTTATATTATTGCTATTGTACTGCATTAGGAACGTATTACCTACTTATAAATGCTATTGTACACCCTAAGGCATTAAAAATAGCTGAAAGCTGTATAGCGAATTTACGTGGCATTATAATGGCTAATATTCATGATCTTAAACAGCATTAAGCATTTATTTATGCTATTGTAGAACCTAAGGCACTAAACCAAACCGAAGCATTAGTGTAGCAAACCAAAACGCAACTGTACAGCATTCAGCTGTACAGTTGCATGTTGTTCGCTGCACTAAAACTAATGGCTAAACAAAAGCATTTACATATGCCATCATACAACCGTTATACAGCGTAAAGCATCATAAAATGCTATTGTAGAACCTAAAGCACTAATAACAGCTGAAAGCTGTATACCGGATTTACGTGGCATTATAATGGCTAATATTCATGCTCATAAACAGCATTAAGCATTTATTTATGCTATTGTAGAACCTAAGGCACTAAACCACACCGAAGCATTAGTGTAGCAAACCAAAACGCAACTGTACAGCATTCAGCTGTACAGTTGCATTTTGGTTCGCTGCACTAAAACTAAAGGCTTTAAAAAGCCTTTATACATGCCATTATACAACCGTTATACATCTTAAAGCATTATATAATGCTATTGTAGAACCTAAAGCACTTAAGTGCTTTTAAACAGTCGAAAGCTGTACAGTTGCGTTGTGGTTTGCTGTACTAAAGCTAAAGGCTTCACAAAAGCATTTAGATATGCCATTTTACAACCGTTATACAGCTCAAAGCATCATATAATGCGACAAGTTGCTCGGTGAACGTATATAAGAGTTTATACGGTCCTTAAGTTCGAAATAAGTTAACTATTCATATGTTATAATGCTTCCTGTGTTACTTGGGAACCTCCTCCTTCGAAATCTTGAAGTCGGTTGAAAATAGTTACACTATTGTCTTAGGCTTAGCACCTGTAAAAATAGTTGTAAGTGTGGAAATAAAATAAAATAAATAAAATAAAATAAAATAAATAAAATAAAATAAAATAAAATAAAATAAAATAAATAAAATAAAATAAAATAAAATAAATAAAATAAAATAAAATAAAATAAAATAAAATAAATAAAATAAAATAAAATAAATAAAATATAATAATTATTGAGTTAGCAGAATCTACGATTTGAGATATTGTTGCAACAGCTATAACAGGTACTTAATTCTCAAATATGTTGTGCTAGTCGGACTCAACTCCGTCAAACTTTTCATATACTTATTTAATGGTTTGACGGAGCTTAGAATCAAGCAGAAATATGGAATTTCCCAAAAATAGGTATAATCATAATCAATGTACCTATTTATAAACTCTCTCATTTATATGTGAATGAATTTAATGTACCTACAGGTTCTTCACTTCATATACAGCTGATGAGTAACACGAGAGGTAGCCTCAACTCAACAACATATCTTCGCACAATTGTCATCGCCGTTGCCTGTGGCCGGCATTGTTTACTGTTTCGCAAACGACGGTTCAATTTTACTAACCGTACCTCGTACACGTGTTAGCTAAAATGTTTCAATACAAACGATGCAGGTTGTTACTTAGCCACCTTTAATTTAAGCCCTCTAGCACAAAATAAACTAATAGCCGAAACGAAACGATAATTTTATTGGAAAGCTTTTACTTTTTATTGGAATACAATTTGGTCACCCTACTTAATTAGTATAGACGAAATAAAACAAAATGTATGGGAGGGGTAAAAAAAATTCCCAAAAGTAAAGTTCTGGAAAAATGCTGCGTGTGTCATATCATGAGTTGTGTAAGTTGTGTTGAATATAATCTGTTACAAAATTTAATGTCGTAAGTGTGTTTTTTTTAATTTATCGGCGCTGTCTCATCTTTGTAAACATTTTATGAACTTTCAAAATAAAACTAAATTATACTTATTTCTTCTGGCTATGTGACGCAACATGGTGAATAGTGCCAAGAAATTTCTAGGTCACTTTTTACTGTAAGTCTGTAAGTTATATTCCATTGCTTAGATTAGGCCTCTTTCACCCTGGTATTCCACTGGTGAACGCTCATTCGTACTTACATTTCAACATTTTTCATCTACATTTTGTTGATTTTCAGTGGCTTATACTGACACTGAAAGTTGAACAGATTTATAACTATAATGTCAGAGAGAGAGAGAGAGAGAGAGAGAGAGAGAGAGAGTTAACAGGACTACGCTGTACTGTCACGTCTGAAAATATGGATACATTTAATGTGACATATAAATATGTAGCCACGAATCTATTACCAAGGCGTAAAGTCTTAGATACATGTTTTTGTCACATTAAATGTATCCAAATTTTATTATTTTCAGACGTGACCGATAACTACTTACGATGCTCGATGGTTTGAGGCTTTTCGTAACGAAAATTGCAAGTCACTGTGACTTGCAATTTTCTGGACGCAAACTCAAGGTCAAGTCAGCGAACTGAGAAAATGTTAATTCGAGCGTGTTTTTAAGAGCGTTTAATACCTCTCTGACGCAGCAGTCAGTCTTTATATTTACGGACTGTGATTTTTTAGCTAGATTGCAGCGTTTTATATTTATACGCCACTTTTTGTGTAAATCTGGTTTAGCGGTCGTAAGTTTTTAAATATTGAACCTTTTTGTGTACACAAAACCGAACTCGTATCATTAAATTTTCATTAAATATTTCTAGTTCTTCAGAGAATAATTCGTGAGAAAACAAGTGTACTTTCCCCTAAGTGGCAATGGGTGGTTGATGAGTGGCCAGCCATCGATGAAGTAGATAGACTGTAGGTGGCTTCTACCCCTTCATTAAGGAGATTACCTACTAACATTACTCTAAGATGAAGAGCATGAAGCGTTGCCTTCAATGATTTAAAACATAGATGTAGCTTGACTAATAATATTACTTGTTAATCATATAGAGATGTTACTTTAGTAATTAGCGTTTACCAAATCGAATCTCTTGGGATATCCACAAAATGTTATTGTGTGGTCAGACATACGTGACGTATAGATTTGTTTGAGTCTTTAGATGTACGTTTTAAGAGTTGAATGTCGTCGGCACCGAAAATAAGTAAGGTCTGGCGCCTATTTCTCAAAAGCTTGTAAGTAACTTGTAATATTAGTGAAAATCACTTTTTCACATGTGGGGAAAGTAATGTGGTGCAACTTGTCACTTGTTTCCTCACGTTATCTATTATATATATCGTCGTCTAGTACCCATAAGTCCCATAATACAAGCCTTATTGAGCTTACTGTGGGCCTAGCTCGATTTGTGTAAGATTGTCCTATAATATTTATTTATTTATCTAGCAGAATGGACTTTAAATAGATGATTTTGAACTGTGTAAAATGTTGAAAGCTTTATTTTGGCTTCGATTTTAAATATTTTATAACGTAAGTATATTTTTGTCACGGTGGTGTGGTGAAAATTTTTGGTTTATAAACCGCTACACTAGTATACTCGGCAGCAAAGTTTGTTCAACCTCTCTTGCCCTGAGGCCCTCGCACGCTGGTCGGAATCTTTCGCTGGCTCGGATGAGCACGAGAGGTTAAACAACAACTTTGCTCCCTTGTATATTTTTTTTAATCTACGTCATTCAATGGACTCCCACTAACATAATACGATCATCGTCCTGCCGTATCAAAAGCCTATGTAAAGACGCTGTGTTCAACATGATTTTCAGCACCATTAACCACCCCAAACGGTCGATGCATAATGTTCGCATTAAACCGTCTGTTTTGAGTTTTGACCTTCTGACAAGATGGCAAAGGCGTCCGTCTGGACCAAGAACTTAAGAACCAATGGATTTTGTATCTCCTTTATCCATATCTTTCTTCAGAGTGTAAATACCGTAGTAATCTCGATTAACTACGCTTGAAATCAGTTACTGCTGTTTACAGACTAACCCTGAAGAAAGGTAGGTAGGTACGGCAAATCCAACGCGATGTCATTATTTCGCGTTTCAATCTTTGCTTCTACATGCAATCTCCGTTGGTTATAATATCTTTGATCTGGACAATGAATGACGTCTTACTGAATCGATGTGTACGACTACTTACTTACGTGCGGTGTGTAGTTTTCACCGTTAATAATTTGGTACCTATTTAACTACGTCGTAAAGGGTATTTGTTGATATTGGTTTATTGGTCCATAATCATGCATTTGTTTAAGTTGTTTGGTCTACTAAACAGGCAAAGCGCCACGCTATTTACAATTTAGTGTCTCATTTATGATTAAAATCTGGAAATGCGTAACAGCTGGACGATCGCCAACACAGATCCAACGGATAAACTCTAATGAACGATATTGAACTCTATTACAATGTCATAACGTCTAGTCTGTTTATTTGTATAAAGCTTACAAATACAGCTTTCTGCAGACTGTAGACGTCATCCGACGTGTCGTTTTACAGAAACACGGCTGGGCTTACGTAAATTGAAGGTTTTCCGCTAATAATAGAAGAGACATTTTTTTAGACCATAGCGAAGGCCAGCAAAGCTGGTTTGCAGGCAGTTTGTCATGGCTCCGGCATGCTCTGTATATAAACACATGTTATATACCTACATGTATACTCATGAAGTCATGAAATAGCGCATAGATACAATTTTTGTATTTTCGTACAGCACACTGCACAGTTATTTTTTTTAAATACCACGACGGTGGCAAACAAGCATACCTACGGTCCGCCTGATGGTAAGCAGTTACCGCAGCCTATGGACGCCTGCAACCCCAGAGGATTCACATGCGCGTGGCCTACCCTTTAAGAACCTATATATACTCCTTATTTGAAGAACGTCATAGATTCATAACTTTTTAAAAGTCTTCAGAATATAATGGTCTTTTTATTTATTACTTCTTGCACAATTATTGATTTGTTAATTTTTACGGTGAAATTAACTACTTATAGCAATAATCGCCAGGTGCGTGTACAGGAAGGTGCAATGCGTTGAGATACCCAGTTAATTAAAAAGTAACAGGTAAATATTTTTAATCTTGACAGAAATATCGCTTCGTTCACCTTTACTGTGGTTAAAGGAACAAAATAAATTGTAGTAGGTACTTATCTTACAAGTCGGCCATTATTGTGTGATAATTAGTTGTATTAATTATTATAGGTCAGTGCGATAGCTGCGGGTCGTGGGTACAGCGGGCGTACCGCGAACTTCGAAGATCGAAATATCGTTGTCTCCATCTCTATCGCTCTTGCATATTCGAAAGAGAGTGATGCAAATAGACGATTTGACGATCGATGGTTCGCGGTTATAGGCCAGGTCCGATGTGTGAATACACTCGCTTCTTTACAGTACTAATTAATGATTCCTTTTACTTGATGGTTAGGTTACCTTTGCAAACTTAGCGTGCATAGTTGAGTCATTTTTAGGTCATGTCGGTGAAAACATAGATGACATGATCAAATCGTCATTCGTCAACTATTTCTACTAAGCATATTGATAATTTGCAATGAATACAACCATGAAGGTCAATGCTATTAATCAAATTACTATAGGTAATATGCCTATAACATTTGAGGAGTTTCAATCCCTCAATTTCACCAGGGTCCCATCATCAGATCCTGACCTGATGACAATGGCACGAAGTGTCAGAAGTGTGAAGTATACTCCTTCAAACAAAAAAAGAATTTTCCGAATCGGTTCAGCCGTCTTCGAACAATCGGTGAACATACCTACATAAAAAAAACCGACCAAGTGCGTGTCGGACCACGCATAATGGAGGGTTGCGTACCTTCAATGGAATAAGAACCAAACTAATACCAAAAGGTCGTATCTGATGCCTATGGAAGAAGTTTTTTTGGAGATAACTCAAAAATGGCTGAACCGATTATGTTCAAAACAATTTTCGCAGAAAGTATGTAATAAGGCGCATCTTCTCAATTTGTTTTTAATTTTTTGGACTTACGGATCAGAAGTTACAGGGGGGGGGGACATAATTTATCATACTTTTGTAGCGATTATTTCAGAAAATATTCACTTAATCACAAAATGTTCAAAAAACCTCAATGTTATTTTTAAAGACCTATCGATTGATATTTAGTTAATTTTTATTTATTTAGTTACATGTATGGAGCGCCCCCCAATTTAACTACTTACATAACTAAGTAGCGGCATACAAAATACACCTTATGTGTAAATTTGATTAAGATTCGTCTTATAATTTCCGAGTAAAATGGCTGTGACATGACGAAAATATAAGGGTTTCGTTTTTGCCTATTTGGCTACGGAACCCTAAAAAGAACCGACTTCACTTAGCCTCCACCTTTCCAAAAGGAAATGCCCGAGCTACTGTAAACAATACTCAAATCACTATAGGTGTGCCTATAATATTTAAAGAGTTTTTTTTTTTTTTTTTATTATGGGACTGACCAGCGATTGGCCCTAATCTCACCTGATGGAAAGTGAAGACAGGGCCTAAGATGGAGCTCACCGGTTCAGTAATAGCCTATTCACTCTTGCTTTAAAAATGCCGAGATCGTATTTATCAGGGAATACAGATGGCGGGAGCGCATTCCATTCCTTGGCAGTCCGCACCAAAAAAGATGAAGTAAATCGCTTCGTGCGCACAAAGGGAATGCTAACAACGAACGGGTGCATTTGCTCCCCGCGCCTGGTAGTCCGATGATGGAAAGGGGAAGGTGGAATCAGGTCATGAAGTTCTTGTGCGCACTCCCCAAAATGTATCCGATAGAACACCGATAGACAAGCGACTCGACGGCGATGCTCCAGGCTCTGTAATTTTGACTTGACAGCAGGGTCATCGCCAAAAAGTCTATGAGCCCGGTGCTCTACCGCATCCAGGGTCGCCAGCTGATACCTGGCGGAACCGTCCCATAGGTGGCAACAGTATTCCATACACGAACGAACCTGTGCTTTGTATAGGGTTAGAAGCTGATTCGGCGTGAAATATCGTCTCACCTTAAATAAGACACCGAGTTTTTTGGCAGCAGTTTTAGCCCTGGACTCGATAGCCAACCCGAAGTTTAAGTTGGATTTTAAACTTAGACCAAGAAGCTCAAGATGGTTGGTCACGGGAAGGGACACATTCTGGAAAGTGGGAGCTAAGGTGAACTGGCTCCGTTTTGCGGTGAATAAACACGCCTGAGTTTTGGTGGCGTTGAATCCAACCAAGTTCGCCTCGCCCCAATCGGCCACGGCGTCCAAAGACAAATTCATCCGCTCCACCATGGTCTCCCTGAGGGTTTCGTTATCACTTGTACTAGCCCTCGCGCCAGAAAGATATCTCTCCGTAACCGTGCTGTCATCCGCATACCCAAAGATACCGGGCTTGAGCAGATCGTTAATGTGCAGCAGAAAAAGGGTCGCAGAGAGGACTGAGCCCTCAATTTCACCAGGATCCCATCATCAGATCCTGATCTGATGACAATGGGACCAACTGCGAAGTATAGGTACCTACTCTTTCAAACAAAAAAATAATTATCCAAATCGGTTCAGCCGTCTTTGAATAATCGAAAAACCTTCGAAATCTTGAAGTCGAGTCGGTTGAAAATACCGAAGCAAAGGTGTTCTCATTCTCATCTCAACACCTACTCATGACCTGTAAAATTATAATTTTACCAATAAAATATCTGTACCTATCCGTATCTGTACACGTCTTTTTGTTAAGGATTAGGTTAGCATAATAGGTATTTCAAGCACCCGGTGTGTATCTAACACAGATCTAGTATAGTAAGATGGATTGACAAAGATCAAAAGTGCGACGAAAACTGAAATGCAAGAGTGTGCGTAAATTGTCGATGTGAGCGTAAAAAATAGTGATGCCAAATACAACAGGTCAATTATTTATCGATATTTGACTTTCTTATCGATAAGTTGCAACGTTAAATTTATATTCATGTTTTACACTAAAGGGAATATTACAATTCTATGAAAGTAAAATATATTCAGCGGCACATAAAAAAAACACCTGTATCAGGTTAATTTCATCAATACACGCTTTTTTATTTTTATGGCTGTGATATAGGGACAGACTGACACGACAAAGCTATAAGGATTCCATTTTTGCCATTTTGACTACGGAACCCTAAAAAAAAGATATAAATCGTTTCTTACAAATAAGTAAATGTAATAAATAAGTCCCTAAAATCGGGTATTACAGTTTAAATTTACTACTTATCGTTTGTTCGAAAAGAGAATCGTCGTGTTTTATATGAGAGCTCCTACATTTTACGACACTTCTCTTTCCGGACAGGCTCTATCATGCAAGATTCAAAACGGTTACAAAGACAATAAGAACACAATTTAACATTCATACGTATAATGACATAATATTAATACAAGATTTATTTATTTATTATAATTCTTTCGAAGCTGTAATTAAAATTTTCATATCGAACAGTTATCGATATATGTCCCTACGATATTTTGTCAAACCCTAGCGTAGAATAACAATTTCGATTTTTACACAAAATAGTCTTTAATATTAACTATTATGATAAAATAATAGATACATGCAGTAAAAGAATCATTAATATTTAATGGTATCAGACGGTTACTTACACGATTTATTTGGCTGATTTGTTAAAATATGGTTTCAAAAACATCGATCGGAATATCTAGACACACGGCAGTGTGTCCGCCAAGTTCGAGCAAAAAAAAGCGACACACCGGCCGTGGGTTATATAACACGAACCATTTCGGGCCAATTTCGACCACCCTATAACTCAAAACATATTTTATCTACGCATATGAAATTTCGAGTGTCTGTTGACATCCCCTTAATTGTCTAGAATACAAAATTTCATTATTCTACCTATAGCAGTTCTTGAGATATTGACGTCAGAAAATCGCTATTTTTACTATACACTCTCACTGACTCACTGACTCACACTCATTGACTCACTGACTCATCAAAAACCTAGACCACTTCCAATGGTCGTACTGACTTGAAATTTGGCATGGAGCTAGGTCTTAAGGTCAAAGTAAAGGGAAAAATCTGAAAACGGCCAAGTGTGAGTCAGTTTTAAAAATAGCGAAGGTGTAACTTTGTCTTCTTCCAATGGTCTTCCAATCTTCCAATGGTCGTACCGACCTGAAATTTGGCTCGAAGGTTTGTCTTTAGGTCGAAATAAAGTAAAAATCTGAAAACGGCCAAGTGTGAGTCAGTTTCGAAAACAACGAATGTGTAATTTTGTTCTACTATAAGTAGGTATGGAGTGGATTTTTTTTTAAATTTAAGACAATACATGTTTGTCTTAAAGACAAGAACAATAAAATTGTTCATCACTCTGTGTGTGTCTGTTGCGGGAACCGAACCCACGATTTACGAAGTGCAAAGCAGGTCACTGGGTACACTAGGTGCGCTAAATCAATCAAACAAAAATGAAAAGACTATTTTTTCTCGCATAGTCTGAATAATTTCTAATTTTACAACTAATAAAATCGCAGATTCAAGAACATGGAAATCATATATACTCTAAGATGGAATTATATATACTACTGCCCATCTCACCCTCCGATACGCCACGGGATGAGATGGGATGGTGCACTTCTAGGGCTACATAATAGGCCACCAATTAGAATACCTACTGGTAGGTAGGTATTACCAAGTTATTAATTATCTATGTAGGTAGCGTACTTACAAACAGAATAAAGTACGTTATTGATGTATGTAATTATATGTAAGTAGGTACATTTTATAGGTGTAGGGAGCCAGTTTATTTGTAAAAATCACCTATAAATAAATAGTAAAATAGAATTAGACGCTTAGTATAAAGGGTTATAGTATAAAGTACATACCTAAGTGGAATGAGACATTTCCTAAAGCAAAAGTGATAAAAAAATAATAAAGAACCTACACCTAACAAAAATAAATGAAGTTTTAATAGAAAATTATATACTTGACACATTGCAGTCCAAAGGTGTCGATTCATTGCATTGAAAAGGTGTGTGGTGTGTGAAAACTTGCCAAGTAACATCATTAAAAAGTACTGAAAATAATAAATGTTATCAGGAAACTGCTAAAAAAACCGGTGTGCGTTTCTCTGACTATTATAATTTTAGGTATTTCTATGTAACGTGATACTTATTCAAAATGTACCTTAAAAAATGCTGGAAATCAAGTGTGCATTCCTATAACTATTTATGATTTGAGGTATTTTTATGGAACTTGGTACTTATTCAGATCTCACTTCTTTTATAGGCGAAGCATTCCCATAGTATCGAACTTGGCAGCCTTTCACATTTATGTTTTTGATGGGATCATATTTACCTGTGAAACGAGTGATTACCTAGGGTTTTCCTTTGAGTAGTTGTTAAATCCAGGACGTAACACGACACCATTCTTATAATTTTTTCATTTTAAGTGATTTAACACCGGATTATATTATATTTTTCACGATTAAATATTAGCTCTCACGACGCGGGTGTTTGAGTGTAAAGAGAGACGTCAAAAGTCGTCCTGCTAGGAGACTGATCATGTATCTCTTTCGCACTCGCGGAATGTTCATATACGTGTTGGTTTCTCTTTTGCGCACTGCGTTTGTCTTTTAGCAAAGCGCCATTTTAGGTCTGTGGTATCTAAGTACCTCACAGAAACTTAAATATTTATCAAAATTAATTTATAGAAAACCGAGACAAGAGATCTGGAGCCATAGAATAGATCAATAGACTGACAATAAATAGGCTGTTTTTATTAATTAGTACATAAAGCTGAAATGAATGAATTAAATCTTAATGCATGAAGTCGCAGTCTTGAACTTTCTTGTCTACTAGATAGCTTGTTTACTTTTGGTTTTATCACAAAGATTAGATATCTGTATAACTATGTCTATCAGCTGGTTGCAACGTTTTATTTGCAGTAGGTAGATACCATGGCAGTACCTATCTATACCCAATGATATATAATAATGACAGATGGGTTATGTACGCTCCAAAAGCACTTAAAATGAGTGAATTCAAACAATAGTCGCTAGTCGCGCACCGGCCAGTATGAGATGCGGACGTGCCAATGAGCTCCCGTCACCAGCGCGAGAAAGATATCTCTTTCTAACTGTAATTTTCTCTTTCTAAGTGACAAAGATGTAATGATTGTCAAAATAGATAAACATAACAGTATCGTTGCTAGGTTATGAAATAACTCTGGAAGTATTTTGTTGCTCATTTTGTTATAACCTATCCATAGTTAATTATCATTTCACCTACTACCTTATACCTACTATTTTATATCACCTACTACAATACGTTCAAAGTAAGTTTGAACTTGACAGATAACTTTATCTATTTGATATTCTACCTTAACACAAAGAAAATAAAGTCCGTATTCAAAACACGGCACCAAATGGTGTGATGCTTGTAAAGTTAACTTCATGACATGATAACAAGGTAGGTACTATTAGTTATTCTGTGGTAGATATTCAAATGTATAAAACTCATCTGTCAATCGCAAACTGACTTTATCTACACTCATATTGTAAGTTCTCTAAAACGTGTTCGAAAACGGTAGGCAATGGTATTACCACGACCGGTTTTACTATGATAAGCTTTTTATCCGTGGCAGTAACGTAATTTTAACTTTTCATGCTCAATTATTGATGTGCTATGAGTTTTGATAACATAATGTACACCTGCACCCTCCCGCGCATCCGCCGACAGCCCGACACGCGCCCGCGCGACCGCCGGCACTATCGAGTTGGCCATGGCGGTGCAATGGCGGCCATTCTATGGTTTCCGAATACGGCATTTTGGATAAATAATATGAGTGTAGATAAAGCAGTGTATGCAACTGTACGTAATTAGGCCTTAAAACACTCGTGTGATCTTATTAACCACACTCATGTTTTAAGGACCCTTATTACGTAACAGTTACATAAACTACTATTAATTCATGTGTAGTTTATGCATAACTACTTACAGGTGTCACAAAAATAATGGTGATACGTTTAAGGGCATGATTGGTATTGTATTGCGACTAAGGAAAAGTATGAGAAAAATTTTTTTGGGCACGAAAAAAATTTTTTTTTGTTTGGGTTTTTTTTGTCCCAGCCGGCCAACCCCATATACAAATCCAATTATATTTCGTAATTAGAATCCCACCAAAAACATAAATGTAAAAAAGGAGAGCCAAGTTCAATACAAAAATTATGCTTGGCTGTGGGCTTCGCCGCAAAAAGAATGGAGATCTAAATGAGTGCCAAGTTCTATGCAAAATCCAAATATGTATTTATAGGAACAAAATAACATTATGAACAAGTATTAAACTCTATTTCTTTGCTTTATTGGATACCTATAACAATTGCTGTTATTTAAAAATGTGAGATCTTAAGGCTCCTTATTCCCTAAAAGGTCGAAAAACTCTATTAATGAAAAAAGCCGCATAAAATGCTATTTATAAGATAGTTTGAAGTATTAGTAATACAAAAAAATAATTTTGAACCATGTTTATTATTATTAAGTACCCAAAAATACGATTCTTACAAAAAGTGTCCTGTAAAGTGTGATTTAAGTGTCATTTTTAAAAATTCATAGTAATTTGAAATTTACTGCTATAGTAATGTTTTTTTTTTATCGTGGTAGAAATATAGTTTAACTTTGCAATGGTAATATTTTTAGGGCAAAATATTCATAGGGTTTTCGTGGAAAAAATGAAATGTAACCGTGTTTTCATCAAAAAACTGGCATATAATCAGAAGGTATTTTGTCGATTATCCAAGATGAATCTTCGATTTTTATTTCCATGGCCGTCTCATACATGATATACTCAATTGAATTTAATTCAAATATTTATTTAAGTATAATAATTTTTACCCTATTTTGCGTAATCTGAAAATGAACGGTACACCTAACTGGAAAATCCGGAAAGGCCTTCCAAGACAACCAATTTTTTTCATATTTCACTCGTTAAAATGTAATATTTGCTCCGATGGCCGTCTAGATAAAGAAATGAACTATTATGTGCATCAATAGTTGATTTTAAAAAACCTAGTATTTTCGCCATAGCCTTCGAAGAAAATGAAGCATTTCGTGAAATTCGCGCGTTTTGGGAATAAGGCCTCTTAAAGCAGGTTAGATTTGACTTCATATCTTCATAACCGTTTGAGCTAGCTTACTGAAATTTGGGCTTCTAGATGTCCTTATGGATATAATTAAACACACGTAGTTTTATGTGTTTACGTTAAAGAGGTTTTGAGTTATAGAAGGGTCAAAAGTGGCACCAAGTGGTTCGTGTAATATACACTTGGCGCTGGCTTAGGGTTGCAAAAAAACGGTTTTTTTTCTGTCTTGAAAAAAAAAAACATGAAAAAAAACCGTGAAAAAGAAGTTTTTTATCTGGAATATGTTTTTTTTCAAAAGTACGAAATCAGAATTTGCAAGGCAGTTAATACTCTTATACGGTTGTTTTAGACTTTATGTTAACTATTAAACTAATTTAATTTAACAACTTTATTTTCTAGTTTTATTAAACGTATATTATTAATGAAATATGTAGTGGTACTATGCTGCTGATAGTTCTAGTGAATAAGTTCAAAGTTTTTTTGCATTTACTGAGAATAGTTTAGTTACATAACAGACATACCTACTTTAATGTACTTAGTTTTAAGTTACTTATATGAATAAATCACGAAAAACCGTATTTGTCGTAATATTTGTTCATCTGAAAAAAAAAACTTATTTAGAAAAAAACAATGGTGCCAGGTTTTTTTTCATGTTTTTTTTCAAAAATTTGAAAAAAACCATTTTGTTTTTTTTCTATTTGCAACCCTACGCTGGCTAGCCAGTTCTTTGCTTGAACTTGGCTTGACACGCTGCCAACGAGACCAATTATGCCTTAAACGGATCACCAGTATTTTCATTACACCTTGTATATAGAAAAACTACGTTACACATATCATCAAAGCAATGTCCGATTCAAACACAAAATATTTTTCTGTTTAGCTCAATTGGACAGTTTATCAACATGTTTAAACTGCCTCCTAGCCTAGTTAGACGGGGGCCAAAATTTTTTACCTTGCATTAAATCCTACACTTTTGGAAGCTTTTTCTAGTTATTAAGTAGAGTAGTCAGATTCCCACTACACATTTTTCCCCTGTGACGTGATTGTGCATTTCAGGAAATCGAAGACATTCTAGACAACGTCTGGAACACTACATTGACAAAATCCTACACTGGAGATCTAGCACTATTGTATTTGTTTAAATAAGTGATGACTAACTTAAAGATTTCCCGAATTGTTTCTCTGAGCTTTCGTCTGTAAGCTTCATTAAGTGACATTTTTTCTTTATATTTATAAAAAAGTGACTTAGAAATTCGAACACAATTCGAAAATTTGGTAGTATGGTACTAATACAGATCTAAGTGTTACAGTAATTTTTCACCACGGTGACATGTTTACATCTATTTATTATGACATTTTTTTAGTTTTTTTGGCGAATATGATCACTTTATACAACCCTACACTTGTGAATATTTTTTCCTTAAATTTTCTATTTATTTAACATACATAATCAAAAAAATATCGTAAATATACTAAGTGCTTTACGAGCAATCGAAATAAACGACTTATAATTTAAGGTTCGTATTTTAAAACTCCCGCCTCCGCGGCAAGGTTACAACGTAGCACAGATTACTTACCTACTTGTATTAGATAGAGCAAATCAGAAGACTCGCAAGTACTACGGAATGGTAAAGAGATATTTTATTGAAACTTTTTTCTATATATCTGATTTCCGATATTGAAATGTCATTATGTTTGCCCCAATCAGTCATTTCAGAACAGAGCATATTGTGGTTTTAGGTTAGATGCCTAGATAGATGCAATCGAACTGTTATTTTCGTACCTGGGTAGCACACTCCTTGCATTGGACAAACGTCGGTCAATATAAAGGACGATACACCAAGAGAATTTATTTGCTATACTCAAAAAAAAAATCAACAAAAATCGAGTTTATGAGTTAAATCATTCACATGGATTATTGAAAATTTTGTATAGGATAGAAGCGAGTGACGCCATTCTCAGCTCTGAATTTAGTGGTCACGTCATGAAAAACTTCATAATGCGTATTGAACACAATTATTTATTTATTTATCATTCAAAACAGTTACACAGCATTACAGTAAATCCAAGGCACTGCGAACTTCAAATTAAATATATAAAATAACTTAATGCTAGGTCGATTTAGGCTTCATAATGCGTAGTCTTGTGACCAGTAATCTGTTCGCAGACTTCATGTGACTAGCTTGTAAGCTATGAATGAATAGGAGAGCTATACCTGCTATTTATAGCTTCTTTGCTAGGATACCCATCGGATAATACCGTTTGTTTTGATGTTTTCGGTTTATTGCGTTTGTTTTTTTGGTGGTTACGGCGCTGAAAGACTAATAATAAAACCTGCCAAGTGCGTGGCGGACCACGCATAATGGAGGGTTCCGTAGCTTTAATGGAATAAGAACCAGACTAATGCCAAAAGGTCGTATCTGATGCCTATGGAAGAAGTTTTTTGGAAATAACTCAAAAATGGCTAAACCGATAATGTTCAAAACAATTTTCTTAAAAAGTATATGCTAACGCGCATCTTCTTAATTTTTTTCATATTTTTGAACTTACGGTTCAAAAATTACAGGGGGGACGCTATTTTTTCGAGTTTCGAAGCGATTATTTCTGAAACTGTTTACTTAATCATAGAATGGTCAAAGAAACCTCAATGTTATTTTTAAAGACCTATCGACTGATGTGCAACATGTTAATATTTGTTTTTTTTTTGTTACATGGATGGAGCACCCCCCTAAAAAAATTTTTTCTGCAATTTAACTACACAACTATATAGCAGCATACAAAATACACCTTATGTCTGAATTTTATTAACATACGTCTTATAGTTTCCGAGTAAAACGGCTGTGACATATGGACGGACGGACAGACGGACATGACGAAACTATAAGGGTTCCGTTTTTGCCATTTTGGCTACGTAAAAGTGGTTTAGTATGGCAAATCACCTCGCACAATATGGTTAGTTCCTAAAAAAATACCCTTAAAAGTTTTTTTTCTTTTAAGTCCACAAACTACGTTTTAAATCTTTCACAAAATATCTATACATACTTGCAACCCCTTTTTAGCCCGTTAGGAGTTGAATTAAAAGAAACGCTAAAATCACTTTTATTATTTTAAATTAGCAGTAAACTTACGCAGTCTCGAACTTAAAATTATAAACACCACACAAACAAGTTTTCAACGCGCTTCTTAAATTACTTGTACAGATTATAAATGTAACCCGATCTGCAAATTACAATTTCCTAGCTTTAACCGTTGTTCTAGCCTCTTTGTAATACAAACTTTTCAACCCCGTTTAAACTCGAGTGGTATTTTTAAAAACGCTTAAATGACTTTTTTGGTTTTAAGTGAGTACGAACTTTCAAGTCTGTCTTTCAAAACTTGTTATCTCTATATAAACTTTCAACATCAATGCGATTGAAAGCTTCCACCCCTTTTTAACTCCATCAGGGGTACAATTTTAAAAGACGTTAGAATATTTTTTATTATTTTTAATAATCAGCAAACGTATGAAGTTTTAAATCTCTAACTTAAAAAAAAATATTCTACCGATACAAATTTTAAACCCTCTTTTTACCCCTTTGAGAGTTGATTTTTTCAAAATCGCGTCATATTACTTGTACAGATTATAAAGAGTAGCCTAGAAACGAAGTTTCGTCTGTCTTTCAAAACTTGTAATCTCTATACAATCTTTCAACTTCAATGGGGTTCAACCTCTTTTTAACCCCCTTTAACCTCTTTTGAACTTCAGAAACGGCTAAATTATTTTTTATTATTTTTTAATGATTAGCAAACGTACGAAGTTTTAAGATTCTAACTTAAAATTTTAAATTCTACCCATACTAATTTTGAACCCCCTTTTTGAATTTTTCAAAATTGCTTCCTATTACTTGTACATATTATAAATGTACCCCACCCGCAAATTACAACTTTGTAGCTTCCGATGTAACGGCTTCGCTTTAATACAAACTTTTAAACCCCGTTTTAACTCCTCTGGGGTGGAATTTTGAAAAACACTTAAATTACTTTTTTTTTTACTTTTAAGCGATTAGCCTACAAACGAACATTTAACACTTTCCGTACCAACTAGTGCTACGCGCTATGCTCGTAGCCCGTAGCCACGTATTTGTCGTATGTAGCACGTAGTAGCTACGAAGAGAGAACCTAACAGTCGGGTTCCTGGTCGTGAAAGTGTTAAGTCAGTCACGAAAAAAAGCTACAGATTTTCAACCCATTTTTAACACTCGGGTTGAATTTCAAAAAACTGATATTTCTTTTATTATTTTTAATCATCAGCGACCGTACGAATTTTTAAGTCTCTGTATAAAATAAAATCCTACCCACACAAACTTTTAACCCACTTTTTACCCCCTTAGCCATCGATTTAATCGAAATCACCTCTTAGTACATACAAATTATATATGTAACCTGGTCTAACATTTTCAACTCTTTAGCTGCAGTGGTTTCGGTGTTTACGTTGATGTGTCAGTCAGGACAAAAGCATTTAAAGATAGACTAGCGTTCCGCCCGCGACTTCGTCCCCTTATAATACGGCTACCTACTCATACACAGTTTCATCTTTATAAAATGTGTGGTTTGGTATTAGAATATTTTTTTTGTTTATATTAATTATCATACAACTTACTTTTAAGACATATACATACATTCTTCATACAAATCGTCAACGTTTTTTAACCCCCTTAAGGGATGAATATCAAAACACGCTGAAATTGCTTTTCTTATTTTTTAATAAGTAGATAAAATAGGTAAAAAGTAGCCAATCTGCAAATTACAACTTTTTAGCTTCAGCAGTTTCGGCCTTGTTTTAGTACAAACTTTTCAACCTTGTTTTAACTCATCTAGGGTGGAATTTTGAAAAACACTGAAATTAGTTTTTTTTTTGTTTTGAAGTGCTTACAAATGAACTTTCGAGTCTGTCACAAAAAAGTAGGTATCTATATCAACTTTCAACCCCTTTTTAACCCCGTTTGCGGGGTTGAATGAAAAAAAAAACGCTCAAATTACTTTCATTATTTTTAATGTATTAAATGTACGAAGTTGCATGCCAACTTAAAATTTTAATCCCTACCCATACAAATTTTTTACTTTCCCTTAGGGGTTTAATTTTTCAAATTTGTTTCGTATTTCTTATATACATTATGAACGAAAATTATAACTTTCTAGCTTCAGTAGTTTCGGCCTGGCTACAATCCAACTTTTCAACCCCGTTTCAACTCCTTTGGGGTGGAGTTTTGAAAAATGCTGAAATTATTTTTTTGTTTGGAGCTGAGTAGCCTACAAAGGAACTTTCAAGTCTGTCACATTTTTTTTTTTAATATTTCGTTACAAAGTTTCAACCCCTTTTTAACCCCGTTAGAGGTTATATAGCAGAAAACGCTGAAATGACTTTTATTATTTTTTTATTAGCAACAAACGTACGAAGTTTCAAGTTTCTAACTTAAAATTTTAAATCCTAACCGTACAAACGCTTAACCCCGTTTTTACCCCCTTAGGGCTTGAATTTTTCAAAATCGATCCTTATTACTTGTACAAATTAAAAATGTAACCTTATCTGCAAATTTCAACTTTCCAGCTTCAGTAGTTTCGGCTCTGCGTGGATCATTCAGTCAGTCAGTCAGGACATAGGCATTTATATAAATATAAATTAAAATAATATTAAAATTTATATTTTATCAGTGTGATTAAAAAAATAGTGTAATACTGATAAATAAAATGAGCCCATTATTTATTCCACCCTGATTATTACTCCTAAGCATGCCCTCCCATTTAGAACATCATATAATTAAAGTTCACAAAATATCAATAGATGGCGCTACGTGTATCGATCGAGAGTATTGCAAAATTTATTCTTCAATTTTAGCAGTAAATGTACAATAATCATTTATAAATATTATTCTTTGAATGCAAACATCGTCTTTCATACAAATTACATGCTTTATTTAAAAAAAAAAACGGACTGCTAAAAATAACAATTACAAGTAACAGCGCCACCAAACCAGCCAAACACAAAACACCATAGTAAATATAATAACGAAAGCTTTAACTACAACGACCAAGCCGCGGTAGATGGCGCTGCACAAAAACCAATAAAATACGCATCTAAAAGTAAATATAATGTGTCACGAAGTTAGAATATACATAAAAAATAATTTAGCAATAATTAGATATCGAATTAACATCGATACAAAAGGTTAAATGTGCCGCCCTCAAAGCGAAAACATTTAGTATCATTTTTAAATGTGTGCGTCCTTAAGACGGCGACATGCGCACACTAACGCATGCGTAAATACGGTCAGCAAACTAATTACTTACACTGCGATATTCTCTCTAATATTTGGCCAAATAGAATCTTGCCAGGCTTTATTACATTATACAAACAATTATATTTAACTTGATACCTTTTTTATGTCGATGTCATCATCGATGTCATGAGTAGCATCAATAATAAAATTTACCTCCCACTATTATTTTTCTGACTTTAATTTTTTTTTAAGTTAATGGTTAATAATTATTTCTTTTAACATTAAATTAAACACAGTACAAATTTAAAATCTTCATCAAATCATTCGGATCGAAATCGAAATAATCTGCTTTTTAGACAGGATCATAAAATCAACAACTAAAATAAGCATGAATATAATAGTTCTCCTGAAATATTTTACATTGAACTCGTATTTAAAATAAAACATTATCTTTATCTTTTATCAAGTCTGTTGACGCTGCCGAGCTATTCGCGTTTCTTTACGTCCATCAATAGATGATCCCTATGTGAACCGCCACACGGTTCAAGCAGGTGTCTAAAATTGAATGGCCACAAACAACACGCCACAAGGCCGCCACGGCGCGGTACCTAGAAAGTAGTAGCACTTTTCTCACAATAATTGCCAACACTACTTACTCTGTCTTGCATGCAATTTTCGTTTTGATCGCTTCGCACTGCATATTTTTGTCAAGAGAAAATATTTTACTACCCTTAGAGAATTCAACCAACCGGGGCGGCCATGTTTGTTATTTTCTATCCAAAAAGTCTGCCGATTTTTACGGGGGAGGGGAACGTTAAATGTATGGTTATTCGTACGTAACGTACAAATAGCCACGTCAGATAAACGTCAGTCCATACAATAAATATGACCACTGGTCATATATTTTCGGTAGTGGGAAACACCTGTCAATGGCCACTCCGGTTGGTTGAATGCTCTAAGGTTGCACCTTTGCCTTTATTTGTGTTTCTGGTATTATTCCTAAACTTTCGCAAGACACAAGACGGCATTTTGACACATATATTTCGTGAAATGAACAAATTTATGAGAGCGGTGTAGCGTCGAACGTGTGAAAAGTCAGATTTGACCTTGGGTTTAAAACATTGAATCTTTGACCTTACGTTAGTTATGATATTTTTCTGGTACGCAATGCTTGCTCCGACGTAGGTTTTCCTAGATATATGGATGGGTTTTATTGGACCAAATTTATATTTTATCTGTGTAAGTAACTAGGTATAACTAGGTGTGTCCTACTAGGTAGTCTAGGTACTGTTTTAGGTAGCGTAGGTTATTTTTTTAATCATTGATTTATGTTATGCTCTTCGAATACCAGAATCCATTATGATTTATTATGAGTATAATTTAACATTTCGAAAATATAAAACAAGAATAGAACATTAAGCAGTACAATTGCGTTAGGTACAATTTTACAGGTATCAGATATTTAAAAACGCACAAATACTTAAGTAGTGCTTTTATATTGTCAATAATATAAATTTATTACCTAGTGTCATTATATGAAGATAATGTGTTCCTATCTAGACAACTAAATACATAATTTTAAATATAATCTGATAAAATAAAATTAACTAAGAATTTATAACATGTTGCAAAAATATAATTAACTAGTACTGAAAACGTAATTAAAATTAAACATTTGTCAAATCCAAGCTTATGGCCTGACACCTGCGGGCCTACCGCGAATCTGTCTCTATAGCTCTTGCATATTCGACGAACGGATAATAAATATCTTTCACCTTTTTTTTTATCTATTATCTTTGAAGTGGTTCACGGTTCTAGCCCTGAAGTTAGTTACCTACTCTAAAATCCTAAGAGTAATCGGTAATTGACTACTGTAGATTACTTACATTACAACTGTGACTTGCCGTCGTGTGTAGCATGACACCATAAAGTAAGTATGACACCTATAAGCGGGCCTATCGACTCTCCCGAAGTCCCGAGTCCCATTCTGCGCCTCAGTTATTTTGATCACATGTGTGAGCACAGCCGAGTCAAGTTTTCCGAGTAGCCACTGTAACTTGAACTATAGTTTTATGACAACTATGCGTAGTCGAGGAGCGCTCTTATACTGGTTTGTTAAATCATCTTAGCTACGTAGGCCAGTGAATGTGTAAATATAACCGGATTCACATTTGTCTTTATTTCTGGTCAGTACGCACCTGCGTAGGTACCTACCTACGTTAAAAATGGCCAAGTCTTGATTTACTTTCATTCAGGCTGTGTGACATTTAAAATGATATTATATGCACCTAGAGTATTTTCAAACCTTCTTAGTTTTCATGTACGAGTATTAAGTGTTAATAATAATAATAAAATGGACCAGTACCAAATTACCAATGGTTTTGTTACTAATCGATTTAAAAATACTTATACATAAGCTAAGCTCAAAGAGGACCCAGTGTGTTGACGATGAGGAACCCTCTTGTTCCTTTAGCCGTCAACACAGTGAGTCCTCCGTTTTGTGAAGGACCGGCAACGCGCATGTGACACCTCTGGAGTTGCAGGCGTCCATAGCCTACGGTAGCTGCTTACCATCAGGCGGGCCGTATGCTTGTTTGCCACCGTCGTGGTATAATTTCCAAGCTATTATGAATTATAAAGGTGGCATTCTGATGTAGAGATCGTATACCTACTAGCGAGTAGCGCGGTTTCTTTCATTTGCATCGCATGCACGTATGATAACCACTAAAGTTCTGGGGGAGAGGGGGAAGGGGATAGAGGAGAGAAAATAATAATAATAAACATTCTTTATTGTGCACCAAATACGAAAAGAGGAATATATACCGCGAATACTGGTCCTACAATCTTTATATAATTAATGCATAATTATCTTGTAACCACCGATAGTAGTGTCGTATTTTTACTGTGCGAACTTGGCCGTCTACTTTACTACCGTGTCTTTTCTAGGTGCAGTACCTGCCTACCTAACGAGGGCTATAAATATACATTATTTGAATACCATATCTGGGCGCCTGTAAAACGCCATCTAGTGACACTTAAATATATTAGTATAAGTAACAGGTAGCTAATGTGTGTTGTAGATATAATAGATGTCGCAACCGCAACATCAATTTCCTAATAGATCGGTGCCGTCATCTGTTTAGCGTTTTATGAACTAAAGTTTGGATACCGTTCTTGGATACTTAGGACGGGATCGCTTGGGACTATGGAGTTTGGGCGTCTGTATTAGTTATATGGTCTGTGCTCCTAAGTAAGCAACTACGCACCATACGCTATGCCCTTCTGCGCTTCTTATATACCTACACGGTCAATGACCTTAGGTGCACTAATCGTATCGGTCGCCGCACGTCTTATGTGTTGTAGTTTCCGCCCCGCGCCCCGCTCCAATTATGTTTATTTTTTGATTACTAATTTTACAATTCCTGAAAATGCTCACTATATCTACTGGTGAAATTTTGATATTATGTAACATATTATTAAAGCTAAAAGGAGCATCAAAGTCATGAGTGTAGAATTAATGCGCGTATTCGTAAATCATTTAAAATCATTTAAGAAATAGTAATAATACAGTCACCACTGTAAAAAAATTTTTAAACGAAGCGTAATAATTGTCTCGACAATATAGTGAAAAATCACCATTTGTATAATTAGTGTTTGATTATTATTGAATTTTTTAAACATTTTTATTATTTCTAATGTATTCTCAACTTGACAGGTGGTGAATATTTCAAATACTGTTTTAAATATTCAGGTAGTCCCTTGGATTAAAAATCTCTAGTGTAGGATTTAATGTTTGTGGTAAATAAACATTAAAATTTTCAAAAATTTTTTTTAAACAAAGCACAATGTATTTTTTGGGAAAAACTTAATACATATTTTCAATAAATGTTGTTTAACCAGATCCCAAGGACAAAATAGTGTAGGATTAAATGTGATCTCCTCGAACAACTTAAAGTTTAGTGACGGGACTAAGTCGGTAGTGACCCTGCCTACGAAGCAGGAGGTCCCGGTTTCGAATCCTGGTCAGGGCATTTATTTGTGTGTTTATCACGGATATTTGTTCCTGAGTTATGGATGTTTTCTATGTATTTAAGTATTTATATGTATATATCTATTATATATATTGTCGCCTAGTACCCACAACACAAGCCTTATTGAGCTTACTGTGGGACTAGGTTGATTTGTGTAAGATTGTCCCATAATATTTATTTATTTATTTTATGTTTACAATGTATCAGGTAAATGTATAGTTTTCGAATAATGCGAGTAGGGTGATTGTGCTAGTTTTCGACCACTCTTGTCAGTTTTCCGTCCATACTTATTTATATGTTTATCTTCAAGTTTTTCCCAAAATAAAAGCTTAAAATTAAAAAATCTACTAAAGAATAAACGATAAATATAAACTATATTGACCTTAAAAAAATTTCCCCATTTATTTGCAGCAGTTTAATCAAGTGGACGGTAAACTGGATGGAAAACTAGCACAATTACCCTACCTATAAAAGTTGGGCATCAGATACCAGGTTGAGTAGATTCGGCCTTAGGTGAAACGGCATTTGTTCGGTTCTCACTGGTTTCTGATGATTAGATTATGAGAAGGTCGTTGTTCATTACCCTGTTCAGTTGTTTACCTGGTTTACAGCAATTGTGGACGGTTCCTTTTTAGGATTATGTAATCGCGTGACTGCACCATATACAGAGTGATTCAGGAGACGTGAGCAGGAACAACCCTACACACTTAGTTAACGATAATGAAAACAATAACGCATTTTTATTTTATTTAATGCATAATTATTGTTACATATAAATTTTGTCACCTGTAATCATGGTAACCCTTCATAAACAAACCAATAAAGATAAAATCTCTTTAACTATTAACATCACTTTGATTATGAAAAAAAGAATTGTCAAATTAAGTGAGATACGATGTTCCCAAAATAGCCAGACAACAATTTAAATATCACAGAAAAACCTCCCTCGATCGGTTGTGGTAGAGAGTCGTGAAAAACTTGTGTCCGATATCGAGAATACTCTTTCTGGAGTCTCGGTGTGGGCTCAGGACAACTTAGTCCGATTCAACCCCACAAAGACACAAGTTTGCGCGTTTACAAAGTGGTTTACAATGTATGGCAGGACCTGTCAGATTACTATATTGTATTAAAAATACTACTTATGGTATCTCAATTGACCTAGCTTAGCTTCTATTTCGTACCTATATGTACAAATACTCACCCAATGAAAGAACGTCCAATATTTACACACTTTTTCTTTCACTATTTTCACGGTTGAATGTAAAGACTTTGACTCAGCTGGGGGGCTGGGTAAATGTGGCTGCTTCTAATAGAGCTGGGCTATAAACTATGACACAGTGGGAGGTGTCGTTATTTCCGAGTCCCATCAGCACGCGAGCACGACGTGACATGTCACGCATTTGACGCAGTTTAAATTAAAGACATTGATCAACTTCAGTCATTTTATAATACAAAAGCACATTATGCAAGGTAAAAAATAAACTCGATAAAATGTAGGCTCTTTCATATGAGTATACTACGTTTGATTCTTTTGACATTGTCGGCATTTTATTTAATTTGACACTTAATTTATTTTTTATATTCCACACACACATTCGTAATTTTTTTTTCATTGTAGGGTGATTCTGCTAGTTTTCGTCCACTCTTGTCAGTTTTCCGTCCATACTTATTTATATGTTAATCTTCAATTATTTCCCAAAATAAAAGCTAAAAATTAAAAAAACTACTAAAGAATAAACTATAAATATAAACTATGTTGACCTTAAAAAGTTTTTGCCATTTATTTGCCGCGATTTAATCAAGTGGACGGTAACCAGTTTACCTTACCTGGACGGGAAACTAGCACAATTTCCCTATTGTATTTTCTTGACTTTGTAATATACATATGTACCTAGTACTGAAATGCATGTTAGACACTAGGTTATAAAACACCAATGTGGCACGTAAGGTTTATCTGTAAGTGCTTTTTGTGGAAATAGATAATAAACAGATTTCATAGATTTCATATTTTTAATGTAGGTACCTACCCACATGTATTGTTATTATAATCTAGAGAGGATGAGTAAGTTCATCATAATCAGTGACTAAGTAGCATAATCTGTTTTATTTCAAAATAAATTCACATGAGATTTATTTTACAGCATTCCCTATACAATTACTTATTTGATTATCAATAACAACGTTGCGTCATGTCCTATGTAGCTAATATACCTATATATGTATCAAATACCTACGTTAATATAAGTATAAAATGTTATCAATACTTATCAAATTGATAAAAAGATAAACCGATCAGGGAAATATAAAAAGGGAAATAAGTAAAATTGAATTTAGTTGCAGTTTTGCATGCGTGACCTAAGCTACCTATGTTTTAGTTTATGAGTTGTTAACTTCTGTGTTTTATTCGTTTTTGTTTTTAGTAGAACTACAAATACCAAGTTTTTTATGTATCTAATCTATTTATGAGTGTTTCTACAATTTCGCTGTGTTTTACCAATCAATGAAAGGCGTGTGCCTGCTATCACCGAGGTATGTTTGATAACATTAGGCTGATTATAGTGATAACGTTATTTTTGTTTGATCGTCTAGTTTAGCGTCTCTCTTTAATTTCCGTTACCTATACGTATGGATAACAAATGAACAAACTCGGTCATTTACATTACAAAGTTTTTAGTCGTCTGCATCGCCGTGGTCTGCAAGAAAGAAAAAAAAAATAGGGTAATTGTGCTAATTTCCCGTCCAGGTCCAGTTTACCGTCTACTTAATTAAACTAAGTACTGCAAATATATGGGAAAAACTTTTAAAGGTCAACATAGTTTATATTTTTAGTTTATTCTTTAGTAGATTTTTTACTTTTAAGCTTTCATTTTGGGAAAAACTTGAAGATTAACATATAAATAAAGTATGGACGGAAAACTGACAAGAGTGGACGAAAACTAGCACAATTACCCTATAACTTATTAAGTGATAAATCTTTTTTGTTATCTTTCGCGGGAACCATTAATTTCTGTGATTAATTTGACAAACATTAATGTCCACAAGACTGATGGTTCCGAAAGCGAAGGACCTTGGGTTCGTGACCTATTTAAATGAAATCGTGTCCCCTCTACCATGAGGGTTGTTTTAATGACACCTAGTTCACGGCATAAAACCGTTTTTCTCACTAGCATCGCATTTTTTCTTTGGAAAAGTACGGGAACGCCTATAAAAATGACAAAGAGTCAAGAGCCAAATCAGGTTTTATGACCTACGTATGGATTCAAAGACTAGCAAAAATGCAAACACCTATTCTGAAAATGTGTTTTAGCTTATTTCAGTGATCAATGTGATCAATCAAAAAACAAGAAGGCAACTACGGAGTCGTCTATTTATTATAGGGTGATTGTGCTAGTTTTCGTCCACTCTTGTCAGTTTTCCGTTCATACTTATTTGTATGTTTATCTTCAAGTTTTTCCCAAAATAAAAGCTTAAAATTTAAAAAATCTACTAAAGGTTAAACTATAAATATAAACTATATTGACCTTAAAAAGTTTTTCCCATTTATTTGCAGCAGTTTAATCAAGTGGACGGTAAACTGGACCTGGATGGGAAACTAGCACAATTACCCTATGCTTAAAGGTACCTATTATAAGATTAAACACAGCATCAAAACAACTTATCCAGAATAAATGACTGGTTAAATGAATGGTTATCTTTCCGAATATTTTTTGTTATTTCCTTACATATTTGAGAAAAGCACTAAATACACCTCAGCGGAAACAGAGGAATTTTCTGACTCGGAACTAGTGCCAGGTAGTGCTAAGTACCTCGTCAGAAAATTCTTTTTTTTCCGTACCTCGGCAATAATGTTAAAATATTGTGTTGTGTGTTAAATGTTAAAATTCTAACAGTTCTTAGTATTGCGCTAAGTATAATACATGTATTTGTTTTCTACACAAAGGAAAGAATATGCAAGTGTTACTTTTCTCCACTAGACTATCATTTTTGACTATTACAACATAACTTCACATTTTATAACGGTTTTGTCAAAAGCATATGTCGTATTAGCCATTCGTTAAATTCAAGGTCACTTTATATTTAGAAAATTATAGTTACGTAAGATCATTGTGTGATAAAAATTTGTTTAATGCCTTCTCACATTTGGTTTTGTGTTTGAACCTCATAAATACAATAAACGTTTATTATAAAACCTAATCGTTAATATCTTTTATCAAAATGTTTTTGTTTACTTACTTTAATAGCTACCTACTGACTTCAAAAGTTCAAAGTGATTAGCGAATAGGCGCCGGGGCCATAGCTGTCAGCGATTAAGAACTGTGATATAAAAAACTGTTCAGGGTTGCCATAGCAAGGATTCCAACTAATATTCCCCTAAATTGCATTTTGGGATTTATACTTGAGTAAAGCTAACGATATGTTGTGTTATACATATGTCTTTCGTTGTGTTTTCTTGTACAATGAAGTGTTTTACTACTACTACTACTATTATTTGGACTGTGTTTGATAGTTCAGATAGGAGATAAAGTTACATACTTGTGAAAGTCTTATTACAATGAAAAATTATCTCGAGTTATCGGGTTTGACCGCGCAGCCCTAGAATTAGTCATTTAGATGTATATAATACCTAATTAAACATATATTTAGGTATAAATAATTTTGTTATTATGAACCCATAAATACATTAACAGATGTTTTCTTTTTGTTTCAGATTTTAACCCTGCTTGCCGCCAAGTTGAAATGTTGTACTTATCGAAACTTTAAAGCTTCATGTCAATAAAGTTTCGACGGTTCAGGAGTAGAACGAGAGAAGATAAAGAAAGTGATCATTTCGAAAGTGTGAAATCGAGGACTAGCCGGTCCTTGATGAACCCGACAACTTACAATCCTTGCGCCCTGACACTTTGTATCTCCAAGAGACCTTGTCGCTATTCAGCTAGAGACCCAAGATTAAGACAATCGTCAAGAGAAATCAGGATTTCTTCGACGTAGACAGTCTGTCCGGGGGTCAGACCCAAACTCGGTAGAAATCAAGGTTCCTTAGAGGAGTGAATTAGAGCAACTAAAGTAGGTACTTAGACCCGTACTTAATACAAGCTCGCGTTATAAACTAATGGAAACGCAAAGAGCCCAGGCAAATGGAATTCCAGGGAAAGAGAAAGCATTCAAGTATGAACAAAAAGTACCGTCTGAAGAGGAGAAGACTACGTCTCCACTGCTCTTTAAAGCCGACACCATCAAGTATATAGATGCTGCGGATGACGAGAAGTTACACAATGACGACAAAGGTGATAGAGATCTAAATACTGTTAATTCTATGAAAACGAATCATGTTGATAGTTTGGCCGTATCATATACTAGGAATGAAAAGGATGAAGATGCAGTTTCGACAAATGAGGGAGTTAAGTTCTTGGGGCTGGGCGACACGGACAGCATTTGCTCAAGCCAACCGCCCGAAGAGCAAGGCCCACAAATACCTGACGGTGGTTGGGGATGGGTAGTAGTATTCGCGTCATTCTTGATCGCGACCGTCGCTGACGGTTTGGCCTTCTCGTATGGATTAATCAACGAAGTGTGGGTAAAGCACTTTAATACGACTGAAGCCAAAGTTTCTTTGATCGGAAGCTTGTTTATATCCGTCCCACTGATAGCTGGACCTATCATGAGTGCCCTTGTAGATCGATATGGATGCAGAAAAATGACTATGTTGGGAGGAGTAGCTTCTACTATTGGATTTGTAGCTGCTGCATGTAGTAACTCTGTGGGAGTTCTGTATGTGACTTATGGTCTTATGGCGGGTCTGGGAATGGGCCTGTTATACGTAACCGCTGTTGTATCCATAGCATATTGGTTTGAGAAGCGTAGAAATCTTGCAGTTGGGCTTGGCTCCTGTGGCGTTGGGTTCGGAACATTCGTCTACTCACCGCTAACGACGTTTTTATTAGACTACTACGGGTGGAGAGGAACACTCCTGATACTGGCAGGCACAGTACTTAATGTGTGCGTGTGTGGTGCTATCATGAGAGACCCTGAATGGTTGATTGAGGAGCAGAAGAAAAATAGGAAATTAAGTAAAGCGAAAAGAGCATCAAGTTCAATATCGATATCTGCCAGATCTGCAAAATCAGGCGGTGGCGAGTCGGTATATCCTGGTCAAGAAGAATTGAAGTCACTAATGAAGAGTGGAGAGACGCCAGAATATATACTCACGGCACTGGTAGCATCTATAGCAGAAGCAGAACAAGTGGAAGCGACTACCAAAATGAATGCGGATCTGTCACAAGTCAACAAAGTTAGCTCAGTCATTAACCTTCCAACATTCCTAAGGCAGAGTGAGAAGGTATTATGTTTTTCTATTTTTTTATTTACCATATTTACAAACCTAACTTTCTGAATTTTATACATGAGGATATAATCCTTGTTAATGTTTGTTACAGGTTCCAGTAGAAGTTCTTGATCAACTATCAACGAATAAACGCTTATACAATATTATATTACAAAACTATCCTTCACTGCTCGCTTTAAGAAGCAACTCTGAACAGAAGCTTCCGATAGAACCATCCCCAGACGTTCCTAAAACCAAGCAAATTAAAATGTCAATGAAACTGAAATTGAATAAGAAAGAAAAGAAAGACTTTGAGACAAAACTGGATGTTGTAAGAGAGAATCTATTACAACCTATTCCAGAGAATAAGCCAGCAATAATACCTGCTAGAACTGATCGCCAGGATTGGTGGAACATAAAAACGGATAATCATTACCTTAGAGGTATCAGAGTACATCGTAATTCCATTATGCACAGAGGTGCCATGATGAACATAGCGAAATACAAGTTACGCGCGTCTTCGTGTCCCGATATTTATAGAAATTCAATGTGGTCAGTGGAAGAACAAGAGGTAAATATAACAGTAAAGTTAACAAAATATAATTTGCACCCATTTCTTGAACTACTTGAATTGTGTAAATTGTATTTCATCTACTACCTATCTAGTCCGCTATTCCTCAAAGAAAATTATACTCTTTTACTTAAAGACTTGGAAGAAAATTCATGTTATCCCACGTGAACGAATCTGGCTTAAATTTGGTGAAGTAAAACATTTTACTTTATTTATTATTCTTATTTCAGACTGGAGGCTCATGGGGAAAGCGTTTGATCGACGCGTTAAACAAAACCTTCGACTTCAACATGTTCACCGAGTTCCACTTCCTGATGATGAATATTTCCACCCTGGTGCTGTTCATCTGGTTCATCGTGCCTTTATTCTACCTGCCCAGCTTCATGGAGGAGAGTGGATACTCCAAGTATGATGGGTCTGTGATGCTGTCTGTGTTCGGTGTAGCCAATATTATTGGTATTGTAAGTATCAGCCCTTTCAGATTATTTACCTACTAGCCTTTTCCCGCGGCTTCGCCCGCGTACTATAAGTACTCAAAAAGGATACGATACCCATGTTGATTTTCAGACTTTGTGACCACATTTGCCCCTTTTAGGGGTTGAATTTTCAAAAAACCAGAAACACGTGTTTACTCATTTATCGTTAGGAATACTCCTGTGAAGTTTCGAATAAAATAGTCTAACAAATCTTGATTCGCCATACAAATTTTGGACCCCCATTTTTACCCCCTTAGGGGGTGAATTTAGAAAAATCCTTTCTTAGTGCATCCCTAGACCTTATAAGAAACCTACGTGCCAAATTTAGAATCTCTAGAACCAGCGGTTTGGGCTGTGCGTTGATATGTCAGTCAGTCAGTCAGTCAGTCAGTCAATCAGTCAGTCAGTCAGTCAATCAGTCAGTCAGTCAGTTTCTTCTTTTATATATTTAGATTAAAACAAGTGTTCCTTTTGTTAAGAATTATAAATAACTTGCACTGATGTGATATAAATACTCTGTAGCGATCTTTAGGTATTTTTTATCTTATTTGTTATAAATAAAGAAACATCTTTCTTTTCCAGGCGGGCCTGGGATGGATGGGTGACTTGCCCTGGGTAAACATCACAAAAACCTACGCAATGTGCCTCATCCTCTGCGGCGTCTCAATCATCATGTTCCCAGTCCTCATTTCAATCATGGATCCGTTGGCGCCTCACAGTTTCTACATTGTAGCAGTGAACGTCGTGATATTCGGCCTGACGTTTTCAAGTTCCTATTCGTTTACGCCGAGTATATTGGTGGAGTTGATTGCTCTGGAACGGTTTACCATGGCGTATGGTTTGGTGCTACTGAGTCAGGGTTTGGGGCATCTTGTTGGACCTCCTATGGCTGGTAAGTAACTAATTGTTAGATGCATGTTTCAATATGATAAGATATAATGACCATAACAACAGCTATAGTGCCTGCTACCATTCTCGACACAGTTAACTGAATATTCGTAAACTTTGATGCAACGACATAAGGCCTACTCATGGTCAGTTAAGAGTCTTGACGTAAGTAGGTGTTGTAGAAGGTCTACCGTGCAGGTCTAAAATACAGACGCGATTTTGTGATCAAAATATGTGTAGATTTTGACTTGTTAAGAATGTATCTTTTGATGTAATAGAAAAACACCAATACATACAAAGTCCTTTAAATATTGCTTTCTAATTATATTTATAGTTAAGTATTTATGCATTATTTGCTAGTTGACTATGGTTTAGACAAAAAAAAATTGAAACTAACACACCTATAGGTTTGCACTTTATATCTAATGTGTCTAATGTATATTTTTTCCTTATTTCAGGTGGCTTGAAAGACAAGACCGGGCACTGGGACGCCGCATTCTACGTGGCCGGGATCTGGGTGATCATCTCCGGTATTCTGGTCGGCGTTATACCTTACACCAAGAACTTCCGTATTTGTGGCAATGCACCGCTGGCAAAGGATGTAGCTGGGGAACCAGATCCAGGCGTTAGGATCATTGTTCACTAGACGAAAAGATAGATAAATTTAGCTGCGAAATGGAGATGATTAGTAAAATTTATCGAAATTTTTGTCATATCTATGACATCGTGTGCGCTTTGGAATGGATAACATCGTAGTTAAGATATATTTGATGATCTGCATACTTTTGTATGTTATATATTTTATAGCTATCATTATAGTTTTATTGAAATTAAACACTCCGTGATTTTAGTTAGTAACTGGAATGTAGATAGCGTTTGGTATTTTGCGTATTATTTTATGAGTATACAATCATGCTCACTATTGAACTTAATTTTAAGTTTGAAATTGAAATGATGAAATGATACTAGGCATATGATAGTTTTGAATTGGCAAGTTTAATTATTATTACTTACTTGAGCTTTGAAGTAGATAAACATAATGATGTGCTCTACATATAATACCGCTTGTAATAAGTTTTACATCTTGTTTGTACAATATATTAATTCCTTGGTTGGAAATGTTGGAATAACGTTTGAGCGCAAGGGATAAGTATTTTAATTGCAATTTTACGTATTATGCGTGTTGATTTGTATTTTATTAACTTTTGGTAGCAGTCTAGGTAGACACTATATTAGGAATCTTACTTAGGTCGCTTTGGAGTTTTTTGTACGAATGACTATAAATTCGAATGAATGGTAGGTACTTTTGATCACCCGTCAGTTTTGTTGTTGTTAATTGGAATATAGGTATAAATTTCATAATTTGAAGATATACAAAATAAACTTGCCATTTTCAAACACTGATTTTGTAAACAATGAATTTACTTTTTTATGAGAAATGTTTTTAAAGTATTCTAGGTAATAGGTTTGTTGACTCTACTTACGTAATATTTACATTAGTTGTAATTTGATTAACAATTTAATAAAAATAAAAGTTTGTCTTGCAAAATCATAAAAATATTTATTTTCCCCAGTACCCTCGTCACTAAATTAACTGGTATCCCACGTTAAAGGCGTTTTTTCAGAGTTTAACCTTTTGCAACAATCAAAGATTTGCACCTTCAAGCATCTCCTCTACCCAGTTGAAAAAGATGGTGGACAATCCGGTCTCCTTCTTAAGTTAACTTGTACACATTTGCTCGAAAGCCAGCTGGTGTATTTCATTCAACTGAAGGATGCAAAAAAGAGACAGCAATGCCAACCATCTTCTTCAACCCGGTAAAGGAGATGCATACCTACCTACTTTAGGCGCAACACACATTTGAGCAGAATTCAGCTAACATTAGACAGAAATCTGCCAGAAGACGGATATTCGGCTGAAAATTGTCTTTACATACAGAAATTCAGCTACCATAAACAAATTTCCAACTTTTTTTCTATGATGTCTATTGTAGCCCAAGGTTGTCTGGAAGAGATCGCTCTCTAGCGATAAGACCGCCTGTTGACTGCCTCTACTTTTAATCTGTGTACTGTGCTGTTCTATTTTATTGAGATGTGCAATAAAGAATATTTGTATTGTATTGTATTGTATTGATAGAGTCTGACTAGCCAAATATTGTTGACATATATTTCCTTGTTGTATCACCAATTGTCTATGATTTAAGAAAAAGCTAAAAGTCTGTTGTCAATTTATGTCATATTTCAAATTGTTCACGGTTTCTTAGGGGTTTATTTTAAATAATATTAAAAATAACTGTACCGAGTGGTCCGCAAACTATTATTTAGGCTCGTAAATAATTACGACGATGTGCGAAGTTGACGTGAAGCGTGTTGTATAACGAAAAACTGCAATGTTTACAAGTCGTCAACAATTTTGTAGGTTGAAGCTCTATTAATATTTTGATACTTAAAGTACTAGTTCTAACATTTGCCTATAAATTTGATTAGTAAATTTATTAATACCTGAATCTCATAAACAGGACAAGTGTGTAAAGAAACGGATAAACTAGATGTTCTGGAAAATATCAATACAATCAAAACATTGGAACGTAAGAAGTTACTTACTGAAAACCAATATTTAGGTGAAATCTGTGGACTGACTGGTCAGTAGTAATTTTATGTAAAAATATAAATAAAAATATTTTCGCGAAACATGTCTAGGTATACAGTCAGAGGCGTATTTGGAAATTTGGCGCCCCGGGCCAGAAAAATTTGCCGCCCCTGTTACTTAACCAGACATCATTTTAAAAATTAGCTTAAAAATCTCTGAACCCTTAGTGTACGATTAAACGTTGAAAAAACACCCTGCACTTTTGCACATCTGCGTAGCGTGATCGACACCGCGATACAGCGCTACACGTTACGGCGCGTAACCTCAGCGGATCGAGAGCGAAATAAGTGCGAATTCGTGCGGCGAGGTTCCGCGGTTTTGATTCGCCCTCTATCCGCTCTGGTTTCGCGGCTAAACGTGCTGTGCTGTACCGCGATATCGATCCACTACGAAGATGAGCAGAAGGCGTAATGGGACCAGGTAACGTGTGTATGTGTAAGGTCAAGTGGTATAAGGGCCGGCGCCCACAGTATGATTACTTACCTCATCGAGGAGCAGTTTGGAACCTTATTAATCGAAAAGTAACAGTTATATAGGTCGGTAAATCGCTTAGTCGGACAGCCCTCAGCCTGGTCGGTTTTGGTTTTCAAATTAATTTTACACGAAAGAGTGTATTTTTCTCCTGGATTATTTTTTAATTGCATATTTTAGAAGCTAGAAAGAGAATAAAACTTTAAAGTCTAATGTCTTATAAATATTTTTTGCATAAAAAAAAAACATTTAGTAACCTTAAACTTATTTTTGAAACGTACCGAAACGCAAATCAAAATTTATTTTTCAGCATTTGTTTTTGTTTTATTCAACAGTTACAATAGTTACATGTATGGAGTGCACCCCTAAAAATGATTTTAAAAATAATTCTTCTGCTCCATTATTAATATTATTATGGATTATCTTGTGCGCCATATTTGGCGGGTTATAAAAGCCATTCACACACCCAATTGTACAGGGCCGTAAATTTTGGCTACAGACGGAAAAAGCGCCCCAAAAGTTGCACCACTAAAAGTGTCCGAAAACGGAACGGGCCAGGCTGAATGCTATCTGATCAAAAAATTATGGAAAGAGCATCACTTTAGTAATCAAATGAGGTTGGTTTCACCCTGCTACCTGCTACTCGATGAGGTAAAAATACCCCAAAAAATTGCACCACTAAAAGTGTCCGAAATCGGAACGGACCAGGTCTAGGGCTCTCCGACCAAAAAAATATTTAAAGAGCATCACTTTAGCAATCAAATGAGGTTGGTTTCATTCTGCTACTCGATGAGGTAAACACACCTCAAAAATTGCACCACTAAAAGTGTCCGAAAACAGAACGGACCAGACCGAGGGCTGTCCGACCAAAAATGAAAGAGCATCACTTTAGAAATCAAATGAGGCTGGTTTTATCCTGCAGATCCTGCTACTCGATGAGGTAAAAATACCCCAAAAATTGCACCACTAAGTGTCCGAAAACGGAACGGACCAGGCCGAGGGCTGTGCAACCAAAAAATATTGAAAGAACATCACTTTAGCTATCAAATGAGATTGGTTTTATCGTGCTACTCGGTGAGGTAAAAACACACCAAAAATTGCACCACTAAAAGTGTCCGAAAACGCAACGGACCAGGCTCTCAAGCTGTCGACCAAGTGATTTATAAATACAAAAGCGTTTGTTTCATTACTTACAGTTGTTTTTAAGGTGTAGAGGTCAGGTACGTAAGTAGTCTATGTTAGGTATAAAATGTTAGGTAACAATTTAAGGATTTGAATCACATTTAATTTAGAAGTAATGAAAAAGGTGCGGGTATAGCTTGCTGGATTTAAACCCGCCCTTGGTCACCTAATTGGAGAGGTATTAAGTTACATTACAAATTGTATTGTTAAAACCAAATAAAAACCTTAATAAAGAACAATATTTAATAGTTTCTTGACGGGGTAGGTATTACTGCCGTGCAATACTTAAACAACAGTAAGTGCTACTTTACGATATTATGTTTTTTCTTGATCTTGCACCACCGTGTCAAGACGCACACATGTATATAGTACACGTGCGAATATGACAATGGGAACATATAAAAATCGAAGCCTCCATGTACAGTAAATCAGAAGAATTTAGTAAATTATTGAGGTAAAACTAACTAAACTGCCGTAATAAAGTTGTCGGCTCTGAATTTTTAGACTTCACTGATTAAAATACAGTAAAGGCCTCATGTCAATCCTAAATCACAGACAATACAGATACTAAATTAACAAGTAAAGAGAAGTTAATACTTACGCCAAAAACTGTTTAAAATGCAGTACAATATAAATGTTCTAAAATATTTGCACTGTGTTTGAAATGTTATTGATTTTTTAGCATAATTACTAATTAAAATGCAGTAATAATTTTCCTTACTATAATTTAAGTGGTCGAACAGTCTTAAATGAGAGAGCAAAATACAACCTAAAGTACAGTACTAAGCTCACTTACTGTGATTTAAACTGTAGTATAGCTATTTTCAAATGTGTTTACTGCAATCGTGACAGCAATTTACTGTACATTAGGTTGAATTTTGCTCTTCAGTCTTGTCTCCGACGCTGTGCGAGGCGGACCGGGCGCGTGTAACACTGGACTGCCGAGGCAAGCAAGTGTTCAATACCTACTTTGCGTACGATTTCTTATGTGATGACAGCTTGTCTTGTGGATTTTAAGGTCTTCACGTGAATATATAACGAGTAGAATTGGTATTCTACCCTTACTTTTTTTTATTTAAACGTATATCAGTTTTAGTACTTATTATATGACTACTTATAAGTTAGAACTAAAAGTATAGTCGACTTTCGTATTTATTACGTTATTAACTGGGATTAGGGCACATCAATAGTGTAATATTCATTACATAAAAACACTTGCACATTTCAAAGGTACAAGAAAATATAGAAAAGAACACAACAAAGAAAATTATACCCCGTAAACGTAGAAAAATACAGTAGATTAACAAAAACCATTTGGTATTAATTTTATTACGAATAACAACCTACTAATAAATTCTGTACAAAAAGCAATGATATCCCATCAAAAACATAAATGTGAAATGATTGCCAAGTTCAATATACATATTATATATGTATTGGTTGTTGACTTCAACGACAAAAGAAGTGAGATCTAAATGGGTGCCAAGTTCAATGGTCAGTCCTGAAATTTGTTTATAACAACATAAAACATTATAACAACTCGAAATATAATTTCTTCTTAAAACTTACGATAATATTTATATTGAAGCCTAAAGTTTGACTTGGCTAGTTCTCATATACGAATTATATTATAGCCTTCGCAAGTTCTAAAGCTGTAAGTTCTTATTTTATTCTTCCTAAAATTTGGCTTGTTGGTAGAAACTAACCATAGAAAATAGGGCTTATCCATGACTGTTTAGTAGATACTTAATAATATGAGAACTAGACAAGTCAAACCTTAGGCTTCAATATATTATCGTAAGTTTTAAGAAGAAATTATATTTTGAGCTGTTATAATTTTGAATTTGTATTGAATTTGTATGTGACATAGTCACAAATTATATAATATTAGTCTGTAGGAATTGATTATAAAGATTAAGTGCCATGGAAAAAATTCAGATTTTTGTGATACTCTACGGGTTACTATTAATTACAACTACTTAGTAAGACATACTTATTTTAATTTCTTATGTGTAATACAATGGTTGATGTGAATTAAGTAATTTTTTTCCATATATATGTGTATTATTGATAAACATACCTTATTTGTACCACGACGTGTTGGTATCTCGAACTTCTCGAAGAACTCAATCAATACATATACCTTGGAAGAATAATAAGTAAGGAAGCGTAATCAACGCTCAAAATGTGCTCCACTTTCCTGGTGCCAAAATTGGCGGAGCTTGTGACAGCGGTGCCCTAATGTCATGTCAAACATTTTGAAATTGTCATGTCGTCAAAATATTAGTTTTTTCGGCCCATGAAATTTCGGTAATATATCGGTATTAAAATGCCGGCTTGTGCCGTGCATTGGTGCAGGAGCCACACAGGCGCCAAAGATGATGATATTTCTTTTCATCGGTAAGTAAATCACGCATAGATATTCTCATACATTACGGACTTGGTCGATGTTATGCAATATAAGTTTTGGAAAAGTAAACATAACTCATTTGAGGAAAAGTATAATGAATGTTCATTTATAAGTATTACCTAGTAGTAATAGCAGTTAGGTTTCCGTTGTTAACAAAGAATCTTTTCAGTTTGTTTTTTTCGATAAACAGTATGGGTCCTTGGAATAAATCCTTATCAATATTATACTACTTTGATAATATTGAAATGTCTCCCTTGTACTTATATATTGGGAATATGAGATACGTACTTCATAAACAATCTGAATATGCTACCTCAGTCGGTTTTACTTACCTACTAAACATAATTTAAATTCTGTTATAATGATGACTTCAACAGTATGTGTATGTTTAAAGTTTTATTTTTCAAATCACTAATATTAAGTAAAGTCAACGAAATCGACAGAACAAAACCCTTCGAATTAGTACCTACCATACTTACTCTGGTAAAATCATACCATTCAGGCCGTGCCATTTCTAGTACAACTGACTAATAGGTATGACTCTTATTTTTCATTAATAATGATTGCTATACCTTCATAGCATAGTCTTTTTATTTGCCTAATTTGTATTTGCCTAAGCCTGCTAAAATAAATAGTACACATAATGAACTCATCCGTTATTTTTTTAGTTCTAAAAAACGAGGAAGCAAAGAGAATTTTAACTATTTATATTGAAGGTATGCTATTATTTTCTAGTCTGGTCATAAATAAAGATAAAAAATAATGTTTTTTTTGACATAATCACCTTAATTGCTTAACATGTTAAATGTTGCTTGAGACCAAGAGGGTCTCCCTAATGTAACGGATTTATAAAATTGTAAAAAAATTCAAAATCTTTACTATTTTATGTTAATTTATGCTTATTTTGTAGTATGTAAGTCCCTATAATGTAATTAAGCACTTTTATTAAATAAATGAAGGATGAATAGAAGGCTTTCATATTATTCCTTATTCCAAGAACGATAAAATTTACATATATTACATAAGTAATGAAAAATGCACTAAAAAATAAATTGTTACTTGATTGCATTATTATTTATCACGTGAATCCATCCACGTCAAGCTTAGGCGTATTTAATATACGTTAACTTGACATTTCAGTCATTTCATTTGAGTATCTCCTGTCCAATTAAACTTCATTGTCAAATTGATTTTGACCACTCACAACACGGCAACTTTTGTTATTGGTGAAATGGCATGAAACCTTTGCGGAATTAAGATTAACACAAAAAAATATGCTTAAAGAATGCGTACTTGATTGGACATAAGACATTTTAGCTTTGTAAACGTGAAAATGGGTCGTGTTTTCACATGAACTTTGCTTGCCTTTACTCGTCTTGATATTATATCGATACCTCCTACGTATACTGAGCCAACTGACATTTTTTAGATTTTCGTTTTTTTACATATTTAGAATCAAAATACTTATATCTACATGCTATAAAAATTTCGTAGCGAAATTACTGCTAGTTTTCAAAATAAAGTGACGTATACTGACCCAACTAACACTGTTTTTTAAATTAGAACATCGTATACTGAGCTAAGTCACTTGTACCACTATACGTGGGACACCTATCGAGGAAGGGCGGCGCGGGCGCAGCGCAAGTGGCAGTTGGCTCAGTATGCTCGCTCGTCGTCACAGAGTACCTTCTTATATACTGAACTCGTCGTCGTTGCGGGTGGACGTTGTCCCAGTATACGCGGGCAATAGTCGATGCGGCATACGTATTTCCTACCTACTACGTATAAAATTAGGCTCTGTTGGTTATGATTTAGTTATCGCACGGTAATATAAGCGTGTTTTATTACAAAATAAAATTTAATTTGCACAATTTCACAGCATTTGATTTGGGAACACTAGAGGGCTAGGTACTGTTCTGTTGGCATGATCAAATAGCTAAAAAAGGGTCTAATGAAGTTGCTAGCAATGTATTAGACTTAATTAAATTAAAGCTTTAACACGATGTAAAAGAGTTCAGGTTTTGGTCTGACAACTGTGAGGGACAAAATAGGAACCGGATCGTATTTGTCATGTACGCTTGCTGGAAATATAACATAATAATTACACATCGTTTTCTGCATATTTTCTGGTTGTCGGGCATACCCAAAATGAGGGAGATAGTATGCATGCTCTAATGGAAAGAAAGACAAAAAATATAAACAATGGTACATGGCTATGCGTATGGCAAAAACTGATAAACCCTATGAAGTGCAATAAATTTGCAAGAATCGGTGTTTGATTTTAAAGCATGCCTACCTCTTTTTAATAATTGGAAAACTGGCACTAACGGACAAACTGTCATGTGGAGTAAATTGTGTGAAGTACATGTTTCACCTGATGAGCCTTTCACAATATAATACACTTTTGAAGTACATATCACTATCAGTCAATTTAATGTTCTGCAAATAAAAATACTAGGAGCCGACAAAATGAGTTAACGGAAGGCTTGAATAACATTCAATTGGCCTATAACAGCCCAATACATATCGACAAAGATAAAAGTAAAGATCTTAATTATTTATGTCAAAGTGGTATAATTCCAGCTCATTACCACGACTTTTCAAAACTTTAATTGCCAAATAATAACATCCTGTTGGCTGATTTTCATGTGCCATCGGCATAGACATAAACAAAAAGTGAGTGACGTTCATAATAAACAAAACTAAAATGCGGTCCTGCACGTACACACTTGTGAAATGCTACACACCGCTATAATGTATGTGCATCATGGGCAAAAGAGATAAACCTATATAGTTAACACGGATATGCAAGGGAGACCTCCATATTTTGCGCATTGCACAAAGTGTGACTTCAGACTGCCTCACGACTAATTCAATATGTGCCGGAACCTATATTTGATGGCACAGAATGGAGCGCCTGGTATACTCTAAACAATTTGAACTGAACTCATCCACTTAGTGTCTTATCTTTTGTGTGTAAACCGCAGGCGCGCGTGCCACTATGAAAAAAATGGTTTGGCCACATGTTAGCGTTTATTGAATTTCTACTATATGGACCACGCAATAAGATTCAATATGAACTAATACGAAAAAAGCTCTAAGTTCTATACGGTTGCACCCAGTACAAGCGATTCAAATGCTCTAGAACCAGCGTAACTCGACACCGAGATCCGAAACAAATGTGCGTAATTAGAGATCGCGCTTGCACTGGTATTCCGAGCGCACGACTAGTTAGCGATTAGGAGGCAATTGTAATTTTCCCGAACGGGCAGGTAAAGCAGGGTTGGATTCTGATTAAAACATTTGGGTGGATGTACGATTTACAAATATTTAATATATGAAATATATATACATATATAATAGATTTTAATAAATATTGGGTATGTTAAAATTATAATCAGACATATAAATAATCAACTATTTTAAAATTGCTTTCTTAATTTTACAGCTTAGACTTACTTTTACCTATAGCAAATTATGTACAAAGAATAACTCAATTCAAATATAAATAATATGAATCTGCATTATAGTTGTGCTTGTTATCATAATTCGAATGTGTTGTAGAAGTATACATTTTTTTTTACATATTAGTCAACAAGAATAAACACTAGACTCAAAAATGTCATACATAACCAAATGTGTCTCAGAAATTGATAACAGACCAGGTAGATTTTTTTTATTAGTATCTCGCTCCCTCTTTCATGATTAAGGTTAGGTAAGGGAAAATTACGGTAGATAACATTCAGAAATAAACAGGTACTTATTTATACCACGTGTTTATTAATTACAACAATGAGAGAACGACCCTGGCGACACATTTGTTATTTCTAAATAAAAGACGTGTGAAGTGTTATTTTTTCCTTTAAAGTATTTTTATTACTATTATATTGTATAAAATTAAGAAAGCAATGTTGAAATAATTTATTACTAAGAGAATATAGAGCCTCAGTTAGAGATATGTTTAAGGACATTAATATAATGACAGTGCATAGTCAATATATCTATGAAAATATTGTGTATGTACATGTACATAGAAACATTGTTTATTTTAGAAAGAACTGTGATATACATAATTTTAATACTAGAAATAAGTATAAACTGGCAGTGCCCACCACTCTAAGGTTTTATAACAAGCTTCCAACCGAAATTACCAAATTATCATTCAAGAATTATGTAAAACGTAAACTTATTTCTAAAGCCTATTATAGTATAGAAGACGATTATTTTATTATAGTATAGTATAGAAGATTTATTAAAAAATAAATAATTTAAATTTTCCTTCTGACATTTGCATTTTATGTTATTTATTTATTTTGTTTTTAAACGTTTGTAAATCTGTTAAGAAATGTAATAAACATGACAAACCCTCATTCGAGGAATAGTTGTAGGCACGTAATTAATTTCGAAAAAAAAATAAAACTAATATGATGAAAAGATTAATACGATTATTTTTGTTGACTAATATGTACTATAAATATATATATTATTATATTCTTCTACAACACATTCGAATTATGATAACAAGCACAACTATAATGTAGATTCATATTATTTATATTTGAATTGAGTTATTCTTTAAATGTTTTAATCAGAATCCAACCCTGTTTTACCTGCCCGTTCGGGAAAATTACAATTGCCTCCTAATCGCTAACTAGCCGTGCGCTCGGAATACCAATGCAAGCGCGATCTCCAATTACGCACATTTGTTTCGGATCTCGGTGCCGAGTTACGCTGGTTCTAGAGCATTTGAATCGCTTGTACTGGGTACAACCGTATAGAACTTAGAGCTTTTTTCGTATTAGTTCATATTGAATCTTATTGCGTGGTCCATATAGTAGAAATTCAATAAACGCTAACATATGGCCAAACCATTTTTTTCATAGTGGCACGCGCGCCTGCGGTTTACACACAAAATATAAGACACTAAGTGGATGAGTTCAGTTCAAATTGTTTAGAGTATACCATATCTCCCTTTTTAGGGTTCCGTAGTCAACTAGGAACCCTTATAGTTTCGCCATGTCTGCCCGTCCGTCCGTCCGTCCGTCCGCGGATAATCTCAGTGACCGTTAGCACTAGAAAGCTGAAATTTGGTACTAATATGTATATCAATCACGCCGACAAAGTGGTAAAATAAAAAGTGAATTTTTTTTTTATTAGGGTACCTCCCCTATACGTAAAGTGGGGAGTGATTTTTTTTTTCATTTCAACCCTAACGTGTGATATATTATTGGATAGGTATTTAAAAATGAATTGGGGTTTCTTAAAATCATTTTTCGATAATGTAAATATTTTCGGAAATAATCGCTCCAGAAGTAAAAAAATATGCGTCCCCCCCCCTGTAACTTTTGAACCATAAGTTTTAAAAATATGAAAAAAATCTCAAAAGTAGAACTTTATAAAAACTTTCTTGGAAAATTATTTTGAACTTGATAGGATGAATAGTTTTTGAAAAAAAAATACAAAATAATTTCTGAACTAAGTTTGTAATTTAACCGTATAAGCAGGTGTTTATTGTACCTGTAATTTCTACAAAATTACAATGAAATGACGTGCTTTCAAATAAAGTAAAAACGGTGAAAATCGGTTCACGCAATAAAGAATTATCCCATAAAAATCATCTTCCATACTTTATGCTCGCGCGCAATAGTTTACTCAATTTGCCGATAGATGTCGCTGTACATGGAACTCTCATATCATATCCTACATGGCGGTGTTATTAACTCTTAAGTGGGGACACTTACTGTGACGGACGGAAAACTACGGAACCCTACAGTGAGCGTGGCCCGACACGCTCTTGGCCGGTTTTGTATAAATCAATGGCCATCAGTAAGTAATTATTAATACTGGCCTAATTAAAATAAGTAATATTATTTCTTAGAAGTTAACTATTTTGTTAGCACATTAGTTTTTGAGGTTCTAGGATGTTTGTCCGAATTAAGTTTTTTATGTTAAGACTAAATTGATCTGTGTTGTGTTCTTTATGCCAATGACTTGGAGCTATTATAGTCAATGAAGGCAATTAATGATTGATTTCGTGCAAGTGCCATCGTTTTTAAAAAATATATATTTTCACCAAAAAAAAGTAGGTGTTTAAGAAGAACCTGATGTTTAAGAAGTTATGTTTTAATTTTTGTGTCAGAGAGAGTTAATATTTTATTTTTATTTTGTATTATTAAAAACTGATCTGCGTTGTTATATTTATAACGTGCTTAACTTAGACTTTAATCAGTTTGATTTTTATTGTTAAAGTTAAAAGAAAGTGCTTTTTGTGATTTCGTAGAATCCCAGTCTTCATTCCCATTACTTCGTTTTCGAAGTAACGGGAATGAAGATTGTGAGATAATTATCCATAATCCATAATAAATATTATAATAGTATCATGTTGATAATAACACTTTGTGGCAACGACAAAAACATCATTCCCTAAATGCGGACTGTGATTAATTAATTTTTATAATAAACGCAATTTTAGTGTAAATTTGTTTTTTTTCTTGTATTACAAACATAACTTGCTTAAATATCCAAAATATAAACTTCTAAACTTACTATAATGGACATAACATACAAAATAATCTTAACAGTATACTGGTACATAATGCATTCATTCAGGCGTATACTGGTACAAGTGATAAATCAGACGTAAAATAACCGATATAATCTATCTGAGCACGAGCTTTGAGTTTGTTTAGTTATCTAATGGTACATGCCACATAATAGACATCTAGTTTAATAAAATTATGTCCATATTCATCTAATCATAATTTACTACGTATACTGGATCAAGTGGTAGTTGGCTCAGTTTATCAAAGACCTAGTATTCGTAAAATTCACGTATACTGGACTAACTACCGTTTTTTCAAAAACTATTATTTATTTCGAAAAAGTAAATATGTAGATTTAAGTAAATTATATTTATTATACATATTTGAAATTTTCATGAAATTATTTCAACGTATGAGTTAGTTATGGAACTTTGTACCTTTGAACAGCTCTCCTGTCAAATCGTGGTTTTGCACTTGGCTCAGTATACTTAGGAGGTATCGATATGTCGATGACATATACTAAGTAAATTACAGTAAATTGTTATGAATACTGTACTTTAGCTTGCAATTAATTCAAGTAGCTATTGTGTACGAGGGTTGTTTGCAGTAATCCGCTTTTTTACTGCACTTTATTCTGCATTTATTGTGTTTTTAGTTCTTTTCGAGAGTACAGTAAAACTATAAAAAATTTAAATATAGCAATGATTTATTCAATAATTGTTAAAATAAAATAGTGTTAACGTATTCGTATTTCATGTATTCCATGCTATATTTTGACATTCAAGCATTTGTAAATAATCATCGAGAACACCAAAAAAAACCGGTTTAAAAGGGTTTTTTGCGTTTTTCTCGAAACTTACTTTTTGCACTTACTGTTGTTTAAGTATTGCACGGCAGTATTAAGGACACACAAGAACAGAATAATTGGTACCTAACTTACGTCTATTGACATTACCTAAAAGTTTACTTGACAGTTAACTTTTAGGCTAAACTTGTTAGTTAAGTTAAGTGATTTGTGACATATTTTTAGCTTTTCGATAAATAAGGTTCCAATCCAAACTGCTCCTCGATGAGGTAAGTGATCATACGGTGGCCACCCGGTCCAATAGGCTTGTAGTTGTAGCCTATCCATCTTTCCCAACCATTACCCATACCGAAACTACTATTCCCAGTAACCTGACGACTGAGTTTCTTAGAGGGTGCAAAATATACTAGATTGGACGAACGCTAAGATCGGAAAAGATTATAGACCCGTATCGTGGATTCTCAACGATCAGCTTTTACTGACTGGATTAATTTTACTGACTAAAATGGAAGCTTAGTTAAATAACCAGGCATGGTTATATTGTCCTCCTTTTTAGAAAAAATTGCAGTTTACTTTATGTGATACCTACATGGTAATGGCAGAAATGGAAAGGCGGCATAAGTACAAAATAACGCCCTTCGTGTTTATTTAGATTGTGGCGTTTTGAAATTGTTTGTTTAAAATTACTCTTTCTTAGGCCTTATGGGCCGGTACCTAACTGAAGTTCAGCATCCAAAAAAGCGCCCAGAACCAAGCACACTGGGCGGCTCGCGCCGCCCCTGGCAGCCTGCCGCCCCGGGCCATGGCCCTCTTGGCCATAGGGTAAATACGCCCCTGTATACAGTAGGTACGTAAACCAACTAAAACCATCCCTTAAAAGAAGTGAATAGGGAACTCAAGTACATAGTTATTAGATTGTTTTTACTTGCTTCTGAGCACGTTTTGGGGAATTTAATTTCTGAATGTATTTCTCTTGTTGCAGTCGGTTAAAGATCTTTCTAACACCCTGTGAAGCTTGTTTACTTCGTTGACTTCTGTATGTTTACCTAAACCTACCTACCTACCTTACGTGTGCACAGAAGTCAAAAGTATTTTCTAGTATCAAAAGTATTATTCTTGCTACACAAGGTGTGACCAGCCGATGATTTTTTGAATTTCCCGCCAAATATTTGGGTAATATTTCAATAGTCAGACTCTAGCTGATAACCGTGCTTATAGGGTAAATCGCCAGTTACTGGCCACTGTCCAATAACTGGCCACCTGATACTCGTACTAAAAATGAACTCTGTTTACCTACAAACAAAGCTGAAGTAGAAACTGAAGGGTTTCAATAGCTGGCCACGTTATACTAAAATGAATTTTGTTTGTAGGTACGCAGAGTTCGTTTTTAGTATGAGGTGGCCAGTTATTGGACAGTGGCCAGTAACTGGCGATTTACCCTATATGCCTTATATGTGCCTTATATATGCCGTTGCGCTCGAATATATATGCCGTATGCATGAACACCAAACAAAGCCGATGGAGTATTCATCTTCATTACCCGGTTCAAGAAGAAGTTATTCACCCGTTCTTCCATTTGCCGCTTTCTACCATAGACCTGACATGGTAATAATAATACTAAGATTGAACGGGATGGTCTTATTAAACTTTGAATAGGTATGACAGAGAAGGTACTATTATCCTTGGTCCATATCATAGTATCACATGATTATTGCTTACTTCCAAAAGGCCCTAAATACCATATAAACATTTGTTACCCTCCACCTCCTTGAAAGTTTGTAATGCGAGGACACAAGGTGTTTCTACGTGTGTCAATTGATATATCTTCGCGAAATAATATTCGATTTTATTTATCTTCGTCGCTTATCGTTAATTATGAAAAACGTTTCTACTTTGATCTGTCAAATGGCTCAAAAGCCTTGTATCCGGGCCATTACTATTTAAAAGAAAAGAGGATCAAGGTAGAATTAAATTAATCATTCTGTGGAGTGTGGAGTGATTTCACAGCTCTCGGCATACAAAGCGGTTGTCAAATGTATGTAAAGTTCTGTCAAATCACTCGGCTGAATTATTAATTCTACCGTTTATTATAAATTTGAAAAACAAAAATATACAAAATTACGCATTTAACAAAATATAAAATAAGTAAAAAAAATATTATTGTATCCCTGTGCAACCTGTTTTGTAGAAGATCTACCACCATAACAAATAATTGATCATTAAAATGCACAGGTTAGTTGTATCTTAAAAGCAAATTATAATCAATCTATTGTTAGTAGTTTAGTAAACATTCTTTTGTTTTAGAATAGTACATTTGGATTTGAAAGGTGCTCCGTTTAAAGTACATTATCTAGAAAAGGTACGTACGTCTGTTGTTTTATATTTATTGTGTAAATTATACGCAAAGATCAATTAACTTTCTGCCCGGTTTAAAAAAAATCGTGTGTCTTATCATATAGTTTGGCAAGGGTCCGTTTCACTTTAATCATAGACAGAGAGAATCATACTGACTTTTTCTTACGCTAGTACCCTCACCAGTAAAAGAAGGATGAGTATAGCTTATTACTTCTACTGGTACTGCACTTTTAGGTTAGCTAGACTATAACTTACTTCTTCTTTATTCATTATCTTCATTCAATAGGTGATACTAGCAGCGAAGTCATGGGGTGCAACGGGTATACTGTTGGAGTGGGAAGACACATTCCCGTACTCCGCAGCATTGGCAGACATTGGCAGTGTCCGTGGCAGCGGGGGCGATGGGATGTACAGCCTAGATGAAGTTCGGCATCTGCTGAGGTTCATTAAGGATCAGGGTTTGGAACCTGTAAGTGAGGCTTTTTATTTTATGTGCTTTTACTTTTATAACTACAATATATGTAAACTCAGGTATGTTTGACATACAATAAACGAATATTCAATAAATAATACATTAGACAGAATTAATTAGGGCAGAAAAAGCTTCCTACATATTCATAAATATTCAAAATAATAGAGGTTAGTAAACAATGAGCTTGACAAAAACAGACATTTTAATTCAAATTCAATGCAAATTTATCATATGGCTACATGTCACTATGGCTAGATATAGATAGGCATTTCTTCCCTGGGGTAGTAGTAGTGGGAAAGCAGATGAAAGAAAATCCAGTGAGTGCTGCGAGGTCCAGATGGGACAGTGCAGCTGCCAAGTTTTTTACTCTCTTAGCACCACCCAGGGATCACGTGTAGGGTTGTCAAAGGTGTTTCCTATGGACGCAGAGTAACATTGATCCCCTAAATTCTACTAAAAGCTACAGTCATTGCTACTGTTTCTTATATTTACTGGCATAAAAGTACCAGCATTAGCACTGGATGTCTATGCACAGCCTTTGCACCAGTAATAACTCACGAGTGGGGCCTCTTCCTTTTGCCTAGCTAATCACTGTTAATTATATTTAGAGTTCTCCTGAGGCAAGGGTTTTTTAAGAGAAGTCGGAAGGTGTATGCGAGAGAGAGGTCTGGACCGTCACTCCCGGTCTTTCCTGGTGCAAAGGTTGTCTATTGCCGTTCAATGTGGCAAAGCGGCAATTGTGATGGGCACCTTTGCACCTGGAGCATCACGGGGTGGGTTTCTGGGAGATAAAATTGATTAATGGTGTATTAGGCTTGGGTTTAGTTTTCAGTGCTCATTTAAATCTTCTTATGTGTAGTTTTATTGTGCTATAGTGTTTAGTTTTAGTTTTATTTTAGTTAGGAACTAAGATATTTTTGTAAATGATACTGTCTTAAATAAAATTTATATAACAAGTATGATATAAATAAATATTACAATATAACTACTATTTAGAGTTTGTTTTTGGTTATATGGGAACTCATATATTATTCTATGACACTTTTCTTACCGGACAAACTCTATCAGCGATATCTGACGACACTGAAGCTATGCAGCAAGGCTTGCTATATTTATAAAACATTGTCAATTTTCAGATCCAGCTTGTTCAAACCATCGGCCATCTGGAGTTTGTCCTCAAGCACCCAGCATACCACAGCTTACGTGAGCTGGCACGTTCACCGGCCGTGCTGTGTCCCTCAAGACCTGAATCCCTACAGCTGGTGAAGATGATGCTGCAGCAGACCCTGGACGCACAGCCGACAGCGGAGTACCTGCATATTGGGGCTGACGAGGTAACTTTCGTTCTTGATTTACCACATTATCATAAAGTTGTAGAGCTTGTCTGCCATGCTGTGTCCCTTCTGGCTTGAAGAGTTACAATTGGATAAGATGACGCTGGACACTTACATGAGCAGAAGCAGTCGCGCCGGGCATAAAACAGGTGGTCTTATTGCTAAACAGTGATCTCTTCCATATAACCTGCATATTGGGGTTGATGAGAGTGATAGGTAAAGCTTATTTCTGACATGTCAGAGATAAGATTGATTTTATAGGAAGAAGATGGGGATTATATAGGTACAAATATATTCTTAGTCAATTCAATTATTTGAAACATGAAATCTGAAAAACAAAAAATCTATAAAATACATGTAGTTTTGGTTAGGTAAACTCATACAAAATTATGAATTTCTAAATGGTATTACGAAAATAATAAATAATGATTAGCGTTTGGACAGGTGGTGGTATTATTGAGCAGAGAGGGCAATGAAGTCGCAGTTTAAGTCACATTTTATGATTGAATGACTAACAATTAGGCGTGTCCATATTCTTAGTCAATTCAATTATTTGAAACATGAAATCTGAAAAACAAAAAATCTATAAAATACATGTAGTTTTGGTTAGGTAAACTCATACAAAATTATGAATTTCTAAATGGTATTACGAAAATAATAAATAATGATTAGCGTTTGGACAGGTGGTGGTATTATTGAGCAGAGAGGGCAATGAAGTCGCAGTTTAAGTCACATTTTATGATTGAATGACTAACAATTAGGCGTGTCCACACCGGACGCACCGCCTCGCGAGGAAATTGTCGCGCGAGTCAGCTCGGGTAGTGTGGACGTGCCTCGCCCGAGGCATTGCGGCCGCGCGTGCGTGCCTCGCCCGAGGCATTGCGGCCGCGCGTGCGTTTGCCTCGGCCGAGGCACGTCCACACTACCCGAGCTGCCTCGCGCGGCAATTTCCTCGCGAGGCGGTGCGTCCGGTGTGGACACGCCTATTAAATTATTTTTTGTCTAAAACATGCATTTCTTATTCAAGTAGTGCCAATATTTTTGGATCGTATTATTGAATTATTTATTGTATTATTTTTCATTTTTATAAGGCAGACTAAAAATGCGTTGGAAACATCAGTCAAAGGTCTAGCGGAGAAAGCGAGGGGGATTTAATATTTCGATTCAAAAATATTGACACTACTGGAATAAGAAATGTATGTTTTAGACAAAAAAAAATAGTAATTCAATCATAAATGTAATCTTGGCGACTCCTTTGCCCTCTCTGTTCAATAATGTCACCACCAGGGCCCCAATTCGACATGGCATAACTGACAGTAGCTAGCGAGACAACTATGAGATCACACTTTTGTGACAGTTGAAATTTGGGGTGGAATCACTCAAGAGTGACATCTATAATGGTGGCCACAGCCATAGACAAAACGCTCTAGCGAGACCTACTGACAGATTGACAGTTAGGTGTGGACACGTGTGGACAGATGGATTTCACTCTATCACCTAGCGAGACAAGTGTGAGAGCCACGTCTCGCAGTTTGGCATGTCGAATCGCGGCCCTGTCCGAACGTTAATAATGATAAAAAATTTCTTGCCTGCCTCACTTTCTGCTAAAAAATAATAATTTAGAAACAGTTAGTAGCAACTGGGCACTCTAGGCCTTCTATTTCAGTTTAAGTCCTCCTATCTTCACTTAATCTCTCACTTGTACGTTCAACAATCAGTAATAATTTTATACAAAAAAGAACCGACTTCACTTAGCATCCACCTTTCCAAAAGCAAATGCTGGAGATGCTGTAAAAAATACTCAAATCACTATAGGTGTGCCTATAATAGTTGAAGAGTTCCCTCGATTTCTCCAGGATCCCATCATCAGATCCTGACCTGTTTACAATGGGACCAACTGTGAAGACTCTTTCAAACAAAAAAAGAATTTTCCAAATCGGTCCAGCTGTCTTCGAATAATCGGTGAACATATATATAAAAAAAAATTGCAAAAACAAAGATCCCGACGAATTGATAACCTCCTCCTTCGAAATCTTGAAGTCGGTTGAAAATACCTCTTTTATTTTGCAGGTGTGGCACACAGCAGTGTGTCAGGACTGCCAGAGCCGGGCAGCCAACAGCATCCACAAGACGGCCAGCCTGTATCTGGAGCACATACGAGAAGTGGCCTTATTCCTGAAGCAGAAGAGGCCAAACTTGACTGTGCTCATGTGGGACGATATGCTGCGGTCGGTTAAAGCTGATACTTTGCTTGGTAATAATTGTAAAAGTTAATTCATGGTTTTATATTTTGATTCTACAAGGGATACATCTGAGTGCTCGTCACTGTCCCAGTACATGGCAACATTAACTAAGTTATTGGCAAGAATGGTGACCGATCGTTGTGGAGATCCTTCGGGGAGGCTTTTATCCAGCAGTGGAGGTCTTTCTTTCGGCTGAAATGAAGAATAAAGGTGATAGCAAGGTGTCAAATATTGGGTTTTAGCGTGTTAAGGTCATCTCCTTAACCTTATTGGAACTAAAGTACGATTTTTTTAAGATATCGGAATTGTCGGTAGAAACTTAGTAAGATACCGACATCTTAAAAAAATACCACTATACCAAGTACTGGTAAAAATATTAAAATGCCTTTTCGTAACTTTGGAGTAATCTCTTAAGACACGTTGACCGTAAGCCAGGAACAAATTTCATGACCAATCGCGTCCACGGCGATAACTTGTTAAGGGGTTGTTGTGAACTGGTTAAGGGCGATGTATAATGAAGCCTCGTGAAGGTCAGCTGCCGCTCCGTTGGCGGGTTGAGGAACGGCAGCCATTTAATCACTAACAAAAACGGTTATCGCGTCCCGATTGAGAATTTACTGTGTTCAATATTCTGGTTGCTTTGACAACCGAAGTAGGTGACGTTGTGCGGCTCCGTACATTTTTTTTTTAATACTACGACGGTGGCAAACAAGCATACAGCCTGCCTGATGGTAAGCAGCTACCGTACCCTATGGACGCCTGTAACTCCACAGGATGCACATGCGCGTTGCCGACCCTTTACAAAAAGTAGGATTCACTGTGTTGACGGCTAAAGGAACAAGAGGGTCCCTCATCGTCAACACACTGGGTCCTCTTTGAGCTCTTTGGCAACCTTACTCACCAGCAGGAACACAACACTATGAGTAGGGTCTAGTGCTATTTGGCTGTGGTTTTCTGTAAGGTGGAGGTACTTCCCCAGTCGGGCTCTGCTCCAGATTTGAGCGAGATGACATTCACTGAACGTGCCCTACCACACTAAGCGAGATGCCATTCGCAGTGCCCATACCTCTCTTTTTGGCGTAGTTTAAGGACATACCCAAGTCCGGACGTAGTTTGAGGACATACCCCGGGTCCAAAACATAGCCGAGTTACCACAAAACCTATTCCCGTCGTAAAGTGTTATCTACTTCGGCCATGAAATTCGGGCCTTAAATATCGTACCCTACTTTACTCGTAGTATTGGACCTTTTCAACCGGCTTCAAGATTTCAAAGGAGGAGGTTTTCATTTCGTCGGGATCTTTGTTTTTGCAATTTTTGTTTTTTTATGTATGTTCACCGATTATTCGAAGACGGCTGGACCGATTTGGAAAATTCTGTTTTTGTTTGAAAGAGTATACTTCACAGTTGGTCCCATTGTCATCGAGTCAAGATCTGATGATGGGATCCTGAAAAAATCGAGGGAACTCTTTAACTATTATAGGCACACCTATAGTGATTTGAGTATGTTTTACCGCAGCTCAAGCATTTGCTTTTGGAAAGGTGGAGGCTAAGTGAAGTCGGTTCTTTTTTGTTTAAAATTATTAGATCTAATTTTCAATCGTATTTTAGACTTATATCATACGTTATCTACTAGCATAACATAAAAATATGTTTTTTTTCCAGCGTATCAATTAGGGGATCTAGTCCAGCCTGTAGTCTGGCAATACAACGCCCTGGAGTACTTCCAAATAGACCCATCGCTGTGGGAGAACTACAGACAGGTGTTCCCACAGGTCTGGGCCGGTTCTGCATTTAAAGGTGCCAATGGGAGTTGTCAGGTAAAAATACTAGTAGTTCGCCTCGAACTCAGAACTCGCGATTTCCTTACAAACGAGATGACCAATATAACAAGAGCATTATGATGATATGAGACGGCGGAGCGGCGAGACGGCGGAGCGGCGAGACGGCGGCGCGGCGAGACGGCGGAGCGGCGAGACGGCGGAGCGGCGAGACGGAGGAGCGGCGAGACGGCGGAGCGGCGAGACGGCGGAGCGGCGAGACGGCGGAGCGGCGAGACGGCGGAGCGGCGAGACGGCGGAGCGGCGAGACGGCGGAGCGGCGAGACGGCGGAGCGGCGAGACGGCGGAGCGGCGAGACGGCGGAGCGGCGAGACGGCGGAGCGGCGAGACGGCGGAGCGGCGAGACGGCGGAGCGGCGAGACGGCGGAGCGGCGAGACGGCGGAGCGGCGAGACGGAGGAGCGGCGAGACGGCGGAGCGGCGGGACGGCGGAGCGGCGAGACGGCGGAGCGGCGAGACGGAGGAGCGGCGAGACGGCGGAGCGGCGAGACGGCGGAGCGGCGAGACGGCGGAGCGGCGAGACGGCGGAGCGGCGAGACGGCGGAGCGGCGAGACGGCGGAGCGGCGAGACGGCGGAGCGGCGAGACGGCGGCGCGGCGAGACGGCGGAGCGGCGAGACGGCGGAGCGGCGAGACGGAGGAGCGGCGAGACGGCGGAGCGGCGAGACGGCGGAGCGGCGAGACGGCGGAGCGGCGAGACGGCGGCGCGGCGAGACGGCGGAGCGGCGAGACGGCGGAGCGGCGAGACGGAGGAGCGGCGAGACGGCGGAGCGGCGAGACGGCGGAGCGGCGAGACGGCGGAGCGGCGAGACGGCGGAGCGGCGAGACGGCGGCGCGGCGAGACGGCGGAGCGGCGAGACGGCGGAGCGGCGAGACGGCGGAGCGGCGAGACGGCGGCGCGGCGAGACGGCGGAGCGGCGAGACGGCGGAGCGGCGAGACGGACTTCGCAGTCGCGTCAGCGGTTTCGTGCACAGGCGACGTATTTAAAATGGCGTTATCGAAAATTGCTCTCGAATGTCTTGGAAGTAGCGCATATTTCAGGCAGGACGTTTTATTTTCGAGAGATGGAGTGCACGACTTAAATAGACGTCGTCGTACATATGGGGAATTCTTTACTTTGTATCAAGAATACAGAAAGCACCCCGAAAAGTTTTACGAGTACACCAGAATGAGTATTGAAACGTTTGATTATATACTCCAACTTTTGGAAATATACTTACGCCCGGCTAAAGTGAAATCAAAAAGGGTTTTGACCAATCCGGAAAAATGATGGATGATGAAAAATTAGGATGTTTTGATAGCCATATAGCGGGCCTGTTCAATATTTCTGTTATAAATAACTCTGTATCCATTTTCCGCGCGCGAATCGTCTAAAAAAATTTATTCCTAGTTTTACCGCCCGAGACGTCCCGTCAATAACGCTCGTCGCGCCGCTCTGAAGTCGTGGCAGCCTTCCTTTGGCCCGTATCGTTGTTTCCCCTGCGCCGCGGCCCGCTCGCCGCCGCCGCCGCCGCCGCCGCCGCCGCCGCCGCCGCCGCCGCCGCCGCCGCCGCCGCCGCCGCCGCCGCCGCCGCCGCCGCCGCCGCCGCCGCCGCCGCCGCCGCCGCCGCCGCCCGCCGCAGCCCGCGCCGCAAGACGCGCGAGCGGCAGCGCCGTGGCACGTCTTTTAACAGCTATGCGATTGTTTTTACCGCTCGCCGCTCGCCGCGCGTGTCCGTGACCAGGCCGTTAAAGCGGATATTATATCAAACGCTGTATGAATCGGATAACACTGTTGACATAGTTATGTGGACAAGTTTAGTGAAAGGGTACACTTTATCAATTTAAAAGGACACTTAATTTTTCACTAATATATATTGTATATTGCGATTTAGGAAGTACTAATATAATAACGCCATATTGATAGAATGGGACTGTTTACCATGTACTGACACATTATTATGGACATGAGTAGCGGCGCATCCAAAATATTCGTAGGGAACCCTGAATCAGTTTAGCTTTCCTTTTCCCCATTTGTCTCTGGCTAAAAAAGGGAAGCCGACGGTAATCGAGTTATATTCACATATAGACGTGCGTCACTGCACCCAGTGTCATAACCGCCTTAGTACACATATCTCGACTGGAATAGAACTTGCCAGCCTTGTTCTACTAAACGGCCTCATACTCTCGTCCGTTTATATCATACTCCGTTGGCAATACTTCTCGACCTATTTTTAAATGTAAAACATATAAATGTTTATAGTACAGTAAAGATACGGTTGCGTCAAACATAAATTTATAATAGCCTGATTTTTTTATTATTCATTCCTATGGAATATTTTTAGATAATAGGATATGCAAAAATACTACCAACTTATCACCCGGAAGTAGTTAAATAGGTAAAAAAATATATATACAATTTTTTTAAATTTTTATTTGCAATAATATCAATTATTTTTATTTGTAAATATGACGATATTCAAGTCTTCTTTCTGTTTAAAGCGAAAAACAAGAAACCGTTTCCATTTAAAACTACATAAATAACAAAATGTACGGCGCGGGCGATATATATCCTAATTTATTAGAAACAAATAGTAATCATTGGTAGTTTGTTCTTACACATTTTAAATGACTTAGAAACGATATATTCATTAAAATCCTACAAGAAAAAACGCTTGTAATATGTGTGTACATATTTGTGGCGGTTAGCGAATAACGATATTTTGTAGGATTTCATTGCATAAATAATACTTGTATCCTGATATATCCGTTACACTAAAAATATTAGCTATTATTAATTATTTCCAATTCCCCATACTAGCCGCCCGTAAAATGACTGTAGTATTACAACATTAATTTATTATGGATATCATGATTGCAGATATTGTCGCCGGTGCGACGGTATGTGAGCAATCAAGAAGCGTGGAGGTTGGAGGTGAAGAGGTACGGACATGGAATCAGTTTTGCTGGAGTCATCCTCACGGGTTGGTCAAGGTTAGTGGGAAAATTCTTTTTTTTTTGTAGAGTATATTCCCAGTTGGTACCATTGTAACCAGGTCAGGATCTGATGATGGGATCCTGGAGAAATCGAGGGAACTCTTCAACTATTATAGGCACACCTATAGTGATTTAAATTTTTTTTAAAGTAGCTCGGGCATTTCCTTTTGGAAAGGTGGAGTCGAAGTAAAGTTGGTTCTGTTTTGTTTTAAAATTATATATTTATAAATACTTTCCAGATTCGACCATTACGCAACACTGTGTGAACTGCTCCCAGTATCGTTGCCCAGTCTCGCAAGTTGTCTCAGGGTCTGGACCAAACCGGACGAGCGGCCCTCAGGTAAATATTGAGGTCAAATATTAAGGTCTTGGCCAATATTAACCTACAGAAACCACAGCCAAATAGCACTAGACTCTACTCATAGTGTTGTGTTCCTGCTGGTGAGTAAGGTTGCCAAAGCTCAAAGAGGACCCAGTGTGTTCACGATGAGGGACCCTCTTGTTCCTTTAGCCATCAACACAGTGAATCCTCCTTTTTGTAAAGGGTCGGCAACGCGCATGTGAAACCTCTGGGCTCCGGTAGCTGCTTACCATCAGGCGGGCCGTATGCTTGTTTGCTACTGTCGTGGTGTAAAAAAGAAATAATGGGGGAGGCCGGTGAAGTCATCATTTGACAGCTGGTTAAATTAATTCTAGATGGGGCTGCGTACGAAGGTCCTTATTTTGTATGAGATTTGACATATATCATAGACAAACAAATTGACAGATGCCTTCCCCATTATTATAAACTAACAATTCATTATTTAAAAGCATTGATATACAAGTAAGTGTTATTAATAAAAGCCTTATAATTTTCCGGGTATCTAAAACATGAATCGGCAACTTTTCTAAGGCATATAATAATATAAATAGAGAACATGCATGAAAAATATTTAATTGAATCTGTTGCATAAACTCGTTCAACAACTCCAAACTAATATAAATAAGTGGAAATCCGTAATAATTTTTAACAGTTTTTTAAAGATATTGCGGTTTGATAACGTAAAATTTTAGGCATTTTTTTTATAAATCAAATGTACTTTCGAAACTTCAGTTCGATTACTTATGTCCTAACAAGAAAAAAAATGTATGACAACTAAACATCGGTATCAACGTTCAAATTTCGTGGCAATGTACGGTTGGCAGAAAAATAAATACAAACAAATCACTTAGTATTTTTAACCTTTATTTTGTATATGTAAATAAAAAAGCCCCTAAATAGTACATTTCCTAATTAGGGTGGTAAAACAAAGAAAGGCCGCGCAATCGCAATTGTTGCGGCCCAAGCTGCAAGCGAGGGACGTAATTATGCGATCGAGGGCTTTCTTTATTACCTCCCGTGTTGGAAAAATATGTGCACATTTGGCCAGAAAGCGGCTCTATCCGTACGCGTAGCGTGCGGAAAAAGCCACTTTATGTCCAGGTGTGGCATACAATATTTTACGAGTTAGAATAGATCACTAAAATTTGTTCCATAGATTTTGCTGTCAATCTTTGACGTCTGTAAGAATATATCCATTTTAAATGACTAAAAGATCTTTCCACGCTGACTGAGGTAATAGGAAGGTATGTCAAGCATTGAAAATTTTGCACACAGTTTTTATTTACACTTTCTGGTATTTCAGCCTCGTTGTTTTTAGATAGTTGGTTAATTATTTGTACAGTCTTATAACCAGGATTTTTCTTTAATACACTTTTTAATTTAAAATAAACTTTTCTGGCATTTTGATGTAACCTTAACGTTGATATTTTTTTTTGCAAACCATGAACAATGTTTAATGATTCTGCTAGACTCAGTTTTGGATCCTCCAATAATTTTATTGACTTAGCAATTATACTAAAGTGTGTATCGACGAATAGTAACTCAGTTTTTAAATTCCGGTTACGGAAAATTTTTTTTGCTTTAGAAATTGCACTCGCTTCACGCGGATTTAAGGCATCGATGACAGATTTGATTTTATCATAATGCATGTGATAATATGAGGCAGCATTTAACCATGTTCCCCATCTTGTTATCACGGGTCGGGGTGGTAGAGGAATATTTACACACATTTGATGAAATAAATTTGTCCTTGAAGGAGCGTTACGAAATATTTTTTTGATACAGTCAATCAAACTGTTTATGGTCGGGTAAAGACTTCTAATTATCTCTGCGACTCGATTACATCCATGTGCTATGCATGTTACATGAGTCATATTTTTATATTTCTGAACAAGGTTTTTAGCTGCTTTTACCATGTAGGAACCGGCATCCGTTATAAAAAATAATAATTTATCCATGTTTTTTTTGTATTCATCGCCCCAAAGATCTTCAAGGGTTTCCTCAACGAGTTTGGTTATTGTCGAATGGTTAGTCGCCTCCAATACCTTAGAAGCAAATAAATGTGGCTGGGTACTAGTTCCATCTAGAGCTCCGATCAAAATATTTGCCACTTTTTTTCCCACGGAATCTGATGTTTCATCAACACTGAGGTAAATCATTTTATTTTGTAATTTCTCTTTCAATTCATTTTTTTTCTTTTCATACAATTCAGGTAAGCATTTTACTCGTATTTTTGTTTCACTCGGCACAGTAATATCGTTTCCATATTTATGATTTAAAAGGTTTTCTACAAAATTTCTAAATTTAGGATTGTCTAATTTTGACCACGGTATATTCGAACAAATCATAAACTCTGTTAAATCTTTATTAAATTTTTCTTGTGCATTATTTTTATGAATTTTGTTGTGTAAATCTGTTTTTAAATGGCGGTCGATACTAGATTTAGAGGGAAATAATTTCAAATTACACAATTTGCAATATACGATATCGTCTTTAATTTCGAAATCAGCATTATCTCGTATTATATCCTGTAAATGGCAGCGTGAATCAGATAATTTATCTTGATGAGATTTTGATTTCAAATGTTTCTCTATATTGTACCTTTTCTTTTTTATATTCATTTCGCAAATAGTACAGCAAGCACCTTCGTTAGTGAATATAAAATCAGTATACTGCGTCAAATCCATTTTCTCAAGTCTGATAGGGAGTTGGATAAAGATTTATCAATGCTAAATTGTAGTTGTAAGTGTTTTTAAGAACTATTATCGTTGAAGATTTTACCACATATTATTTTGCATGACAATTAATGACATTTGTTGCCTATTTGGCATTTAGAATTTTTTTTACAAATGGATAATGAAATGAGTATTGAGGTTCTATGACGTATTAAGAATATAAACCTCTTTAAATATATGTACAGTTTACCAAAGTACGATTAAGAATAAAAATAAATTAAATGTTATTTATTACTAATAAATAAAACAATGATACCTATGTATTTCTTTTTTTGCGACCCTTACCAAGTGCCACGAAATTTGAACGTTGATACCGATGTTTAATTGACAACTATATAGCTAAACGCATTTTTTCGTGCCTAAAATTACAAAAATCTTACAAAAACTTGTTCCTTCCAAACAGTTTTCTGCAACTTTGTGAACGGTGACGTCACAATCCGCACACTTTTTGTATGGGGCGTTTTGACGCGCGGCGCAGACGCCTAACGTATTTTCACATTTTTGACGTTTCAGGGCTATGTAATAATGAAAAGTGATTGATGGTGGTAACAGATTGAAGGTTGCTTGATGGACGGGCAGAGTCAGGGAGACGGCGTAGTATTGAAACACCTTACATGGTAGTCGAGTATAGAGTTCATCTTTATTAATGAATGCCTACCTATTTATACACATAGGTTGTCGCTGACACAAGCAATATGCGTTATGTTGCAGTAAACCAGAATGTTACTGCTAAACACTAAAAGTGGCTAATTGCCATATTACACCTCCTCCGAAAGTCCCTTCACCGCCGGGGTGGCAGAAGAAAAAAATTAAACGCATGTTACTTGTTTACATTTTTTTCTGAAATTTATAGAAAAATAAAATCAATACACATAATTTATCAACATTTGACAAATTCGATCAAAAAACAAAAAAATATTCTTTGAGTGTCCTAGTGTCGAAGTCCTTAAAATATACTTTACGTCACACCTGGCCATAATATGAGTATTACCGCACGCTACGCGTACGGTAATACTCGCATTATGGCCAGGTAGAGACGTAAAATTGTGTACTCACCACGGGCAGTAAAAAAGAAAGCCCTCTATCGCATATTTACAACCCTCGCCTGCGGCTCGGGTCACAAATACCTGCGATTTCGGGCTTTCTTTCTTTTACAGTCCTTGGTAAGTAATGTACTATTATATTTTCAAAGGTAGCTTGCTAAGCTAAATAAATTAAAATCATAATTATTTACGATTTTCAAAATATCTGCAATAAAATATCAAACAATTAAATTCTTTCAGCAGTAAAATAGTCAATACTATCAAAATAAAAAAAATCTTCATTTTTGTAACCTGTACTGTTATTTTTTATATTACTCGACAGTGTAAAAACATTTATTTTTACTTTACATAGTATCAGTACTTCTCAATAATTGCGTAAAAATAACTAATGCCGTATTAAGACGGAGTTCCTACTCCTGATAAAATAAATGGGAATGGTTACCCAGGGCATGGTCACCCCATAAAAAAAAACAATGGGCTACGCATCCGTGCGTCCCCTTAACCTCAAACACATGGGATTGGCTACCCAAGGGCATGGTCACCCTATAATTAATGTCGGCATATCAGGCCAGGCTCTTCGGCTCTGCCTGTACCTAGAGACACAGATACATTAAGACATAATAAGTCTCCTACAACTTTCACGGAGGATACGGTAGCTCGCACCATAATCAAGTACGAAGGACTAGTGTTCTAGCTCTAAGGTCACATTATACAAATGTGCCTATACTCCTAAATTCTATATTGTAAGAGAGGTATGGGTACTGCGAATGACATCTCGCTAAGTGTGGTAGGGCACGTTCAGCGAATATCATCGCTCAAATCTGGAGCAGAGCCCGACTGGGGAAGTACCTCCACCTTACAGAAAACCACAGCCAAATAGCACTAGACCCTACTCATAGTGTTGTGTTCCTGCTGGTGAGTAAGGTTGCCAAAGAGCTCAAAGAGGACCCAGTGTGTTGACGATGAGGGACCTTCTTGTTCCTTTAGTCGTCAACACAGTGAATCCTCCTTTTTGTAAAGGGTCGGCAACGCGCATGTGACTACTTTGGAGTTGCAGGCGTCCATAGGTTACGGTAGCTGCTTACCATCAGGCGGGCCGTATGCTTGTATTTTTGCTGACGCGCGCGCAACTAGACGGCGCGTGCGACCGAATTACGAAATTTAAAATGTAGGACTATATTCGACACTAAGTATAGCAATTTAAAATGTGAATTTATTATTTTCTCTAGTTTTTACTTTTAAATTACTTTATAATAGTAGTTTATGCAACAGTTGTATAAGAGGGGTCAAAAAAAGGTGAGTGGCGTGGGTAACAATTTGAGCCGTAGGCGAAAATTGTTAAGAAAAACGCCACGAACATTTTTTTACTTACTTATACGACGTTGCATACAATACTTTTTCTACGAATACACTTACTTTTACATAAAATGCGAAATTGAAAACTTCATGGATATCGCAGTTATTTTGTCAACATAATCAACAATCATTTAAGTTTTACCTTTTAAAACACTATTTTTCAATAATACTAACATTACTAACACAAATACACACCGTCGTTATTTGATCAATTATTAAAGAGCTACAGAGATTAGTAAAAATACCTAAATTACTTTCAAAGTTTGCAATTCGCCCCAACAAACGAACGGGAAACGTAAAAAACTACGAAGTAGGTCTGTGGTTCTTTTAATTCTTTCTTTTTTAAAGTTCTTTTTTTTTAAAAACGCTGCGTTTATTTAGGTTTCTTAGGTTGGCAGTAATTTATTTTATATTAATAGTCGTGTTTGCACGCGATTACGCGATACTATTTTGGCGGTTTTATAGAACAAGTGTTATTTTGGGGAATAAACTAGATAGACTTTTCATCGAGTGTATTATCTACGTTCTTATAAAGGTGTTGACGAATATATAAATGACAGATAAAAGTACAGGAGTAGAAAAAAAATATATATATGGATATAGCTATTAAATTCGTCTATTATTCTGAATTTTAATAAAATAATGTTGGTTTTATTTTATGCGACAACCTTACGTTATATTACTTTTAGTAATTACGTACAAGAATTAAAAAATACATACAAAAAAAAAAATATTAGTTCGGTAATGGCCGTCGCCATCCTCTACCTTGCCCAATTTGCTGGTTTGGCGGTGTCCTGTTCAGCGGTGTCCTCTGGCGGTAGCGGCGCTGGCACGCTGGCTGGCAAGCTGACACCTCCATGTGGCGCTCGCTGTCTGCTCCCGATGACGATGATGGGCCGGGATAACCCTGGACTCCCTTTAACGTGGGCCGGGATAACCCTGGACACCTCTTGATTTGCGAGCCGGGAAACCCTGGACAACGCTCTTCTTTCTTCGTAGTCTTCTTTCTTCTTAATTTGCTTTTATATTTTTAATCATGTTTTCTTTCTTTTTTGTCTTCTTATTTAGAGTGCGTTCTTCAATTCTTCATTTTAGTGTGGGTCGCCATATATTATTAAAGTGCCTGGTGCTAATGCTGGTGCTGGATCAGAAGATTCTTCGTCGGTCCGTGTGGCAGGGTCGCCATGTAATAATGAAAAGAGAGATTGATAGTAGTTCTGGATGGACGGACGGGCAGAGTCAGGGCGACGGCGTAGTATTGAAACACCTTACATGGTAGTCGAGTATAGAGTTCATCTTTATTAATGAATGCCTACCTATTTATAAACATAGGTTGTCGCTGACACAAGCAATATGCGTTATGTTGCAGTAAACCAGAGTGTTACTGCTAAACACTAAAAGTGGCTAATTGCCATATTACAGCTATCATAGATAGTAGGTTTATTAGAGACATTTGAATCTACAGGGAAATAGAATCGAATGACGTCTTCCAAAAAAATCATGCATGTTTCTAATTGGCCATGAATTAATATTTTAGCGACAATATGACATCAAACATGTGGCATCATATTATTGAAAAACGGCAGCAATATATAGCTGACCAAAAAATTAACCGGGAACTTGAAATAATAGGTTGGCAACAAAAATATTAACTTGGCATCTATTATTCAAAGCAGGCTCGGTTTAAATATTTGTTGCCAGCTATTTGTTTCTACCTAATTAACCAGTTTTAGTGTATCAATTGCTGGTATCATTTTAATTACGGGAGCACTAAAATTTCAGGAAACTGGAATATTTTTAAGGTTCCGTACCAAAATGGTTTAAAAGAAAGCATGTGCTACTCTGTCTTGTCACAATATCTATTTGCTTCGACATTGCTAGATCGATTGAGCTGAAATTTTGTAGGTTGTATGTCCCCGGGTGCTTTAAGGGGGTAATTAAGAAAATTAAATAAAATGTTTTGCAAACCATAGGGTCATTGTTAGTTACCATCAGGCAGGCCGTGTGCTTGTTTGCCACCGTCGTGGTATAAAAAAAATTGTCTGCGCGACCGGTACGCATGTTGGTTAGGTAACCTGGTTGGCGGACACATGTCCGCTTACTGACACCCTGTAGTGAATTTTGTTTTTCACTTCGTGTTTCACATTATTTAATAAACTAACCCTTTACTGCGTACCAAGCCATTTCTGGCCGTTATAGCTTTCAACGCTATTGGTAGTGTGTAAATTAAAGGGCTGTCATGCCGCTATTTAGTTATGTAGTTAAATTGCAGAAGTAAATATTTTGGGGGGTGGGGCGCTCCATACATGTAACTAAATTAAAAAAAAGTTATTACTGAATATCAACATGTTGCTCATCAATCAATGGTTCTTTAAAAATAACATCGAGGTATCTTTGAACATTTTGTGATTAAGTTAATATTTTCAGAAATAATCGCTGCGAAAGGCAGAAAAATTGTGTCTCCCTGTAACTCTTGAACCGTAAGTCCAGAAAATATAAAAAAAATTAGAAGATGCGCGTTATTAGATACTTTCCACGAAAATTGTTTTGTACATTATCAATTCAGCCATTTTTGAGTTATCTCAAAAAACTTCTTCCATAGACATCAGATGCGACCTTTTGGTATTAGTTTGGTTCTTATTCCATTGAAGGTTCGGAACCCCCGATAATGCGTGGTCCGACACGCACTTGACCGGTTTTTTAATAAAATATCTTTACGTCACACCTGGCCGTAATGTGAGTATTACCGCACGCTACGCGTACGGTAAAACTCGCATTATGGCCAGGTGGAGACGTAAAATTGTGTACTCACCACGGACAGTAAAAAAGAAAGCCCTCCTTCGCATATTTACAACCCTCGCCTGCGGCTCGGGTCACAAATACGTGCGATTTCGGGCTTTCTTTCATTTACAGTCCTTGGTAAGTAATGTACTATTCTTTATTTTATGAAAACGGGTGGCAACGTAAACTTGATTTTTGCACGTAATCCGCTGGTAGCCATCAAACCATCGGCTAATTAACGATCCATTTCGCCTATGTATCTTTGAGGGAAAACTCGCACGAGTTTTCTAATCTATAAAAATAGAAGTATAGGTAGGTATTTAGGTAATACCTACACCTAATCTATAAAAATAGAAGTATAGGTAGGTATTTAGGTAATACCTACACAAAACTCACCCTTCACATTTTCTATTAACTAGGTTGGTATTTTGGTAATACTATACAAAAGGCAGCTTACATTTTTTCTAAATCATATGTGGCATATGAATTTTGGTTCTAGATATCTGACTATAGATACTTACCTACCAATATTCATAGACCCTAGTAACTTTTTAAGAATCCATTTTATCTTATAATTACAGCTCGTGTAAAGTTGCCCATTGTACTAATATTGAATATGTAATTCACTTTAATTGCTGCCTAAATATTTTAAAATTACCTTATTTTTAATTTAATAGGTAATCGTTTTCGATTAAAAAAAGGCTTCTTAAAATGCTTCCCAGTTATAAATTCAGTTTTCAATATAATTATTTGATACCTACCTATATTTAAACAATGGCTATTAAAAAACACATTAAAAAACAGCCCATATTGAGATAATGTACGGCCCCAAATTAGTCGCCAACCTATTGATTTTGGTACCCATTTTTATTTTTTATAGCTACCCAAATTCAATTATTTAGCAGCCTGGTTAAATACATGCCTTAATAAAATTATCGTCTAAAACAAATTGGTACCTTTTTAGGGTTCCGTAGTCAACTAGGAACCCTTATAGTTTCGCCATGTCTGCCCGTCCGTCCGTCCGTCCGTCCGTCCGCGGATAATCTCAGTGACCATTAGCACTAGAAAGCTGAAATTTGGTACTAATATGTATATCAATCACGTCGACAAAGTGGTAAAATAAAAAGTGGAAAAAGATGTTTTATTAGGGTACCTCCCCTATACGTAAATTGAATAGTTTTTGAAAAAAAAATACAAAATTATTTCTGAACTAAGTTTGTAATTTAACCGTATAAGCAGGTGTGTATTGTACCTGTAATTTCTACAAAATTACAATGAAAAGACTTGCTTTCAAATAAAGTAAAAACGGTGAAAATCGGTTCACGCAATAAAGAATTATCCCATAAAAATCATCTTCCATACTTTAAGCTCGCGCGCAATAGTTTACTTAATTTGCCGATAGATGTCGCTGTACGTAGAACGCTCATATCATATCCTACATGGCGGTGTTATTTTAACTCTTAAGTGGGGACACTTACTGTGACGGACGAAAAACTACGGAACCCTACACTGAGCGTGGCCCGACACGCTCTTGTCCGGTTTTTTGTGTGTGTGTGTTCGAAACGTCGGGATGTAATTTAAGCTCAATACACGCGATAAAATCCGTTTTTAATTGTTTTATTTTATGTAGTTACATTTAAAAAAATATATATTTTTAGGGGGGCGCTCCATAGATGTAACTAAATTTCAAAAAAAATTTTAACCAAATATCAACATGTGACACATCAATCGATAGCTTTAAAAATAACATTGAGGTTTCTTTGACCATTTTGAGATTAGGTGAATATTTTCTGAAATAATCGCTTCGAAAGTTAGAAAAATTATGTCCCCCGCCCTGTAACTTTTGAACCGTACGACCCGTTGACCACGAACGCTGTAAAGTGTTCGAAACGTCGGGATGTAATTTAAGCTCAATACACGCGATAAAATCCGTTTTTAATTGTTTTATTTTATGTAGTTACATTTAAAAAAATATATATTTTTAGGGGGGCGCTCCATAGATGTAACTAAATTTCAAAAAAAATTTTAACCAAATATCAACATGTAACACATCAATCGATAGCTTTAAAAATAACATTGAGGTTTCTTTGACCATTTTGAGATTAGGTGAATATTTTCTGAAATAATCGCTTCGAAAGTTAGAAAAATTATGTCCCCCGCCCTGTAACTTTTGAACCGTACGACCCGTTGACCACGAACGCTGTAAAGTGTTCGAAACGTCGGGATGTAATTTAAGCTCAATACACGCGATAAAATCCGTTTTTAATTGTTTTATTTTATGTAGTTACATTTAAAAAAATATATATTTTTAGGGGGGCGCTCCATAGATGTAACTAAATTTCAAAAAAAATTTTAACCAAATATCAACATGTGACACATCAATCGATAGCTTTAAAAATAACATTGAGGTTTCTTTGACCATTTTGAGATTAGGTGAATATTTTCTGAAATAATCGCTTCGAAAGTTAGAAAAATTATGTCCCCCGCCCTGTAACTTTTGAACCGTACGACCCGTTGACCACGAACGCTGTAAAGTGTTCGAAACGTCGGGATGTAATTTAAGCTCAATACACGCGATAAAATCCGTTTTTAATTGTTTTATTTTATGTAGTTACATTTAAAAAAATATATATTTTTAGGGGGGCGCTCCATAGATGTAACTAAATTTCAAAAAAAATTTTAACCAAATATCAACATGTGACACATCAATCGATAGCTTTAAAAATAACATTGAGGTTTCTTTGACCATTTTGAGATTAGGTGAATATTTTCTGAAATAATCGCTTCGAAAGTTAGAAAAATTATGTCCCCCGCCCTGTAACTTTTGAACCGTACGACCCGTTGACCACGAACGCTGTAAAGTGTTCGAAACGTCGGGATGTAATTTAAGCTCAATACACGCGATAAAATCCGTTTTTAATTGTTTTATTTTATGTAGTTACATTTAAAAAAATATATATTTTTAGGGGGGCGCTCCATAGATGTAACTAAATTTCAAAAAAAATTTTAACCAAATATCAACATGTGACACATCAATCGATAGCTTTAAATGTAGGTATGCTCATATGATTGAAGTGACAAAGGTGGGTAGCATAATAATTACGTACAATAAACCAGTCTTAGCCCAGCGGCCGTGTTTGATTCACGACTCCCAACTATGTACCTTGACATGGCGCAGTCGGTAGGAAACCTCGTAGTATAATCCCATATAAACGTAACCCAACACTACCTAAGATAAGAATGCAAAAACATTACCATGACAAACTAATCCAAAGACAGGAGCTTCAAAAACATTATTTTGATTTACGGACTAGGAATCTAAGCCCCTTAACTACCGGACAAAAAGTAAAGTTAAGACTAGGTAATAGTTGGGTTCCAGGTACAATTAACCGCATAGTAGGGCCTAGGTCATATTTGATCTCAATGCCTAACGGTAACTTGTTGCGACGTAACAGGAGACATTTAATTGTAGACTCAAATGAAAGACCGGATCCTACATATTTTAGTTTAGACGATGACGTAACCTTGCCCTCATTAATCACACAATCGCAAACAACATCCAGCTCCAGCCAACCGGTTTTACAGTCAGCTGATCAGAATGTACCAACTAATGTGTTTTATCGTACTCGTTCCGGCAGGACAGTGCGACCTCCTGATCGGTGGGGATACCCCTCCACGTCCTCCACGATTCATCCTGTCACGTGAGACTCAGTTTCTTTATAATAATAAGATTAAAAAAAAAAAAAAATGTCATATTTAAACTACTTATATTTAATTTATAGTAAGAAAATGTAACATTGATCTAATTATACTTTTCAATGACTAATTGAAATCATAAATTTAAGTATACAATGATAAAAATCCTATCTAGTATAAGTATAAAAAAAAAAAAAAATGTATATTTGCCTGTTTCACTAGAACATCAAATATGTCACCGTTAAACAGGTACCTAAATAAAACCTAAACTTGTAATACTATGTAAGTATAGATAATTGATTCAATTAGATAGGTACCTACTGTGGATGTTATCAATTAAATAATTATATTAATAAGTATCTCTAAATTTATATCGTCTTGCTTTAGTGTAAGAGATATTAAAGTTTGAAATATAATTATTGTATTATCAAATAAATAAATAAAATAAAAATAAAAACAGATCTGCATGTAATAATATATACCTACGAAAATGAATTAATATAAATTCCTTTTTCTTTTTTTTTTTTTTTTTTTTTTTTTATACCACGACGGTGGCAAACAAGCGCACGGCCCGCCTGATGGTAAGCAGCTACCGTAACCTATGGACGCCTGCAACTCCAAAGGAGTCACATGCGCGTTGCCGACCCTTTACAAAAAGGAGGATTCACTGTGTTGACGACTAAAGGAACAAGAAGGTCCCTCATCGTCAACACACTGGGTCCTCTTTTTTTTTTTTTTTTTTTTTTATACTACGACGGTGGCAAACAAGCATACGGCCTGCCTGATGGTAAGCAGCTACCGTAACCTATGGACGCCTGTAACTCGACAGGAGTCACATGCGCGTTGCCGACCCTTTACAAAAAGGAGGATTCACTGTGTTGACGGCTAAAGGAACAAGAGGGTCCCTCATCGTCAACACACTGGGTCCTCTTTGAGCTCTTTGGCAACCTTACTCACCAGCAGGAACACAACACTATGAGTAGGGTCTAGTGCTATTTGGCTGTGGTTTTCTGTAAGGTGGAGGTACTTCCCCAGTCGGGCTCTGCTCCAGATTTGTCTCTCATGTCATGTGTGTTGTGTTGTCATTTTGTTTGTCAGATTTGCTCTTGTGTTTGTGCAAGAAAGATGGACCTAATGTTATTGGCATTATACCATTATTATTAAGAACAATCTTAATGCATGAATTGTAAACTGCGTATAGCTTTTTGGCAGTCTTTATGAACAAGGGCATAAGGATACCAGTTAATGCATGTGTTTATTAACATGTGTTATCTGCCAGTCACCTTTAAAACTATTTCGTACTCAATGTAAAATAAACCTTAATAAAGTCACTTTAAGTTTACAATTGCATATTCAAACATCTAAAATCATACATCATTTATTTTGTTAAACTTGTTTAATTTTTGAAAAAAGGAAGTTGTAGGTATGCTCATATGATTGAAGTGACAAAGGTGGGTAGCATAATAATTACGTACAATAAACCAGTCTTAGCCCAGCGGCCGTGTTTGATTCACGACTCCCAACTATGTACCTTGACATTAAAAATAACATTGAGGTTTCTTTGACCATTTTGAGATTACGTGAATATTTTCTGAAATAATCGCTTCGAAAGTTAGAAAAATTATGTCCCCCGCCTGTAACTTTTGAACCGTACGACCCGTTGACCACGAACGCTGTAAAGTGTTCGAAACGTCGGGATGTAATTTAAGCTCAATACACGCGATAAAATCCGTTTTTAATTGTTTTATTTTATGTAGTTACATTTAAAAAAATATATATTTTTAGGGGGGCGCTCCATAGATGTAACTAAATTTCAAAAAAAATTTTAACCAAATATCAACATGTGACACATCAATCGATAGCTTTAAAAATAACATTGAGGTTTCTTTGACCATTTTGAGATTAGGTGAATATTTTCTGAAATAATCGCTTCGAAAGTTAGAAAAATTATGTCCCCCGCCCTGTAACTTTTGAACCGTCCAAAGTCCAAAAAATATGAAAAAATTTGAGGCGATGTGCCTTATCATATACTTTCTACGAAAATTCTTTTGAACATTATCGGTTCAGCCATTTTTGAGTTATCTCCAAAAAACTTCTTCCATAGGCATCAGATACGACCTTTTGGTATTAGTTTGGTTCTTATTACATTGAAGGTACGGAACCCTCCTATGCGTGGTCCGACACGCACTTGGCCGGTTTTATTGTTTATGTCTATGTTTAAAAGTAATATATTTACTTGTGAAATGAACATATATTGTGTCCTCCGTATTCCAGAGTCGGTGGTGAGCGAGGTGTTGCCTGCAGAGCAGTGGGCCGGTGCGGAGCTGGCGCGGTGCGTGCACTCGCTCGTGGCGCTGCGAGACCGCGCCGCCGCTCTAGTGCATGGAGACTTGTGAGTCATGGTCAAGGATCGGACAACATTTCGAAAATATAACCCTGTTCCGTACAGCAGAGACTTCCTTATGTTAATAAATAAAATAGTATTTTATGGATTTATTGGACCATAATTTATATCCAGTGACAAATTAATAATGATTGACATTCCCAAAATTACTTTCGCCAATAAAATAGAATGACCAAAATTTTTTCTAAATTTTCACTTGTGAGCCGAGCCTATAACGATGTGAATTTAGGACCCATTTATGCATTGAAAAAGTCCGTTCACAGTCTACGGACGTCATAGGGGCATATGTAATCGTTGACATTGGTATACTGTTCTTCCAATATGCTTGTGCCTCGGGGTTAATTTTTTCATGTGTTTCTTTCACGGTGACGTAATCAGGATTCCTGTTAAAAATTGCTTGAAATTTTGATATAGCTCTAAAGAACTATTATATAATCTGTGCTCCAGATCTAAAAGAAAAGACGAAAAGACGAAGTTACACATAAAATAATCATTTAAAATTGTTGAGGACATACATACTGTTTTACAAAATATTCAGTTTTAGATCTAGAGCTTTAGTGGGAGTTTTAGACAAGTGAAAATTTTGAAAAAATTTTGGTCATTCTATTTTATTGTTTTATTGGCGAATGTAATTTTCGGAATGTCAATCATTAATGAATTTGTCACGGGATATAAATTATGGTCCAATAAATCCATAAAATACTATTTATTTAATTAACATAAGGAAGTCTCTGCTGTACGGAACAGGGTTATATTTTCAAAATGACGGGCGTTTGTCCGATCCTTGGTCATGGTATTATACGTTTAAGCTGAAAATAAAGCGTTACAAAAATGAGTGTGTCTTCGAAATCTGGTCAAAAAAGTATGTGTCGTACAGTCGCCGGCTAAGTGCACCAAATGATTTTGATAATCTTTTCTGTAAACGACTGTACAATTTTTACTTCACCAAATGGCCAATTTTCTACAAGAGGGATGACGAGTGGATGACATCTGTTGAATTTTGCAATATAATTCAGTTAAATACAAATCGAAATCATTAAAACTACATGTCAAAACTTAGAATTAAAAAGGCACAAAAAAAAACAAATCTAACATAAAGCTAACAGTCACAAAAATGTTATATAAAATAATCACAATAAATAAAATCTACTCCTAAATAAAACTACGCTGAACACAATTAAAAAAAAAAACCTATCCGACAACGTCGCCCCGCGACCCTCCAGACGCAAAGGTGCCCATCACCACCAGTGAAATGGATACTAAATGAAAAATATATATATTGAAACGTTTAAAGATACCAAGCTAACTAGTAGTCTGCCTCGAACTCAGAACTCGCGATTTCCTTGCAAACGAGATGACCAATCTAACAAGACCCTTATGATGATTTTTTCGCGCCTTCTAGCTCCATGACCCCTTGGTCGATCCTGCTCATAAACGAACTCTCAAATTATATGTCTCTCTGCTACAACCACTACAAATTTCATGAAGATCAGAAAAGCGTTACTAAAGTAATTGCGGAAGATTATGATAAAATGTAATAATAGCCTAACTTTCAATCAAGAAATTAATAATTCCTTAAATGACATAATACACTGGATGGACATGAATGACTTAAAAATTAACATTAGTAAAACTAAATGTATGCGAATTAGATCATATAAATCTAATACCATGCCAATAACAGTCAAATATAAAACTGAAAACGAAGACGAAGTCTGGTTTTCAGTTTTAAGTTAAAGTGTTAAGTTTCCAGGATTCACTTTAGATGAACATCTGAACTGGAAAGATCACATCAAGCAAATTTGTAACAGACTAAACAGATTTGTGTTTGCTCTCCGTAGACTGAGAAACACTGTCTCTGAGGAAGCTGCCTTGACAGCTTATCATGGATACGTGTCCTCTGTTCTCAGCTACGGTCTGATACTGTGGGGTAATTCTGTTGATGTAGAGAGAGCTTTCATAGTTCAGAAAAAATGTGTTCGGGCTGTCTGTGGTGCTTGGCCTGATGCTCATTGTGTCCCCCTTTTTAAACGGTTGCACATTCTCCCTCTACCGTGTCTTAGTTAATAACAACCGACATTTATTTAAAACACGTGGTGAAGTAATGAACAGGGTAACCCGACAAAAAATTATGAATTTATTGTACAAACCACCTGCTTACAAAATGATTTATGACAAAAACGTATTTAACATGTGTATAGTTATTTAACTTATTTATAATGGATTACCTAATGACGTAAAAATAGTTCAAGGAAATAGTTTTAAGAAAAAATAGACTAGCTGGCTTCTGGACGAATGTTTCTACAGTGTAAAAAATTTTTTGGTCTATATACAAAATTCTATCCTTTATCACTGACATATTTAATATTAATGCTATTTAGGATAGTCCATAATTTTACAAATTTTATGATTATCTTTTATGTACTAATCTGTATATATATTGCCTGTTTGAAAATATTTGCACGCTTGCATGCAGGCTGAATGCACTGAACTATTTTAATTATAAGAACATATTTACTGTGTTCTATGCAAATAAAATTCTTTGAATCTTTGAAGAAACTGTCAAAGTCAAAATGCCATCGAAATACCGAGACGTCCCAGTAGCCAGAAGTTGTTTGTAAGAACTTGCTTTGCTTACGCTCCGCTCGTTCGAAAATTTTAAAAATTTTACGATTTTTTAAAGTGATTAAAAAATAAGCACTGATTCGATTTCTAACATTTTAATGTAAAATAAATTGTAAGGCAACCATATACATCATTTTATAATTTTTCCATACCGGTTTTATGCCGGTCATAATACTTCTCGGGTCGAGGTGTAGGGTTAGAACCGGTGGTAGTTTTTTTTCTCTGACGTTCATAAGTGCATTATAATATTTATAATGTGCATAGGTAAATTGAAAAATGAATACCTTTTATCTTTTTTTTATGCAACCGTGACGTCATAGTTCCCTATCATTTTGTTCGGAACGTTTTGAGCGGCAAGTGCAAAACGCAGACTTTGACTCTCATTTCTGACTTTTCATGAATATTAGACTTTGTATTTATGACATTAATATTTTGACTTTGTATTACTGACATTTTTTTTTCTGACTTTTATTTTGATATAACAGAACTGGCCCCAGCGAATCGCTTGATACCATACATTAAATAAAATCTGGCCAAGTCCGAGTCGGAACTCGGGACACCAAGTGTTTCGTACCTCAAGGTTAACAAATAATCCTCACCGTGTGACCTTAAGAGGGTTTTTATGTTATACTAGCTGCACCCGAGGCTTCGCTCACGTGCGTTTTAGTAGGCTTTACCACTTTTCGTTACCCTCAACAGTCCATTGCTAAAAGTTCCTACGCATTCAACATGTCAAAAAGTCATTGCGGCAGTTTATAACGCAGCAGCAGCAGAGAGCGAAATCAATGATCAAGGGAAGCGTATATGAGCGGGAAGATTTGCCGAGCTGAAGGCAGAGCTCCCCGTAGAGCCGAACGCCTGAAGCGTCGTAGTAGAAAATGCCTCTGCAGTAGCTGGACAGAGATCGAACACAAATTAATGAAATAAACGCTGTCAACATTATTTTTCTCCCGTCTTAATCATTCAACCTAACCATGTTTGGTATTAATTAATATCGTTCAGTGTGTTTTTTCTTTGTGCGGGGCGCTCCGCCCCACGAGCCCCCCTCTTACACTTGTCACTCAGTTAACTTTACCGATACTCGTTTTGCTGCCGTCTTAAACATTTAACCTTACCATTTATCTTATGAATACAAATCGATTAGTGTGTCTTTTCTTTGTGCAGGGGGCTACGCCCCCCGAGCCCCCCTTTGACCTCCTGACCTGTAGTAAAACTCTGTCAACATTCTGTTTCTCCCGTCTTAAACATTGAACCTAACCATTTTTGGTATGAATTAATATCGTTCAGGGTGTTTTTTCTTTGTGCGGGGGTTCCGCCCCCCGAGCCCCCCACTTACACTTGTCACTCAGTTAACTTTATCGGTACTCGTTTTACTCCCGTCTTACAGATTTAACCTAACCATTTATGGTATGAATACAAATCTTTTAGTGTGTATTTTCTTTGTACGTACCCCCGTTTTGCTTCCTGACATGTAGTAAACGCTGTCAACATTATTTTTCTCCCGTCTTAATCATTCAACCTAACCATTTTTGGTATGAATTAATATCGTTCAGTGTGTTTTTTTTGTGCGGGGGGCTCCGCCCCCCGAGCCCCCCTCTTGCTCTTGTCACTCAGTTAACTTTACCGATACTCGTTTTGCTCCCGTCTTAAACATTTAACCTTACCATTTATCGTATGAATGCAAATCGATTAGTGTGTCTTTCCTTTGTGCGGGGGGCTACGCCCCCCGAGCCCCCCTTTTACCTCCTCACATGTAGTAAACTCTCAAGTACAATAATATTGCTTTGCTATACCGCGGAATAGCAAAGCAATATTATTGTACTTGATATTATGGACTTCCGCAAAGTAACGCCTGATTCCATTAATTACGTAGTAAACTCTGTCAACACTCTTTTCCTCCCATCTTAAACGATCAACCTTACCATTTTTGGTATGAATTAATATCGTTTAGTGTTTTTCTCTTTGTGCGGGGGGCTCTACCGAGCCCCCCACTTACACTTGTCACTCGGTTAAATTTATCGATACTTGTTTTACTTCCGTCTTAAACATTTAAACTAACCATTTATGGTAAGAATACAAATCGATTAGTTTGTCTTTTCTTTGTGCCCCCCTGTGCCCGCCTATCATGTAGTAAACTCTAACAATATTATTTTTCTCCCGTCCGTAACATTGAACCTAACTGTTTTTGGTATGAATAAGTAAATATCGTTCAGTGTATTTTTTCTTTGTGAACCCCCCTTTTGCATTTGTCACGCAGTTAACTTTATCGATACTCGAACTCGTTTTGCTCCCGTCGTAAACATTTAACCTAACCATTTATGGTATGAATAGAATTCGTTTAGTGAGTCTTTTCGTGGTTTTTTTTTGTGCCTTAACTACACTACGAACTTTGTTGTCCTATAACTAACTGCTGCTCAGTGACGTCTTAGTTAGTAGACAATCCTGCGAGAGATAGCGTTGTGGGTCATTTAGCTCTGGGCATTTTTTCTATTTCCGTTTTTAGGGTTCCGTATTTACCATGTTTAAATACTTTTTATTAAGAATATGAAAAAACCTACTACATTATTTATGTATAATGTCTCCAACTAAACCAATATTAATTTGTGACTTGAACTCAGCGCTACAATAATTGCATTTACCATACTATGTTCTACCCGCTAAAACCATAAAGTAAATATTATTTATAGAAATCTGTTCAGCCGTTTTTATTCCAACTGGTAATATATAAACAGACAAAAACACAAACAGACAAAAGTTCTAAAAATCGTCGAATACTGATCTGTTATCGATTTTAAGAGCTACTTATTAATATTTTTGTTAATATCTCCAATGTACAGATTTTCTACTCTCCTTTGCTTTATTATATGTATAGAATAGATGGATGGATACATAGATGTTAGGCGGTTGTATCAAATTATTTAAATGTGGTCGTATAAACTCAAATATTAAATAATGAGTCTAACTAAAGTCTGCTCGGAAAGAGAAGTGTAGTGGTTTATACTGGAACTCATACATACTACGACACTCCTCTTTCCGGATAGACATGGGGTAAACTCTTAGAGAATTCAACCCGGATGGAGTAGCCATGTCTGTCATTTTCTATACAAAAAAAGTCTGCCGATTTTTGTGGGGGAGGGGAACGTCAAATGGTTGGATATTCGTACGTAACGTACAAATAGCTACGTCAGATAAACGTCAGTCCATACAAGTGTATGACCACTGGTCATATGTTTTCGGCAGAGGGGAACGCCTATCAATGGCGACTCCGCTCTAAGGGTATACACTCCTCTTTCCGGATAGACATGGGGTAAACTCTTAGAGAATTCAACCCAGATGGAGTAGCCATGTCTGTCATTTTCTATACAAAAAAAGTCTGCCGATTTTTGTGGGGGAGGGGAACGTCAAAATAAATGTATGGCTATTCGTACGTAACGTACAAATAGCTACATCAGATAAACGTCAGTCCATACAAGTGTATGACCACTGGTCATACGTTTTCGGCAGAGGGGAACGCCTATCAATGGCGACTCCGGTTGGTTGAATTCTCTAAGGGTATATTATACTGTTAGGTGACAACTAAATCTCACAAATTAAAATAAATAATAAAATCCGCCTTGTTTTGTTAACAATACGGTTCATGACGGCTATAAACTTGTGGTAGTAGGCACCCGACGGCGTGCGTTGCTTTGAAGGCCTGTTCGAAATATAAACTTATGTTATCTACTATCTCATAAAAACAAGAAAACAGCAATGAAGTATAGAGTTCTAGATTCAAATTTGTTCCCACAATTTGTTCCTTGGGTAGGAAGGCTCGTTCGATATTTACACTTATAACCGTTGAGTAAAGTTTAATTTTGTATGTACTATTTTTCTCTTATGCTTTTATTATATAAATCATAGGAAATGACCACTGTAAATTGACTGTAGGTACATATCGAGTCCTATAGTAACCTAAGGTCAATCCGTGGTCCGAAAACTGTTAAAGATAGTTCTACCAAATAATTATGCCGTCATCTGCAGGGTCTGTTTAATGGACTATTCAGTTCCCAGTTCCTAGTTAACTATAGTTTCTGAAAAAAACGCGGGGACAGAGCCCGTAATTTTTGTATGAAAAACTGCATTTTCAAATGCGTTTTTTATCAGAACTACTGCACGTAAAATGAACTCAAAATCAGTGTGCGGTCTTAATTTTTTGCAAGCTTTCTATTGGTACCCAACACTTTTCTTACAAATTAAAAATAAAATTCACTTTTCCCATTTACCCCCTAAACTTCCTCCTAAAATTAAATTTAAGAAGTTAAGACCTAAGTACAGTCAAGTGCAAAAATATAGGTGTACTCATCTTACACAAAAATATGTTCCATAGTATCTTATTCCGTTGTAATAAGTGCGTAGTACCATATTTATGAGACGATTTTTTCGATACGTATTTTTGCACTTGACTGTACCTTGTTACAGACGATATTTTCTATACCTTGTAATGGTTGTCGTGAGGGCAACCACACATATCCTTCAGCCTGAGGGGCTTTGTGAAGGTTTCCAGGCTAACTCAGGGTTTGGAGGATAGGGTTAAAGTAAAACACCAAGGTAACTAATATAACTGGGTCTTGTACGCCCTTTATTGAAAGTAAACCTTAGTCTAAGTTGTAAGTTAAGTCTCCTGAAGGGAGTTAGATTCTATGCTACGTGATAGTTCCGGTATTCATCCGGGATACGCGATTACGCGGTACGGTGATCCTGGCTTAGGATAGGACGTCGGAGTGTTTCCCGTGGAACGGCGGGATCAGGAATAAACCCCCGGCTAACGACGCGAGGTTTCGCGCGGCCCTCTTTGAGGTTATACTACGGGGGAAGGGGAACGGGAAAGTCCTCCGGCTAACGACGCGAGGTTTCGCGCGGCCCTCTGAGGTTATACTACGGGGGAAGGGGAACGGGAAAGTCCTCCGGCTAACGACGCGTGATTTCGCGCGGCCTTCTAGGACTAGCAGCCGTTGTTCGTCGCTCGAGCTCGGAACATCGACTGCCACCGCGCGATTCCATAAGTGTTTCGTAAACCAAGTATTGGTACGAAACACTAAAAATCATCCTTCACTCCTTTTAAGGACGAAATAATCTCCAAACCATGTCTAAATTTAAGCTAAATAACTAACTACGGGGTTTCTTTATTTGTAATGGTCTCATTCTTCTTTTCAGAGTGAAAACTTGGTTGAATCCGTGGCAAATTGAAAATGGTTACACCAATCCCGTCCAAGTAGAGGGCCTAGCTGCCACTGTTCAGCAGTAAGTATTTGATACTTTTACACATTTTTTCAAGTAATTAATATATTTAAATTTGGAAATTTATTGGTTTTATCAAAAAATTCTTAGATTCGGATCAGAGAGCATGGTAGGGTAATGCTGTGTACATCAATCTTATTTAAAGATAAAGAAAATTTTATTTGGCATATTTTACATAAGTAATAATACATAATTAAATAACGCACAAGTTATAATACACCAAAATGGGTACCACTCAGCATTTGCCATGACATTTGATTGGCGCTGGTTTTCAGGGCAACCATGTAAAAACAAAACAAAACAATTTAAATTAGGTTTAAAACGCCAAATCATGCGCTGATTTTTGGTCGACAATGCCAAGACTGAGATCTTAGTCGGAACTTAGCTCTATGCATCAAGCAATGTAAAAAGAAAAAAAATATTTATAACCAAAACCAAAACTATGGAGGAGGCTTTTCCTAGACAGTAGTGCATGGACAATACTTATAAATAAAACATTACTTATAAAAGACGTACAAGTAAAGTCATTTTTAAAATTAGAGCCACATTATAGACAGTATAGACACATTACATAATTTGTTGTTCGAAAATAATTTTTTTAAGGTTTACTTTGAAGGTGGCTACCGATTTACTATTTCTAATGGGGGGTGGTAGATTATTCCAGCACTTTGTAGCGGCATATCATTTAGTGTCATTTATTAAATTAAGAATGCGAATGAAACGGAATAAATTCACTAATTATTGTAAACAATTTAGAAATAAATAAAAAACCGTAAAACCACTGACTTGATAAATAGTACAGTACGCGAACAGTTTTGAGCTTCGATAACTCACAAGTGCGATTTTCTTTTTTTTAGTTAGAGAATATGATATGATTTTGATTACTTATAGTAAAAAATATTTTCTAACAGTTTTTGACGTCGCGCTAGGTATTATATAGATATTTGTTAATAACAACAAGAAAAGATTATACACGATATATTTTCCTTTACCATACTATTGCATTCAACTATTTAAACATCATCTGTCATTTTATAACAGTTTGGTCAATAGATTATGCTCACATAATCGAAAACGATTTGTCAAAATATAAGTGACCTTGAATTCTAAACGAATTACAAATGGCTAAGACGACATATGCTCTTGACAAAACCGTTATAAAATGTGAAGTTATGTTGTAATAGTAAAAAGCGCTGGCCTGGTGGAGAAAAATCAAACTTACATAATCATTTCTATGTGAAGCAAACAAATACATGTATAACCTAGCGCAATGCTAACAATTGTTAGAAAATATTTTTTTATTATTAGTACTTAACGTATTCTAACAGGTCACAAAATAAAATCGTACTTGTGATTTATGTTATTTTTATAGGTTAAAAAGGCGTTCCCGTACTCCACTAAAAGTCGCTTATCAGTGAAGAATAATTTTAAACAAAAAAAAGAAGTGAAGTTACTTAGCCTTCACCTTTTCAAAAGCAAATGCCCGAGTTACTGTAAAATATACTGAAATGACTATAGGCTTATAATATTTGAAGAGTTCTCTCGATTTCTCCAGGATCCCATCATTAGATCCTGACCTGATGACAACTGTCAACAAACAAAAACTTGTTACAAACAAAAAAAAGAATTTTCGAAATCGGTCCAGCCGTTTTCGAATTAAAAAAAAAGCAAACACAAAGATATCCGATATTTCGACGAGGATCCGATATTTCGAAGGAGGAGCTTTGAAATCTTCAAGTCGGTTGGGAAAACAAGCAAATACAAAGAACTTGACGAATTGAGATGCTCCTCCTTCGAAATCTTGCGGTTGAAAACATCATAAGGTAATCGGACCTAATCCCAATAAGGCTTAGTTTCCTCTCTGGGTTGGAAGGTCAGATGGCAGTCGTCTAAATCCTAGTGCCTTCGCCAATTCATGGGATTAGGTTGCCAAGCGGATCCCAGGCTCAAATTAAGCCGTCGCTAAAAGGACGAAAACTAGGAGGATGAAAATGAAACTTCGGTGAAACTCGAATTCGCGACTTTATTTTCGTTTTTATTCAAGTAATCCTATTTCAGATTACTCCTCGAGTTGACATCCCTCCAGACCGAGCTGACCCGCAGCCTGTACGCTATAACCGGGTCCCGGAGTGCCCAGGAGTGGATGGAGACGTTCCTGTCCCCCGTGTTACGGCAGCTGACCGAGCTACGCGATGTCGCCGTGGCAGCTGCTAAGGGAGACGCCAGCGTCACTCCGAGACCCAAGCAGTGGTATCTGACGTCGCCTACCTAGGTTCATGTGTTCACCAGAGTTGCCTTATTTCATTTTTTTTATGATAAATAATAAAAGAAGAATGTACTGTAACAGCTGTGAGGAGCCTAAGAGATTGATAGTGTCGCTAAATAAATCCCTAAGGAATTTGATTAAATCTCATACATAGCAGTGCAATTGAAAAAAAAAATGCGCATCAGAAAAAAGTTGTGAAGTTTTGGTTCCATAACCAAAACTTCTATCCATATAGAGTGCCCCAGGATAAATCTTTTTAGTTTTGGAAGTCCCTACAATTTTTGGACCTTCACGTCAAAATCAGGGGTCCCATGCAATATGTAATTACTCTCTGGTTAAGGCTGCTAGGGGTTGTGTGGTATCAACTGTCCATATGGAGCCAATTATTGCGTTAAATCAATACAAAAATCAGAAATGAGACTTAAAGTAGAATTTGCACTTGTTTCTCAAAACGCTCCTAAGAAAATGATATGCAAAAGTGAGGCCACGATCGCGTAGTCGCCCTGTTAATGTATGGAAAAATTATGAAATTGCTATTTTGACAGTGAAATGTTTGGTCGCTAATATGAATTTTAGGTTATTACAAAAAAATCATTTAAAAAAAAATTTTTAAGTATAATATTTTTTTACAATGAAATGTGAACAATCGAATGGTATCATTATTTTTTTAATTTCGCTCTTTATAAAAATAGTAAAATGTTGAAATTTTGAATCTTTGAACCATGTAAATAAATATTTTAATTTTTTTTTACTTTATTTGGATTGATTGATAATTTTGCACGATATCAATAACATTTTATTGCATAAGTCAACATGTGTCATCATCCCCATTCTGTTTAACTGCCTTGTTTCATTACCATAGTAAGTAATTGCTTACTTAATTCTCTATGCCCCCACGGAAAAGCTATTTGATCCCCACGATAAATATACCTGATTAAACCGGCATATTTACCTGTATATTATACAATACATAGTAAGTCAATGCCTAATCGGTATTAGACATTGCAATTTGTAGGGCCCAATCTGTCAGATTGGGAGGTGTAATAAAAGTTAGGGCACTTAAAGAGCTGAGGATGGGGAGGAAGTGGCAGGGTACACGACAGATTGGGCCCTACAAATTGCAATGTCTAATACTGATTAGGCATTGACTTACTATGTATTGTATTGATGGGCTATCGAATTGTGCGCCATGTTTGGCGGTTGACAGCTGTCACTGAATCAACTTTGACCTACTCTAAATTGTTTATAAAAACGTATGGATTTAGAACATGGATTTATATCAAGTGGATCTAATACTTCGGTCACAAAGTAAGAAGAAGAAGGTTGTCTAGGGGAGTGTGTCTCGTTTTGTCTAAGGAGGTAATGACGTCATCAGACAATCGAAATGTCAATATGTGTCAAATGTGATAAGTTTGCAACGAGTGCGAGTGAGACACTGTCCCCTACATTATGCTCTCTATCGGACCGTTTTTACTACTTTTTACTAGTCACGTATGAACGACTGTTTACTCGGTAATAAGGTTCAACTGTGGTTATGGGGAAAAGTGTAAGAATTAGATCCACTTCATATAAATCTATGATTTAGAACAGACATGTATACGTTATTTAAAATGAAATTATACCCCCTTTGAAGCTTTAATTAAAACTGTACTTATACACGGTGCCCGTGAGCATTGCGAGAGACTTTAACAGTGTATTCATTATCATATTTAGAGAACAAAATGTCCTTTAAACTTTTTCGAAATTCGCCATAGTTTCAGAGTAAATACTACTTACAAAAAATTGCATTTTGAATTGTTTCTCAGTGTAAAATGATTTTTTGATGGCGATCTCACCGGTATGGGGCATAGTCTAGACATCTCTTATTGACTGATATCAAAGACCTAAGAAACACTTTGCATGGACTAGTTTTTACGAGAAAAAATGTAGCAATTTACTTTTTCCGTTACTTTTTTCTAATGACATTTACTTTTTATGTAGAACAGCATTCAAAAAAAGTGAAAAAAAAAAGTAAAAAAAAAAATTTTTTTTTGGCGTTTTACAACAAAAGTTATATAATGTTTTTTCATTCTTTTGACCTCAGAAATGCGTGGTTAAAATCTCTCGCAATGCTCACGGGCACCGTGTATACTTAACGACTATTAGAGTAGTTTATGAACCTTTGCCAAAATTCGGTGCTAAGTCAAGTTTAAATAGTTTTGAATCTTGTCGAATTTATCTATGTATGTAGTTTATAATCTATTGTAGAACATTGTATGATTATTAGTTAAAAAGAGTTTGTATACAGTTAAAAAGAAAATAATAAAAATCAAAACTAAATACATGTAGAAAGTGATCCCTCTGTGACCCCTCTGGTGTTGCAGGCGTCCATGGGCGGCGTTAATTGCTTACCATCAGGCGATTCGTCTGCTCGTTTGCCTCCTATTTCATAAAAAATTAAGAGTGTAGTTCAGATTTGTAAAGGATAATATTTTATTGAGATTTCAATTCACCCTTTAATTGGCTAGATAAATAAACGCACCATTTAAATCTCATGGCCACATGAATAAAATTGTCCTAAAATTCTACATAAAGGGACGCCCATTAATTACGTCTAAGATTTTGATCGATTTTTCTACCTTGCCAGCCCCTTTGATTTTGTGAGATTTTATCCATTGCCTTACGTGAGATTTTACTTTTAAATGCGTCACGTAATAAATGGACGTCCTATAAGAAAAAATGCAAGCAAATAATGTTATAGGTTGGTATTTTTTTCCTTTCCTACAATATAGACTGTGTCCTATATCTACTTAAAGAAAAATCTGAATATGCTTCATGGCAATTTTGTTCTTTGGCGGCTTTCACACTTGCGGTTTACGCATGCGCCGCCGGTGCGCGAGTGAGATAGCGCTCTGCATATGTATAGCGCTGTCACGCTTGCACACCGTCGCCTCTTTCGGTTGCGGAGTCAGAGTGATAATCTCCTTAAGTAAGTATAACGGGTGGGTTGCATGTAGGGCAGATGCCCCGGTTGTGGCCACTGCCGGTTTTAATAAGGTATAGACAAATTTACAAGTTTATGGTTTATAGTTAATATAAGAGTAAAATATGGCAGCACAGATGGTACTGTCATCGGTCATGTAGGTATCAGTTGTCAGGAGCCATGGAAAAAAGTGGCCAAAACTGGCCCCCTGGGTTATTTATTAAAGAAAAAAAAAATCCAATTAGGATAGTCGTTTGCGCTCAAGATGGCCACGCCGTCTTTAGAATAGTTTTTTGTTTTTTGCTCATTTACGTAGTTCAGTGTGTAATATTGATAGCTTATTGTGCGGTGACCTAACGAACAAGTGTACAGCTAATGAAAAATTTGTCTCAAAACGCGCGTAATCACCCTTTAGTTGAACAAACGGTTGTCCCGAGGTCTCGGCCACCCACGTGTTTGTAAGGAAGCTATCACTTTACAATCAACAAGGCCTTAACCGAACAACGTTGCTTTTATTTTATTTTATAAAAATTGAATAAAATCATAAGAATTGACATTGGCAGAATTCAGCTCGCCAAGACCGGCGAGGAGTAAAAGCCATTATAAAAAAAAAAAAGATCTAATGTCATAATCTGAACAGTGGAGATTCATATAAAAATAGTAATACATTTTCAATGACTCAGTACATAAAGAGTGTCTGAGTCTGAATAGACAAACTCTCCTTAAAGTGGCCGAAACCGGGGCATCTGCCCTACGTATTTTGAGCACTTTTTTCGAAAAAACTGTTCCAAATCATTAAATCCTAAATCCTAATTTTAAGATTTCTTAACACTTTCGCAACCAAGAACCCGCCTGGTAGGCACTCGTAATGTTTGCTCAGATGCCGGGCGCGCGGCGTGCAGCATTCCATTGCACTTGTTAGCCCGCCTGGCGGGTTCTGTCGGTTTCTGGGGTATTGTTCAAAATTTTGCCCGGTTGAGAAAGTGTTAATTATGAAATGAAAGTATGACTGCGTTCATACATCAACCCCATAACTCTTTCCGTTCTACCTTAGTTAATTCGTAGGTACAATAGCATTTACATAAAATACGAAATAAAGATCTTATACCTGTCAAAAACAGTTTTCTTCCTTTAACCCGAATTAAGTCCTTTGAAAACATGTATTACAATGATGTAAGCATGTAATAAGAAAACCAGGCTGCGTATAAGTATACCTACAGTATAGATATATGTATAAGAAGATGCCAACCATTGGCGGGTTACGATATCGTAATTAAAATGTTGGGCTATTTTGGGGTTGGCAAAAGCCAGTTTCGACCCCTGCCGTACTTGAAAAACAGACAACAAACAACAAAGACATTGCAAGTTAATGGTGCTGCACACTGGTGTTATAATAGTACAGGCTGCTACATAATGAAGGGCATTAAAATACGAGTGTGGTTTTATAAAACGTGCGAAGTGAGTTTTATAATAATATCACAGGAGGGTTTTAATACCGAATCATGTACAGTTAGTTACATACATTAATTTTCACTTCTCATGCTCGTAAAGTTCGACTTTAAGTCGTTCGTGGACGACATAAAATCGCATTTTAAGCTCTAGGGTATAAAGTAAAATTTTCTTCTATGACTAAGAATTTGGCTCAACAGCCAAACAGAGTCAATAGTAGATTGTTAACCGAGGGCTGAAAGGCACCCGTTTCTGTCGAGGTATTTTGGCGCTCGAACGAAGTGAGATGAGAGCGCCAATAGTTCGAGGCAGAAATGGGTGCTTTCACCCAAGTTAAACACTCTACTTTTCATTTCGAATATGAGGAAAGTAAACACAAGCCAGGTATAATAAAAATATTTAATAAAAAATGTGCAATGAAGTTCCCTACTTAAAATTAATAGTAACATTCGTACAATTATTGAACGTTAGAGAAAGATTCTTTCCCGGGATATTAATATTCGATACCTACTTGTTCGTGTGTGATATTTGAATATCATTTATAGGCAGGGCTGTAAATGTCGGAGAAGGAATACTTTCGTTCGTAGACGTATGGAGTGAATTATTTCGCTCTTCATGTAATTGGCCGTGTTTTCCATAGTGAGATTCGTGATTTCAATGCTCCTACTTACATGCGCCGCTTATGCCCAAAATTAGTGCCACCTGCAATATAATAATCTTATTAACACACATTGTTACCGTTGCAGACTTTTTTAAACAACACCACTACTAAGAAATGTCTGTCTAAATTTAAATTGTGGATCCCTACAAGACCGTGTCGTTCATTAAATATACCTACACCAAGACGATTATAAAGATCCTAAACTCGATGAAATTATGTTGAGTGTACGTTAAGTTAAATAATAGTTGTAATGATTTCCCATACCTTTGTTGCCAAATATATTTCATCAGGGGCTTGATTCAAGAAGGTTTCTACTTCTTGCGCAGTAAAAACCTTCGAATTTTTGCATTTAAAACCATCTGACTGCCTCTTCAAAAATGATATCAGCCTGGTGTAGTTCTTTATATTGATGTCGTGTTTTGTACTAATGACCGTTCTTAACATTGAAAATATGCTCCATAAAGTTGAAGGCTGAAGGTTCTTTGATAATTCGTTGAAATAAGTAAGGAACACACTTTCCGATAAGGATTTCACTCGCTTTTCACCCCGCCACTTCATGAAATTGTTATACGATTTCATATATCGTTCCTTTAACACTGTTGGTAAAAGGTTCTCCACGACAGCTTGAGCCTCTTCTTTTATAAAATTAGGTGTTAAATCCATTTAAAAACCGCTAGAACTCATCTTATTAAAATTAATTTCGAAATTTAACACAGCTAATAGAACTTCCAAAGAAAGATTTGCACTTATTTATTTTAGGTTTCCCGCCAGTTTACTTTTTTTACGCCATAATGTCAGCCATTTTTTTTTCACGAATTCCTGGTAGTTTAATCTGTGTCTTAAACAACATTTTTACTTTTTTCTTAAAGTTTTGCCTCTTGTCTTGAAAGCGAGTCATAAATAATTTATGTTTATTATATTAAACATTATTTGTAATAATATCAAAAACAATTATCAAATATTTTCGTCTATAAAAAAGTAATAAATTTAAAATTAAACGTACTATGGCTGTATAAGTTAAGGCCGTTGCCCAATATAACTTCGATTAACCATACAATTTTTTTTTAATACTTTTCTACTCTAAAGCAGAGATGTGCCACTTTCAGCAGGCCACTTATGGTCTAAGAGCTGGCCACGTCAGATATGACACAATAATGAGAGCAATGAAACCTGTCTAGTTAGACTGCTTTATTATCCTTATTGCTAGATCCGGGCATCTGGCAGCCTTTAATGGGTGGAGGTCGGAGTGACAGACCAACAAAGTTTTTAAGTTGGAAAAAAGTAATACCAGAATAGATAAAAACTGCCAAAATTGTGTCATTTAAAGAGGATAGGGCCTATATTTTAACATTCGATTAAAAATCATTGTCTTTTATTGCGGAAACAAAAACAGTAGACGACTAACTAAAAATTGCATTATACATCATTTGGCACTACTTCCCCCAACAGAAACTTCTGGATATGATATAATTAAATTAATAACACAATTTCCCATAACATTGCATAAAACCCAGAACTCTAGGATTTGTTTTCTTCAAGTTATTTGCATTCTTTGACCTCCACCACTTTATAGCTGCCAGATGTCCGGATCTAGAAATAAGCATAGTATAGCAAACTAACTAGAGGGGTTTCGTTGCTCTCATTATTGTGTCATATATGACGTGGCCAGCTCTCCGTCTATTAGATGAACAATGACCCACTTTCAGAGTATGAGAAATGAAAAATATTTTGTACAATTTAATTGAGCAGTAAGATTTCGTAGAATACTGAAACTTGTTCTTGCTATATATAATTATTTGAATTGCGTGTTTTCTATAATTAAATTAATGAAATCAAATAAAATAGGAGTTGATAATATAGTCTGGCAAACCATTTCTGTCAGTAGAAAAGCGCGGCAAATTCAAAATACGTACATGTGGCAACACTTTGTGATGAGACACCGTAATTTGTGACGAACATTTAAATTCACATTGAATTTGTTTCTTGTGTATTTCATCTTAAGTGCGAGTGAGATAGAACTCCTGCAACGTTCTAAATTAAATTTAAATTCGTTTTTAAGGCATATCTCAAATATTTCAATTGCCTCAACCAGATTATTTGTTGCATTTGATGACAGATTAGACAAAATATATCCGTCTCCTTTTTACAGACCGTAAATGTCACCTAATGAAAGGGTACCAAATAAAATTAAAAACATAGAATTTAATGATCATTGCTGCTTTTTTCACTGATTCTTAGTGTTGTCATACTTTTGTTCGCTGTACATTGCTACTGCGTTCGTTGGCCAGACTATAGTTTAGAAATACCCCGAAATGTTTTTTGACTTGGTAGAAAACAAGTATTTATTGAAAATTCACATGTTGAAATTAAAAAAAAAACATTAAAAAATTAATTGGTAGGAACCATATTTGTTTTCATTGTAATATTTTTTTTACAACTTGAAATTGTTTTACGATTACCGATAAATAATATGAGTGTAGATAAAGCAGTGTATGCAACTGTACGTAATTAGGCCTTAAAACACTCGTGTGATCTTATTATGAAACTCACCTGCGGCTCGGTTCATAAAACCACACTCATGTTTTAAGGACCCTTATTACGTAACAGTTACATAATAGTACATTACTTACCTAGGGCTGTAAAAAAAAGAAAGCCCGAAATCGCAGGTATTTGGGACCCGAGCCGCAGGCGAGGGTTGTAAATATGCGATAGAGGGCTTTCTTTTTTACTGCCCGTGGTGAGTACACAATTTTACGTCCCCACCTGGCCATAATGCGAGTTTTACCGTAAGCGTAGCGAGCGGTAAAACTCACATTATGGCCAGGTGTGACGTAAACTACTATTATCTACACTCACATTGTAAGTCCTCTAAAACGTGTTCAAAAACGGTAGGCAATGGCTAGCATTACCACAACCGATTTTTCTCAAACATGCAATGAAATATTGATGTTATGTTCCTTATAATAGGCTGCGAAGTATCACGTTTCAGGTGCGGCTACACGAGAGGTCGATAATGGAATTTCATACAAATTTGGAGGCCTAGGCCGGCAAGTACCTCTTTTTAGGGTTCCGTAGTCAACTAGGAACCCTTATAGTTTCGCCATGTCTGTCCGTCCGTCCGTCCGTCCGCGGATAATCTCAGTGACCGTTAGCACTAGAAAGCTGAAATTTGGTATTAATATGTATATCAATCACGCCGACAAAGTGGTAAAATAAAAAGTGGAAAAAAATGTTTTATTAGGGTACCTCCCATATACGTAAAGTTGGGAGTGATTTTTTTTTTCATTTCAACCCTAACGTGTGATATATTGTTGGATAGGTATTTAAAAATGAATAGGGGTTTAGTAAAATCATTTTTTGATAATGTAAATGTTTTCGGAAAAAATCGCTCCAGAAGTAAAAAAAAATGTGTCCTCCCCCCTCTAACTTTTGAACCATAAGTTTTAAAAATATGAAAAAAATCTCAAAGGTAGAACTTTATAAAAACTTTCTAGGAAAATTATTTTGAACTTGATAGGTTGAATAGTTTTTGAAAAAAAATTACGAAATAATTTCTGAACTAAGTTTGTAATTTAACCGTATAAGCAGGTATTTATTGTACCTGTAATTTCTACAAAATCACAATGAAATGACGTGCTTTCAAATAAAGTTTTTTAACTCTTAAGTGGGGACACTTACTGTGACGGACGGAAAACTACGGAACCCTACACTGAGCGTGGCCCGACACGCTCTTGGCCGGTTTTAATTTCCATTCCACATATATTTATGGCACAGGATCATGGCGTTCAGCCATTTAAGGCTATAAGCAATATTTACTTTTTGGTTCGTTTGACATTCTGCCACTACTTACGCCTATTAAGAAAACAATAAACAATATGATATATTTTGCAATTTCGTTTATATACAATCGACATGAAAATAACTAATAACACATTATTACCAAATTCCTACAATTTTAAATTGTAAAGATGGAGGCAGATTAAAAACGGGTATTAGACGTTGCAATTTTTAGGGCCCAATCTGTTGTGTACCCTGCCTCTCCCTAACCCTCCTTCAGCTCCCTAATTCTTATTACACCTCCCAACCTGACAGATTGGGCCCTACAAATTGTTATGTCTAATACCGGTTATAGGAACAGCTGATTTGGTTTTTTTTTTCGTGAAGGGTTGGTTATCGAGCTAAAATATTAGCAGCAAGGGCTATTACACACGAGCTGAAATTATGAATTGGAATCTATAGTTACGAAATAAATTCGGAGGGTTCTGATTCTTATGAATATTTTCTATAATAATGCATAAACAGAGACCATAGACAATATTTGTAACGTTATGAATTTATTCAGTCACCATGTAGGTACACTTTTCTTCTTAATTTTAACTCGTGTAGAATGGCCTTAAGTGCAACCTCTCGAACAGCGCAGATACTGTAAAAAAAAGTATTTTAGTGGGAAAATTTTAAAAACATTCTCATTATTTTATTATGTTGCGTATATTATTGTGAATTGTAATGTCGATATGATTTATTCTATAATAATTTGGCTATAGGTACAATAAAAGTGAATTAGGTCTAGATGTTGTTCAAATGCAAGTGAAAATTATACTTAAATGGCTGACGTACGTAATAGTTATACATTTATAAAAGACGTTTAGTGACAATGAAATGCAGTCAGAATTTAGCAATCCAGCCTTCATAACGTAATGTTTTTACGCCTATTTTTGATTACGTGATAAGTCTAATTAATGTTTTTGATGTAGTTTGTTGATACGATAATTCATTAATAACAAGATGAACATATAGGTACTTAGTCGTAATAGTGGGAAGGTTGGTTTAACATGTTTTCTAGAAATTAATACAAATTTTGGTTGTGGCTTATTGAACTTATTGTATCATTTTAGATAAAAACCTAAGTACGAAGGTGTTTGAAGTACATACAACATACATTATATTATTAATACAAGTTTACGAGTCGAGTATTGCCTTATCTATATCGGATTTTTTTTGATAAGTTTTCTTATTTATTTCATTGCATGTTTGAGAAAAACACTATACATACCTCGGCGTGAAAAGGGGTTGCCAGCCTCGTGACTAGTCTATATCGATGGTAAAAAGCAGAACTGCTGTAAACGCCAAAATGCAAAGTTTACACCAGAGCCAAAATACTTTTCGATTTTGAAAAAAAAAATCATAACTTCTTTGTTTATTAACAAAAATACTTGTAATCTGGATTTAGCTTATAACTTATACATTTCTATCAAATGTCATATTGAAAGTGTGCGAACTGAAGGCCAAGACAGTTCGGCACGTTCAAGGTAAAGTTAGTGGTGACCCATAAATGAAAATCTGACTCCAATTAATATTATTATATTAAAACGTGTTATTACATTGAAATACATAGAAGAAGTGTCGGGAGGTGTGGGAGCAAACTTGAAGCTTGCAAACCCCCGCGCGTCCCTCGCCGCGGGCGGAATGTGCAGCGTTGTGGGATTCGTAATCAAGTGTGTTCCCACAGTAATCCTCCCCTTGTAAAAAAAAATGAAATTAAAAATCTAAAAAGTAAACATTGGTTTCTCTTACGGAACCATTACCTTATGCTACACATAACTTTAAATCTAATTACATACGAGCAGCACTAACACTAGTAGGTACACAGGTTGTGCTGACTGCGTTTGCTGCGGTAGCACATTGCTCACTCGGATAGCCGTGGGAGGCGGCAGCGCCTCGACAGCCTGACGTAACCAGCTCCTAGCGTGGCGCTTGCATTGCGCGCGCAGCGCGTACACCAATATAATAAACAGGACCACGCCAATTGCTATGAGCCCTGTGCCAACGTAATTAAGTTTGGTTTCGACCTGCCCGGAGATCGACTGGACCTGGGCGATCGCTATGTTGCTATTCTGGGACTTTTCGTCTCTGCTTTGTCCCAAACCCATGGTGCACACAATACAAATTATGAAAACTGGAGTTAAAACTGTCTAAATTTAGAATCATAGCGTTACCGCTGGAATCTGAGTGAAACTGGTTACGTCGGACTTAATAGTTTACTTAAATACACAAAAATAACTCATTTAGCAAAAAGAAATAAATTGAATCTCACAAAAATCTTACATTGTAAGTAGGTTTAGTCTAAAGTACTACTTTACTAGGTTGCAACCTAATGTATTTTGTATAGCGCTATACCTGTTACTACGTTGAGCTGACCTTGTTATCATTAATGCAATTGTATCACGACCGGCCGGACCGTAAAATACTAAAACAGTAATGCAACTCGGTGCCAGGTACTTTTACACATAAGAAAACTGAATGCTTGCCAACATTGTTACCTACGAACATATTTACCAACGTAAAAAGGACTTAGCTTCTTATGCCAAAGAATGCCTAAGTTCTTTTTGTGGACATCTAACGAAAACACATTTATACTTAATCCTAAATTATAAAAAGTAAACACATTAACAATCTATAAACTTAAATGTAACAACCATAACGACCAACCGTTCACGCAATGCTAAGTTGCGCTACTGTGTCTTAAAGAGACTATGTGCCATAGTGCATCTTGTTATTAGTCGTCGATTAGAAACCTAACTGGTCTATTAACAGCCCTTCCGCTGCGTGTGGTCCGAGTCACCGGTGCAGGTGCGGGTGACGGTGCCGCGGAAGGCGGTACTCGATCCACCCTGTCCTTGGATGTATGATTGTTTGGGGTTCTACGAGTACTACTTGGTCGAGATTTGTCAGTGTCATTGTCGGTATCCGTCTGAAGTAAAAACGCCGGTTTCACCCGATCGATGGATACACGAACCTGCCTGCCAGGGAGTTGTAATAAAAATACCTTCTCACCCCTTTCGATGACCTTATAAGGTCCGTCGTAAGGCGGTTTTAATGGCTTACGGACTGTGTCATCCCTGAGGAAAACATGCGTACAGGTAGATAAGCTTTCGTGCACGAAAATGGACCTATCTTGCCTATCTCGTTTAATCGTAGGCTTGAGCTTAGCGATATTATCCCTAATTTTCTCGACTACGCTGTACGGGTCCACAGGGTCTCTGTCTTGCGAAATGTCATAAAATGATCCCGGCAGTCTAAGCGTACGCCCGAACGTCATTTCCGCTGCGCTTATGCCACTGTCGCTCCTACCTGACGTGCGTAACCCGAACATTACACTAGGAAGTATGTCTACCCATGAGCTTCCGACTTCGAGTTTGGCCATGAGCGCAGCCTTGAGAGATCTATGTATGCGTTCGAGGAGACCGTTCGACTGAGGCCTGTAAGGGGTGGTTCTAATCTTGTCTACCCCTAGAAACTTCATTAGCTCCGAAAATAACTTACTTTCGAATTGGCGCCCTTGATCGCTAGTTAGCCTTATCGGACAACCATAGCGAACAATCCAGCCCTCGTAGATAGTCTTAGCTACTATGCCTGCGGTTATTTCTTTTATTGGGAACGCTTCTGGCCAACGCGTATACCTATCTATGATGGTTAAAATATACCTATACCCATCTGTAGTCGTAGTTAACGGTCCTACGATGTCCACATGTATGTGTTCGAAGGCGGCCGATTCGGGAAAACTACCTAGGTCAGACACGGTATGTCGGTTGACCTTCGCCTTCTGACATTGAATACACGACTTAGCCCAGTTGCCCACGTCCTTATTAATTTCGGGCCAAAAATAATTATTACTAACTATCTTCCTAGTCGTGCGAATTCCGGGATGACTTAACGAATGTAAGCTATCGAATATTTTCCTACGGAACTCTAACGGTAGATAAGGACGAGCCTTACGCGTGGACGTTTCACAGAGTATAGGTTTATTGCAGTTAGGTATATTTATCAATTTCAATTCTACTTTGCTCGCGCTGTTACGCCCGGATTGCGACATGTGCAAAACATAGTCGTCCTTTGCCTGTGCGTCGGCTAATTCTGAGAAATCAATCACTGTTGGGCAGTCAATTGTTTCTACTCTAGACAGCGTGTCGGCGACTACGTTATCTTTGCCGCTAATATGACGTATGTCTGTAGTAAATTCGCTAATAAAGAGGAGTTGCCTCGCGCGTCGGGGGCTTTCTTTACTATCATCTCCTACTTTATTAAATACCGTGCATAGGGGCTTGTGGTCGGTATACAAGGTCAACTGGCGACCTTCAAACGACTTCCGGAAATGCCTAATAGATAGATATAGTGCGAGCAGTTCGCGGTCATACGTGCTGTATTTCGTTTGCGCCGGAGACAACTTTTTAGAGAAAAACCCTAACGGCTCCCATGAGTTATTTACCTTCTGCTGCAGAACACTTCCGACGGCGATGTCTGACGCGTCGCACATCAGGGCCAAGACCGCGTCGGGCTTCGGGTGTGCGAGTGTAGCGGCCTGTTGAAGACCTGCTTTACACTGCACAAACGCCTCTTCCGCTTGTGTCGTCCACACGATTTTAGTCTTGTCCCTTTTTTTAGTGTTAATTAAATACTTATCTAGCTCGGCTTGTTTGACCGCTGCGCCCGGGATGTGACCTCGATAGAAGTTGAGCATTCCTAAAAATCTGCGGAGCTTTCCACAGTTTCAGGCTTCGGGTACTCGGTAATGGCATTTACCTTATCCTCGAGCGGTTTGATACCTGCCGTCGAGACATGATGCCCCAGAAACTCGACCGACGGCTGTCCAAAACAGCACTTGTCGAGGTTAATGGTTATTCCGTACTTCGTGAATCTCACGAACACTGCGGCTAGATGCCGTTCATGCTGCTCACTGGTGTCGCTAGCTATGATGACATCGTCTAAATAATTAAATAGGAAATCCAAACCTTGAAGTACGGAGTTGCTCATGAAGCGCTGGAACGTCTGGGCCGCGTTGCGTAGTCCAAAACTCATCCGGGGGAACTCAAATAATCCGAAGGGGGTAATAATACTACTTTTCTCTATGTCCTCCGGTGCTACGCTAATACAGTGGTATGCGCGGTTAATGTCTGATTTAGTAAACACTTTCTTCCCTGCCAAAATGTAGGTAAAGTCGTGCAATCGCGGAATGGTGTACCTATCGGGCTTAGTTATGGCGTTAAGCATCCGGTAGTCTCCACAAGGTCGAATGTCGCCGTTCTTTTTGGCTACCACATGTAGCGGGCTAGCCCACGCACTTTTTGAAGGGCGACAAATCCCTAATTCCTGCATCAACTCAAATTCCTTCTTAACCTTCATATACCTATCGGGGGGAAGGGGCCTAGCACGCGCGAAAACCGGTGGCCCTGTAGTTTCAATATAATGAAGTACATTATGCGGTGCCGTCTCTTTAAATGAAGGAGGCTTAGTAATTTCCGGGTACTCGGACAACAAATTACGGAAGGGATGTTCAACGGCTACTACAAAAATAGAGGGTTGGTTGGTACTTACAATTTCCGCCGCGACCTTCATAAGCGTTGTCAGGTCTATCAACCTGCGCTCGCTTAAGTCGACGAGCAGCTTATGATGGGCTAAAAAATCAGCTCCCAAAATAGGCTGCCTTACATCTGCTACCACGAACTCCCAACGATACGGTCTACGTAACTTAAGGTCCAAACTCATCACTTTAGTTCCGTACGTTTTGATTTCACTCCCGTTCGCAGCATACAGTTTATATCTCGCGCACTCGCGGCTATAAAGTCTATTTTTCGGCGGCAAGATCGACACATCCGAGCCTGTATCGACCAGAAATTGAAGTCCACTTGCCCTATCCGTAATACACAAACGACGGCTAACCGATGTAGTGCAAACCTCCGCCGTAGATTGCACCATCGCCTTTAGTTTCCCGAACCCGATGATTTCCACGCGCACGGTTGGTAACATTTTCGCGCCTTTTCGCCGAATCTGTAGTGGAAAGCACAAAGCCAATCGGAACTGTCCTTTTCGCGACGCGGCGGCTCGCGTGAAGCACTTCTTGCGCGCGACCTTGATCTCCCGAAGCTGCGTTCTCGCCGCTTCTCACTTCCATGACGAGTCCTTGTACGTTCCATGCTTGCCATTCTGGCACTGAGCTTTGCTACCTGCTTCGTAAGGTCTGCGACTTCCTTCGATGTTCCCGGCGTGGTATCGCACAGTGGCTTGCTCGAAGAGCATGGCGGTTGTCTGACCTCGGACACGTAGTTATGGCGCGTTGCCTCGGCAACGTTGTCGGCAATAATTGCCAACTTGTCCAAGTCGCTCGTTTCGGCAACCGCAAGCACTCCGCGTACGTTCGTAGGGAGGCGACCTTGCCACAAAATCCGTAATGTATCGTAGGGGAAGTTTTCCCGGGCCAGGTCCTTCATTCTGTTCAGTAGCTGGCTGGGCTTCGAATCCCCGAGCTCCATTTCGCCGATTAACTTTTCAATCTGCCGGATCCTTGTGTCCTCAAACAAGGACAACAGCTTGGCCTTGAGCGCGGCAAACTCGTTCACGGCCGGCGGGCGGGTTAGAAAATCCGTGAGCTGCACTATCACTTCTTTCGGCAGCTTCGCAACGACGAGGTCGAATCGCGCGTCATCGCCCAATTTTTGAGGCGCGAGTACGGCCTCGATACGGATGAACCACACCCGTGGTTGGTCTTGCCAAAATTCCGGCAACCTTGACGATAGCGAGATTGCCATGATGTCCGGCTTGATGTCGACGTTGCTTGAAGTTGACGGGGCTGCTGTCGGCTGCGTGTGACCTCCAGCAGCGGGTGGAGCCGCCGCAGGGGGTTGGCCTTGTTGTCCTGCCGGTAGCCCGTGCATCTTCGGCCTTGATGTTCTTTCCAGAAATCACGTCGGGGTCACCACTGTGCGAACTGAAGGCCAAGACAGTTCGGCACGTTCAAGGTAAAGTTAGTGGTGACCCATAAATGAAAATCTGACTCCAATTAATATTATTATATTAAAACGTGTTATTACATTGAAATACATAGAAGAAGTGTCGGGAGGTGTGGGAGCAAACTTGAAGCTTGCAAACCCCCGCGCGTCCCTCGCCGCGGGCGGAATGTGCAGCGTTGTGGGATTCGTAATCAAGTGTGTTCCCACAAAAGTTTGACATAAGTGAATAGTTTACAGTATAGTGTCACTTACGACAATGGCACTCTTTTTTCGTAACGCGGAAACGCTGTGCGTACAAATGGTAAATGTACTAAAATAGTGAGAGGGGTAGACATTTCATAAACCATAAATGCCGTAACCAGCACATATTTATTTCTAAGATTAAATAATTTTGACATTAATGCCAAATACGTTCGTTAGTCGACTTACTGAATTGAGGTAAGTGCCAACAGATAAAAATAAACTGTGAAATTAATACGACTTAAGTATCAATCAGCCTTTATTAACACTTTTTTTAAAAATGTTATCAAAGTTTAAGTTTAGTTTCATAATTAATAAAAATATATAACAAAATACCTCAAACAATTAAATGTATTGAAAATCCTAGATTATTTGAAACTACATTACATAAGTATTTGTTGGATAAGAGCTATTATTCACTGCAGGAGTTTTTTGATGATAGGGTAATTGTGCTCCTTTTCGTCCACTTATCGATTTTGCCAGCTTTGTGATGCAAAAAGAATATCTTAAAGTACCCTTACTTAAATGTATTATATTTCATTTTATAGCTTATATAGTCAAGTTTATGTTAATATTACGCGATAATTATCCATACTTGCGAGATTTTGTATAAAAAATATTATTTGAAAAAGTGGGGTATTCGTTAGTTTTCGTCCATAAATGTCAGTTTTCCGTCCTGGGCTCTGCTAGTTTTCGTCCACTGAGTAGGGTGATTATTTCTGAAAATATCCACTTAATCAAAAAATGATAAAACAAACCTCAATGTTATTTTTAAAGTCCTATCGATTGATGTGCAACATGATGATTTTTGGTAAAAAAAAATTGTTATATGTATGGAAAACCCCTTGTGGCTCCCCCCTAAAAAAAATCTTTTCAGCAATTTTACTACAATACTAAGTAGGGGTATACAAAATACACCTTCTGTTATAATTTCATCAATATTAGTTATAGTCTCCAAATAAAAAATGGCCATGGCATGCGGACGAACTACGGACATGACGAAACTATAAGGTTTCCGTTTTTTCCATTTTGGCTACGGAATCCTAAAAACTAATGATAGTAAGGATTAACACCATGTTTTTTTATTTCCGTTAATATTAGCATACAGTTAGGTACGATTAAGGAAACGAAATGGCGTAGTTAGTTTTTATAAATTTGTTTTTTCCATACAAGTATGTATTGTTAAATCGATCACGGTATTATATTTAACTCAACCAAACAATCGAATATTATAACATTTTATCACCAAACAATGATATTGTAGGGCTTTAATGTTAACCACTGTCACTGCTTGTACTATAAAGCCTTGGCTAAACAGCAAGCGTGGCGCAGCGCCGCGGTCGCGCGGCGCGACCTGCCGTGCGACGACATATCGCCTGACTTCGTGTCACTGACTTTGAATAGAATTTCATACGCGAACGTACTGCTGCGGCCTGCGGTCGGGTTCCAACTTGTTTGTACCTTAGCCTTGGCCAAACAGCAAGCGTGGCGCAGCGCCGCGTCTGCGCCGCGTGACGCCGAAGCGATGACTGTTCAAATAGGGCGCGCGCGGATCGCGCCGGCCTCGCGCTCTCAACACGCCCTCATTGCGCGCGCGTGAACACGGCGCGGCCGCGCGCGATGCGGACGTGACTCGCTCATTCCTTCCGAAGCCAAGATTATTTTTTCGAAGAGAAGATATTTTTTTCTATATCCATAATCACAATCACAGTATATTGCTACCCTCGCACGACGCACCGCGCTGCCTAACGTCCGACTGATGTGACCCAGCGCGGCGCAGCGTGCCGCCGCGCAGCGCTACGCCCGCGCCGCGTGGACGCGGGGGACCGCGCGGCGCGGGGCGCGACAGAAGCGGGGCGCGGCGCCGGCGGGTCGCAGTCTGTTTGACGTCGCTAACCTGTTAACATGTGCCGCGGTCGCGCCGCGCGACCGTGGCGCTGCGCCACGCTTGCTGTTTGACCAAGGCTTAATGCAATTGACACGACTAGCGTAGTCAACCGCGCATTGGATCGTTCCTTAGAGAATTCAACCCGGAGTAGCCATGTCTGCCGTTTTCTTTACAAAGCAAGTCTGCCGATTTTTGCGGGGGAGGGGAACGTCAAGTGTATTCTGTGGCTATTCGTACGTAACGTACAAATAGGTGTAAGCATGACCACTGGTCATATGTTTCCTGTCAATGGCGACTCCGGTTGGTTGAATTCTCTAAGGGTCGTGCATTACCCGGAAAGGTTTCCGATTGGTTCCGATCAGATCCGAAGGTTATGCGACTATTTAAAAAAGTAGCTTTTTTCATAGTTATCAGATCAAAACACGAGACTTCCTTTTTTTGGATATTTGTTCAAATATTTAACAGCGCATGTTTTTGTTTGTTTGTTTTCGTGTGGTTTTAATTGCCGGTAAATAGATAAAGGTGATGTGATAGTGCTTAGTGAAAACAACGGATAATATTCATTGTGAAAGATGTATGGGTGTGTGTGCGTGTGTGTGTGTGTACGGACGATGGCAATGGCACGATCACAAAGCTTTCTTTTGAAGTGAAATAAGCAGAGCACGCCATAGTATGGAGGTTATAATTGTTATTCTACTACCATTTGGTCATTCTAATGTTAATTATAGTTTTGTCTTCTCACAAATAACTCGTATATTAACGATAACAATGCAACAGAAGAGCTAGTTTTAGTCTTTGCTCAAGTCATTTAAATGTTTTGTTTATTACATTTATTTACGTAACATTATATGAGGAATGGACAGAAACTAAAGTGTGTAGGTAATCAAATATAATATTACCATACTACTATATACTATAATATTACGTATTAATTAAGTATTTTGAAGTAAAATAACCATTAGAAATATTTACCTAGCTGTCTGGATTTCCGGGATCAGATGGTCGCAAAACTGAAATTTATACCAAATTGCTCTGCTAGTTTTGGTCCACAAAGTTTATATATTAAGTATATTCTAAAACTTTAATCTCCACTTAAAATATTGTACAATTAACTTTAAAATAGATAATTCATGCCAAACATATTTAGTGCACTGCCTAAATCATTAATAAAACTCATCATAAACTTTTCCCGCCACAAGTTTTTTTCTTCATTGCGATGACATTTGCTAGGGCCGAATTCGAGGCGGCTATTAATGTTTTATTTTTAAAGGCACTATTTGTCAATGATAGTAGAATTGTTTCTTAGATATTATGGATCGCAACAAGACCAAACTTCCGCAGGAAAATTCATTTACGTTCAAGTTTTCTCCATATATTTGTAGCAGAACCGTCAGGTGGACGGAAACTGACTATGGACGGGAAACGAGCACAATCACCCTACTACTTGAAATAAATAGAAACGTACAATATGTATAGGACAGGTATACAACTATACAATACATCCAAATACACATAGTTTGTATAAAAAAAGCTACTGCATTATAATTAAGGTTTTAAAATGATGTTACGCAATGCAATATTAGTTTGTATAAAAATACTTAATTATAATTAGGGTATTAATTCAATGCCTATTATTATCTAATGCTATTATTTGTAAGTTTAAGTATTAAATAGCTTTGCTGTGTACTACATTGCTGTGCCCTTACAGGGTTCATATTACTTGTAATATGTTTGCAATAAACGTTTTGAGTTTGAGTTTGAGATTGTAAATATTTATTCAATGGTCGTCAGTTATAGCTGATGTGGTGCGAGTTCTTGGGAGAAATGGACAAGCACCCACACGGTTTTTCGACCCACTAATAATAAACTGTACAATAGATATGTCATGATTAGCATTTTTATATATAAGTTGATATTAGGCTATCAGGGGCCGTATTCTAACTTTAAAGCACGTATAGACACGATCCAACTTCAATACAACTCCAATGCATTAACAACGCAATACAGCTACGACATAAACATCTGAATCAGAAATATCACAATTTGCTTGAGAAATATTCCAACGCAACTCCAATACAACTTCAATATTGGTTGATTGTTTGTTGTGTGTTGGAGTTACATATGTTTGAGATAGGTTGTGTTGTTATGAGTTCGGTAACGATTTGAAAACGAAAATCGCTAATAAAGAAATTACGCACATGCATCGCATTTGATGAGATAGTTTGAAGTCTTCTTATTGCAAAAAAGTTCTTTGGGTCTATACATATTAATATTTGATACCCTAAAACTGAATTCTTATAGAGCCTGTTTAGTGAGGACGTTGATTCGTGCAATCTTGTCGCTTGATTATTAGTTATTATTTGTTATGGCCCCTAATATGTTTTATATTATCTCATTAAAGCATGAAGTAAAGTTTATTATTGTATTTTTACTTTTCTAAAATGCTTTAATACCTTCCCAAAAATATCACTTAAACTTTGCCAATTTTTCATAAAATTGCTCTAGCTAAACATATTCTCCCTTAAAGAAAAATATGAAAATGAAAAAAACTGTTCCACTTATTCCTCAGACCACTAATTTTTCAACGTATTTATGTATTTTACCTACTAGTATAACTTAATTTTAATTAATAAAAACCTTACTCTTTTCACCTCTCCAAGCAAAAATCGCGAAACAGGTGTTAGATTAGGGTGAATTACTTATAAATAAAAGAAGAAAATAAAAAAGCGTTCCACTTATACAATTTAAAAAGAAACGTACTTTCAAAATATGTATACAAAATTGATAGAAGTTTCGTTAGTTAGTGCAACATAGTATCAAAAAGTTGAACGAAATCGAAAAAAAAGTTTACAGGACTCTTATTGTATTGTTAATGTATTTTAAAATTAGAGTCCTGGTTATCCGCTCTGCGACGATATAAATCAACATGACCCTCTAGTTTGGACAGTGCCCGTGTTGAATCTGCAATTATCAGGTCGGAGATCGAGATTAATGAGCCGAGGTGCGCGCGCGCTGAAAAGTCAATTAAAAACTTCTATCGCCGTCAGCGATTAACTCCCTTAATTACAAGTTTCACTGGCTCCTCTAAACTTTGGTTTAACTGTGAGCTGAGAGCATTTTTAGACAAGTGGGTCATCAGTTTGCTGAATTGGGGAGAGGAGGCTGGGGAAAAGTAACAGTTATTTTTTAACAAAGTGTTTACACAGAACTTCTCCGAACTTCATAAGAGTTTGTTGGCTTATTCCTTATGATATCTACGTGATCATCGACCGATTATGCGTACTTATATTTAGTAAAGCGAACTGTGACTTTTAAATATACTTACTAGTAATAATTATTTGATGATAGCACTATTACGAGTATTAAGCGGTTTAGTTGTTTAAAATTATCTGTTACTGAGTACGTAGCCGAGATGACAACCGTTTGCAGAAAACGAAACGGAAATCGTTTCACATTCGTTCTGCTCTTTCATTATTAGTGCGATAGAGAGACGGATAACGTTTCGATTCGTTTTCTGCAAACGATTGTCATCTTGGCTAAGACCCCTGTTGTGTTTAAATAATTTAGAACAGATCTACATAGTCAGGATACTCAGGATCTTAGGTTTTGTTGTACCGTGGTACATAGTTGTTTACATAAACATATAAAGCAACCCTAATCAGTGTCGGGTTTAAAAGAAAAAAAGTGTTTGCAAATTTTTGTTACTTTTCACGTTTTATGAACCTTCAACAGTGTTTCACTTAGTAGAAATATTCCATGTTAACAAAAAATTAAAAATGTTTTTCCTTAAATCAGTATTTAAATAGGTAAGTACGCCTCTGGTTCTTCCCCTGTCCTTACTTCCTTAAATGTCACTATATTAGCCGGCTCTATCAAGTTGCCATTCATACATATATAATGACATAATAAGCCTACACAGCTTGTGAATATAGTACCTATCACTGAATTTCACAGAAGGACTCAAATGACTCGCCATTCCGGTTTAACTTACGTCGTTTTATTTTAAAACGACGCTTCCATTGTCCCAAACTTTTACCTATTTTAATACGATTCTAAAATAATACCTTAACACAAGCTAATAAGGATGATTCTCCATTATCAGCTCGCCCACGTTGCTTATTTACCACAGACTACAAGACATCGCGTTTAGGTACACGTACAAAAACGCTTCTTTGCTTCTTCACCGCTGTGTTACCTAACCGCAATGCGTGCAATTTTATCAGAAAAGTGCTACGTTTAGCTAGCCTACGTTAGTAGTAGGTATACTATTTTACCTTCCCTAATTTTTTTTTACCGACTTCAAAAAAGAGGAAATTTTTTTTTTAATTATTTATTATTGTATTTTCAACGATAAGTGTGAGCTCCGTTTTTCAAAATGAAAACTAATCTCATCTATATTGTAGATATTATTTCAAGTGTACGTTGTTGCAATTGAAATAAGCTGTCGAGACTTCTAGAGTGCCTATGTGAGTTGACATTAGTGATTTAACTACAGGATGAAAAGCGGGCAAAAGGGCTCCGTTCTGAACGAGAGAGAGGCTATGAACGCAGGCCCGTCATTGCCCCCATTCGATAAAGCCACAGTCCAAGTAGATATAGTTACGAAACTGGTTGTCACATATGCTCTGTCTGGTGGTTATAATAGTCTGTGCTACTGACCGTGTTGAGACTATGTGTCTGTGTATTTATATTTATGGCCTGACCGCCGATCGTGGCGGTTGTCAACGTGACAACGTCGCTTGTTTCTTATCATGGTCAATTACAAGTCAATCATGTTGTCAACGTTTATATCAGTGTTTATAATTTTAACCATTTTGGCGAGTATTAGTGGAGACTGGGTTTTTAACAGCATATTGAATCATTCTGTTACATGTAAGTACTATCTTATATATCATATCATCGTTAATACTGTGAATCCAGTTATGAGAAACATTATTTGTAGGTAAATTACGGAAACGCTTAATGCTCAAATATTTAATTGGTAAATAAGTCCATCGTGATTCAATCACAAATTAACATCTGACATAATCTTAACGATATTTCGGCGCACTTTAAGCTATTTGGGCGATCGGAGTAGTATTCTGTCTTTCCATTTTGATTTGTTACAGATAGGTAAAGTCCCTAACCAAAAAGTGCAGTAACAATAGTAGTGATAAGCTATCCTTATCCCTTCCTTAATCGTGAGGGTACTAGCGTAAGAAAAAGACAGTATCTCTGTCATCAGTAACAGTACAGTCTCTCTGTCTATGCTTGAAGTGACACAGACTCTGGCCAAACTATATGTTATTAATATGATTTTTGTCATCAAATTGACATTCAAACAATTTGTAATTTTAACAATCAATGTCACTAAAATGTTTGTCATACGTATCGTGTAGACGTTAAGTAAATCACATTTTGATACCTATCTATTTCACATGAACTTGATATTTAAATTCTAACAGTTCTGTTCTGTTAAATAAATCAAATAAAACTAACAAGTTACAAATATTAATTATCGAATAGGTTTCGAGAGACTGGAACAATAAGGCGATTATCACATTGACGCTGCAACCAGATGCGGCAACGGTGTGCAAGTGTGACAGCTATACACATGCAGAGCGCTATCTCGCTCGCGCACCGGCGTCGCATGCGGAAACCGCAGCAGTGTGAAAGCCGCCTAAGGCACTGGTGCCACCGGCGGCGAGTAAGCTAGTAAAATTAAGCGAGTAGCATTACATCGCGGGCCTTGAAAGGTCGATCGATCACTCTATACTTCGACAAACCGCAATGTAATGCTACTCGCTTAACTTTACTCGCTTACTCTCTCTTGGTGGGACCAGTGCCTGAGTGTCATTCAGAGAGGCAATACAGCTAGCCTTGTAGACTAGATTGCCTGCTTGTTGATAGCGATCGGGGCCAAGTTTTTATCTTTAATTTAAGTAGATTATATTGCAAATGTTTGTTTACTATGCTTAACTACACTATCGTTCTCGTTCGACGTCCCTGATTAATTTGCTTCCTCTTTCTATGGGACAGTATATATTTATATGTGAGCATGATAAAGAAAGAACGTATGGTGATTTTACTCATTTGTTTATTGGGAGATTATTCTGCTGCGTAATATTTTTTTACGGATTTCTTTCACTTTTTTGCAACATTGCCAACATTTACTAACAGATATTCTACTTAAAAATTAGAATTCAATCCCAGGAAGTAAAGTGAGCAAGTACCTAAATAAAAGTGATAATAATTTTAAACAAAAAGAACTGACTTCACTTAGCCTCCACCTTTCCAAAAGCAAATGCTCGAGCTGTGTAAAAATACTCAAATCACTATAGGTGTGCCCATAATAGTTAAAGAGTTCCCTCGATTTCGCCAGAATCCCATCATCAGATCCTGACCTGGTTACAATGGGACCAACTGTGATACTTCTTCATCACATAATTTTTAATAAAAAAACCGGCCAAGAGCGTGTCGGGCCACGCTCAGTGTAGGGTTCCGTAGTTTTCCGTCCGTCACAGTAAGTGTCCCCACTTAAGAGTTAATAACACCGCCATGTAGGATATGATATGAGAGTTCCACGTACAGCGACATCTCTCGGCAAATTAAGTAAACTTTTGCGCGCGAGCTTAAAGTATGGAAGATGATTTTTATGGAATAATTCTTTATTGCGTGAACCGATTTTCACCGTTTTTACTTTATTTGAAAGCACGTCATTTCATTGTAATTTTGTAGAAATTACAAGTACAATAAACACCTGCTTATACGGTTAAATTACAAACTTAGTTCAGAAATTATTTTGTAATTTTTTTTCAAAAACTATTCATCCTATCAAGTTCAAAATAATTTTCCTAGAAAGTTTTTATAAAGTTCTACTTTTGAGATTTTTTTCATATTTTTAAAAGTTATGGTTCAAAAGTTAGAGGGGGGGGGGGGGGGACGCATATTTTTTTTACTTCTGGAGCGATTATTTCCGAAAATATTTACATTATCGAAAAATGATTTTAGTAAACCCCTATTCATTTTTAAATACCTATCCAACAATATATCACACGTTAGGATTGAAATGAAAAAAAAAAACACTCCCCACTTTACGTATAGGGGAGGTACCCCCTATACGTAAAGGGGGGAATCCACTTTTTATTTTACCACTTTGCCGGCGTGATTGATATACATATTAGTACCAAATTTCAGCTTTCTAGTGCTAACGGTCACTGAGATTATCCGCGGACGGACGGACGGACGGACGGGCAGACATGGCGAAACTATAAGGGTTCCTAGTTGACTACGGAACCCTAAAAACCGACTTCCACGGGGGTAACCGGTGAAGCATTATTCTAGATGGTGCACTTAGATTCCATACAATGAAATAACTTGCTTAAGAAACGCAGCGGAGAGGACAAATCGCCAAACGTGAACTATGCGTCGTTGAAGAGTTCCGTTCTGATCATCATCAGCAGTTCCACTTCATCAAATGTCACTCTTTTGAATGAAAATGCTTGACTTGTTGATAAAAATACAAAAATCACTATGTGTAAGCCCTTAAGATTTGAGGAGTTCCCTCGATTCTTCATGGATCCCATCATCAGAACTTGAGCTTGACGAAAATTGGTCCTGATAATTAAACTTGCTAAACAAACACAGCGAAGAGGACAAATCGCCAAACGTGAACTATGCGTCGTTGAAGAGTTCCGTTCTGATCATCATCAGCAGTTCTACTTCATCAAATGTCACTGTTTTGAATGAAAATGATGAATTTGTTGATAAACATATAAAAATCACTATATGTATGCCTTTAAGATTTGAGGAGTTCCCTCGATTCCTCATGGATCCCATCATCAGAACTGCGTTTTGATAAAAACGGGACCAATCTGTATATATATACTTACAATCAATAAAATAATTTTCAAAATCGGTTCAGAAATGACGGAGTTATGGAGTAACAAACATAAAAAATAAAAAACAAAAAAAAACATACACGCCGGATTCGACCTCCTCTTTTGAAATCTTGAAGTCGGTTAAAACAAAGAATTCAGCCGTCTTCGAATAATCGGTAAACATACGTTAAAAGAAACAAAGATCCCGACGAATCAAAACCTTCTCCTTCGAAATTCGGTTGTAAATATATGTTTATATTAAGCACAATTTGTCGAATCAATGACATTGTATAAATCTTGTCTAGGCTGTTGGTTATAAAATATGAACATTTCAAAATCCAAATAAGATGAATCTCTTTAAATAAAAACTTTTTTGAACAGTATCAAGCGTAACCTCAACACGGGTTTATGTTTAAGGAAATAGAAATAAGATCTCATGTTTCCTTTAATGAAGCGACCTTAATTTTATTACCGACCTTAATATTATAGTATATACGAAGTAGGTACTACATATAGTTAGTATCAGAATGGTTTAGTTTGCCAAAATCCATAACAAATATATAATAATAATTTTAAACAAAAAAGAACCGAGTTCACTTAGCCTCCACCTTTCCAAAAGCAAGTGCTCGAGCTGATGTTGAAGTTGAAGAGTTCCCTCGATTTATTCAGGATCCCATCATCTCATTAGATCCTGATCTGGTTACAATGAGACCAACTGTGAAATATACTCTTACAAACAAAAAAAGAATTTTCCAAATCTGTCTAGCCGTCTTCGAATAATCGGTGAACATACATAAAACAAAATAAAAATAGCAAAAACAAAGATCCCCACGAATTGATAACTTCCTTCGAAATCTTGAAGTCGGTTGATAAAATACCTATATATATGTAAAACACAAATCAATTTCTTTTAAAATTTTAAGACTAAGTACCTACACAGTTCAGCATCACCAAAAAATGCACTCTTCATAATAGGCCATTTTTTTCGAAGTCTTTCGAAAACTTCCGAATACAAGATAAGATATGTATTTACATATTCGTCAGAATATGAGCTAAAATCAAAAGCTCACTTTTTTCCTTATATCCATGCCACTGGAAATGTTCCTCATGTAAAATTGCACAGGAGGAACAGAGGTATCTTAAAGTTTTCATTGTTACGTACTTACTTGTTTGTTAGGAATGTTCAAAACATGGATTCTTTAGCGTGCGAGGGCCTCAAGGCAAGGTAGTAAACCTTTTCTGCCAAGTCTTTTCTTTTCTGTTTTTTAGACAACTATATAATTATAATACAACATTTTTCACCGCACCACCGCGAGAAAAATACAAGTTATATAATTTAAAATCATCTCTTTAAAGTCCACCCTGCCAGATAACGGGAAGGAGCATGTCAAAACTTGCACCAAATTACTTTCCCCACATGTGGATAAAGGATGTTTTTCCTCTCCGCTTTCAAGGGATAATGAGCGCCTTTCAAAGGTGGAGTGGTAAAAACTCTAATTTTCAATTTACGATGAAAATAAAACAGACTATTCATTGTTTTGAAGATATTGTTAAATTACTTGGCACATTATTATTAGGCATTTTGCCCTGTCAAAGAATAACGTTATCAGACACGACGTTTAGTCTTTTTTTTAATACCACGAACAAGCATACCCGCCTGATGGTAAGCGGCTACCGTAGCCTATGGACGCCTGCAACACCAGAGGTGTCACATGCGCGTTGCCGACCCTTTACAAAAAGGAGGATTCACTGTGTTGACGGCTAAAGGAACAAGAGGGTCCCTCAGCGTCAACACACTGGGTCCTCTTTGAGCTCTTTGGCAACCTTACTCACTAACAGGAACACAACACTATGAGTAGGTTCTAGTGCTATTTGGCTGTGGTTTTCTGTAAGGTGGAGGTACTTCCCCAGTCGGGCTTTGCTCCAGATTTGAGCGAGATGACATTCGCTGTGCTGTGCCCTACCATACATAGCGAGATGACATTCGCAGTACCCATACCTCTCTTTTGGGCGTAGTTTAAGGACATACCCGTGTCCGGACGTAGTTTAAGGACATACCCGTGTCCGGACGTAGTTTAAGGACATACCCGGGTCCAAAAGACAACAGAGTTTCGACAACAATTACTAAATTTACTGTGCAGGACTGACGATGACGTAATAATTGCATGCTTTTTCCGCCTGAATGCTCCTACTTAGAACCCGGAAAGATACAAGCATACACAGCTCAAGTTTTTGTGACTTTATTTCATTGCAAAGTTAACGGTGTGTGGTTTGTCCGGTGGCTTGAGGATGAATGTGCCATATTATAATATAATCCAGTAACTTTATAAAATCATCGTGTCCTTAAAATCCAGTAGATCTGATTTTTTGCAGACTTGATTGTGATGTTGGCCCAATAAATAATTCAAGTTTGTGACCTCGAGTGCCGAACGCAACTTTGTCAAAAAACGAATAATTTGATTTTGTTCAGATTCTGCGATTAACCCTAAAAGACTAGTTTTTGATAGTACTTTTTCAAGACATTTTAAAAGTAGACTAAATTTGCTACAATATAAGACTAGAATTGTCTCTGTAGACCCAAAAGTTTCCGAGATAAATCTTTTCAAAATAGAACCGTTTTTCCCAGAAGGCAACGGGAAGGGTAAAGGGTAAACGGTTCTGGGCAAAATTTTTGACAAAGTTGCGTTCGACGCTCGAGGTCACATACTTGGATTATTCATCATTCTAGATCATATCATCATAATCAATTTTTTTTTAAGAAATCAGGGTGTTCTAAATTTATTTTTTTCACTGACCATCAGGTGCCCCATAGCTAGGTATATAAATACATATAAGTTTTTGACTTAAATATATTTGTATGTCGCATTTTTTGTACCCTTACAAATAAGTGAGTAACAGGTAGACTGAGTTTATAAGGATGTTATTTTCCGTTGAGACATGGACTGTCCCAATTGAGCAATATTATACTAGGTATATACAATATGAAGTTATGTGTTTTCCCATTTTGTCATAAGTGATTGCTTCTTTTTTTTAATAAGCGAAGCAAACCAATTTAATAATACATTTTTAATTGATAGGTAGCATGCGTTACTTGGTATTTCAAGTAATATCAATAAAACTATCAGTTTGAACGAAAATATCACACAATAAATAAGGGAAACACTTAGATATGAAACGGATTTAGAATCAACCTTTAATAAACCTTTTGTTGACCTTTCAAGATGTAGGCGGTAGTATTTATAGGTTTCTATTTCAGACCTGCAAAGGTTTGATTTTCCATTTCACTCTCACAACAGACGTTTATAAGGTTAGATGAGGTACATGCCATTACTAACTCAATCCTTCGACACAATTTTGCACTTCCCACCACGCAAGGGAAATGGCAAATCATGCAATTTCTAGATTCGTACCGACTGAAAAAACAACCAGCTATTAGTTTGTGATGATAGACTTTTTTCTAACATTTCTTTTTCGACCTTGTCTTCTAATTCCATATGTATGTATGTATCACTTTATTGCACATAAACAAGTAGGTATAACACAAAAACACCAGTAACAAATATTTATTTATTTATTTATCGTATGGCATTACGAGTCACTGGATTTTTTTTATATATTAAAAGTACATAGTTTAAGCTATAGATTGAGATTAGCCTTCTTCAGATACTCAATGGCCTCTTTGCTAAGTCTCGCGAGGTCTTCAACCCGAGTAACAAATATAAAAGATATGCACAAAGGCGAGCTTATCCCTGTGATAGGGATAAGCTTGCCTCTTCCAGTCAACCCATGAACAACTGTGTCAAGCTCAACTGTTAATCACCAACATCTATTAATGTATCATTTAGCTGTTGTCAAATTAGTATACGTGTGAGAGTGTCGTTAATCTAATATGCACTATCCTTTTATTCCCAAATACATTTGGATAATTCAATATTTATATTAGTGTTTGATATAATTCACTAATTTAATCACTTACCTATTCTATTCCAGGCGACCACAACAAAACTCTTAACAGAGATGTCTCCAGAGTCCGAGTATTCTTCTACGACTTCAACAACAATTATAACAACAGCTACCCTATTGACACGGCCGCAGAAGAACTCACCAAATCTTACAATCTGGATGTAACAAGAAAGTTAATATTCTTCGTCCCTGGCTTCAAGTCTAACATTACAAGAAAAACGGAAGAACTAATGAGACAAACCTTCAAAGATAAACCAGATACCTATCTTATCATTATTGATCATTCCCCGTACACCTCTCTGGTACCAGGCAAGTCAGACAGCTACAGCTATGGTAGAGCAGTTTCTCATGTCTACTATATCGGAAGAGCACTAGGAAAGTTCCTAGCAGACTTGAAAAGCAAAGGCTTTCCAACTTCGAAAATTCACTGCGTCGGCCACAGTTTGGGAAGCCAGATGTTAGGCAATGCTGGTTATGAATTCAATATGTTGACCAAAGAGAAGGTTTGGAGGATAACTGGCATAGACCCTGCTGGTCCTTGTTTCTCAAACAGTTTTATTGAGGAGCAAATCCGTTCAGGTCTGGCTGGATACGTTGAGGTATACCATTGTAACGCTGGAGGGTTAGGGACCACAAGCGTGCTGGCGGACGCTGATTTCTTCCTTAATAAGGGATATAAACAACCTGATTGTAACGAAGGCCTTATACCAGTGAAAGGGGACTCTGACCAAGCTAAATGTAGTCACAAAGCTTGCGTCACACTCTGGGCTAAGACAGTTCATAACCCTGGAGCATTTTTAGCGTGGGCGTGTGATTCTTACAAGTCCTTCTCAAAAGGAAAGTGTGCTGGAAATGAGGTTACTATAGCTGGATATTCTAATCCTGGGAACGCTACTGGAGTATTCTATGCGTCTACTGATGGATATGGCATTTAAATATTATTTATCCCACTCTTAAGTAAAATACTTAGCAAAATAGACTAATAGTGAGACTGATTGTTGATTTCACCGATCAACTTGAAATTAAATATTACCAACAAAAAATTGTTTCGTTTTTCCAACTCATTTATTTGAATTTGATTTAGAATCCCTATTTCCAAAAATATTTTGTGTGCATTACACTTAATGTCGCAGAAGAAGTCTGTTGTTTGATCGAGGTCTATTAAGATTGACAACCAACACACGGCATGACAACACCTTTTTTACTTGGCCACAAATTCGAAAAGAGAGCTTTTTATTTATAGAACAATGACACCTAGTTGACGCTCTAATCAAAATTTACTTATAGTTCAAAATCTGTAAGAATGAACTTTTGACACATCGCAACGCCCGTATAACGTAAACGCGCAAGACACTTTGAAATTATAAACAAAATCCCATAACGATTTTACAGCTTGTCATGTACGTAAACACAATATTTCACTTTTTATAAACATAACTTAATTAATGTAAATTTTTTTCATATCTTAGTTATTGAATATTTTACGATAACAATTTAGCATGCAAACAGTTACGGTCTACGCCTCCTTTTTTTTAAATTTAGTGTTGTGACCATGTCTGCTGTTCCGATTCATATAGCATTTCCGTAAGTCGATAAAATCGATTATGTAATCAATAGACAATATAAGACTTTCTTATCATATTGTATTAATTATGGAATTATTATAATGCCATACATAATCATTAGATAACAATTATTAAATAATCATTTCCTAAATGGTTTTATGATCTGCTTTGTTATAGTTAAGTTTTCCTTTTTTAATTTATTTTTGTATATTAGGCATAACTGCATACAACTGACCTCAACTCATATTCTCGGTGGAATCACTGACTTCCGAGTCACAGGCATCCGCCTAGTTCGGGAGACAGAGGCTCAGTTCCGGTGAAACTGTTTCAAATCTCATACATAAGTCTCTCTTAAACTATTAGCGTACTGTACAAATATTACTTACACTTGTATCAGGTTTAAGTCAATAAACATTATTCTTTCTCTTATTCTTATTGTTATAATTTGAGAAGATTTGTGATACATATTATATAGGCATGTAACAAGAAAAAATCGGTTGTAGTAAAATCGATTCGAACAATTCATAAATAATCGCTAAATTTGACAAACGATACGTCTTAGCCCCATCACTAATGACGTCAATACTGAAGTGTCAAATGTTCATTCTTACAGATTTTGAACTATAGTAATTACACGTCGAATTAGGTAGTCATATATACATACACGTGATCCGTGATTTTTTGATAAGTAAACACATTGTAAAGGTAACAAATGTTATAAAAAGTGATTCGACCCGATTTAAATGTTTTTAAATGTAAGTTCACTGTAAGCGCGGTGGAAATATGGAAATGCCTTGGCCGGGAATGCAATTATCGGTGGGCACTAGTCCGCGAAGTGGAAGGAATTTGCCATTAAATTAAGACCAGGCTCTTATCATACTTGCAGTTCATTTTAATATTCTGAATAGAAACATAAGTTTATATATAGCAGATACGTATAATGTATACTACTGAAATCATACTTTTGATACTATAGCTTTGAGATATACAAGAACATTTCCGAGTTTTAAAACATTTTTTAAAGATCCAGGAAGTTAATAAGAAAGAAAGAAGAAAAAACGTTTATTCGTGACGTAATATATGGTACACATGTACTTAGTGATTAAAATTAAATGATTAATTTGTCACGAAATGGTCCCGACTCAGCGTGGTGCTAGCCTGGAGGGCCAGCGCTGGTCTTCCGTCGGGGCCACATGTGGGTGAGGTCACGGAGACAACACATTAAATTATAGTAACAAATAGTAATATTAAAACTAAAAAATTAAAACACGACAGTTATAAAAGAAATACAAAAACAAAATAAAAATAAAAATCAAAGAAAGTAACACAGAAAATTGGGCAATAGAATTAACTGTCAATAAAAGCTTGTTTCTGAACGCGACCATTCATCATTTCATGTCATAATTGATTGACTGACAGTGACAGCGAACAGAACATTCCGACTTTTAGTGCTACTGAAAAAACATAAAATTAGATCTAAGATTAAACTATCTTGAAAACCACAACAACAGAGGGAGTTAACATACTTAAAAACAACTCGTAAAACTATCAGTTCACATAAATACTAATAAGGAAATTCACAAAATTATGGGAAACAGTGAGTAATAAAATAATAACTTAGTCGTTGTTACAATTGCAAATTCTGTTTGTACCAGTTCTCTTATGTTTTACCTATTGTAATATTATTTTGTACTTTTTTTTTGTATACAAAATGTTCATTTATTAAGTCATAGTAAAAATATACAATTACTATATCCCCTCAGCTGTGGGAGCGCCTCTCAGGCGGTCATAAAAATGGCGGTTAATCTGTGGCTCGACCTGCCAGGTTCGCTGCATTTGCGTTTAGACTTGTTGTTATCTATCAGTGAAACGTATGTTTGCCTCACTCTAACTTATTTCATCGTGGAGTGAACGAAGCAAGACAGCTAGCAAGCGAACATTTGAATGTTCAACGGTGGAAAAATACGTTAAATTTCGTCAGTCAAAAACAGTCACTTGGACGAGTGAGTTATTATGTGTGTTTAAGTTAAAATTGTTGATTTTTATGGTGAAACCTTTGGAAATCTGGGGAAATATATGTAAACTTTTGTTATTATTATGTTTGAGTGTGTTTTTTGAGTAATATCGGTGTTAAACCTGTGAAGAAAACAACATGCTAAGTCATAGCCGGAACTTTCATGCTCGATTTCTTGTTATTTTTTGATGTTTTACTATGTCTCAAAACAATCATTATATGACGTAATTCAAATATGTTTTAATAAATACAATTAAATTAGTTTAAAATCTGTTAAAAGTGATAAATAGCTCACAAACTAAATAATGGCCGACACCTGACCTCTCGGGCTTCGCCACAGACTGGACGAGAACCTGCAAGGCTGTCGCCACAGACTAGACGAGAACCTGCGAGGCTGTCGCCACAGACGGCGCAGTCATGTTACTAACGCACGTTTGCATAGCATGGACATTCCACTTACTAAGAAGCAGGTTTTAATCATGTGAATCAAAATCTCAAAGGCATAGATATCCTTTTGTTACTTGTCTTTTTCTGTGAGATTTATGTTGTCAGTTGCATCGACGTTTTTTGTTAATTTATTTATATATTTTTCGTATCTAGACTTGTAAAAGTATTCTGAGACCTTACTAACAGATTAAGTGTATCTTTTTATAATATTTATAGATTTATGTCAGATAATAATACAAATATTCTAAAAACAAACGTGTTACTCTTCACACATTTGGAAATATCCCTTTAATGCTAGACTTTCACGATCTAGGTATGTCCATATTAATCAAACCATATATATGTGATTAGGTCTATATTTGTCTTGTTTTCAGATCAAGTTTTAGGTGTTTTTTGTTCAATAGGAGCAAGTGCAGTTACTTTGTATTTAAGTCTGTTTTATTAATATCCTGGGAAATTGAATTTCTTTGGATAAAGGCTGCTGGTTGCTGAGATTTTTCAACATTTTGTGGGCAATCATTTTGCATGAATAAATAAATGCATTTTTTTAACATATCTTACCTTATAACTACTACACCTGCAATAGTATTGCTTTGTCCACAGATCGTTGACAACTTTAGTTTCTTGTTTATCTATAAATTTAATACCTAGGGTGTAGTAGCACTCCACAATGCATGTAATTCGAAACCCACGGGTCGTGGAAAAGGGTCGGCGGGAAGGGTATCTAACTCTAGTGGTTGGCACCTAGATGTCGCTTACGGCTGCTATAAAGTCGATGTAAAAATAAATGCAAAAAGATGATTGAAGGCATTGAGAATTTCGTCAGCTCGGTAACTGAACCCATAGCTTAATTGGTAAAGCGATATCGAGCCCCGGTAAGGCGTATCGATGTTGGTTCAAGTCCAACTGGGTTGATTATTTTTTCAATGTTTTTAATGTTTGTATTTGATTGAATAACATACTAATGTATGAGTGGAATACCCACTTTAAAAAAAATGTAAAATAATTATGAGTTGATAGCAGGCGCCATCTGTTATTTCCGTTGTGACACTTGTAAAAGGGTCGGCGGGAAGGGTATCTAACTCTAGTGGTTGGCACCTAGATGTCGCTTACGGCTGCTATAAAGTCGATGTAAAAATAAATGCAAAAAGATGATTGAAGGCATTGAGAATTTCGTCAGCTCGGTAACTGAACCCATAGCTTAATTGGTAAAGCGATATCGAGCCCCGGTAAGGCGTATCGATGTTGGTTCAAGTCCAACTGGGTTGATTATTTTTTCAATGTTTTCAATGTTTGTATTTGATTGAATAACATACTAATGTATGAGTGGAATACCCACTTTAAAAAAAATGTAAAATAATTATGAGTTGATAGCAGGCGCCATCCGTTATTTCCGTTGTGACACTTGTAAAAGGGTCGGCGGGAAGGGTATCTAACTCTAGTGGTTGGCACCTAGATGTCGCTTACGGCTGCTATAAAGTCGATGTAAAAATAAATGCAAAAAGATGATTGAAGGCATTGAGAATTTCGTCAGCTCGGTAACTGAACCCATAGCTTAATTGGTAAAGCGATATCGAGCCCCGGTAAGGCGTATCGATGTTGGTTCAAGTCCAACTGGGTTGATTATTTTTTCAATGTTTTCAATGTTTGTATTTGATTGAATAACATACTAATGTATGAGTGGAATACCCACTTTAAAAAAAAAAGTAAAATAATTACTATATAAAAACATCACATACCTACCTTATTTAAAACTACCTTAAAATACGAAATACAACTATGTAAAAAAATAAAAGAGCCAATTACTAACATATACATACCTACTGGTCAAAACTATCCTACATAAACATTACTGCCGTTAAAACTATAAAATCACAATAATTCTTTAAAAACATACATATCATAAATAAATAATTACTCAACCACCGACAGTAAAATCTAAAGAACCCGGTGACGTTTCAAATTCCACGTAAGTTGTGAGAGTTCCTCAAGTTGCCAATGACACCTTCGAGTAGAGTTCAGTTAATGCATGTTCCTCAAGTTGCCAATGAGACCTTCGAGTAGAGTTCAGTTAATGCATGTTCCTCAAGTTGCCAATGACACCTTCGAGTAGAGTTCAGTTAATGCATGTTCCTCAAGTTGCCAATGACACCTTCGAGTAGAGTTCAGTTAATGCATGTTCCTCAAGTTGCCAATGACACCTTCGAGTAGAGTTCAGTTAATGCATGTTCCTCAAGTTGCCAATGACACCTTCGAGTAGAGTTCAGTTAATGCATGTTCCTCAAGTTGCCAATGACACCTTCGAGTAGAGTTCAGTTAATGCATTGTACTCGTAGTTGTACTCGTAGTTGTATTTAGTAGGATCGTGTCTAAGCGTGTTTCGAAGGAAAATGTTATCAATTCGTCGGGATCTTTGTTTTTGCTATTTTTTTAAACGTATATATATGATAACCGATTATTCGAAGACGGCTAGACCGATTTGGAAAATTCTTTATTTGTTTGATAGAGTATACTTCACAGTTGGTCCCATTGTAACCAGGTCAGGATCTGATGATGGGATCCTGGAGAAATCGAGGGAACTCTTCAACTATTATAGGCACACCTATAGTGATTTGAGTATTTTTTACAGCAGCTCGAGCATTTGCTTTTGGAAAGGTGGATGCTAAGTGAAGTCGGTTCTTTTTGTTTAAAATTATAAAGTTAGAATAGGGCCCCAGTGCAGTTTTAAAACCACTACGAGAATCCCGTTCTGTCGCGAGCAGTCGTATTTCACCCCTTCGCCGGTGACTTATGGCTACGATTTATTTTTCTTATTCAGAATATCTTATGTAGATTCATAAATTGAGAGCAATATCTCATCTGGGACAGTGTTGCTGCGGATTTTTGTCATATTTCACTCGTGATTTCTGAGATGAGATAGGCTGACGTGTCGTTTGGAATGCTTTTTGTGTAGGCAAAGATTTGGCAGATTATTTTGGCCTCTGAATCGCATGAGACATGATGAAGAATAAAATAAAATAAAAACTGGTGCGAAAAATAACCAAGAACTACGTTTAACTGGAAAAAAAATCAACTCGTTCGGATGCCTTAATAACATTTACTCTGCCTTTCGTTGATACATTAGGATTTTTTTACAAAATAATAAATAAATAATTTAGGTACTTTCCTTTTGCCAAATATCATCGGAATAGTTTCACGATTCATGATAATTACGCGTGAGAAATATCCATGAGCAAAACCAGATATGAATGAATATAATTGCTTGTGACCTGAGCTTACCCAGTTGACCTTTATTAGTATTATTTTCCTCACTGTATAGTTTTTAGGGTTGACAACACCCATGTATCACACCCGGAGTTGTAGGCGTCCATGGGCGGCAATGACTGCGTACCATCAGACGGATGTAATGCTTGTTTGCCACCAACGACGACGTAGTAAAAAAAGAATACAAAACTATTGTCTTTAGTTAAAAAAAAATATATAAGCCTACAATATATTTTAATAATATATTAAAGTTGCCGTATTTCAAGTTACTATATATTCATATTCATTTATTTCGTAAATGCACATATACAATACACGTCAAAAGATAAAATAAAACTAAAATTAATACTAGTGAGCTATTATATAATACTAATTCGCAATTTATAGTAATAAGGTAAAAAAATATATATAGTACATTTTTAACATACATAATCAATTCGTAATGATTATGTATGCAAATAATATTATAATAATTTTAAACAAAAAAGAACCGACTTCACTTAGCCTCTACCTTTCCAAAATCAAATGCTCGAGCTGCTGTAAAAAAAAAAAACTCAAATCACTATAGGTGTGCTTATAATAGTTGAAGAGTTCCGTCAATTTCTCCAGGATCCCATTATCAGAACCTGACTTGGTTAGAATGGGACCAACTGTGAAGTATACTCTTTCAAACAAAAAAAGAATTTTCCAAATCGGTCCACCCGTCTTAGAATAATCGGTGAACATACATAAAAAAATAAAAATAGCAAAAACAAAGATCCCGACGACTTGATAACCTCCTCCTTCGAAATCTTGAAGTCGGTTGAAAACAAAATTATAGCAGAATGAAGGCTTTTATTTTATTATTTATTTCCATGTACGTTTTCACCATCCGCCTTTGGTGCGTGTCGAGTAGAGGCATTGTTCAGACCTCTTTGTTCCCCTCCTGTCCCGGGACTAATATATTTCTTTCGCCATTGTTTTCAGGCAGATAAGCCGTCACCCTATTTATTTAACGCTATTAACCAACTTTGCGGTGAAGGATTTTCTACTCTGATATGGAAACTTATTACAATTTTATGATTATATCATTCATCAGATCAAAGTTTTTTAACTGCCATAGTGTTGTATTTCTTCAAGGAAATCAAGAAGCGATTGAAGAACAAATCTAATTATTTTAATGAATATTTTAAGTAGACACTACTACATAAATTATTATTTTAGGAATGTATATATTCATTAAGAAATTTTAATTAGTTTATAGTTGTAAAATATCCTAGTTAGTTAGATAGTTACATTTTCTCTCTGCACCCACCTTAACGCATTTCTGTTTGGCCCTATGGTTGACTGGTAGAGAATGCCTAAATGCATTAAGTCCGCCTTTTGTACTATTTTTTTATGTGCAATAAAGTTTGAATAAATAAATTTAAATAGATGTAATATACAAAGGAAAAAGTGAGCTAGGCCTTCGGTGTCCAGAGCTGGGATCGAACCAGCGTCTTCTGCATTCGTGGCAGACGCCCTAACCACTAGGCTACCCGGGTCACAGCGGCACCGGTCGAATTTTTACCGTGTATATGCAATCTTTGTAAATGCTATGCAGTAGACGCTGGTTCGATCCCAGCCCTGGGCACCGGAGGCCTAGATTCGTTTTTCTTTTGTATATGACATCTATATAAGTTTAAACCAAAGAAGCTGAATTCAAACTTTAGCGAAAAATGATTGAATGAAAGATTACTGATTTTGATTTAATTATTAGAAAAGTTCAAATACGTTTCAAGGAGGTCATTGAATGAATTTACATGAAATTATGACTAATGCAGGTTGTAACAAAAATAATCGTGATCCGTTTAAGAGCACAATCGGTATCATATTGCGACTAAGAAAAGGTAGAATATAAATTTGTTTGGACGCGAAATATTTTTTTTGTATCAGACACGGTTTTTTTCTTAGTTTTTAGGGTTCCGTACCTCGAAAGGAAAAAACGGAACCCTTATAGGATCACTTTGTTGTCCGTCTGTCTGTCTGTCTGTCTGTCTGTCTGTCAAGACCATTTTTCTCAGGAACGCGTGGAGGTATCAAGCTGAAATTTATATCAAATACTCAAGTCTATTGTCTCTTGGAGCTGTGAAAAAATCAAACTTAAAAGCCAACGCAATCAAAAGATTCAGTCGTTTATGCTGCAAATTTTAGAGTTTTTCGGCACTCGCAAAACCTACGGGGTACTTCCCGTGAACTCAGAAACTTGAAATTTGGCACGAAGCAACGTCATATAGCATAAACAATGGAAAAATTACAAAAAGTAGACATTTTTAGTAAAATCATACAAAAAAATATTTTTTTAAATTTTAAACTTACTACCTTTTTCCTCGTAAACGCGTAGAGGTATTAAATTGAAATTCATGTCAAATACTCAGGGCTATAGGACCTTTCAGATGTAGCAAAACCACACTTTTATGTCAACGCAATCAAAAGAAATAGCAATTTAAGTCGCATATTTTGAAGTGTTGAGTACTCGCAAGAAACTCAAAACCTAAAGGGTACTTCCCGTAAACTCAGAAACTTGAAACTTGGCACAAACAAACTTCATATAGCACAGACAAAGGAAAAATTACGAAAAGTAGACATCTTTAGTACAATCGTCCAAAAAATATTATTTAAATTTTAAACTTACTACCTTTTTCCTCGTAAACGCGTAGAGGTAATAAATTGAAATTCATATCAAATACTCAGGTTTATAATACCTTGAAGCTGTAAAGGTATGTACGGAATCCTTGGTGCGCGAGTCCGACTCGCACTTGGCCGGTTTTTCATAATTATAATCGATACCAATTATGTCCTTAAACGGATCCCCAGCATTTTCGTTACACCTTGTCTAATGTTACAACAATCGATAGTTCTGCTACACGAGGATCTTACCTGAAACTTATGTCCCAAGAACAAGTTCAATCCGACTTAATTATTTTTAATCATGTTCCTAGCTATAAGTATTGTTTTTGCCACGGCTCGCTTAGAAAAGAAAGTGCTCCGCTCAGCAAAGCAACCTAGTTAAAAATAAGTCAATTATTAATCGACAAGGATTGACTTTGTTTGGGAAATAATAATTGAATCTAGCAAATTAAACGTCAATTGGTCAATCATTCATTTTACCGGATATCCATTTTCTGATATATACATTCTGTCACATTTCGACAAATACTTGGAAATATAGCTCAATGGCGGACATAGATCCCTCTCGCCTTTAATTTGTTTTTTAGAGTATATAAGTGGTGTTACATACACATTTTCTCCCCTTTGCATTCCTCCCGGCTTAGTTAAAGACTAAAGTGACAGACGTGACAATCTAATAAGAAATAAAGAAGACCAGAAGAAAGCGGGCCCGTTCCACGAGGGATTGTCCAAGTAATTTAAATGTGGACTGACCAAGGTACTGTTTGCTTTTTAATTGTCTAATATCCCCCTTGAATCGTTCTTTTTCTAACAAACTTGAAGTCTATATCCGGAATGCACCGTTTCCTCCGCGGCTGTCCAATAATGGGTCCTTTTCCGTATAGCCCCAAATCTCTAACCGAGTTAATTAAGAAAACAATAGACAACGCTTTATTTTATTTACAATGGCGACCGTAATCGACAGAACTTGGACTTGCTTTATTGCCTGTGATTTAATTTATATTCTGGTTCTGAGATTTGTTTCTGTAGCTGTTTATTATTTGCGAAAGATAAGCTTTGTGTAATGGCGTTGGCTTTGCTTTTATATAAAATAATAAACAGATTATGGAAGGTTTTAGGGATCCGTAGATAAAGTAAGGAATGAGCGCAGGTAACCTGGCGGTAAGACGTCCGACTTTCAATCCGGAGGTTTCGGGTTCAAACCCCGGCTCGTAGTTCCACTGAGTTTTTCGGAACTTATGTACGGAATATCATTTGATATTTATCCGTCGCGTTTCGGTGAAGGAAAACATCGTAAGGAAACCGGACCTAATCCCGATAAGGCCTAGTTTTCCTTCTGGGTTGGAAGGTCAGATGGCAGTCGTTTTCGTAATAACTAGCGCCTACGCCAATTTATGGAATTAGGTTGTCAAGCGGACCCCAAGCCGGGACAAACGCTAGGAAGAAGAAGAAGATGACAAATTTCGGATAAAATTGTATGAAAATTTAAATAATAACATGTTTTCTTGAGTCAATTGGTAGTTTTTCATCGTCCTTGCGTTTGTCCCGGCCCTTTTAAGCGGCTCAATTGAGCCTTGGATTAGCTCTGCAACCTATGATCAGCATAGTTACTAGTTTTTGGGAAAGCGACGGCCTTCTAACCTTTCAACCCCGAGGTAAAACTAGGTCTTTTTAGGGTTCCGTAGTCAACTAGGAACCATTATAGTTTCGCCATGTCTGTCCGTCCGTCCGTCCGTCCGCGGATAATCTCAGTGACCGTTAGCATTAGAAAGCTGAAATTTGGTACTAATATGCATATCAATCACGCCGACAAAGTGGTAAAATAAAAAGTGGAAAAAAACGTTTTATTAGGGTACCTCCCCTATACCTACGTAAAGTGGGGAGTGATTTTTTTTTCATTTCAACCCTAACGTGTGATATATTGTTGGATAGGTATTTAAAAATGAATAGGGGTTTACTAAAATAATTTTTTGATAATGTAAATATTTTCAGAAATAATCGCTCCAGAAGTAAAAAAAAATGTGTCCCCCCCTCTAACTTTTGAACCATAAGTTTTAAAAATATGAAAAAAATGTCAAAAGTAGAACTTTATAAAAACTTTCTAGGAAAATTATTTTGAGCCTGATAGGTTGAATAGTTTTTGAAAAAAAAAAATTACAAAATAATTTCAAATGAAGCAAATCAAATTATTTTGTTCAATATTTTTGATTTGCAATTTTTAAGTACCTAGTTACACTACTATATATAAACTGAAGATATATGTCATATACTTCAGAAAAATCTGGCCTCGGACACCGGAGGGTTTGGTCACTTTTTCTGAAGTATATGACATCTATTTTCCGTATAAGCAGGTGTTTATTGTACCAGTAATTTCTACAAAATCACAATGAAATGACGTGCTTTCAAATAAAGTAAAAACCGGCCAAGAGCGTGTCGGGCCACGCTCACTGTAGGGTTCCGTAGTTTTCCGTCCGTCACAGTAAGTGTCCCCACTTAAGAGTTAATAACACCGCCATGTAGGATATGATATGAGAGTTCCACGTACAGCGACATCTATCGGCAAATTAAGTAAACTATTGCGCGCGAGCATAAAGTATGGAAGATGATTTTTATGGGATAATTCTTTATTGCGTGAACCGATTTTCACCGTTTTTACTTTATTTGAAAGCACGTCATTTCATTGTAATTTTGTAGAAATTACAGGTACAATAAACACCTGCTTATACGGTTAAATTACAAACTTAGTTCAGAAATTATTTTGTATTTTTTTTTCAAAAACTATTCATCCTATCAAGTTCAAAATAATTTTCCTAGAAAGTTTTTATAAAGTTCTACTTTTGAGATTTTTTTCATATTTTTAAAACTTATGGTTCAAAAGTTAGAGGGGGGGGGGACGCATATTTTTTTACTTCTGGAGCGATTATTTCCGAAAATTGATTATCGAACATTATCGAAAAATGATTTTAGGAAACCCCTATTCATTTTTAAATACCTATCCAATAATATATCACACGTTAGGGTTGAAATGAAAAAAAAAAATCACTCCCCACTTTACGTATAGGGGAGGTACCCTAATAATAATAAAAAATCCACTTTTTATTTTACCACTTTGTCGGCGTGATTGATATACATATTAATACCAAATTTCAGCTTTCTAGTGCTAACGGTCACTGAGATTATCCGCGGACGGACGGACGGACGGACGGGCAGACATGGCGAAACTATAAGGGTTCCTAGTTGACTACGGAACCCTAAAAACGGTGAAAATCGGTTCACGCAATAAAGAATTATCCCATAAAAATCATCTTCCATACTTTAAGCTCGCGCGCAATAGTTTACTTAACTTGCCGTTAGATGTCGCTGTACGTGGAACGCTCATATCATATCCTACATGGCGGTGTTATTTTAACTCTTAAGTGGGGACACTTACTGTGACGGACGGAAAACTATGGAACCCTACACTGAGCGTGGCCCGACACGCTCTTGGCCGGTTTTTTACGATTAGGTCCGGTTTCCTCACAATGTTTTCCTTTCCGCCTTGTTTTCTTTCTGGCAGTTGCTTTCGTATAAAAAAGAACTGCCCGCGTCAAGGCACTTGCGGAACATTTACCAATCTGGACGCACCATTACAAGACAACTATTGTAAACTTAAATAGATGTCATAATACAAAGGAAAAAGTGAAGTCAACGTTTCCCAGAGCTGATATCCAACCAGTGTCTTGAGAACTATTATGAGCAATAAACAGCCTTATTCCAGCCCATAATAAACCTTCGCTCCTCCAAGCACACCGTACATCTCGCGCTACGATTATTTCACGCCATTAAAGCATCCGAATGGGGAATTCCCGGAATTTATAGGTACAATAAGTACCGACCGAATTACTCGGTGCATAACGAATGCATCTAGCAAACACGTTGCCACAGTAAAATATTGAGCGGTATCATAACATTCAAATCGTTGTCATCTTTTATGTCATTATAATGACAAACACTCACACAACCCATGTCACTAAAACGTTTGGAAGTGAGAATATACGTATTGACTTATATAAGTAATTTCATGTTGATACGAGTATACAGCGTGTAAATTTTATACGGGCGTATACTTTATCCACCTATAGTATCCAGCAATAGGACTCATATAGTATAATCATTTTGTTAAATAATATTATTAATTATGTGTAACGATTTTTTAAAGTCCTACCGGGCACCAATGTACGCTATCCAACTGATTTCAAACTGACATAACTGATGACAAGACGCATCGGCAAGTTTATTGTCATGGATGCAATACATTGCGGGCTGAATTATTATGTATGAAAAAAATCCATATTTTCATAAAGAAATAAATGTAAATAGGTTCCCTAGGTCCAATACTAATCGCCAGTACAATATACGCCCGTATAAAATTTACATACTGTATATTTGACATAAACTTTATAACAGATTTATGGCATGAAAAGGATGATCTAAAAAAGCCAAACGTCACTTTTAACTTTTTAGAACGGGAATCAATATCAAATTCATACATGATACATATATTCGTATATAATAGGCTTAATTCACAATAATTTTCATGCTTCATATCATTTTAATGTTTTGCGTGAACCATACGAGGAACGTATCATTCATTCATTCTTGATGCTCACGGCCTAGTCCAATATTTATCTACTTATCCGTAAGTCCCCAGTAGGACTGGATAAAAACGTTTCACATGTTACCATTACCAGTGAGAACAATTTGGCTGAAATAACTGCCGCTGGGAAAAACTGGATAGTAATAAATTCCCAGTTGTTACCAAATCATATAAGTTCAAGTAGCAATTTTTTTATGTATATTCACTGATTATTCGAAGACCGCTGGATCGATCAAGTCACAAATTGATATTGGTTTATTTGGAGACATTATACATAAATCATGTAGTAGGTTTTTTCATATTCTTAATAAAAAGTATTTAAACATGATAAATACGGAACCCTAATAACGGAAATCGAAAAAATGCCCAGAGCTGAATGAACCACAACGCTATCTCTCGCAGGATTGTCTTACTAACTAAGACGTCACTGAGCAGCAGTTAGTTATCTGACAATAAAGTTCGTAGTTTCGTTTAGGCACAAAAAAACCACGTGACAGGTGGCAAAAAAAAGACTCACTAAACGAATTCTATTCATACCATAAATGGTTAGGTTAAAATGTTAAAGACGGGAGCAAAACGAGTATTGATAAAGTTAACTGCGTGACAAATGTAACAGGGGGGCTCGGGGGGTGGAGCCCCCCGCACACAGAAAACATACACTGAGCGATATTTATTCATACCAAAAACAGTTAGGTTGAATGTTTCGGACGGGAGAAAAATAATATTGATAGAGTTTACTACATGATAGGCGGTAACAGAGGGGCACAAAGAAAAGACACACTAATCGATTTGTATTCATACCATAAATGGTTAGGTTAAATGTTTAAGACGGCAGCAAAACGAGTTTCAATAAAGTTAAGTGAGTGACAAGCGTAAGAGGGGGGCTCGGGGGCGGAGCCCCCCGCACAAAGAAAAGACACTAATCGATTTGTATTCATACCATAAATGGTTAGTTTAATGTTTAAGACGGGAGCAAAACAAGTATCGATAAAGTTGACTGAGTGACAAGCGTAAGAGGGGGGCTCGGGGGGCGGGGACCCCTCACAAAGAAAAAAGACACTGAACGATATTAATCCATACCAAAAATGGTGAGGTTGAATGTTTAAGACGGGAGAAAAAGATTGTTGACTGAGTTTACTACATGTCAGGAGGTAAAAGGGGGGCTCGGGGGGCGGAGCCCCCCGCATAACGAAAAGACACACTATTCGATTTGTATTCATACTATAAATGGTTAGGTTGTATGCTTAAGACGGGAGCAAAAAGAGTATTAATATAGTTAACCACGGGATAGGCGGGATTAAGTTTAGTTCGATCTCTCACCTGCAACTGCAGAAGCTCTTTTGACTGGGATGTTTGGGGCCTTCGACATTACGTCGAGCTCAGCTTTCGGCTTTACCACTAAGGCTGTCTTTCTTTTAATGCGGAGATGATCGGAGATAAGTGTGGACACGCGGGAATCGACCAATAGCAATGCATTGTTCACGGTCACGTGTCTTAGTTAGGCTGCGCTTCCACCAGAGATGAGGGAAGATGCGCCGCGAGATTGTGTTTGTGAAGCACCAATAGAATCGCTTCATTTGTTTATCCTCGTACAGCGCAGCTCTAGGGCTGGTTCTTTACAAACACATTCCTCGCAACGCATCCTCGCTCAACTCTGGTGGAAACGCAGCCTTAAAAGCGTTAAAGTACAAAGCTATTGGTTGGTTCTATCACGTTTCCTCTCATCTCCGCCTCAATGAAAATGCTGCCTTATTGACGGGCTTTCCACGCTCCGGTTCACTTGATGACATTAATCATTAATTTGTGTTCGATCTCTGTCCAGCTACTACTGCAGAGGCATTTTCTACTACAACGCTTCGGGCGTCCGGCTCTACGGGGAGCTCTGCCTTCAGCTTGGCAGATCTTCCCGCTCATACGTTTCCCTTGATCATTGATTTCGCTCTTAGTCTCTGCTGCTGCCGCGTTAGTAAACTGCTGCACTGACTTTTTGACATGTTGATTGCGTAGGCAACTTTTAGCAATGGACTGTTGAGGGTAACGAAAAGTGGTAAAGCCTACTAAAACGCACGTGAGCGAAGCCTCGGGTACAGCTAGTATAACATAAAAACCCTCTTAAGGTCACACGGTGAGGATTATTTGTTAACCTTGTGGTACGAAACACTTGGTGTCCCGAGTTCCGACTCGGACTTGGCCAGATTTTTTTTATATTTTATGGACTTACGGTTCAAAAGTTACAGGGGGGGACCCAATTTTTCTGGCTTTCGAAGCGATTATTTCAGAAAAAAAATCACTTAATCACAAAATGGTCAAAGAAACCTCAACGTTATTTTTAAAGACCTATCGATGGATGTTCACATGTTGATATTTGGTTAAAAAAAATGAAATCTAGTTACATGTATGGAGCGCCCCCCTAATAATATTTCTTTTTCAAATTTAACTACATAACTAAGTAGCGGCATACAAAATACACCTTACGTGTAAATTTTATTTAGATACGTCGTATAGTTTCCGAGTAAAATGGCTGTGACATACGGACGGACAGACAGACAGACAGACAGACAGACAGACATGACGAATCCATAAGGGTTCCGTTTTTTGCCATTTGGCTACGGAACCCTAAAAAGTAACCACAGTAATTAATGTTTATACTCGTATTCTCAATCCTTTCATGTAAAACAGGAATTTCATTTACTTTTATTCACAGAAACAACGGAAAAGTAAGCGATTGAGCTTAGATTTTTGAACCTGAATTAGATCACAGAGAGACTTCCGGGTTGAGACTCAGACATGGCAGTTGTGGTATGAGAATAATATTTAGTTTTTTGTTCATTTTCGAAGTTCAGTGTGTAACTTATATTGATAGCTTATTGCGCGGTGAAGTTAATGAAAACCCATGTAACCACTGTTTGGGTTAGATAACCGGTTGTCTTGGCCACGGCCGCCTCGTGTTGTTTGTAAGGAGCAGCTATCTCCCTACACAAAGCAAGGCCTTACCGTACAACGACAAGCTCTAAGACTTTTTGGACCCTTAAACTACGCCAAAAAGAGAGGTATGGGCACTGCGAATGGCATCTGGCTAAGTGTGGTAGGGCACGTTCAGCAAATGTTATCTCGCTGAAATCTGGAGCAGAGCCCGACTGGGAAAGTACCTCCACCTTACAGAAAACCACAGCCAAATAGCACTAGACCCTACTCATAGTGTTGTGTTCCTGCTGGTGAGTAAGGTTGCCAAAGAGCTCAAAGAGGACCCAGTGTGTTGACGATGTGGGACCTTCTTGTTCCTTGAGTTGTTAACACAGTGAATCCTCCTTTTTGTAAAGGGTCGGCAACGCGCATGTGACTCCTTTGGCGTTGCAGGCGTCCATAGGTTACAGTAGCTGCTTACCATCAGGCGGGCGGTATGCTTGTTTGCCACCGTCGTGGTATAAAAAAAAACTTGTAACTAACCGTACCTACTCTTGTTACGCTACCTTGACACTGGCGAAATTGTCCCAATTGGCAGAGTTTTAAAAAACGGAACTATGTCCCACAGTTTAAGCAAGACGTTTGTTCTTTTATTTAGATTTATACCTACAATGCAGTATCATAAACAAACTAAGATTCTCTAATCACACAAAACTGTGGACTCTAGGCGTTTAACTGCATAATTCTCAACGCCTTCCGTTAGATTAGAGAGCACATTACGTAGATCACGCATTATCATACTGGCCCCTATCCACCAGTCAAACCGTTAAAGTGAAGAATTTATTTAACTATTTTAAGTATTATCAGAGCAGTATAAGGAAGAGATGCAAAAACAGTGTAATTAAGGTATTTTAAAACTTATTTTTACTCGCGCATATATTTAGGCGCTTTTAAGTCTATATTATTACGTACGTATAAAACCAATAGCCGCACCATTTTAGCTTAAATCCGCTTTTAACATGAATACAGAGTAATTTCTGAATCGATTCCACGATAGAAGCCAGCAGGCGTATGCAAGATGCCAGCAGGCGCATGCCTTAGTAAGACATTACGCGTTGTTTTGTTTTATGCGCTAAGGGTGCACTGCATTTAACAATCAATGAACTCATTAACGGTAAATATGGAGGCACAGTCGTCATCCCAAACTTTTCAAACAAGAAAATATATAGATGGCGATGACGTTAGCGACTGTTTGGTACAACCGACCCTAAGGGCCGGTTGCACCAAAGCGTCTGTTAACGTCACGTTATCGTTAAAAAAAAATCTTGTTTGAAAAGTTTGACAGTTTTCTATGGGATGACAGCTCCGTCGCCATATTTAACGTTGATCAGTTCGTTAGTTTTGCGTGGTGCAACCCACCCTAAGTCTAGTGAGGATGTATCTGTGGGTTAGATTTATGCATCGAATATCCACGTGCAGCTTGCCTTGAACCACGTGAAACGTATTTAGTCACTTGTAGTATATTGTGTTTATGCGAATAGCTCAAATACCGTCGCTGCCTATGGTACAATAGCCTAGGATACACGTACACGTATCTGCCCACCGGATCTGACTGGCGGATATGCCCGGGGACAGATCCGTCGATATATGGCGTTGTACAGATCTGTCCGCAGACAGATCCGTGTTCAATTCCCGCCATACATTGACAGATCTATCCGCCGCGCACACCCGCCAGACAGATCCGCGCGTATATGGCTCGCTATTAACCGCAGGTGGTGGTAAAGGGGGGCTAGCGAACCGGTGTTGGGTGTCAGGTCTTTAAAGGTGTGGAACAAGGATTCAACCATTATTATACTGTTATTCTCAAGAAAACACGATAAATATAAATGTTTTATCTATGGAGGCGTATTCAGGTACAATAAAATTATTACTTTATGAACTTTGATACTTACTAATTTCATTTAAATTAGCACAGTTGCGCTTAAAACACGTGTTGCAGAGGTTGCATGTGTCAAACCTATAAGACATTGCCTCTAAATGCAAAAAAAGTATTGCATTTTCGAACATTTTTCTCATCATTAATGAAAACCATAAAAAATAAGATTAACAAATAGATTAAAAAATTGTAGAGATAGCTAAGCTAACCCATTAATATTTAATATTTATTTACAAGACTTAACTGTGCTGGGGGCTTAGCCAAGATGACAATCGTTTGCAGAAAATGAATCGAATCGCTATCCATTTCTCTATCGAACTAATATTATAGAGTGAGCGAGAGCGTATAGCGTTTCGTTTCGTTTTCTGCAAACGATTGTCATCTTGGCTGCAGGGCCTGGTATTTTATAGATCTTAATAACACATTTAATCTACCAAAAAACACATCTATTTATGTACTTATTTAGAAACATATTAAATATAAAGTTTTGCGTTGTACCGCATCATTGGCCTGAAGTTTAATTATCGTACGTTTCAGTCAGTGCCGTGGTTCACCACAATTGCAAATTTTTCAAATAGGTTTATCAGTTTTGCATTGGAATTTTCATAAATAAACCGGCCAATAATCACAAGTGATCGGAGACCGCAAAACAATCGTTGCGAGTATTTTATTTTATTTGGTATCATATAACGGGACCTATGTACTTTATTTATACAAACAAAACAAAAATAACTAAACACATACAAATTAAAACTCTGCTCTAGGTCTCAATCTCTCAGTAGGGTAGAGACTCTTGTAACAAAATCAATAGGTAGGTACTATAAACTACAGTATATTTAACTTCGCAAATACCTGCATTTTAGCGTCACAAAGGTGTACATAATAGGAATTTCCGATCAACCCTCGGGCAAGCGACGAACACGTACGAGTAGTTTATATTGGACGTTCTATCGAAAAGGGCTCAAACGCCTATGAAATTTAAAGAGACTTAGGTCTTTAAGAACGGGGATACTTTGGACGGAGTAAACTTCAGTTTCCATAACGAAAATGCGATGGAACTACTGCTGAACGCGTGTGGTTAGTGTTTGGGTAGTTACTACTACTATTAACTGAATTAGAATAGAATGGAAGCCATTAAACCGTTTCGCTTAATTTTTAGGGAGTTATGGACTTTTGTGGTATGAACCAACATAAATATACAAATACAATACAATACAATACAAATATTCTTTATTGCACACCTCAATAACATATAACAGTACAGTACACAGATTAAAAGTAGAGGCAGTCAACAGGCGGTCTTATCGCTAGAGAGCGATCTCTTCCAGACAACCTTAGGGTAGCGGAAATCTAGTCGAAAATAATTGTATGAGTAGGTGCAAGGCAAAAGAAACAGTGAAAATCCAGTAAACAATAACAAATAACATATAATACAATAGCTTAATTATACATAAACATACACAAATAAAATAATCAATAAACATACATATACTACATACACAGAGTAAATAAAAATAAAATAATAAAAATACAGTCAGCAAACATTTGTGTTAAGGGAGAGATAGATAATACTCTTTAAGGTGTTTCTTAAAAATAGTTAGGGATTTTGCACGCCTTATTTCTAGAGGTAACGAGTTCCACAGGCGTATGGCCTGAAAGGTAAAGGAACTAGTATACATATATACTTTTGACGAAGAGGATGGGACATTTAGAAGCAGGTTTTGGGCGGATCTAGCCGAACGAAGGTAACTGAAACGCTCTTTGAGGTAATGGGGAGTTGCGGGGTTGAATAGAATACTGTACAGAAGGGACAGAACATGAGAGTTACGACGAAGACGAATAGGGAGCCACTTGAGCTTAGCCCTGAAGTGAGAAACATGGTCATATTTGCGTAACCCAAAAATGAACCGAATAGCGACATTCTGGATGCGCTCAAACTTACTAAGTTGCTCTTGGGTGAGATTGATATAGGATACATCAGCGTAATCCAGGATGGGAAGAAGCAAAGTTTGAGCTAGCGCAATTTTGGTTGCAATAGGAAGGAAATTACGTAGTCTCCTAAGGGAATTTACTGCTGCAAACATCTTCCTACTTACTTCGTTTACCTGGGACACCCACGATAAGGTTCTATCCATCATGACACCGAGGTTTTTTACTTGTTGTGAATACGGTATAAGGACACCATCAAAGTCAATCGGAGCTAGGTTATCAAAGTCAATTCCGCATATTTGTCTGGGACTACCAAAGACAATGGCTTGAGTCTTATCAGGATTGACCTTGAGACCAAAATTATGGCTCCAATTTAGGATGCTCACCAGATCTCTGTTTACAGTAGCAATGACATTCGGGAGATCACCAGCTTCACCTTGTAATCAATATATTATTATATAACATTATTTTACCAAACTGTTTCAAACTGAGTTACATCTGACCAATGAGGTAAAGTACTTAGGACTCACTCTTGACAGTAGACTCCATTGGACCAACCACATAAACAAACGCATAAACAAGGCCGAAGTCGTCTTCTGGCAGTGCAGAAGGATGATTGGTAACAGATGGGGACTCAACCCAAAAATCACTCTCTGGCTCTACAAGACGATGATCCGGCCTCTATTCTGCTACGGGGCGCTGGTCTGGTGGCCAAGAACGAACCTCGCCACCGTACGTAACAAGTTGCAGAAACTACAGAGGCTCGCATGTGTGGCTACCACAGGTTGCTGGAGGACCACTCCGACCGCAGCCTTGGAAGTCATGCTAAACCTTCCACCGCTTCACCTCCACATACAGCAGGAGGCTGCCCTGTCAGCGGTAAGGTTGCGAACCCTCAACGTATGGTCTAACCAGAACACTCTGCACACAATATGCCTGGAGAGGGTATACGAAGAACTTCCAGTGCTCAGGGCAGGCACGGATCGGATTCACACACGTGCTGTCTTCGACAAAAGGTACAAAGTACATGAGGACGACAATCAGGAAGGACTTAACCTCCGGGAACTGAGAATCTTCACTGATGGATCTAAAACAGACGTGGGGTCAGGTTGCGGAACATTCTCTGAAGACCTGAACATGTCTATAGTCACACCGCTGGGCGCTCACAACTCAGTATTTCAAGCTGAGTGCATGGACATCATTAATGCGGCTGCCGCCATCACTGCAAGGAAAGTAACAGGAGCCTCCATCCGTATACTCTCTGACAGTAGGGCAGTACTGATGGCTCTAGGAAGCCACATCATTACATCTGGACTTATACACGAGTGTCATGAACGACTAATGGAGGTAGGTCATAATAACAATATTGTCCTTCAATGGATCAAAGGTCACAGCGGATCCCGGGGGAATGACGCTGCGGATGAGCTGGCCAGGCAGGGGTCTGGTGCTGGGTCAATTGGCCCGGAGCCTATTCTTTTGACGCCCTTCAGCAAGGTACGCTCGACGCTGCTGGAACGAACCGGGAGACTGCACATAACACATTGGCAAAGTCAGGAGGGATGCAGACAGGCTAAACAAGCCATGCCTAGTATTAACGACAGACTCACCAAAACACTTCTCCGTCTCGGCAAAATTCGCTTAAGGATGGTAACTAGTGTGATAACAGGTCATGGACCATTTAACAAACATCTCTTTAACTTAGGTGTTACAGACAGTCCCCTGTGCCGTGGGTGCATGGAGACAGAAAAAACAGCCTCTCACGTGGTGCTGGAGTGCAACGGAGTGGCCCCGTACAGGGCAAATCACCTCGGATCCCCGGGTGATCTCCCCGAGGTCCTACTCAACATCAAAGGTTTGATAGGATTCCTCGAGGAGCTGGGCTGGCTGGACTAGCCGTCCTTCCTTCACGCAAAATAGGCGCTAGATTTCGAGTTGCGGAAACCTGCCCGTACTATAATACAATACAATACAACATTATTTTGTCTTAAAATTTTATTTTGATAAGAGAGTGTGATGAAAAATATTACCTACATGTAAGAATAAAACGTCTTTAGAGTCAGTGCAAAAAGAGAAGTGTCGTAGAATGTATGAGATCCCATATAAACCACGATACTTCTCTTTCCGCACTGACTCTAAAGACGTTTTATTCTTACATGTAGGTAATATTTTTCATCACACTCTCTTATCAAAATAAAATTTTAAGACAAAATAATGTTGTATTGTATTGTATTATAGTACGGGCAGGTTTCCGCAACTCGAAATCTAGCGCCTATTTTGCGTGAAGGAAGGACGGCTAGTCCAGCCAGCCCAGCTCCTCGAGGAATCCTATCAAACCTTTGATGTTGAGTAGGACCTCGGGGAGATCACCCGGGGATCCGAGGTGATTTGCCCTGTACGGGGCCACTCCGCTGCACTCCAGCACCACGTGAGAGGCTGTTTTTTCTGTCTCCATGCACCCACGGCACAGGGGACTGTCTGTAACACCTAAGTTAAAGAGATGTTTGTTAAATGGTCCATGACCTGTTATCACACTAGTTACCATCCTTAAGCGAATTTTGCCGAGACGGAGAAGTGTTTTGGTGAGTCTGTCGTTAATACTAGGCATGGCTTGTTTAGCCTGTCTGCATCCCTCCTGACTTTGCCAATGTGTTATGTGCAGTCTCCCGGTTCGTTCCAGCAGCGTCGAGCGTACCTTGCTGAAGGGCGTCAAAAGAATAGGCTCCGGGCCAATTGACCCAGCACCAGACCCCTGCCTGGCCAGCTCATCCGCAGCGTCATTCCCCCGGGATCCGCTGTGACCTTTGATCCATTGAAGGACAATATTGTTATTATGACCTACCTCCATTAGTCGTTCATGACACTCGTGTATAAGTCCAGATGTAATGATGTGGCTTCCTAGAGCCATCAGTACTGCCCTACTGTCAGAGAGTATACGGATGGAGGCTCCTGTTACTTTCCTTGCATATACTCCTCTTTCCGCACAGACTCTGGATGAAGTCGCAGCGATGCCATCGAAGCCAAATCGCTACATCTGTAAACCGCCTAGCGAACAAATATGAGCAACTTCCCCAACTTTATAATGAGCGGCCACTATTATTAATAACGTTTGTTTTTCTGCTTATTAGGCTGTTTGGACAGTTCCGACTGTTTGGACTAAGCTCGGCAAATTAAATGATGTGTTAGTTATATACCTCATTTATTTTGACCTATTTTAGTAACTATGGTATGCAGACCTCAAAGCAAAAATTTAACTAGAGACTACCGTAAGGGATAGACATAGATGACGACAAAATCACTTCTAGAGCACAAAAAAGAACAATTTACTATTGTTTTCCTTAGCCGACACAACTTTCTAAGAAAAACATCGGGTTTTCTCGTAGTAAACACAAAAATTCTTGAAGAAATCGCGAATTATATCTGTTTGTGACCCTCCACTGCTATAAGTAATGGGTGGAGGGTAACAAGGTCTATGACAAGGACCAACGAAAAGCACCTTCTCTGTCTTACCTATTGAAAGTGTAATAAGACCATCCCGTTCGATCTTGGCATTGTTATTACCATGACAGGTCTATAGCTAGTATGTCTATGACTTAGACGTTTTTAATACTCGATGTGAGGGTATAATTTTGTTATTGAGGAGACTTATACAGGCGGGTTTTCTTTTTGGGCCAGTGAGGACAGCTACCAGATCCCGTGCTGCTACGCGAAAATGGTCGTAGAAGACCTTCCCTCGATTTCAAATTAATGAACATTGGCGTTTACAGATTTTGGAAAAAACATACAGGGTGCGAGGAAAAGGTCATTTTTGTCTTGTATGGGACAAAAATAAAATTTCCGGTTACAAAAGCCACAAATCGAGGAAAAGTTTTCGGTACAATTTGTATGAAAATGAAAACTTATTTTACATTTTATGCTATTTTTTTATACCAATCCATTCCAATCATATCCAGTATCAATATTTTCCTTGGGTTAACCTACGGTAATGTACTACACTCGTAATAATGTAAAGCCACAAATTGAAGAAAACATTTTCCTCATATTTACTATGGAGAAAAAGTGAAATTTTTTCCTTAATACCTAATTTTCCTTAAACCTTAAACTATTGATACTGGATAGTTCTTCCGTATTGTTATTTTAGTAGTTTTTCCCGCGGCGGGTTAACAAAATGTAAGTATTTCCGTTAATTCCACATGGGACCGGGACCGCGAAATTTGCCGCTCCGCTGTCCCGCGGTAGACTTGGGACAGTATATCAAATACACATAAAAATAACATAGGGAAATAATTTGAGACTTAGGGGCCAGTTGCACCATCTTTTGACGGACTCATCAGCGGGTTCCAATAGGGTACAGTCGCCATCAAATATATCAGAGCGTCCAGGGTACTCAAAAATATCTGAACATGCACTAGAGGCAATGTTCAGATATTTGTAGACCACCTTGGCCGCTCCGATATATCTGATAGCGACTGTACTATGAAAATTTCTACACAAAAAAAATTGTGAACGTTTTAACGGTGACAGACGGTTGCACCAAGCACAACTAACGAACTCATCAACGTTAAACATGGCGAAGGAGCTATAATCCCATAGAAAACTTTCATACAAGATTTTTTTAAGGATGACGACGACTGTTTGGTGCAGCCGGCCCTTAGTGTTCGGACTCTGAGACAGGTTATTCCTATCAGAGGGTTGAACAACATTTATGCTACTAGGATATATGTAGATTGGCGAAGATATACTTGGCGAGAAGGAATGATGGGAGATTGACGAGACGGGTTACTGAATGGTGGCTTAAATGGGCCAAAAGGTCAGCGTGGAGATCGTCAACCAGATGGTCAGATGATATCCGCCGAACAGTGGGTGTGCAATGGATGGGACTGGCACGGGACTGAGGAGAGTGGCGTTACTCGTATAAAGATGAGGCCTATACTCAGCAGTGGGTGGATACGGGCTGAAAAGATAGATAGATAGATAGGATATAGATAGTTTCCCAATTATTTTTTTTTAAATACCACGACGGTGGCAAACAAGCATACGGCCCGCCTGATGGTAAGCAGCTACCGTAACCTATGGACGCCTGCAACTCCAAAGGAGTCACATGCGCGTTGCCGACCCTTTACAAAAAGGAGGATTCACTGTGTTGACAACTAAAGGAACAAGAAGGTCTCTCATCGTCAACACACTTTTCAAAGTATCACCGTGTTGCTCGCATTCTGTACTTAGAGAAAATGGATAATATGTAATGACCGCACCTATGTGCTTTGCAGTTGTGTAGATGCAACTATTACAAAATACTCTCGGTAAAATCGTTTTCTATGGCGTCTTATAAAAATGTACTTTTCATTTATACCCCCTGCTGCTATGGCTGAGACTTCATATTCTTCAAACTTCCTCTAATTATACAGAGTGTAAAAAAATATTGGTGTACCGTTTAAGGATATAAGAAAAATTAGGAGAAACATTTTTTTTGACGCGAAATAATTTTTTTTGTTTGGGCACTTCGTCCCAGCCGGCCAACCCTCCATACAAAACCAAATTTTTTTTGTACGAATTTTTCACAACCGGTTACAACTTGTATACCTACATCTACTTACATGAACACTACAGGTTTTGCCTGTACATTTTAAAACAATATTTTACCGTATTAAACTTGTTGTACTTATTTGTTATCGTAGTCGCACGGGTGGTAGCGGAGTTGGTAAAATTTTCGATAGTTCGGCTTATTTTCATGTTGATTTAATTAAGTAAACTCGATATGCTCGTCGAAGCCGGTGAGTAAAATATATTGATTACGTACTTACTCCATTTACCCATTAACTTTTTTCACGTTTGAATTTTTTTTGTCGCATCTTCATATTTCTGTTCCATTTTGCTGTTTATATTTAAAATGTATTAAGATTAAGAAGTTGAAACTTTCAGTCTAAAGTAGTTTTTCGTCTACATGTAATTACGTATTAGACAATAATTTTATAACTGTGTGTTCATTACTTTTCATTCATTACTATTATCAGATAGTATATATGAAATAGAGCGGCGCAGTCTAAGAACTATTTGAGGCCATAAAAAAAGTCTGAAGCGCCAATTGCACGAGAGCAAACCAAAGTTACCGTAGGACAATGGGCAAATTTGTATGGGCACTGTCCCCACCCACCAACAGAAACGAAACATGTCTCATTTAATAGATCTTGGCAACCTGATGATTTGTTATTATGACGAGGATTGCCCTTTGTATGGGGTTTTCTTGGAAAACCGTATTTTGTTTATATATATATATACGTCACATACATATATTTAGGACAGACATCTTCAATTTTCTTTGAGAGTTTTGGCTAAAAATATTAATAATTTTAAGTTAACACTGATAATATGTATCATATGTTAAGTAGTATTGTAGATCTAATAATATATAGCTCTATAAGCGAATTTTTGTTTTCCTTTTTTTTAACCAACTTCAAAAATAAGAGGAGGTTCTCAAATCGTCTGTATTTTTTTTAAAGAAATGTTGTTGTTTATTATTGCTAGTAATATAATGTTTCTGTAACCTTCTACTTGTAACTTTCAAAGAATTTAACAAAATATATATGAAAACAAAATACGGTTTTCCAACAAAACCCCATACATATGGTGATCCTCGTCATAGTAAAAAATCATCCGGTTGACACGATCTACTAAATGAGACATGTTTCGTTTCTGTTGGTGGGTGGGGACATTTTGCCCATGGTCCTTTAAGGCAGAGAGTACAGCGTCATCTAGTAACGCTATCAGTTACTGAATGGCAAAGAATGTTCCCCCTACGTTATGCAGTAACTTTGGTTTGATCTCGTTTAGATGGCGTTTCAGACTTGGAGCTTCAAAACGTTCTTAAACTGTGCCGCTCTATTTCATATTATATACTCTCTGCTCTCATACAGGTAGATTTTTGGATATTGATCCAGAACTACTTTTTTTCATGGCCATCTTATGACTTTTGATATATTATGCTGGATGGGAAGAGACAAAATGTCACAGTGAGTAGAAAAAATTAATGACCTTCTATATCATGCCTCGTTCTCTTGCTCTATCCGACCTCGAGATCATACTGTACATAATATGCAAGCAGATATCAGTAAATACATTTATTGGTCAAAATTAAACGCAACATTGAGACTCCTATTTACACAAATGTTCAAATAACGAATAATTACCAAATCGCAGCTGCTAAATAATTACTAAATCCTAACCCTCGATATTTACCCTGAACTCTAACGGCTAAAGAGTAATAAAATCGTATAAAAGTGTTGTGAGTGTTGATATACGACTTTCTGGTTTCAAAGGTTGTATGAAAAGCTTGCTATTATTTTGGGAATCAAAAAGATTATGCAAATAATGGTCGGTTCCGTGGAAATTAATTTCGGGGCCAAATAATTATAAATTACCGCCGGAACGGAGATGTAATCGGTGGATTAATGTATCTTCGCTTAAATATTGGCATATAATGGTATGGACATACATTTTCGAACGAGCGGAGCGTAAGCGAAGTGAAGTTCTTTCAAACAACTTCGGCTACCTACACGTCTTCTGTGCATTTCGATGTCTTTTTGATTTTCAATAGTTGTCACGCGATAACTTTAGTAACGTTTTTCTGACCTTTGTGAAATTTGTTGGGGTTGTAGTAGAGCTCAATACAATTTGATAGTTCGTTCATAAGCATGCTCGATCAAGGGGTTATGGAGCTAGAAGGCTCGAAAAAATCATCATTAGGGTCTTGTTATATTGGTCACTCGTTTGCCTTAGAGAAAATTTTTTTTTTTTTACCACGACGGTGGCAAACTATCATACGGGCCGCCTATTACTAAAGCAGTTACCGTAGCCTATGGACGCCTGCAACCCCAGAGGATTCACATGCGCGTTGCCTATACACCTATACACTCCTTTTTTGAAGAATCTCATACTGTAGCCCGCTTGGAAAACCTCGGCAGGGAGTTCATTCCACAGTCGCAGCGTTCGTGGGAGGAAATTCCTCTTAAACCGTACAGTGCGCGACCTATTAGGCTCCAGGGTGTGAGGATGAACACCCTGCCGGCGGCGAGCGGTGCGGTGATAAAAGTAGGATTGTGTTTTTAATGTATTGTTTATGTATTTTAAAATTAGAATACGGCACCTAGTACCACCATACAAAAAGCAATGCTTGTACCATCGAGTTCGCTAATATATCGATGGGATTAATTGGACAAAAATATCAAAGTGTACCTACACTATCAAATAAGGTTGTGTTCATATATTTTAGTCCAATAAATTGCATCGATATTCGCGATGAGTAATTTTACTAGATCCTAGAACTTAAGGCTAAATAGCTCCAAAGCGTATTAAGGATGATTCACGCTGTAATGTTCCGCGTCCTACACGCCACTTCCGACACTCAAAGTTCAAAGTGTTTTTATTTGTGAGTATATGTCAATCTGATTACAGTGGTGGTAGACAATTAATGTATGTAGCACTATACCCTGCCTGATGGCGTACAAATACTTGTTAAATATTGTTCTTATATACTAACATGCAAAAATATATATACATAATTAATTGTTAATGTTTAAAGGTACGTCATATTAAATTATTAAAGTTGTACAGTAAAAACTCAGAAATAGTATAAAAACAATTTTCAATTAAAAATGTCAAGAGTTTATGTTTAAATTGACTTATAGGTAACATTCTAAGATCAATAGGCAATTTATTATAAATCTTACTAGCTAAGCCGAATACACTTTTGCGCATTAAGGCAGTATTTGCGGAAACAGGAAAGAGATTATGAGGGTATCTAGAATTTCTATGAAATACCTCGGAGATCGTCTTGAATAGGGATGGGTTTGTTTTAATGTACATGGCAATTTCGAAAATATAGAGGCACGGAACTGTCAAAATATTTAAATCTTTAAAATGAGACACACAGCTGTCAGTCATTACCAGTCCTCGAACAGCCCTCACGCATCTTTTCTGTGCTACAAAAACGGCTTCCCTGTGTTTTGAATTACCCCAAAAGAGGATCCCATAGCGTAAGGTCGAGCCAACGAAACCATGATATGCCATCATCACCGTCTCCGTACTAGCTTGCTTAGAAAGTTTGTACAAAGCGAAGGCATATTGATGGAGCTTTTTACATATTAGCTCAGTATGAGCAGACCATTTTAATTTGTTGTCAATTTGCACTCCCAAGAATTTCGTATCACTAACTGATTCAATTACCGTTCCTTCAAAGTTACAATCGATGGGTCTCGGAACTTTTCTCTGATAAAAGTGCATTATTTTTGTTTTATTTAAGTTTATCGTTAAGTTATTTTCCCTTAGCCACCCAATCATAGTATGCAAAGTATGATTAATTTCATATTCATAATCCATATCATTTTTACAACTAATTATCACTGTACTGTCATCAGCATAGAGTACCATCGGATAGTTAATGTGACGGGGCAGGTCATTGATATAAATTAAGAATAACAATGGACCTAACACGCTTCCCTGCGGTACTCCATACGTTAAATTTCGCTTACCGGACCTGTAACAAACTTGCATTTTTGACTTGAAACATATTTGTGACAGTTCAGTGTATTGTTTTCTGCCGCTTAAGTATGATTCCATGAGATTAAGCACATTGCCACGTATGCCATAAACGCTAAGCTTCTTGAGAAGGATTGAATGATCGACGTAGTCGAAAGCCTTCGTCATATCCATATATATAGCGCATACCGGCTCTCGTTTATCCATCTTGGTAATAATGGAATTTATTAAATTATATATGGCCATATTAATGGTTTTTTGCTTACGAAAGCCTTTTTGCTCTGTAGCGAACAGATTATATTTTTCTAGAAAACCGTAAATTGCTTCATAAATAACTTTTTCAAAAATTTTTGAGAAGATTGTGGCAAGTGCAATAGGTCTATAGTTCGCTAAATTCGATTTATCCCCCTTTTTGTAGAGGGTCTTTACAATTGTCAGTTTAAGTTTATCAGGATAGACTCCTTGAGAAATACTAAGATTTAACATATGACTTAAAGGATATGCAATAATGTGCGAAACATACTTAACCACTTTAGTGCAAATTTCATCGTAGCCTACACTGTTTGTATTTTTCAATGAAGATATAATTTTTATTACACTTTGAGGAGTCGTTGGTCTAACATATACAGACTGAGGGCAATTTATATCAATATTTCGATACTTTCTGCTTTCGCTACTGCTCTGTATTTGATCTACAAAATAATCATGAAATACTTTGGCGATGTGCTTAGGCTCCGTAATAACCATGTCATCTTTTATTACCTTAGCTATAGGCTCTTTTGGGAATTTTTGTTTGAGTTTATTAATAACTTGCCACGTTGCCTTAGATTTATTGGTAGCTTGTCTTATAAAATGATTATTTTTGGAACGCTGTGTAAGACTTATAATTTTTCTTAATCTATAACTATACGCTTTCAGAGCCTCCTTGTTCATTGCTGTAGGGCAGCGTCTATAATGCAATAACATTTCACGTTTTTTTTACAACAAGTTTTAATACCGCGCGTTATCCATTTAGGCTTCTGGTGTATACTAAATTTATTTATTTTATAGGGAAAGCAGAGTTTATAAAAAAGTAAAAATGTGTCTGCAAAAGTATTATAGGCTAAATTAGGGTCACTGTTATTCATTGTTTCAGAAAAAGATAGACTCTCGAGGCATTTACCAAAGCGCATCAAATTCTCTTTACTGTAGTCGCGTTGTCTTACTTTCCATTTACTTATGGTACAGGTTTTTCTTACAGGACATTTTAATATCTGAGCTGTGTGGTCAGATAGTCCGAGTTCAATAACTTCCGCCTTACACCGTTTGATATTATGCCCAAAATTGTCTATACATGTTTGACTGCATAATCTGGTCGGTTCTCTTATTTCTAACTGTAGATTATGACTTAAAAGTAAGTATTCAAAGTGAAGTGAATTATTATTTTTCTTTAACATATTAATATTAAAATCACCGCACATTATTACTCTTTTGTCTTTTCTATCACATATTTTATGAAGTAGCATGTCAATTTTATCAAAAAAGAGATTAATATTTGAGTTCGGTGTTCGGTATACACATAAAATTATAATACTATGGCACAATAACTCAATAGCACAACATTCAATAGCACATTTAACACAAAAACTTTTTACAGTATTTAGTTCTCTATAATTGTGTTCTGATTTTACAAATATACAGGCTCCGCCTCTCCTTTTGTCTCGAGAGAAACAAGCCGCAAGTTTAAAATTCGGCAAAGTTACGAGATCTTCCGTGCCTTCTAATAAATAGTGTTCGGTGATACATAATACGTCAATTGGTCTGTTATTAGTGGAAAGTTCTTCTAATTGCACCGCTAATGCATCAGCCTTGGTTAACAAACCGGCTATGTTTTGGTGTAGGATGTTAATGAAGTTATACGAAAAAAATTTGATTGTTCTTGATTTGTGTCGATGGATTCCTCAGTATGGCTTGCTAATATTGTAGTACTTGTAGACATGGTGGTATGTAAATTATTTTGCTGAATAGTTGTAATCAGTTCCTCTATACATTTAAGTATGTATTGAACACCTGTTTTTACAATTTTTCCAGTCATTTTAGAGAAATGATGTGGGGTCAGGTTTTGATTCGAGTCAAAAAGTATTGCGTATCTATGTGTGAACGTATCATGCCCTAATAACTTATTAAATGTCTCAACTCTAGCGTTATATAATGAGGCACCATAGATGTAAGTGGGAGTCGCTACTATAATGTTCGTGTTAACAAAACTCTTTAGTTTCTCTCTTATAGAGGTTACAAGTTCTCCGTAATTTTCTGTAGTACAAAAATCAGCCTCGCCAACCATAATAATGCAGTAATCTTGTAGAGTATAATGATTAATCTTATTTTCGAGGCCTTGGAGCATTATGTCGATGCCTACATTGGGCATAATATAGTGACATCGTTCAAAGTTGTTAAAAACATTACTCACTTCCATATTACGTAGTATATTGCATCTTTTACTACTCGAAATGATGCAGAGTTTGCTTTTATGTTGAATATGTTCAAATTTTTTCATAGACTGATGCGAAGAGTCACCATTTTTTTTAGGTTCTAATACGATTGGTTGCCCGTGACTGGAGCTTGGTAGCGACTGTTGTTCTAATTTCTTAATAATTTGCTTGAGGCGGGAAAGTTCTTTCTGTGAGCTGGCAAGTTCGTTATTTAGTTTCTGTATCTGAGTTTCCATGGAAATAATCTTGATCATATTTTCTGGTTGTGAAGAATCTCTACTAGAGTTCGAAGACAGACTTTTTCGATCTTTTTTAGTTTGTTGAGGGGATTTACAGATACTTTTAAGGGTGCGTATTTCCATAGTAAGTTTTTCAATTTGATGAGTAAGATCAACTTTTTCTAAAATTACATTTTGTAACTCATTTTCAGTGGTAACAAGTTCCAGCCTTAGCCTCTCGATTTCGCTATAAAGTTCTGATACAGAGTCGGAGTCATGACTTAAATTTAGGCTTTTTGACTGAGTTTCGTCCATAAATTGTAGTGAATCACTGTCATTTATTGAGTCATAGCGAACTAGAGACTCGCTTGATTTTGGCTTAGTAACGAGTCTAGTCTGTGGTGATCCTGTATGCATAGACTTTGTTATATTTTTGCTTGCAGCGCACGGAGTAGAGGAGCCTGGAGCCACACTCAGTTTGTCTGTAGCGCAAGGAGTAGAGGGGCCTGGAGGCGTATTTATCATGTCTGTAGCGTAAGGGGTAGAGGGGCCTGGAGCTGTATTCAGATTATCTGTAGCGCGAGGAATAGAGGGGCCTAGAGGTATATTTAGGCTGTCTGTAGCGCTCGGAGTAGAGGAACCTGGAGGCGTATTCAGTTTGTCTGTGGCACACGGACTAGACGGGCCTGGAGGCGTATTCAGATTGTCTGTAGCGCAAGCAGTAGAGGGGCCTGGTAGCATATTTAGGCTGTCCGTAGCGCATGGAGTAGAGGGACCTGAAGGTGTATTTGGCTTGTCTGTAGTGCAGGGAGTAGAAGAGCCTGGATGCATCGTACTTAATGGTTTGATCGTGAGTTGTTTTTTCTTTCTCATCGTTACATTGCTGCTTTCTATATTCCCTGGTAGTTTTTTAGCTATAGCTGTATTCGGCGTAATTTTGCTATTGCAACATTGTGCACATGTCCATTTTTTTTTACTGTCCTCTTTCATAAGTGAGAAAAGCTTCAACCGCCCTGCGCATTCAGTGTCGAAAATTTTCTTACAGACTGAACATTTTAATGTGTCTTTGTTTTGAACAGACAGTTTACATTTAGCGCATACGAGCGGCATCTTGCGGTTAATATAGGGTTTACTTAATTCCAGTAGTGAACACGTTGTTAAGCTAGCGGATGCCACAGAGCATTCGCGATGTAGTTCAATCTGTTAGCAATAGATGGCGATACAAAAAAGGTGAGTCATATGTTACGTGCGCTTGAGTGCAGAGTGGCTGCTTTGAGTTGATCTAGACGATGCAGTTCGGCGGGATTATAATAGATGGCACGATGTTAACGTGACTGTTGTGTAGGTATATCTTTGGTAGATACGTGTGTATTTCTGCTTGCTGATGGTAGATGGCGTTATCGGAGTGAACAGCTGATATGTCATCGGAGTGAACAGCTGATATGTCATCGGAGTTTGTTGTTTACATGTACCGTTATTTTATTTTAAGTATTTCAACTGCCGTTTGTTACAATGTTTTTAGGTATATGGGCACTAATTTCTCACTTTAGTTACTGTTAATGGACCACACGGTATATTTAATTCGAATGTCATCATATAAATTACTGTTACACTGACACTTCACGTAAATAGTTAGTTTTTTCTTACACAGAATTATAAATGTTAATATTATTGTTTGTGCGTATATATAATGTTCACTAACAATCACATAGAGTATTCACATAAAAACCTTGCATAATTATCGCGTATCACACTTATACACCGTCTTTAATCATTTTAAAACAATATTTTTACACGGAACTGATGTTAGTCGTGGCAGCGGCGCCATCTTCTTTTTCGACTCATTTTGTATAAAAAGCGTCACGTGATCATCGGAGGTCACGTGATGTGTTACACATTATACAAGATCATGGACTAATCCTCTTTGTACAAGATGAAGTGTTGGAACGATACAGCGTGAGTCATTATTTATCTGTTGTTTAGGTAAATTATTAGGTACTGGAAATACATGCCGTAAGTAGTTACCAAATACACTAGGGTTGATAATAATCGTGAAACTAAATTTTAAAATGAATTTACTAAAACTGGGTCAAGCCGAGCGAAACAACTCTGTCACCGAAAAAGTTACAAAACAAAAACATCACGCCACTGAACTTTGTTTAAAAATATTTTATAACGATACTCTATTGTATACGACTTTAATAATAGATTGTGAGCGTAGGATAAAATGAACTCATTTTTGACGAGATGTTTTGATCGCTTATCGTGAATATTAAAACATGTAAGTTAGTGTAAGTAGATACATTGGAAAATAAGAACTTTTTTTTTTTATACTACGACGGTGGCAAACAAGCATACGGCCCGCCTGATGGTAAGCGGCTACCGTAGCCTATGGACGCCTACAACTCCAAAGGAGTCACATGCGCGTTGCCGACCCTTTACAAAAAGGAGGATTCACTGTGTTGATGGCTAAAGGAACAAGAAGGTCGCTCATCGTCAACACACTGGGTCCTCTTTGAGCTCTTCTAGGGCGCAAACTCAATTTGCAACCAATTCATATTATATATAAATAAATACTAAAAAAAACTCACACCGCTACAACACCCGAAATGTCTGATCAATAACAAAAACTAAAAACTATCAAACTCGCATACCACAGCATTCCATATTTAAGTACCATCCCCACTTTATTATGTAAAGTGGCAACCCTACTCGCTAAATTATATCCGGCTCCGAAACACGAGCATGAATTTAAACGAAAGCCTTAAATTTTCTATTATCTGTATTCAGTACTTACCTGCATTGGGTACAAATGCAGTATCAAATTCTGCAGCTGGAATAGGGTTGGTGCGTTTCGAGTTTAACGTTAAGAGAAACCGTTTTGTGTTATTGAAAACAACTGTTTATTAATATTTGTGGTGTAATGCCACGAATGGATTTTAATTTGATTAATGAAATGGGAAGCTGTTTTTGTATGACTATGCTGTAAAATTAAAATCTGACGGGACTTACCGCTACTGCTGGATCGCCTCCGCTTTCACAAAACAGTAGGTACAACACAAATAAACATAATATTTTAAAATAATAAAAATTAAAAATTAGTAATTAATCTAGATTCCGTGCATTTTATTGGGAAGGTGTAATAACACTAACGATGTCGACATAATCACTTTTCTTCTTGAATATCGGTGCCGTCAGATATCGCGCCATTAATAAATGTATCAGCATCGTTTGAAAGATGTTAAATACTAAACAATTACACCGACATTATTTTACACCGACATTATTTTTATATGATCTAATGAGGTAATTTTTAGTTAATTTAGTCAAATTTTGACATTACTTAATAATATCTGTTGAATTTGATTATTTTGACATTATTGGCATCTTATTTAATTTAATTTGACATTTAATTTATTTTTCAATTATTATTTATTTTCCATTGTATTGTAATTTCTTGACTTTGTAATATATGTACCTACTACTATAATGCATGTTAGACACTAAGTTATAAAACACCGATTAGCACGTAAGGTTTAGCTGTTAGTGCTTTTGTAGAAATATATTATAATAAACAATAATAATAATAATAAACAATATTTAGAAATAAAAGGAAAAACAGGAACCTACTTATTTAAACTTACACGATTTTCACTCATTATTTTGACAAAAACAGGACTTAATCGCGTACACTTACATTTCCAAACCACCAGATGTCGTGAGTGTTGTGTGTAGGCAAAGTGACAACCCTAGCGTGAATGTGCATAATCGAGACCAACTGCGGGTAGTTCAAAAACCCGCGCAGCTAGGAGATGCTGATATAATTCCTCGCCAGTCTGCCTGCGACCACGAGCGTTACGGCACGCTTGAAACTTGAAATAATAAAAATAAGTGTACGCGGTTAAGTCCCGTTTTTGTCAAAATAATGAGGAACCTACTTTTCCTTTATTTCTAAACATTGTGGTATCGTTAGCAGACGTTCTGCTTAATACAAAATTAATTAGAAACAAGAATATCGAGGACAATGACCCACAGAGAGTGAATGGTTCCTACTGTCTTTTGATTTTTGGAACCCTTCATTCGCTTAGAGACTATTCATATCCGATGTTTAGAGATTGAGAGTTATTCAAATGATTGCAGGTCCATTTAGCGTTACTTATTTTGTAATGAACGCGGTATGATTGTAACTAAAAAGAACAAGTGCCGTATTCTAATTTTAAAATACGTAAACAATACATTATAAACACAATCTATCTCATGCTGGATCCACAATTCGGGTTATTCGGCCGAATATTCGTGTTATATCTCTCTCTTTACCTACTGTACAATAAGAAAGAGACGCAATACGAATATTCGGCCGAATACCCGAAGTGTGGACGCAGCATCAAACATAACTCCAACACACAACAAATAATCAACGTATATTGAAGTTGTATTGGAGTTGCATCGGAATAATTTTCAAGAAATATCTTTATTCCTGACATTACGGAAAAAACAAATAAATTACAAATAATTGAGAGTGTCTTACTCTCAAGTGTCACGAAATGGTCTCTTCTCAGCATTAGCCAGCGCTGATCTTCCGAAAAGACCGCTTATTGCGTAGTTAATGCATTGGAGTTGTATTGAAGTTGGATCGTGTCTATACGTGTTTTAAAGTTCGAATACGGCCCCAAATCGCTACTAGATAATACGCGCTAATACAGCTTTCTGAAAATTAGCCGATAGGAATCGAGGTCTATGGACGCCCAGCCCTTGAGCGCAGCACATTTCAAAACGGTATTTCGGTTAAACTTGAATAGACATCATATCCGAAAAAGGTTGTCTGGAAGAGATCGCTTTTTAGCGATAAGACCGCCAATTGTTTTACCTCTGATTATTCTGTTTGTAACTTGTATTTTATGTGTTTCTTTATTTTGAGGTGTGCAATAAAGAGTATTTATGTTATGTTATGACTTATGTTATCCGAAATAAAACCTGACTGAAATGATAGGAGTTGGGAGTTACAAGTCGGTCATAATACTCATAATGCGCCTTAGACTCGTAAAATTTTACGGGTGCTGCTGTGACCCGGATAGCCTAGGGGTTTGGGCGTCTTCTAGGGGAAGACGCTGGTTCAATCCCTGCCCTGGAGGATGTCTTGGTAACTTGTTTAAGGTACTACTTGGTAACATGACATTTGTTTAAGTTTATAATTTACATAGTAGTGTGTCTTCTTAAAAAAAGCAAATTAATATGTTTGATAAATAAATGTTATAGATAGTCCGCATTTGTCTCCTCGTTTCTGTCAAAGTAGCGGTTTTTGAAAACGGTTACGTAAATTTTAACATCTCTAATGGAAGCGGTGCACAGAGTGTGCCGGAATGTGATGTTTTATTTAACGGCGCTGTGTAGTTTTATTGTTGAGAATAACTATAAATACACAGACAGGAAGATTTTTACATCGCGAATAGTACTACCGTACGTTTAGATAATAGTATTTTTAATACCACTCATACCTACTCGCGTGGGTATAATCCCACCAAAAACATAAATGTAAAAAAGGAGAGCCAAGTTCAATACAAAAATTATGCTTGGCTGTGGGCTTCGCCGCAAAAGGAATGGAGATCTAAATGAGTGCCAAGTTCTATGCAAAATCCAAATATGTATTTATAGGAATAAAATAACATTATGAACAAGTATTAAACTCTATTTGTTTGCTTTATTGGATACCTATAACAATTGCTGTTATTTAAAAATGTGAGATCTTAAAGTAGGTTAGATTTGACTTGGCCAGTTTTCATTACATCAGTCATTTTATAAAGTTATTCAACATATATATATTTTTTAATTCTGATAAAAACTGGCCAAGTCAAATGCCAGCTGCCGCGTGTCTAGACATATAATATTTCAAAATAATAAAAACTACAAAAACAAAAAAAAAACCGTTTGTAATTATTCAAAATCTTTAAAAAAATAATGAATTGAATCAGGAAATTATTTGCAGAAGTTCATATCATTACCGACAATGATATTGTTTTGTTATCAAACGGTATAATAACTAATGCATTAAATGTATTCAACCTTCCACTGAAGAAATAAATACGCAAATAAATATAACAAATGCCTAAATAATTAAACATAATAACGAACAGTGTTGCCAGGTCTCATTTGCGAAAATCAGAAGAACACTAGCCAAAAAATCAGGAGATCGGAAAAAAAATCAGGAGATCAGTTTTTATGAATCGAAACTTACCTAAATGCCTTTTTATACTATTTTTCAGTTCATTTAACCCCGTTTATGAGTTCTTACAAATTGGATTTTAAAAGGCAAAGTAAGCATTTTGTTCGATTTTGTATAAAGCGCAAAACACATTGGAGCGGAATTCAGCTATTCTAGACAAATTTCCGCTATTGTCTATGAATAGCAAAATAGAGCCCCTAAAGCACAAAACACACTAGAGCTAGTTGAGCTGAATTCGGCTGTCATGGACGGGAGTCGGCCGTAGTACGGAAAAATCCAACATCCGGCTGAATTTTGTCTATGGGCTCCATACAAAAAATTTAATACCATTGAATAATTTCCGACTTGTGGCTGCGCGCAAGTATGTTTTTGGCCTAATATTGCTGATTCAGGACGGCGAAGCAGAAGAAATTAAGATCGGCAACTATTAGAGTATAATTGTTACATCTTAGTCTGGTTTATACTTTATAATGAGACATAAAATTTAATTTTTTTATTATTTATTACCTACATCACCCGCACGATATTAGTAATATGGACGTTGCGTTTCACGAAAATGTTGTGATTAATATTAAAATAAATGAATGTTTGTTTCCAAAAATCGCAAGTTAAAAATTGTTAATGACGTTTATTGTATGGAGAGAGACTCTCAAGAGATTTTTTAAACTCTGTGCTTTGACAGTAGCTTTTATTTAAACCCCTAAGATAGGTTAACATGACTTTTCAATTTATGTTCGTATCAAAATTACGGAAGTATTTGATGTCAGAAAATCAGGAGAATCTGTAGTAAAATTAGTAGATCAGGAGACATAGTCCAAAATCAGGAGATCTCCTGATAAATCAGGAGACCTGGCAACACTGATAACGAAACTTGATACGTGTTTCATACCTCGTAGAAAAGGCGAACCATACCTTCTGGGGTATGGTACCTAATGTGCATGTTAATTAGTGCCAATTCTTTATACTTAACTTAAGTAAATTCATTATGGCTGTTGTTCGTGCAGACACATCTGTCTATCCCGTGACCACGAGCGCTGTAAAGAGCTCGAAACGTTGGGAGATTTAAAATAAGTGCTAACACGCGATTAATCCTTTTAATTACAACAACCATAATATAGTGTGATTAGTTTATAAAAAAAAAACACATTGAGAGTACCAAGAAGTCATTGCATTAAATGCATTGCCGAATAATACTGTTTAAATCTGGTTTTAACCAAACCATTGTACATTGTTACATCTTAATATTATTTATTTAAACACTCTTTTGTGGCCACGTCGCTTCGTTTGGTATTCAAATTGTATTTTGTTATTAAAATTATAACAGCTTTTGCTTTGTTTAGCAAGAAATTAGTGTATTTTTGCATATCTTTAAAAGCCCATGCCTAATCCATTTACAGCCTGGGAAGTTTTAATTAATTTCGAACGGGACCCTAAAAAGGAATTCATTAATCCAACAAAAAGGTTTCCGTTGCTTGTCTTACTCTTTTGTTTCTTTTTGGTGTTATTTTGTAATTAAATTACAAAAGGTAGGTTACCTTATTGATAAATGCTGCTTTTCGGAGATTTATAATGATTTCTCAGTAATGAATACTAGTACAACACGTTAGCCGCCGGTTTATTAGAAAATCCATTTTTCTTGTACTGTTTTTCATCAATTTTATATTCATGGCTGTGGGACCAAACGGGAAATAGACTATGATATATAATAATGACAGATTGGTTAAGGTACGCTCTAAAAGTGAAGCACTTAAAATGAGTGAATTCAAACAATTGTTGCTAGTCGCGCACCGGCCGGCGTAAGATGCGGACGTGGCACATGAGCTCACGTCACCCGCGTGTGAAAGAGACAAACTGTAATTTTCTAACAATGACTAATTTTATAACAAATATATGCCATGCCGCGCCATGTTGCGGAATTTCATTGGAACTAATTTCTTACACTGGCAATAATTTTAATGACATAATGATATGCATGTGTCAGTGCATGTGATGATGGCTGTCACAGTTGTCAGTGCTATTGAGGCGGTTTACTTGAATAATAATAAACTGTTGAATATTAAATAATAAACGATAAAAAAATCCCGAAATTATCCATAGTCAAGAGCGAAACATTGTAAATAGTGTATATAACTAATACACTGCTGTAAATAATTCGCTCGGGAAATGAAATTATTTCGCAGCGTAACATTTTCAAATTAACATTAGAGCTGACAGGTAAACAAATCAAGAAGTCACTATACCATAGAGAAAAATACGCTCTATGACCATTGAAAGAAACCACGCTTAGAAAGCACCGAAGGAAAACCGTAGTACGACTTGAGCCATTTATTTACAAAGTGACATACATCAATGACAAATTAGAATTCTTAAAAAACATATTTAAAAAGATGTCAGAGAGTAGCAAAAAGAGTTTCTAACAACCATACTGAACTGTTGCCATATAAATGAGAATAATAGCGCCCTCTTGACAATAATCATATATTTCTGGTCAGGCTTTACATAACTAAGTAGCGGCATACAAAATAGGTACACCTTATATGTAAATTTTATTTAGATACGTCGTATAGTTTCCGAGTAAAATGGGTGTGACACACGGACGGACGGACGGACGGACAGACGGACATGACGAAACTATAAGGGTTCCGTTTTTGCCATTTTGGCTACGGAACCCTAAAAAGGCGAGTCTTACTGCGCGACTGAGACATAGCCATGATTTCATGATAAGTATGCCAATTTTCCCGTGTTTATTCACAACCTGAGCGCTGATCGGTCTCACGAAGTGAGTATCATAATCATCATCTATCGTTCCCTTAGTGCTGAGGATCGTGACATCATGTCCTTCTGTTGAAGACCAGTTTCCTCCACAGGCTTCTAACTCTCGCTAAGCGCATGGCTTCGTGCAGTTTTAATTGCATGTTGTAAGACCTTCCTACGTGCCAAACTTCATGATTACTATGGGAAGAACCCTATAGGTTTATTGTGCCCTGCGAAGTGTTACAAAATAAGGCTTAAATGGCCCTATCTTTGAATTGAATTGATGTAGAAGCTTGACTTTTTTCCAGCTTCAAGGAACTGCAGACACACGTATTTGATGTATATTTCAACTTGATAACTCGACGCGTTCCTGAGAAAAAGGGTCTTGACAGACAGACAAATGGACAACAAAGTGATCCTATAAGGGTTCCGAATTTTCATTTTGTAGTACGGGATCTTAAAAAAGAATAGTTGCTCTATAAAAAACCAGCCAAGTGCGTGTCGGACCACGCATAGGAGGGTTCCGTACCTTCAATGGAATAAGAACCAAACTAATAACAAAAGGTCGTATCTGATGCCTATGGAAGAAGTTTTCTGGAGATAACTCAAAAATGGCTGAACCGATAATGTTCAAAACAATTTTCGTTGAAAGTATATGATAAGGCGCATCTCTTCAAATTTTTTCATATTTTTTGAACTTACGGTTCAAAAGGTACGGGGGGGGGGGGGGCTACACAACTTTTCTGACTTTCGAAGCGATTATTTCAGAAAATATTTACTTAATCACAAAATAGTCAAAGAAACCTCAATGTAATTTTGAAAGACGTATCGATTGATGTGTCACATGTTGATATTTGTTTTTTTTTTTATTTAGTTACCTGTATTGAGCGCCCCCCTAAAATATATATTTTTTTAAATTTAACTACATAACTAAGTAGCTGCATACAAAATACACCTTATGTGTAAATTTTATTCAGATACGTCGTATAGTTTCCGAGTAAAATGCCTGTGACATACGGACGGACAGACAGACAGACAGACAGACATGACGAATCCACAAGGGTTCCGTTTTTTGCCATTTGGCTACGGAACCCTAAAAAGGCCAAGAAAAGGTAGACGTAGAAATGTATGAGCAAATATTTTTTTGCATTTTACTAACAATAAGTTGGTTATAGTAAAAGTTCAAAATAACAAATAGATTCAGATTTGATAGTTTCGTATCAGGTTTTTGATTTCACCTTTTAGATTGGGAAATATTAATCCGCATATCAAAAAATACTGACTTGCACAGCAAAAAATCTAAATTCGCATCAAAAGGATTCGATTTAATATTTAGTTAGTATTCAGGTTAGTATAATATTTAGTTAGGTTATGGTTCTTTATTGTTGTGCCTTTAAATAGCCTTTTAGATTCAGGGTTGCATTTCACCTGGTTACATCTATACTCTTATGCTCGCGCCTTCCTCGGTAACGCATGGCCAGGTCAAGCATCATCCTTTCGTATAACGTACTCAGGTAGAACAAAGTGCTCAATATTCATAGCTTTTACATTCCCGTACGATGATGGGGCTAGAGAACAGAAATAAAAACTGGTACCCACTGGACTATCTAGACTGAGACGAATAGGATCGCGGAGTAAAACGGATCAAGTTAGGAATTTTTATAAAATTCATAAGATCACGGTAGCCACGACCAGCCAAACAGCATGGATACATATCTCCTCAAGCGAAAGATATTAATCAATCATTTCAAGTCAGTGAAGCGTTTTGCGCATCTCTAGTTTAACCTACCCGCACGATGCGGTAGCGACCGCCATGGCTTGACAAAAATACTTAACTTGATCCGTTTTGCCTTGCGACCCGGTTCTCGGATCCGATCCCATAGGATGTCCTATCCTTTTTTTGGGTTAATAATACTAGCGTAAGAAAAAGACAGTACGTTACTCTTTATCTATGCTATAAGTAATAAATTAAACTTGTCGATAGGTACGGTTACAGTACGATCGAACAAAGTAGTCGAACATTTTAGTACCCTGTCGTAGCTACGTATATGACAAATTGATACCTCTCCTACTTTATAAAGTTACTACGATATGGTACTAAATATTTAAGTACTTCGAAAGCAGCTTAACGTAAGAAGTTTTACGGTGTTCATTAACTCCCGAAGCAAAAATGGGAGTGTTATACATATGTTGGACTGATGTGTGTCTGTCTGTGTATCTGTGTCTACTGCTCAACGAGGCGATGCTAACAAACTTAAATACTATGAAGTATTGTCTATAATATTGTCTTCGGTTGCCGCGATAGTTAATCTTCAAATAAAACAACTTAAAATGGATTACATCGCGTATACTGAATTTAATAAATAATAATAAATAAATAAATATTATACGACAATCTTACACAAATCGACCTAGGACCACAGTAAGATCAATAAGGCTTGTGTTATGGGTACTAGACGACAATATATATAATAGACTAGCTTTCCGCCCGCGACTTCGTCCGCGTATAATGCGGTTCCTCATAATACAGAGTTTCATATCCAATTTTATCTTCTTAACTAACTTTTGTTAATCCCGAACCATCTTCTTAATCTATTTATACTTATAGCTATTTTGGCGAAAAAATTGTTACAAATAAGTGTTAATATGCAAATAATAATAACGTATATGTACCCTATTATTTACGTAACTTCTTTGTGTACTATATTGTGGTAGTTTTATTTGGCGATACGATGACCAAACTATTGTAAGAGCTCACTCTGGAACATGGAAATGGAAAGTAAATAGGAACAATAATTCCTAGTAAATCTCAAACCAAAAAAATATTAAATCTCTAAACGAACTTTCAACCCTTTTTTAGCCCCGTTCTAGGTTGATTTTTGAAAAAGGCTGAAATTTCGTTTATTATTAGTAAATGTACGAAGTTTCAAATCTCTAACTCCAAATTTTAAACCCCACCGATACAAATTTTTACCCCCTTAGGGGTTGAATTTTTCAAAATCGCTTCTTATTAGATGTACAAATTGTAAATTTAACTCGTCCTGCAAATTATAACTTTCTAGCTTCAGTAGTTACGGCCTCCCTTTAAAACAAAAATTTCGACAGCGTTTCAACCCCTCTGGGGTAGAATTTTGTAAAACGCTGAAATTACTTTTTTTGCCTTGAAGTAAGTAGCTTATAAACGAACTTTCAAGTCTTTCACAAAAAAATAATTAATCTCTATACAAACTTTCAACCCCTTTTTTACCCTGTTAGAGGTTGAATTTTAAAAAACGCTGAAAATATTTTTATTGTTTTTTAATTATTTGTAAACGTACGAAATTTTAAATCTCTAACTCAATTTTTTTAACCCCATCCATACAAACTTTCAACCCCTTTTTTACCCCCTTAGGGGATGAATTTTGATAAACCCTTTCTTAGTGGATACTATCGTTATAAAAACTATCTATTGTGAAAAATTCAGCTCTGTAGGTCCAACGGTTCGGGCTGGGCGTTGATTTAAGTGAGTCAGTCAGTCAGTCAGTCAGTCAGTCAGTCAGTCAGGACTTTTACGTTTATATATATATATATATAGATTTAAGAACATGTTTACTTTATCTACGATATATTTAATTATTTGTTTAACCACCAAGTGTACCAAAGCAGAGGCCTAAAAAGATAGGCGTTGGACACGTGCGATAAAAGAAGCACTTTCTATGCATGGGTGGACCAATATAAGAGAACACTGAGCATATGCATTGTGAATTGTGTGAGGTGTCGTAATCAGCGACCCGATAAACTATAGAAACAATACCCATGTTGATTTTTAGACTTTGTCACCACATTTCCCCCTTTTAGGGGTTGAATTCTCAAAAAACCTGCAACACGTATTTACTCATTTATTGTTAGGAATACTTCTGTGAAGTTTCGAATAAAATAGACTAACTAATCTTGTTTCCCCATACAAACTTTGGACCCCCATTTCACCCCCTTAGGGGATGAATTTTGAAAAATTATTTCTTAGCGCACCCCTAGACCTTATAAGGAACCTACGTGCCAAATTTGGAATCTCTAGAACCAGCGGTTTGGACTGTGCGTTGATAGATCACTATGTCAGTCAGTCAGTCAGTCAGTCACCTTTGAGTTATATATATATAGATAGTTTTTATTGAAAGTTCTTATCAGGCCTCACCAAATTTCAGCTTTCTAGTGCGAACGGTAACTGAGCTAGACCGCGGACAGACGGACGGACATGGCGATATAACTGTTACGTAATAAGGTCTAATTATGTACAGAAGCATACACTGCTTTACCTACACACATATTAAAAATCCATTGAAACCATTAGAATGACCGCCATTACACCGCCATGACCAACATTATTGCGCCGGCGGTCGGGGGGGGGGGGGCGAAATTTCATTACGTTACCGTAGGTAATGAATTTTCATACGTTTTTACCACACTGTCACAGATAATACACTGATGTTACGTTACTGGTTGCAATAATGTTGGTAATTAATTACATACGGTTCTGAACGCGGAATAGAGGATTTATGATATTGGTGTAGATCAAGATATTTATTCGTCAATGTAAGCACATTACAATGCACTAATGAACGTCAGAGAAAAATAAAATACGTGAGTGTCGTGGAAAGTATGTGAATCGAGTGCGATTGGAACGAAGTTATGTTATTTAATTTTATTTCATTTTGACTTTTTCGTAAATTTTGTGGTTTTAATTTTTTTTGCATTTTTTTGAAATTTTAGAAATTTTGGAAATTTTGGATGATTTGGAAATTTTGGAAATTTTGAAAATTTTGGATATTTTGGAAATTTTCGAAATTTTGGAAATTTTGGAAATCTTGGAAATTTTGGATATTTTGGGAATTTTGACATTTTCTACATTTTTAAAATTCTCGACTTTTAAGGTTCTCGACTTTTTTCACTTTTATCACTTTTTCACTTCTCAATTTCACTACACTTCACTTCACTTTATTCTATTTTATATATTTTTTATTCCATTCCATTTTACATGTTTCTCAATCGTATGGGTGTCGCGTTTTCGTGACGTGACGCTTTTTCGTGACTGTCACGTGACTTTTTTTCGCCTTGGCCGGATCCGCGAACCGTCCGATAAGGAACTTCGTTCCAAAACTACCACCGGTTCTAACCCTACACCTCTGGCCCAAGAAGTATTATGACCGAAAAGAAATTCGACGGGACTTATTTTTTTCAAAACAGTAATACATTATTAGATCTTAAAGATACAAAATAAGGCGTAGTTCTTCAAGAAGACATATCAAAACAGCTTGAGAGACAGATAATGTACCTATTGTTTAATTATAAAGAAAAATAAATCCTAATATGACTGCTTCACAAAACGTTTGATATGTTTATCTACACTCACATTGTAAGTTCTCTAAAATGTGTTCGAAAACGGTAGGCAATGCTAGCATTACCACAACCGATTTTACTACGATAAGCTTTTTATCTGTATCAGTAACGTAATTTTAACTTTACATGCTCAAATATTGATGTGTTATGAGTTTTGATAGCATAATGTACACCTGCACGCTCCCGCGCGACCGCCGGCACAATCGAGTTGGCCATGGCGGTGCAATGGCGGCCATTCTATGGTTTCCGAATAATGCATTTAGGATAAATAATATGAGTGTAGATAAATCAGTGTATGCAACTGTACGTAATTAGGCCTTAAAACACTCGTGTGATCTTATCATGAAAACCACACTCATGTTTTAAGGACCCTTATTGCGTAACAGTTACATAAACTACTATTTCCTACCTAAACAGTGTCCTATAAATGTTAGATGATTTTGTAGTAGTTTTTTGGTTTGGGCCATGCATCTTTGTACGTCATATATAGTCCTCGAACCTGCAATAACCCTTTGACATTCATGACATTTTCAAATATTTCTTAAGAGCCGGTAAAGGTAAATTTAAAGCATCGACGGGTAACAGGCGTCACTTCCATTCTTTTTTTCAATTTTTTGGACCTACGGTAGAAAGTAAGATAGGGGGGAGATTGAAATAGAAACTATCCTTTGTCATTTCTCGAGACCCATACTATCTCTATACCAATTTTCATCTAAATCAGTTCAGCGGTAAAAAATTCCTCATACCACCTTCCAACCCCCTTTTCACCCCCACAAGGGTTTGAAAACTATCCTTTGACGTTTCTCGAGACTCAAATTATCTCCATACTCATTTCTATCTAAATCGTTTCAGCGGTTAAACATTCTCCATACAAACTTTCAACCCCATTTTCACCCCCACCAGGGTTGATTTTCGGGATTAAAACTATAAATTATCCTTTACCAGGACTCAAACTATATCTATACAAAATTTCATCAAAATCCGTTCAGCCGTTTTCACGTGATGCGCGGTCAAATAAACAGACAAACAGATAAATAGACAAACAGATAAACAGACAAACAGATAAACAGACAAAAATTCTAAAAATTGTTGGAACGTGTTCTGTTATCGATTCTAAGTATCCCCAGCTAACTTTTTTTCGATTATCTTCCATGTACAGACTTTCGACCCTCTTCAGCTTTATTATATGTATAGATAAATATGGATAAATACTTAAATACATAGAAAACATCCATAACTCAGGAACAAATATCTGTGATAGACACACAAATAAATTCCCTGACCAATATTTGAACCCGGGACCTCCTGCTTCGTAGGCAGGGTCACTACCGACTGGGCTAGGAGGCCATTAAATACAAAAAAACTAAGGATTAATATATTTACTTACTTGCATCCGGTCATCTTGAGCGGATGGGAATTGAACGGGCGGTGAAAAGAGCATACGAGGGAAAACCGTCAGGACGCTGCTCGGTCGGTCGGCCTAGGTATCGATGGGCGGATGTGGTGGATGTGGATCTGTGCGAGCTCCAAGCTGGCGACTGGCGAGAAACTGCACAGGACCGGGATCAGTGGCGAGCAGTCGTGTTGGAGGCCAAGACCCACTTTGAGTCACTGCGCCAGAGGAGTAAGTAAGTACTTGCATCCAAAAAATTACAATGTGCAAAATTACACACATGTAAAACAATATTATTATCCAAACACTATGAGCTTAGATTGTTTCATCACAGAGTTCTAATTACTATCTTCGGTTTCCATCCTGAGAGTCGATGGTATCAAAATATTGTATTGCCATCCAAGTTACGCAGGTATGCAAAATTTCAGCTAACTCGGATATCAGGAACTAGTTGAATAGGCAAGATGCAATATTTTCATTTTTGCTTTAATTTCAATGAATTGCACTGCACGTAGAATAGACCACGAGTGTATAATAGTAGATTGTACACCAAGGGGATAAAGCACTGTTTTATGTCACGGGCGCAATATTGAATCCTGAACGTAACGAAGGACTCCAGATTTTACTCCCGAGCGCAGCGAGGGGGTTATGAGTTAATTCCCGAGCGAAGCGAGGGAATTAAGACCGAGTCCTGAGTGCAGTGAGGGGTTCAAGCACGCCCGTGACAAAAACAGCTTTATCCCCGAGGAGTATACTCTACTTTTCTCACCTCTTGCGAGACAATAAAATAGATAAGGCTACTAGAAACGGATTTTTATTAAAGTAAATCAAAAGTAAAAATCGGCCAAGTGCGTGTCGGACCACACATAGCAGGATTCCGTACCTTCAATGGAATAAGAACCAAACTAATACCAAAAGGTCGTATCTGATGCCTATGGAAAAAGTTTTTTGGAGATAACTCAAAAATGGCTAAACCAATAATGTTTAAAAAAAATTCCTAGAAAGTATATGATAAGGCGCATCTCCTCAATTTTTTTCATATTTTTTGGACTTACGGTTCAAAAGTTACAGGGGGGGCACAATTTTTCTGACTTTCGAAGCCATTATTCAGAAAATATTCACTTAATCACAAAATGGTCAAAAAACCTCAGTGTTATTTTTAAAGACCTATCGATTTATGTATCACATGTTGATATTTAGTCAAAAATATAAAAAATAAAAATTTTGTTTCATGTATGGAGCGCCCCCCCCCTAAAAATTTTTTTTTTTCAAATTTAACTACATAACTGAGTAGCGGCATACAAAATACACCTTATGTGTAAATTTTATTCAGATACGTCGTATAGTTTCCGAGTAAAATGGCTGTGACATACGGACGGACAGACATACAGACAGACATGACGAATCCATAAGGGTTCCGTTTTTTGCCATTTGGCTACGGAACCCTAAAAATTGATTCTTGATACGTTAGTCCATTTTATTCTAATTTTATCTTCTATTTTTATAGAACCTGCAGTTTTACTCCGTATACTGCAGCGTCTTATGACACTCGCGGCATTTGTTTTAGGTATTTAAAATTGAGGTGGCCAGCACGATTTTCCGAATAAATTCGATTTTCAAATCAGCTCGACGCGGCGGCGCTGGCCCCGGCTGGCGTCGCGGGGCTGTGCACCGTGCGGACTTTACGAAATTAGACTTTAAGCACATAACAATAAGAGCTATGGGAAGTGAATTCACATTATTAACCAGCGGGTTATAATGAGATTTAGTACAACATTATAACCCGGCTAAAGCCAAGGGCTATAATAATTTGCTTTCGGTGAGGTTTGCATGATATATAATTTGGCATTGTCGAGCAGGTGGTGTGAAAAAAAAATAAAATACTATAATTTATAGTAAAAAAATGCTGTTACAAACTGACAATTTAAATTTTCGCGCCTAAACGGATCTACAGTTCCTGTGACGTCACTCATGTGTGTCAGTGTCACTCGCCTTAGTCGTGATATTTGTTCAATCTTGGTTCTATGGAAGAAGATAAGGATGACAATCTCTATGTTGCAAAAGTGTCCGTCAAAAGGCGTTAAATTTCGCCATATGAGATTGTCATCTTTTACTATATCATCCATAGTTGTCAAAACAGAAGTGACGTCACCAGACGATGATTGGTGGATAAAAATACGTTCCATTTCACATTACTTTAAATCGTAATGATTGTTTGAAATTAGTATAAATTGAAGTAAATACGTTTTAATAGCTATTATTTTATGTTTTTTCAACATCTTTATTACAAAATAATGGTAAATATTATAGCTGCGTCTTCCCTAATTAGCGTGTAAGATTTCTCCTAAACAACCAACTAACTGACTAACATTAAATAAAAGTAAAAGCTTGTAAAAGAAAGATAAAATATATTTATTTTTCCATTGAGGCACATTACAATGCACTTATGAACGTCAGAGATTTTTTTTTACCACCGGTTCTAACCCTACACCTCTGACCCGAGAAGTAATTATGACCGGCAAGAAACTCGGCGGGACTTATTTTTTCAAAAAAGTGATACATTCGATCTTAAAGATACACAATAATGCGTAGTTCTTTATGAAAACATCAATATCAAAAAAACTCGAGAGAAAGAAAAAAAAAACAAAATCTGACTGCTTTACAAAATGTTTCATATGATTTCCTACCTGAACTGTGTCCTCTAAACGTTAGATGAAAAAAAATCTACGTAATCTAAAAAGTACAGTTAGTAAATTGGACAGTATATAAGAACATAGCAAAGTACCTCATTTAACGCAGTTTGACCAGCTGCAGAACTCGCCTTATTTTGAATGTAGCGAGTCTCAAGGCCTCTTCACACGAGCGTGCCGCGACATTTTAATGAAGCTGTGTGGACCCCTTAAGTGTGTAGCTTATGATGGCTTAATAATGCAGTCTGTTTTTATACGAGTTTTATATAGCGTTCGTAAATATTTTTTAAGTTATAACGAGTTTGCTGTACGCGATTTTTTAATCCTTGAGGGTTATGGCTATTAGAAAAAGCCGAAATACCAGTGAGTCTGTAGCACGACTCATACACCTGTTGCTTTGTTAAAGTGATAAGTGACAAACTGGCATGATAGTGCTTTGGCATTTTATTTAACAAAATACAAAACCTGAATCTACAAGAAATTCAAGAGAATCAGTTGTGAAATGCGACCAGCAAAGGAGAACAGACGGACGTCCGCTTGACATACGAAAAAAAATTTACCCAACTCGAAACAATCAGTCGCTCGTTTCACTCGCTCGGTCAATTACTCAGGTAACCGTACCTCCAGTGAAGTCAAACCTATTGATTGTCTCACATACCCTTGCCACAGTATTGACACAACGTTACATGAGCAACGAATGTTATATTGGTTGTACTAGTTATGTGTATTGCAAATAATCGACGCGTCTGGAGTGCCCGAGGGAAGCGTCAAGTATTCAAGCCAGAGGCTATATATTGAACTAGACACAACACAGAAAACTGAAATGATCATACAACAGACGATCATAGGAAAGGAAAAGTGACGTAATATGAAACAACTTGTGGACGTCTTTTGTCATGTAGCAGTGTCATATTGCTCATGGTTTTAAAAGATACAGAACACCAGCAGATGAAGAAGTCGTAATTATACAGGTAGAAACGTCATTATGCAACAGCATTAGGCTTGGCATGACAGAAATGCTCGCAGTTTGCAAGTCTTTTATTATTTATAGGTAGGTGTCAGGGTAGCAGCACTGCTCGATTGCGCTTACGTTCCTTGCAGTTGCAACTGTCAGATATTATTTGGTAAGTACTACAAAAAAAAACACTTTGCCGCGTCACTAGATGTTCCCGCGGCTTTGTTTGCTCCAGAGTATGTGTTACTATACCAAATGTCATGAAATTCTGTGTAGAATTTTTCGCATAGGTCATGAAGAAATTTACAGACGGATTTCTCCCTACGCGTTTATTATAATATAGAAGATAATTAGAATGAAAATAGATGTCATATACTTCAGAAAAAGTGACCAAGCCCTCCGCTGTCCGAGGCCAGATTTGAACTGGCGTCTTCAGCTTTCGCGGCTGACGTCCTGACCACTAGACCACCCGGTCACGGCGGAACTTGACAAATTTTCTCATGTAAATGCAATCTCTGAATTTGAAACGGCTAGGCGCCGTTGACCATACTCTAAGGAGATATACACGGTGCCCGTGAGCATTGCGAGAGACTTTAACAGTGTATTCATTATCATATTTAGAGAACAAAATGTCCTTTAAACTTTTTCGAAATTCGCCATAGTTTCAGAGTAAATACTACTTACAAAAAATTGCATTTTGAATTGTTTCTCAGTGTAAAATGATTTTTTGATGGCGATCTCACCGGTATGGGGCATAGTCTAGACATCTCTTATTGACTGATATCAAAGACCTAAGAAACACTTTGCATGGACTAGTTTTTACGAGAAAAAATGTAGCAATTTACTTTTTCCGTTACTTTTTTCTAAGGACATTTACTTTTTATGTAGAACAGCATTCAAAAAAAGTGAAAAAAAAAGTAAAAAAAAAAATTTTTTTTCGGCGTTTTACAACAAAAGTCATATAATGTTTTTTCATTCTTTTGAGCTCAGAAATGCGTGGTTAAAATCTCTCGCAATGCTCACGGGCACCGTGTATAGAAGATAATTAGTTAAACTAAAATTCACTATCTTGTGACGTCATGACGGGGATGAAAAAAAGTACATAAATTATTTAAGGATGGCTCACGCTGTAGCGTTCCGCGTCCTACATGACACTTCCGACACTTCATTTTGTATAGGCACAGAATATGACGAGACCTCCGAGGATCACGTAACGCTTTTTATACAAAATAAAGTGTTGGAAGTGTCGAGTAGGATACGGAACGGTACAGCGTGAACCGTCCTTTTTATTGGCACGTTCTAGCTGAATTTGTAGTCTGTGATGCAAACTATGCTCAAATTATGGCAATATTTGTATTACCGAATTAACGCGGTTCTGTTGTGTTGTGGTTAGTATTAGTATGGCGATGAGATTGTAGTAATTTATGTAACTGTTACGTAATAAGGGTACTTAAAATACGAGTGTGGTTTTATGAAACGAGCCGCAGGCAAGTTTCATAATAAGATCACACGAGTGTTTTAAGGCCTAATTACGTACAGTTGCATACACTGCTTTATCTACACACATATTATAAATCCTAAATGAAGTGTTCGGAAACCATTAGAATGACCGACATTGCACCGCCATGGCCAATTCGATGCGGTCGCGCGGGCGCGTGCCGCTAGCCTGAGAGGAGGGCATATTACCGTGGGTAATGAATTTTCATACGTTTTAACCATACTGTCACTGATATTACGTTACTGGTTGCAGTAATGATGGTAATTACATGCGGTTTACGAACGCGAAATTATGATATTGTTGTAGATAAAATTATTTAATGTTTACAATGTTCTTGTTACGCACGTACTTTATAAAACTTAAGCAATGAATAAAAAAAGGATGGCTTAAACTTTAAGCTCTGCGTTATTAATGAAGACGATTATATTTTATTTCGGACTTTAAAACATATTGAAGCATACGGCCCGGTTGATGGTATGCAGCTACTGTAACCTATTGACTCCTGCTACTACAGAGGAGTTATATTATCCGCGTTGCCAACCCTTTAAAGTAAATGACAATTCACTGTATCTGACCGCAGAATAACTCAATACATTGTCTAACTTAACTGTGATGAAAACTGCAAGATACCTGCCAATATCTGCAAACGTTCTAACTCTAACGAATCCACACTTCGTATCTTTCACCATAATAGTCATTGTAGTCGTTAAAATAAAACGTTAGAGCACCATAAAACAAACCAGCAATTTCAACGAGCTACTTACCCAACAACTTAACTACCTGAGCTGCGGCTGTGCTATTTACTAACTCTTTAAACCCGTGTCATAACCAATTCCTAGTATAACACAATCTTGAGTTTCGTTCGAACCATGTACTATAGAAGTTCATAGTTATTCTGGCCACTATGAGTCCAAGTGGTCTGGAAGCATTGGTAGTGTGTTCGGCTTGAGAAAGAATACTTACATCAATGTTATAAGTTTTGCACAATGTTAGTGTTACCTAGGTACAGAATTAACTATTCTATTCTATTAAGAATTTAACGTCAAGATTTTTCAGTTTTATTTCAAGAAAGAAATTAAAACTAAATATTTATTAAACGAAATGTATTTTCTGAGAGCAATTTGCCTTTGATTTAGGTTCTTTAAAAAGAAACACTTTCATAATATAATAAAATTTCTACGTCTTACGACCTCAATGGTCGTTTGTTGGAGGTCAATATGACCCATTAAACAAAATCTCCTCAAACGAAGAAATTAACTGAAACTTTAACCATTACAATAGCAGTTAAACTCCAAAGTAATGTTAACAAAACGTAAAACAGGACACTGGCTAATAAAGAATAATGGTTGGTGTAAAAATGTTCACTGTTTTGCTTCTCTAAAACAAAATGTCGTAAGTGAAGAGCATTATGAATTCAAAAAACCGCCTTTTGGTCTACCAAACTCTCCAGCACGGCAATGTTTTTAATATATAAAGAGTAATTAACGCAGTTAAGCTAAATTATAGAGGTACTCTTTTAAGAACGGTTTGATGAGAAATGGCATAGAATTCTTTTCTTTTCATCCTCGTTAGAGCGTTTGCAGTCAGCGTTTTGACGTCGTCATTAAACGTCTACTGCGACTGATTTTTAGAGATGAAATAGGAAAAAATCTTCATAGCTGCGCTGATTACAAAATGTTAGGATGACTAGACTAAAAGAAATTTTATAGGTTTACCAAACGTACCTTATCAATTATAGGGACAGCTTATGTGTTGTCAGCATTACGCGCGCCTACGGGGAGGTCCAACGCAAAGCTCGCTCCTTAGTTGTCTCCCGGTCGTGTACACAGTAATACACATTCTTAATTAAGCACTCCTGATTTATCATTTCAACTCCCAGATAGTTAATTCCTATATAACTGGTGACCCCGAAGTGTACCCTTTTCCTATCTGAAATAAAGTAGTCAGCAATTCCGACACTTGCATGAATTAATTGGTAGATATTAAAATGTACCACTTGCACTGGAGCTGTTTTGAAAGCTGTGCCGGAAATTTGATGCTATAGCAGCATGAACTTATGTATAGAACACATATTGAATTCGCACATTTGCGTATGTTCTTCTAAAGGCTTTACAAATTGCCATTTTTACATAGGAATAAATTTAAAACTCCAAAGCTTCTCGCGTTTATTATAAAGTGGTTCTATCTATTCGCCGGATACGTAGTAAGATGTCGCGCGGGTACTCTGTCGCACTAAGTGCTTATAGTGCATTCCCTGGTGATGCATATTTCTTCTGTTTTTAGAAAGTACAGTATCTTTTGTGAACAAAGGAGTGTTTTAGTGTTTCGTTTAGGAGAATATACAGCCTTCTGAGTGCTTTGAATTTTTTTGAGTTATTCTAATTTTATGTAAGAAAGTTACATTGAATTACATGTTTTAAGACAGACAGACAGACAGGGTTACTCTCGCACTTATAATAATAATAAAACCTAGCCTAGTCGGTAGTGTCCCTGCCTACGAAGCAGGAGGTCCTGGGTTCGAATCCTGGTCAGGGCATTTATTTGTATGTTTATCACGGATATTTGTTCCTGAGTTATGGATGTTTTCTATGTATTTAAGTATATCCATTATATATACTTTGTTATTTATTTAAACGATTTAATTTCATATCTTTATAAACAAAATTCCGGGTTTAAAATTGGTATTTTTTGCTGACGTTACAAGTGTAGTCTTGTCGAGTTCAACCGTTGCAGATCTTAATAGAAAAGTAAATTTAAAGTAAGTCAAACTATTTGCCTGAAACCATATTTGCTTGAAGCATGTCAAATATGGTTTCAGGCAAATAGTTTGACTTTAAACAGCTCTAAAACGTATGCTATGCTGTTTAAAACCACGGCTAGAAATAAGGAAATGCTCAGTGTACAATTGTACATATAAATGGGGACAACATCCAACCCGTAGATAAAACTAAAATTTTGGGTATCCACCTTGATCAATTTTTAAACTTGAAGCATGAACTTCAGACTATAGAAAACTCTATTAGTTCTGCGTGTTATGCCATTCGTAGCCTCAGGAATGAGTTGACCGTAGAACAACTTAGAATGGTGTACTTCGCTCTTGTAGAGTCAAAGCTCCGTTACAGCATAAAGCTTTGGGGTAACAGCTATAAATATAATCGCGCTTTCGTGGCCCAAAGAAATGCAATTCGTGCTATAGCTAACCTCCCTTCATGGGGATGTTGTAAAGAACACTACACAAGGCTAAAAATACTTACAGTGCCGAGTCTTTACATACTGGTTCTTTTAACGGATGTTGTCAAACATCGCAGTCGTTATGAATCGGAATCTGCCATGGAATTGCGAGAGTCCTCTAGAACTAAGAACTTGACCTCGATAGTAGTCCCGAACTTGGAAGTCGTAGCACATAACGCTAGAGTCCAAGCGGTGAGATTGTTCAACAAGATGCCTAAAGAATTTAAAGTAATAAGATGTCTCGAAACTTTCAGAAAGAAATTGAAACTACATTTATTGGAAAAATGTTGTTATGACATAAGTGATTTTTAATGATTAATATGTTTTGTTTAAAATTTTTAATATTGGACTTTATAATTTAAATTTTTTATTTTATGAGTGCTTTTTTTTTGGATTATTATTACTTTTTTGACATCATTTTTGCACTTAATGTGCACTTAATTAAAATTTGACTAACATATTTGTGTACATTAGATTCCTCTTGTAAATATTGCATGTTTTGTATGTTATTCTATTTTTTATTTATTGTACAGGTATATATATATACTAGGTTGATTTTTAATTGTAAACATTCAGACACAATGTAAAAATTGTTATTGAATAAATACAATACAATACAATACAATACAATACAATACTATATCGTCGCCTAGTACCCATAACACAAGCCTTATTGAGCTTATTGTGGTTGATTTGTGTAAGATTGTCCCATAATATTTATATATTTAATATAAGTAGGAATATTATACATTATCTTTTACTTAATAATAATTTGGGATTAGATTTAGTTAAGACGATTCCAAATATTCTCACTCCCATGTCTCCTTTCTTTTTGAATTTCAAGTCGCTTTAACACCGAAGTCTTATTCCATTTTATTAAACCCCATCTGACTGTACGTCACGTTTCCACCTAAAACGTTCCTCGGAATTCCTTTAGAACAGTCCGCTACATAAAACTTAATAATATAATAACAATTCAGCGAACTGAGACGGTGGGGGAATATATTGGCATAGCTTGGGAATTCTTATTCGAGAAATTACAGAAGAGTTTAAGTCTAACTCAAGTCTTTGAAACTAGAAATTTAGTTTGATTTATGTTCATTTAATGTTGGTTTTCTATTGAAATATTTTTAAATTCAATTTCTTGCTTACCTACAACTTCCATCCCTCATTCATAACTCACATATTCATTTTTAGGGTTCATTAGCTCTCTCCATTGTACCCGTTTTTCCCGATGCGCTTAGCGCACCGCGACGCGACGGCTAATGAAGGAAGGGTTGGCATATAGCTTATCATCTTATGAGTGCGTTCGGGAATATAACATAACATAACATAACATAACTTAACATAACATAACATAACATAAATACTCTTTATTGCACACCTCAAATAATAGACACAAAGTATACACAAGTTACAAACAAAAAGCAGAGGGAAAACAATTGGCGATCTTATCGCTAAAGAGCGATCTCGTCCAGACAACCTTTAAGATGCGACCACACCGCTGCTTAAAATACGGCGACGTTACTGAATCGCAGTGACGCATCGTATCCGTACCGTTTTTATCGCATGCCCTCCACACCGCTGCTTAAATACGGCGACGTTACGGAATCGCAGTGAAGCATCGTATCCGTACCGTTTTTATCACATGCCCTCCACACCGCTGCTCAAAATACGGTTTGGAAGGTTCGCGTCAAAAATATTTCGTATGAGGCACGTCACGGCGTACACGTTGCGTCTGCGTATTTTGAGCAGCGGTGTGGAGAGCATGCAGTAAAGTCGTGACGTTTACGGCACGTCATTGCGATTCCGTACCGTCAGCGTATTTTGAGCAGCGGTGTGGGGGGCATGCGATTAAAACGGTGCGGATACGATGCGTGACTGCGATTCCGTAACGTCGCCGTATTTGAAGCAGCGGTGTGGTCGCACCTTTAACCTTTTTTTTTGGAATACGTGACGTTTTCAAGTACTTCATTTTCAGTTGTTAATAGAGTTTATTCCTAAATTATTTTTAATGGCAGTTAACGTCTTAATGACAACCGACAATGATGTGTACTTTTGATTAAAAACGTCACATATTATCACTTCAGCCAGTGTTTATGGCATGTCTCGAACCTGCATGGATATATGAAGCACGTTGAGTACCCTATCTTATTTTTTAAGGTTCTGTAGCCAAATGGCAAAAAACGGAACCCTTATGGATTCGTCATGTCTGTCTGTCTGTCTGTCCGTCCGTATGTCACAGCCATTTTACTCGGAAACTATACGACGTATCTGAATAAAATTTACACATAAGGTGTATTTTGTATGCCGCTAAGGTTATGGAGTTAAATTTGAAAAAAAAAAAAAATTTTAGGGGGGCGCTCCATAGATGTAGGTAACTAAATTTCAATAAATGTTTTTTAACCAAATATCAACATGTGACACATCAATCGATAGGTCTTTAAAAATAACATTGCGGTTTCTTTGACAATTTTATGATTAAGTGAATGTTTTCTGAAATAATCGCTTCGAAAGTCAGAAAAATTGTGTAGCCCCCCCGGTAACTTTTGGACCGTAAGTCCAAAAAATATGAAAAAGTTTGAGGCGATGTGCCTTATCATATAATTTCTACGAAAATTATATTGAACATTATCGGTTCAGCCATTTTTGAGTTATCTCCAAAAAATTGCTTCCATAGGCATCAGATACGACCTTTTGGTATTAGTTTGGTTTTTATTACATTGAAGGTACGGTATGCGTGGTCCGACACGCACTTGGCCGGTTTTTTAAGAGCGCATGACAGCTAACGTTTTCATCTCTGTACTTGTACTATTTATTACTAATTCTGTGGTTTCATGTCCGATGTTCCCACATCGGTCCCCAGTTGGAACCCTTTTACTAAATAAACTTATGCTATCTTTTGGTCCGTCTATCTGCTAAGGATTTTTTATCTCAAGAATCATTAGAGGTAGACAGCTGTAATTTCCCCAGTTTATTTGTTTTACTGTCACTAGAACTTCAATCTCTTGTCCCTTATTCAGCCTACTCGTCTATTATAGGATATATGCCTACTCTAATCCATGCCATTCATTGTGGAGTCTCTTGATCTATTTTGACGTTGGACCGTTGTTTACAAGATAACTATTATTGCTCCAACGGGCTCTTTAGTGGGGTTGTTTAGCGACATAAAAACGTCGAACCTCAAATTTTGATGCACAATTATAATTTGGCACAGTTGTTTCTTGTCCCTAGACAAGTTGATTAAGATCGGTACCCTGAGGTACCCCCCCCCCCCCTTCTGGCGCCGGGGAGGAGGGGTTAAAATACCACTCCATCCGACTTCATTCAAAAAATTCTAACTCTTCACGTTTAGCTAATAGGTCAAGTTTGGTATCAATTTCGGATAAAACGACCATGTAGAATTCGTTTCTGGCATTAAAAAATGCAATTTACTCAGTAATATTTAAAAAAATATATGAAAATTGAAAATCTCAACTAAATATTTTTTATTCCGGTCATCATAAATATTAATTTGCTAGTTTTTTTCGTACACTAAAAATACAATATTAAAGTATATTTCATGTAAATTAAAAAAAATATAACATTTAAAAAAAATTGCGTCGTGCGTCGTGAAATTATTTTTACCGCCGTCGGCATCCGCGGTCAAAATATCCAAATAACGCACTGTAGATAGGTACCATGTAAACTTGTTATTTATTGAAATCGATTATATATACAGGGTGATTCATGAGACGTGAGCAGGCTTAATACTACGGATTCAGTTAAAAATAAGCTATTGTTTGATATCAGTATTAGTGTGATAAGCGCAAAAAATTTTTTTTAAATAAAAATAAAATGTTTGAAATTATTTACGACACGCATGGTCACTCTACAATTAGAATACTCCGTCGAGTACTGATATTCTCTTGTTTTTCTGTGATATGTGTCAAATTGATGTCTGGTTACTTTTGAAACATCGTATCTCACTTAATTTTTATTTTTTATTTTTCATGATCAAAGTGCTGTCATGATTGTCAAAGAGGTTTTATTTTTATTGATTTGTTTATGTGGGGTGACCATGATTACAGAGAATAAAATTTCTATGAAACAAAAAGGTTAAAAAAAATTGAAAGGCGTTATTGTTTCACTTAAACATGATGGCGGTCGATTCATTATCGTTAACTAAGTGTGTAGGGTTGTTCCTGCTCACGTCTCATGAATCATCCTGTATAACAAAGATAAAAACCGTACCTAAAGGAATGTGGTATTCCGTCCGAAAAGGGACTTTTAGTATAGGATTTGAGTGCGCAATCTCTTTTCCTTGTGCTAAAACTAAAATAAGCCAATTTATAATAAGAATAAAAAACCGTTACTTATTTAAATTTAAGAAATGTAGACTTTTTTTAAAAAGGTAGAAAGATTGGTGCTTATATTTGTATAATAGTATTGCTTAGCGTCAGTCACTTTATATCTTCAATAAGTCGCTTACCTGCCATACAAAATCATCACATATTTTTGGAGTATGCTATTGCTCCATCTTGAAGTAGTTTAAATTCTTGTGTGGCCGGGTTAAAGGCGTTCCGAGCTTCAAAGGCACTTTTCTTACCTCTTCCATTAAATAAGGATACTGTGTCGCATCCAGTGAAGGCATGGAACATGGGCAAGACTGACGCTTTGTCAGGGCCTCATAGAAACAAAATAGAGTTCAGTTTGCGGGATGTATAAACTATAAAATAATGTATGGCTATTATAACAAAATACTCTTACCTAATAGAGTGGCATGCGATAAAATTGTGGTTTTTTCCTGTGCCAATATGAACCTACAATTCCTGTAGTTGAAGTAAGTGACCTATTGAAGAGTTCAAGTTACGACTACATGTTGAAATTTAAACGTTTTTAATTTACTCATATTATTGCAGGCCGAGTCTCTGCTCAACACTAAATGAATGCCGGAAGTACTTCTTCTTCTTCTTCTACCTAGCATTATCCCGGCTATTGCCAGGGTCTGCTTTCCTGCTCGCTTTCCTCCACTTTGCGCGGTCCTGGGCATCTTCTTTTACGAGCCCGTTTTCACTCATGTTGGCCTCCAAGACATTCAGCCAGCGCTTCTTTGGTCTTCCCCGACCACTTCGAGGGCTGTCCAGGGCTAGATCAATGCATATGATTCCTATGTAGTCTGGTGGCCTGCGAGAGATGTGACCGAACCAACGAAGGCGACATTCTTGGAGCTTCTCCGCTACGTCACGAACTGCGAGGCTGCCGCGTATGTACTCATTACGAATGCGATTAGCACGTGTAACGTCGCACATCCACCGCAGCATCTTCATTTCTCTATCGAAAAGCTCCTGAATATGCTTTCCACGAACCGGCCACGTCTCGCTTCCGTATATTAAGACCGGTCGGATGATGCACTTGCACACTAGCCCCTTCAAGTCTTAGCGGAATTCTGCGATCGCAGAGGACTCCTGTGACCTCTCGCTATTTAGACCAAGCTGCGCTGATTCGGGCTCGGATGTCGTGGTCAATGGACCCGGACTCATGCAGTACAGATCCCAGGTACTTAAACTTGTCCGTTTTCACGGCAAGTTTGTTTCCTATTTTGATAGGAACGGGATCAGTACTACCGCAGGCCATGTATTCGGTCTTCGAGACATTTAGCTTTAGACCACCGTTCTCTAGCGATCCCTTCCATAGGTTCACCTTTCGCTCTAGTTCCTGTTTGTCCTCGTCTGTCAGTGCAATGTCATCTGCATACAATGTCATCCGCCGTAACCGCATCAAGCACAACACTAAACAGAAAAGGACTAAGGGCCGAGCCTTGGTGCACGCCAACTGTGATCGGGAAGGGTTTAGTGTCGCCAACAGCGGTCCTCACTAGAGAAACCGAGTTACGGTACATATCCCGGAGAAAGTCAACATAGACTTGTGGCACTTTCTATACCTTTAGTGCCCACCAGATCATCTGATGAGGGATGCAATCGAAAGCCTTTTGCAGGTCAAGAAATGCCATGTAAAGTGGCCTAATGCCGGAAATACTTATTTACGAAAAAAGATCGTCAGCTGGAGAATATACCACCAACAGAAACAGCCCTATATCAGGATTTACTACGCGTAGTGTACATTAAAATAAATGTACCCAGCTACTCGTATGTCTTTGTGGAGGGCATTATAATGAAACACAAAATGTATAATTAAATAAGTAAATTGTAGTTAACTCTCTTATTATTTTTATGCTTTATTTTGCGTTTCTTGTTAAAGTGTGACTGTCCACAATCTGTGAACGACGCTTCCGAAGTTACTTTGGCCATATAATGAGAAGCGAGGACGAAAGTTTGGAAAGATTAATCGTTGTTGGCAATACTGAAGGCAAAAGGTCACGGGGCCGTTCGCCGGCACGATGGACTGACCAAATCAAAGGCGAGGAACGCTCTCAGAAGTTCTAAGATATGGCGAGAGTATGTTCGTGCCAATCGTGCCCGAACAAAACCCACCAAACACGATCATCTGTCATGATGTATGCGACCAAGAAGAAGAATGCGTTTCTTGAGAATACGCGGAAAATATATAATGACTGACGCTAAGCAATACTATTATACAAATATAAGCACCAATCTTATCTTATTTTAGCACAAGGAAAAAGGGTTGCGCACTCAAATCCTATACTAAAAGTCCCTTTTCTGACGGAATGCCACATTCCTTCAGGTACGGTTTTTATCTTTGTTATATAAATAATCGATTTCAATAAATAACAAGTTTACATGGTACCTATCCACAATGTGTTATTTGGATAATTTGACCGCGGATGCTGACGGCGGTAAAAATAATTTCACGACGCACGACGCAATTTTTTTTTAATGCCATTTACTGTTAGTAAAGGTTAACAAATGTGATATTTTTTTGAATGTACATAAAATATGCTTTAATATTGTATTTTTTGTGTATGAAAATAACTAGCAAATTAATATATATGATGACTGGAATATAAAAAATTTAGTTGAGATTTTCGATTTTCTTATGTTTTTTTTTAATATTACTGAGTAAGTTTCATTTTTTAATACCAGAAACGAATTCTACGTGGTCGTTTTATTCGAAATTGATACCAAACTTGACCTATTAGCTAAACATGAACAGTTAGAATTTTTTTAATGAAGCCGGGTGGATTGGTATTTTAACCCCCCCACCCCGGTGCCAGAATGGGGAGTACCTTGGGGTACCGATCTTAATCAGCTTGTCTGGGGACAAGAAACAACTGTGCCAAATTTTATACTTGTGCATCAAAATTTGAGGTTGTGCACTTAACACCCATACAACTACTTGGTTTGCTTTGATTTCTGTGACCTAACCTTTCTAGCACTTTTCCCTGCTTACTGCTACGGTTCAATGGAGCCTGGGGTGAAATTAGTTTACTTTTTGCCACGTATCCCAACTCTTTGTTTGTTTGTTTCATTCATCATCATTTTCATACATATATATATATGTACAGGATGATTCATGAGACGTGAGCAGGAACAACCCTACACACTTAGTTAACGATAATTAATCGGCCGCCATCATGTTTAAGTGAAACAATAACGCCTTTCAATTTTTTAAACCTATTTTGTTTGGTAGAAATATTATTTTCTGTAATCATGGTCATCCTACATAAACAAATCAATAAAGATAAAACCTCTTTAACAATCATGACAGCACTTTGATTATGAAAAAAATAATTGTCAAATTAAGTGAGATACGATGTTTCCAAAGTAACCAGACATCAATTTGACACATATCACAGAAAAACAAGAGAATATCAGTACTCGACGGAGTATTCTAACTGTAGAGTGACCATGCGTGTCGTAAATAATTTTGAACTTTTTATTTTTACTTTAAATTATTTTTTTTGGGCTTATCACACTAATACTGATATCAAACAATAGCTTGTTATTAACTGAATCCGTAGTGTTAAGCCTGCTCACGTCTCATGAATCACCCTGTATATATATATGTGTTCTGCACAATTCCAATTGAAAGTTAATTAAGGGGGGGCACTTGCTATTTACGGTGTTAAGGTAAAATATGAAGACAATGATAAACATTATTCGTCACTACCTAGCTATAATAGGAATGTAAAGCCTGACCAGAAATATATGATCATGCCGCCATGTTGCGGAACTTCATTGGAACTAATTTCTTACACTGGCAATAATTTTAATGACAGGATGATTATGCATGAGTGAGTGCATGATAGGCTGTCACTGTAATTGTGGCGGTTTACTTGAATAATAGTAAAGTGTTAAATATTAAATTATAAACGACAAAAAAATCCCAAAATTATCCATAGTCAAGAGCGAAACATTGTAAATAGTGTATATAATAAACTGCTGTAAATAATACGCTCGGGAAATAAAACTATTTAGCTGTGAAACATTTTCAAGTTAACATGGTTTAAGAGCTGACAGGTAAACAAATCAAGATGTCACCTTACCTTACCATAGTCACCTAATCATACGCTCTATGACTATACTGAACTGTTGCCATATAAATGAGAGTAATCGCGCCCCCTTGACAATGATCATATATTTCTGGTCAGGCTTTAGACGTAATGACTCTAGGTGGTGACGAGCAGTATTTATCAGTCTTAATATTTTACCGTAATAGCTGATTTTGTTTTACGTTATCTTTAACGTTAGGTAGGCTTTAGATAGTCTAGATAAAATGATGGATTTATGACGCACACCACAATGCTCCAAATTGCCTGATAAGATACTATTTATTTACATTAGTGTTGCTGGCTAATCGATGGTTTAAGCTGCAGGAGTAATGCGTTTGTTGTGTTCTAAAAGAGACTGGAATGTGGAATGGGAATGAACTCCCTGCCGAGGTTTTCCCAGTGGGCTACAGTATGAGGTTCTTCAAAAAAGGAGTGTATAGGTTCCTAAAGGGTAGGCAACGCGCATGTAAATCCTCTGGGGTTGCAGGCGTCCATAGGCTACGGTAACTGCTTACCACCAGGCGGGCCGTATGCTTGTTTGCCACCGTCGTGGTATAAAAAAAAAAATAATAAAAAAAAAGACTCAAGCGATTTACCCTCTCACAAAGTTTTGTTTACATCAATTTGAACAACTCACCCGCCTTAACTCATCATCCTAGAGATATGAGTTTTTGTTTACATCAATTTGAACAACTCACCCGCCTAACTCATCATCCTAGAGATATGAGTTATGACGTTTGGCCTGGGTTTTTTGCTACGGCTCAATTTGCGTCGCCTAATCCCATGAATTGGCGTAGGCACTAGTTTTTACGAAAGCGAGTACCATCTTACCTTTTTTTTTTTTTTTTTTTTTTTTTTTTATCTACGACGGTGGCAAACAAGCATACGGCCCGCCTGATGGTAAGCAGCTACCGTAACCTATGGACGCCTGCAACTCCAAAGGAGTCACATGCGCGTTGCCGACCCTTTACAAAAAGGAGGATTCACTGTGTTGACGACTAAAGGAACAAGAAGGTCCCTCATCGTCAACACACTGGGTCCTCTTTGAGCTCTTTGGCAACCTTACTCACCAGCAGGAACACAACACTATGAGTAGGGTCTAGTGCTATTTGGCTGTGGTTTTCTGTAAGGTGGAGGTACTTCCCCAGTCGGGCTCTGCTCCAGATTTAAGCGATGACATTCGCTGAACGTGCCCTACCACACTTAGCGAGATGCCATTCGCAGTGCCCATACCTCTCTTTTTGGCGTAGTTTAAGGACATACCCAGGTCCGGACGTAGTTTAAGGACATACCCCGGGTCCGAAAACATCCATATCCAAATACCTTCCAATCCAAAGGGGAAACTAGGCCTTTTTTTTTCTTTTTTTATTAATACAATCAGTTCGAGTTTTCTCATCATCATCGAATCATCGAATAACGATTGGTAAAATATCAAATGATATTTAGAACCTAAGTTCCGAAAAATACGACCTCCGACCCGAGACTGCTGGATTGAAAGTCGAACGTTTTACCACCAGGATACAGAGCTTCCTTACTCGCTTGACTATTTCTTCTAAATATCTACCTAACTAAAACCGCACCAGGCCACAAAATTTCGTCATATAAAGCTGTAGTACCACGATCCCGACTATCGGGTCGTCCGGTCTGGGAACGAAATCATAAAATACCCGATAGTCGGGTTTTCGGCACTGAATGTGTTAAAAAAGACATTTCCAATGTCAAAACTTCTCTGAAGTAAAAACTCCCGTGACTTATATATAAGTGTCAAAGTGAATTACCTACTCATGTTTTATTAATGAGTCATCTTTGCGTCGCGCGACTGTCAGATAACTTAAATACTCTCGAAAAAGCTGTAAGAGTCCTTCTATGCTAAATCTGCAATGACTTACAACTCAATATAGCTACCGTAAGAATCATTTATATTTTGGACGTTTTGCCGGCTCCCCATACATTTTTAGAGGTACGGGTACTCGCAATAACTTATTATTTCTTTATGACTATCACTACAAAGTATAAAACAAAATCGCTTTCCGCTGTCTGTCCCTATGTATGCTTAGATCTTTAAAACTACGCAACGTATTTTGATGCCGTTTTTTAGGGTTCCGTAGTCAACTAGGAACCCTTATAGTTTCGCCATGTCTGCCCGTCCGTCCGTCCGTCCGTCCGCGGATAATCTCAGTGACCGTTAGCACTAGAAAGCTGAAATTTGGTACTAATATGTATATCAATCACGCCGACAAAGTGGTAAAATAAAAAGTGGATTTTTTTATTTTATTAGGGTACCTTTCCTATACGTAAAGCGGGGAGTGATTTTTTTTTTCATTTCAACCCTAACGTGTGATATATTGTTGGATAAGTATTTAAAAATGAATAGGGGTTTACTAAAATCATTTTTCGATAATGTAAATATTTTCGGAAATAATCGCTCCAGAAGTAAAAAACTATGCGTCCCCCCCCCTCTAACTTTTGAACCATAAGTTTTAAAAATATGAAAAAAACTCAAAAGTAGAACTTTATAAAAACTTTCTAGAAAAATTATTTTGAACTTGATAGGATGAATAGTTTTTGAAAAAAAATTACAAAATTATTTCTGAACTAAGTTTGTAATTTAACCGTACAAGCAGGTGTTTATTGTACCTGTAATTTCTACAAAATTACAATGAAATGACGTGCTTTCAAATAAAGTAAAAACGGTGAAAATCGGTTCACGCAATAAAGAATTATTCCATAAAAATCATCTTCCATACTTTAAGCTCGCGCGCAATAGTTTACTTAATTTGCCGATAGATGTCGCTGTACGTGGAACTCTCATATCATATCCTACATGGCGGTGTTATTAACTCTTAAGTGGGGACACTTACTGTGACGGACGGAAAACTACGGAACCCTACACTGAGCGTGGCCCGACACGCTCTTGGCCGGTTTTTTAATAGATAGAGTGATTCAAGAGAAAGGTTTATATGTATAATACATGCAAAATAGAGTAAAGAAACACTGATAATTTTAGAGGTTTCTAATGTAATGTCGTAAATAAACAAATTTTTTGCGCTTACATTGCAAACGCTGGCTGAACCCTACGAGATAGATCAAAAGAATGATGAAGTAAAAAACCCTACAAAAAATAACCGCGATCGTATATGTCTATCTCTTAGGGATAACCCACAATAACCATTTTTTATCCTGTGCGAAGCCGGGGAGGGTCGCTAGTGTTTTTATATAATAGCAACAACATTTAACTGCATTACAGAAGATCCAATGCGCTAATAAATACCTAGTTACATTTCTACAGTTTATTATCTCCAATGTACCAATACATTAGTAGTTTTTATACTTCGCTGTGAACGTTATCATCGCTATCGTCATGATATAATGGTGCGCATGTCCATGTACAGTCAACCAATTTGATTCCTAGGCCACTCTAGAACCGTGTCACAATAGCTAGTTTGGTAGCGAATAGGTTACGTTTATACGTATCCACGGGCAACTGTCATTACGACAAGGTTCTACAGTGGCCTAGGAATCAAATTGGTTGACCGTACATATTTATGTTCACGTCCGGCAAGCAACATATAGGTATCTCATAGAATGAGACCGTCCATGTGAACCTCGTGAACTCTCCATCATTTTTATCTGGACGAAAATGTTGAAATCCACGGCAAATTATAAACGCGACCATTAGTTATCGTAAGAAATAACTACCTACAAACATTAACACAGGCGATTTATTTGATGACGTACACCTTCCCACTTAAGCCGAGCATTTTCCAGTTTATCTCCAGGAAGAATTAAAGGAAACATCACGTAGGTTTGTTTGCTTTTAATTAAAAAACGCCCGAGGGGACGATGTAAACAGTTTTCATTAATGCTTTCAGCTTCAAGGAAAACATTTTATGGTGTAGTTTTGTAAAATAATTCCTACTTAAAAAACCGGCCAAGTGCGAGTCGGACTCGTGCACCGAGGGTTCCGTACAAACCTGTAGTTATATAGGGGTAGTAACTTTAAAATTATTAAAAATATTTTTATTACATGATGTAACTAAAATTTTACGGTTTCCGCAAAATTTCCTTTATCTGTGCTATAAGACGTTGCTTCGTACCAAATTTCAAGAAGTAGGTTTTGATTCCATTGCGAGTTTCGAAAATTTGCGGCATAAACGGCTGCATCTTTTTATTGCGTTGGCTTAGAAGTTTGATTTTATCACAGCTCCAAGGGACAGTAGACCTGAGTATCCATATCCATACTTCCATACTAATATTATAAATGGGAAAGTGTATATGTGTGTTTGTTTGTTTGTTGTCCGTCTTTCACGGCAAAACGGGGCGACGAATGGACGTGATTTTTTAAGTGGAGATAGTTGAAGGGATGGAGAGTGACATAGGCTACTTTTTGTCTCTTTCTAACCCCCCACTTCCCTAAAATGGGGGGTGGAAGTTTGTATGGTTCGTTACCCCGAATTTAACGCGAGCGAAGCCGTGGGCAAAAGCTAGTTTGATATAAATTTCAGCTTGATACCTCCACGCGTTCCTGACAAAAAGGGTCTTGACAGACGGACGAACGGACAACAAAGTCATCCTATAAGGGTTCCGTACCTCGAAAGGAAAAAACGGAACTTGCAAAGATTGCTACAGTAACAGTTATTTTGATTGTGAGACATTATTATTGGTGATGAATTAATGGAATTTGATTGGTTAAGGCTTATCAACTCCTCTACGAGTAAGAATAATAATTCTACGCATGCGACAAAAAATATTAAATTTGGCATTCAGATATCATATACTTTGATTCTTTCAAGAGTCTTCAAGATTTTTTTTTATATACGAGTTTTTTTAAATGCAAGTCGACCAATATAGCTACGGCATTGAATACCTACACCGAAGGCAAATAATCAAAATTAATCAAAGCAACTACGAAATGTTACCCATACTGATTGTGCCAAGCAAGGTCATGCGTGTAACCTTTTAATTGCTCTTGAACTTGTCAAAGCTGCCCCATTTCAAGCATGTCTCTTGAGAGCATTAACACCTTTTATCCCTGTGAATAAAGCCCAATTTAGCGTAGCAACATGCTCGCCGCAGGGGATCCCTACGAAGCGTGATTAATCTAGTTTTACCAACACTGAGGCTGAATACAAATCATGTACTTGTAAATCACTGACACAATGAACTGAGAAACGCTATATTGAAACAATACGAGAATTAATAACTTATGTTGTAAATAGGACTTACACTGATACTTGTATTTATGTTTATATCACATTTCTCTTCTTAAGTATCTAAATAAAGTATGATAAGTATATGAGAGTACTTCTTTAGATCTATTTCTGTTTCCTGAAAAATACTTACGCTTGATTTTGACAAATCTTTTGTATCGTCTAGCACCTTTAAAATACAGACCTCAGGGTCATGGAAATATGTACATATATTACTTAATTTATGTACTAAATTTTCATACACCCATATCATACCCTTCTGTACTGAAATAGTAAACACCAGTCGCATTACCAGGGTTCCAGAAACCAGCAAGAGTGACATCATCGGCTGAACACTCATTCTTCGTAAACGCCTTATACGAATCGCACTTCGATGCTATGAATAAGTCAGGGTGCTTCACCGTGGCAGTCCATATTGTAACGCAAGCTTTATGACTGCATTTAGCTGCTTTCGAGGAGTCGAAGATACCTGGTATTAATGGTGTCCCACAGTTTGGTTGGAACTCACCTCTTTTGTTTAAAAAGAAGTCTATGTCGGCCAGAACGCTTGAAGATCCTAAGCCACCAGCATTGCAATGGTATACCTCGACATATTCAGCTACTCCGGATCGGACTTGGTCTTCAATCATGCTGTTGGAAAAACAAGGTCCAGCAGGATCTAAGGCGGTTATCCTCCATAGCTTTGTTCCGGTTAAATCAATGAATGTCTGACCTGTGTATCCAAGCATCTGTCCACCTAAACTATGTCCTATACAATGCATGCTCTGCGCTGATATGCCTCCTCTTTTCCATCCAGCTAGCATTTCGCCTAGCGCTTTTCCTATATAATAGACATATTGAACTGATCTTTCATATCCTTTTAAATAGCCAGGTTTATCATTGGTGTAAGGAGAATGGTCGAGAATGATGAGGTAGCTATTAGGGAAGTCCCTGAATGTGTCTCTGACGCGTTGTTCAGTGTTCTTGTTGATGTTTGACTTGTAGCCAGGTACAAAGATGATAAAGCGTCTCATGACATCGAGACTTGGTATGCTGAGGATGCCATTTGCTGCTTCGGCGATGGGGAACGCGACAACGTAGTCTTTGCTGAAGTCGTAGAAATAAACGTTTACTAAGCTGACGTCGAGATTGGTGTCTTTATCGTGGTCGCCTGTGGACAGATTGATTTGTGGCAATAATGTCTTAGGCTAGAAGCTTTTGTTTTACTTTTGCTTACTGTCTGTACAGATTTTATATTGTTTTAAAGTGGTATTTTTAATTGAGCGAAGTGATTTGACAGCAGCTTATAACTTTGCAAACCAGAAGACAGGAACTGTCAGATTACTCAATTAAAAATACTACTTTAGGTGTGCAATAATGCAGTAAAGAATAATTTTATTTAAAACCAAGAAAATAAAATTGTGCATACCTAAAAGTATAGCTGAAGTGTTGATTTTCAGCGGATTAACACAAACACCCTTATTTATTAAGGTTTTACTAGTCTTATTTAGTTATTGTAACACTAAAAGTAAAATAAGGACAAACGATTACGGGTTAAATGAGGCTTGTAAGATGTTTATGAATAAGCGAATTTGTGTCCAGTGACAACTTTACCTAAAACAATTGCGGAAAGATAAGTATCGTGGTTTATATGCGAACCAATGAATCTATGACACTTTTCTGTTCGCACAGATTGTAAAATACTTACATTTGATATATTTTGAATATAGTGCGTGTTGAAATGGCCCATACTTTTCCAAATCACCTCTGCCCCATGCATTTGTATCACTAACATAGTCCACCAACAAAAACACACACAAAACGAATATTTTCATCTTCAGTTATCTAGTTCCAACTGAATACTGAACAATGAGATCAACAACTGAGAGAACAGAGAGCTAAGATAGTAAACGGACGCGCCTCATAACATAAGTAAGATAACGAATGTACTCGTATACGTAAGGCCGGTCGCACATTGGATACGAATTCAGTTCGTACAGAAATGTTAGGCACCGCGGGGGTTCCGCAGGGGGCAGAGAGGACCTTTTATAGTTAGTTGTACAAGTTAGTTTTTAATTTAGTTTTTACCTATTTGACAAGTATAATTTAAGGATTTTCAATATAATTCTTGCTTGTTTTCTGTATATATATTGCAGTAAAACACTTCGTGAATTGCATTAACACGTTTAATTTTGCAGATTAAGTAAATTATTTAAAATTAGCAACAATAATCAGATTAATATTTAAAATTAGCACTTCACATAAAGATGAAGATAACGATATCGATAAAGGTATTTCACATTCAATAATTTTCTTAGTATCGTAGACCCGAATAGAATGTAATTAAATTACAATAATCAGAATATTTAAAATTAGCACTTCACATAAAAATTACGATAACGGTATCTATATAAAGATATTTCTCATTCAATAATTTCCTTAGTGGTTAGAATGTAATTAAATTACAATCATCAGAATATTTAAAATTAGCACTTCACATAAAAATGACGATAACGATATCGATATAAAGATATTTAACATTCAATAGTTACCTTAGTATCGTAAACGTCTACTTTCCGCACAAAAGGAAAATAAAAAGAGGGAGTACTAGCAAAACTAGTAAGTACAAATAAAGACTCGGCTGGTAATTTGGCTGCGGGAAAATAATGGATTAATGAGGCGGTTGATATGGATGGTGACAGATGATTCGCTGGCTGAAAGTAGCCTAAATTCAAGAGCCAGGTCTTTGTACGCCCGTCAAATGAGGCAATTAGAATTTTGGGAAGATTTTGGCAAAACAACAAAAAAAAGCTATTATGGCACAAAAACACTGGATACAAAAAGGGAATCGGATTTATAACGTTTAAAAAAAAATTTAATAAAATGATATTCTTGAAAGTCAGGAAATGGTCAAAACTCAAACTGAATTTAAATAAAGTTCGTGGGCAGGCGCCCCCTTTGCTTTAGGCGGACCGGATTTTGTACAGGACAATTTGCAGATAATTCCTGTTTTTTTCTTCAAAAATCTCTCAGTCGATCTGACACTTCCAATCAAAACAAACTCTTTCTTTTCATGACAATCTGGAATACCTCAAAAATTCATATTCAAAATTAGCGCGAATATCATCTCAATTTTATAACTGCCAGTCGTGTATTACAAAATGCGGACTGATATAAACGCCATCTACCCGTAATGCCGTGAATCACAATGTACGCTTTTTTATATATCAACCGCGACCTAGCCTTAGACCTTCCTTAGACACGGAAGTTCTAAAGAACGTCGACAGATGTCGTACGATAAACGTAGCGTCATGCATATATATATATATATATATATATATATATAATTAATTAATTTTGATCATAGTGGGCCACTTTTGGGGGTAAATTAGAAAATAAAAGTTTGCTAGTGAGTTTTTCTTGGATAACGTCAAAAATACTTATTGCAAGATATAGTTTTATCTTGCGTAAAGTAGTTTTGAAGACCAAGAAAGAACATTAAGGAAATACTTTTTTTCAGGAAAAGTAATAACAAGTCTCGCATGAGCGGGCTTTAGAAAAAATACCTTGTCAACTTTGTGTCATATACAGAACCCTCGGGGCGCGAGTTCCTCTCGCACTTGGCCGGTTTTATTTTCATTTCAATATTTTTTTAAACAAGTTTATTGATTTTTAGTTCTATTTGACAACGCTAACACATGGTTAACACTACATACAATCTAACATCTATGTAATGACTCACAATACCTTTCCGTGAGATGACGCCGTTCAAAAACAATCATCCAATGAAAACCTTTCAGGCTAAAACAGCTTAAGTCCATAGAAAACTGATTGACTATAAGTCTCTTTTTACCGCGATCTGCTCTGAGTAACCTTGTTGTCTGTCATAACTATAGCTACCTCATTAGATACTTAGTGTCACCTGCTTGTTTACTGTGAACGAAGGGTGAGTTGGGGTAAGAATTAGACCGGCCTAGTTTTCAACAATTTTAATATTAATATCCATGAAAATAAAATACAAAAAATACTTCTTTTTCAGGAAAAAAATAACAAATCTCGCATGAGCCTTACGAAAAATCATTGTCAATTTTGTGTCATATACGAAACCCTCGGGGCTCGATTTTCTCTCGCACATGGCCGGTTTTATAGGTGGAGTTGGGGTAAGAATTAGACCGGACTAGTTTCCAATTTTATAGTCAGTAAGGTTCACTATTTGACGAAAATATACGAACCGGAATTGACGACAGGCGAATTTTGCATCATGATTGTGTCCACGCAATCGTCATGCAATCGTCACGCGAGCTGCAATACAGTTTCGATCACGGATGAAAGATCTAAATTAATGTTTGTACTTTTCTCTTTCAATTAACAATGTACGGTCACGAACCCGGATTGTTGAGCTACTTGCTATCGTTCATTGATTTAGCCGGTTTATAAATGCCATTCCATTCCAGCCATTCATGACACGGCTAAATTACGAACAATGGCAAGCGGCTCAACAATCCGGGATCGTGAGTGTAGGTACATGACGTGCAGACATGGACAGTGACCCTAATGGTGCTGCCACACTAGCTGTTTTAAAAGTTATATAGCATAGTGTAACAAGGATAAGGCTAAGTAGAACTATGTTGTTAAAGAAAGATAGGTTGCTGTTATATAACATTTATAACAGCTAGTGTGGAAGCACCATTAGTCTCTACTCTACCGTTTATTTTATTATGTCACTCATTCCGGGGTTTCCCGGAAAGTTAATATTTGTTTTATGTAAGTACGAACTATGCCTAAATATTTATCATTATACATGACATGAATGTGTTTTTACTTATAAGAGTTATAAGTCTTTAAAATCTGAATTTGAACTTTTTCGTCCGGGAAAGAGATGACCTAGGGTAAGACCAGATTACATTCCAAAATTAACCTTGTTCATATCGCCGTATGGTAGGAATTCGAAACCGCCCTTGTATAAAGGTTGTCTCAATGTTTTATAATAATCCAAAACACACAACCTGTCGCTTAAAATGTATGGGACTGTGTGTAATATGGAATGCATTATTTTCTCTCTCTATTAAATGCAGACTATTTAATAGTTTTCTACCTCTAGATAATGGAATTATCCGATATTGCTTCATCCGGTCTTACCCCAACATACTTAACTAGGAATATACCTAAGTGGCCATTGGTAGACCTTATTCTCTTTGCATTTAGTTTTCAAAGTGGTAAATTGTGTCAAAGATGGTATACCTAATAATGGAATGCAATGTATAAATTGCAAATTATGAACATCGCGTTTGTGCTTATCACAAACGCGATATTGCTTTAAACAAATGACAACAGTAGAATAGAACAGTCAGCCGCAGACGAAGCTAATATGACCAAGTGTTCAAAATGATCTTCACACGTTCCTATTCTCTTAAAAATATCTCGGGACCCACATACGTCCTTAAGCTACGCTCAAAAGAGAGGTATGGGCACTGCGAATGTCATCTCGCTAAGTAGCGCACAACGAATGTCATCTCCTTCAAATCTGGAGCAGAGACCGACTGGGAGGGGAAGTACCTCCACTTTACAGAAAACCACAACCAAATAGCACTAGACTCTACTCATAGTATTGTGTTCCTGTCGGTGAGTAAGGTTTCCAGAGAGCTCAAAGAGGATGCAGTGTTTTGACGACGGGAGATCATCTTGTCCCATTACCCATCTACACTGAATCCTCCTTGGGGATCAATGTTACTCTGCGTCCGTAGGAAACACCTTAGACAACCCAACACGTGATTCCTGGGTGGTGCTAAAAGAGTAACAAACTTGGCAGCTGCACTGTCCCATCTGGACTTCGCAGCACTCGCTGGATTTTCTTCATCATCTACTTTCCCACTATTACTACCCGAGAGAGGAAATGCATATCTATATCCAGTGGCATCTAGCTATCATAGCAAAGAGTCAGCAACGCATGTGACACCTATGGAGCTGCAGGCGTCCACAAGATACGGTAGCTGGTTACTATCATACTTCATCATCATACCTCATGCTTGCTTGCCGCCGTCATTGTATAAAAACATTAGAAACAAAAGTCAATTACATAGTTACTCAAAGTTCAAATTGATATTCTTTACAACGAAACAAACTCTCAATCTTCACAAGTGTCTTTTTGTCTCAATAACAAGTTGGTAGACGTCTAAATAACAAAGTAGTCCAGTTCACGAGTTGTTAGGATAGTTCGAGAATCCTGACAGCACATCGTTACGATAGGGATGCGCTACTTATAATATCGAATACCTGATATCAATTTACGAAATAAAATTACTAAAACAATATTGAATCAGGAGTATTGTAAGTATCATGCATTTATTAAAATTATTTATTCACGTCACTCACTCACGTCATTGAAGTCGATTTTCGAGCAGCCGTCGCGTCTCACGAGCGGCCTGCCGTTGCGGAAGGCCGCTCGTGAGAATGATCATCGTAAATTAATCGAAACAACTTTATAAATATTTTTAATATGTTAGTCTCACGAAAGATTTATATTTAGTTATTTATTTATTTTTTTAATCTCATTAGTCTTACTTATATTCCGGAAAGTTTTCAATGGTTTCTTAATGGCCTACGGTTATCACACTTAACACACTAGCAATGTTGGCATATTCTATCAGGACTACAGTAGAGTATAGCAAGTCACCATTTTTAGGGTTCCGTACCTCGAAAGGAAAAAACAGAACCCTTATAGGATCACTTTGTTGTCCGTCCGTCCGTCCGTCTGCCAAGACCTTTTTCTCAGGAACGCGTGGAGGTATCAAGCTGAAACTTATATAAAATACTCAGGATCTACTGTCCCTTGGAGCTGTGAAAAAATCAAACTTCTATGCCAACGCAATCAAAAGATACAGCCGTTTATGCCGCAAATTTTCGAAACTCGCAAGGGAATCAAAACCTACAGGGTACTTCCCGTGAACTCAGAATCTTGAAATTTGGTACGAAGCAACGTTTTATAGCACAGATAGAGGAAAAGTTGTGAAAACCGTATTTTTTTGTTACATCATATAATAAATATATTTTTAATAATTTTAAAGTTACTACCCCTATATACCTAGAGGTTTGTACGGAACCCTCGGTGCGCGAGTCCGACTCGCACTTGGCCGGTTTTTTTTCAAACCTTTCGTGTTTTCTGGTTTGGTCCTATTATGAAATGGCTAACGGTTGAAAAACGACATACATTTAAGAGTATTAATAGCTCTTACATTATTTCGAACTTCGCTATGACAGTTTGAAGGATTCCCAGAAGTTTTAATGAGTATCGCATTTCATTATAGTTACCTGTGGTTGTGAGAGCGTGTATCGTATTTCTGTTAAAATAAGGTGTAGTTTTGAATGGCTGATTTGGAATACTGAAGGATATGTGAAAGTTTCAAGATCGGGTGTTTCGCGTGCATGAGTAGGTGTAATTAATGCCTCAAATGAAGAGTAGGTACCGAATAAAACTTAAAGTAATTTATTCAATAAGTCAACAAAATACACTACCTATAAATAAAATAACTTAAGACTAGCCTTACTAGAATAACTAGACTTATCTAGTCATAAAACCCCCTCGAGTTGTCCCCAGCGCAAAAGTTCCCATCACGCTAGCCGCGTTACCACGTTGAATGGCGATAGACAACCTTTGCACCAGGTACGAACCCGCGCGGGTGTATAAAATGGATAAATAAATAATTTTAAACAAAAAAGAACTGACTTCACTAAGCATCCACCTTTCCACCAAATGCTCGATCTGCTGTAAAAAATACTCAAATCACCATAGGTGTGCCTATAATAGTTGAAGAGTTCCCTCGATTTCTCCAGGATCCCATCATCAGATCCTGACATGGTTACAATGGGACCAACTGTGAAGTATACTCTTTCAAACAAAAAAAGAATTTTCCAAATCGGTCCAGCCGTCTTCGAATAATCGGTGAACATACATAAAAAAAAAAAATTGCAAAAACAAAGATCCTGACGAATTGATAACCTCCTCCTTCGAAATCTTGAAGTCGGTTGATAAATTATCTCCATTGGAAAAAAGGCATTCTAAAAATTTGTATTTAGATATCAGTTTCCTCTTTCAGGCAAAATTAAGCTCATGTCACATACTGCTTTTATATTTGGAGGAGCACACAACAGGGGCCGTATGCTAACTTTAAAACACGTATAGAAACAATCCTATTCAATACAACTCCAACGCATTAACTACGCAATACTGCGACCGCCTAAACGTCTGAATAAGAAATACCAGGGGCCGTATTCTAACTTTAAAACACGTTTAGAGACGATCCTATTCAATACAACTCCAACGCATTAATTACAAAATACAGCGAGCGCCTAAACGTCTGAATCAGAAATACCAGGGGCCGTATTCTAACTTTAAAATACGTACAGACACGATCGAACTTCAATACAACTCCAACGCATTAACTACGCACTACAGCGAGCGCCTAACTTTAAAACACGTTTAGAGACGATCTTATTCAATACAACTCCAACGCATTAACTACGCAATACGGCGAGCGCCTAACTTTAAAACACGTTTAGAGACGATCCTATCTAGACACACGGCAGTGTGTCCGCCAAGTTCGAGCAAAAAAAAGCGACACACCGGCCGTGGGTTATATTACACGAACCATTTCGGGCCAATTTCGACCACCCTATAACTCCAAACATATTTTATCTACGCATATGAAATTTCGAGTGTCTGTTGACATCCCCTTAATTGTCTAGAATACAAAATTTCATTATTCTACCTATAGCAGTTCTTGAGATATTGACGTCAGAAAATCGCTATTTTTACTATACACTCACTCACTGACTCATCAAAAACCTAGACCACTTCCAATGGTCGTACTGACTTGAAATTTGGCATGGAGATAGGTCTTAAGGTCAAAGTAAAGGGAAAAATCTGAAAACGGCCAAGTGTGAGTCAGTTTTAAAAATAGCGAAGGTGTAACTTTGTCTTCTTCCAATGGTCTTCCAATCTTCCAATGGTCGTACCGACCTGAAATTTGGCTCGAAGGTTTGTCTTTAGGTCGAAATAAAGTAAAAATCTGAAAACGGCCAAGTATGAGTCAGTTTCGAAAACAACGAATGTGTAATTTTGTTCTACTATAAGTAGGTATGGAGTGGAAATGAGATAAGACTTATTTAAATTTAGATACATACCAATTTCAGACAATACATGTTTGTCTTAAAGACAAGAACAATAAAATTGTTCACCACTCTGTGTGTGTCTGTTGCGGGAACCGAACCCACGATTTACGAAGTGCAAAGCAGGTCACTAGGTACACTAGGTGCGCTAAATCAGTCAAACAAAAATGAAAAGACTATTTTTTCTCGCATAGTCTAAATAATTTCTAATTTTACAACTAATAAAATCGCAGATTCAAGAACATGGAAATCATATATACTCTAAGATGGAATTATATATACTACTGCCCATCTCACCCTCCGATACGCCACGGGATGAGATGGGATGGTGCACTTCTAGGGCTACATAATAGGCCACCAATTATAATACCTACTGGCAGGTAGGTATTACCAAGTTATTAATTATCTATGTAGGTAGCGTACTTACAAACAGAATAAAGTACGTTATTGATGTATGTAATTATATGTAAGTACATTTTATAGGTGTAGGGAGCCAGTTTATTTGTAAAAATTACCTATAAATAAATAGTAAAATAGAATTAGACGCTTAGTATAAAGGGTATAGTATAAAGTACATACCTAAGTGGAATGAGACATTTCCTAAAGCAAAAGTGATAAAAAAATAATAAAGAACCTACACCTAACAAAAATAAATGAAATCCCATCAAAAACATAAATGTGAAAGGCTGCCAAGTTCGATACTATGGGAATGCTTCGCCTATAAAAGAAGTGAGATCTGAATAAGTACCAAGTTCCATAAAAATACCTCAAATCATAAATAGTTATAGGAATGCACACTTGATTTCCAGCAGTTTTTAAGGTACATTTTGAATAAGTATCACGTTACATAGAAATACCTAAAATTATAATAGTCAGAGAAACGCACACCGGTTTTTTAGCAGTTTCCTGATAACATTTATTATTTTCAGTACTTTTTAATGATGTAACTTGGCAAGTTTTAATAGAAAATTATATACTTGACACATTGCAGTCCAAAGGTCTATTCATTGCATTGAAAAGGTGTGTGGTGTGTGAAAACTCCAACTCATTAACTACGCAATACAGCGAGCGCCTAACTTTAAAACACGTTTAGAGACGATCCTATTCAATATAACTCCAACGCATTAACTACGCAATACAGCGAGCGCCTAACTTTAAAACACGTTTAGAGACGATCCTATTCAATATAACTCCAACGCTTTAACTAAGCAATACAGCGAGCGCCTAACTTTAAAACACGTTTAGAGACGATCCTATTCAATACAACTCCAACGCTTTAACTACGCAATACAGCGAGCGCCTAACTTTAAAACTCGTTTAGAGACGATCCTATTCAATATAACTCCAACGCTTTAACTACGCAATACAGCGAGCGCCTAACTTTAAAACACGTTTAGAGACGATCCTATTCAATATAACTCCAACGCTTTAACTACGCAATACAGCGAGCGCCTAACTTTAAAACACGTTTAGAGACGATCCTATTCAATACAACTCCAACGCTTTAACTACGCAATACAGCGAGCGCCTAACTTTAAAACACGTTTAGAGACGATCCTATTCAATACAACTCCAACGATTTAACTACGCAATACAGCGAGCGCCTAACTTTAAAACACGTTTAGAGACGATCCTATTCAATATAACTCCAACGCTTTAACTACGCAATACAGCGAGCGCCTAACTTTAAAACACGTTTAGAGACGATCCTATTCAATACAACTCCAACGCTTTAACTACGCAATACAGCGAGCGCCTAACTTTAAAACACGTTTAGAGACGATCCTATTCAATACAACTCCAACGCATTAACTACAAAATACAGCGAGCGCCTAAACGTCTGAATAAAAAATGACAGAATTTGCTTGTAAAATTATTCTGATGTAACTTCAATATTGGATAACCATTTGTTGTGTGTTGGAGTTATGTTTGAAAAAGATTGTATTTTTAATGTATTTTTAAGTTAGAATACGGCACCAGGTGCTCTTTTGTAGGAAATATAACCTTCTATGCGTAGTAGGGTAGTTATGCCGGTTTCCACCAGACTACTCTGACGAAAATATCATACTAATCCTATCCTAAGGGATCCTCTTGGTTTAAGCACTCGTAGTTGGGGTATCTAACGTATGCGGAATGAAATCTGGACAAAGTTTTGAAAGACGTAAAAAGTAAGTAAAGAAATAAACTCAAATTTTATATAAATGCCAATTGAAAGCTTATACATCTATTAAATTAATCCCGTAATTTTCATGGGCATTGTATTCTTTATCTTAAAATTATGGTTAATCGAGGAGAACAACGTCGCGAAACAGTATGTAATTTCTACAGTATTCATTCCCTATGGCTGAAAGCGAAGACCGTGGAAAATTTTGTGGAAATGGGAAAGAGCTAAAGAGTTATTTATAATATTTTTGCGTTCTTTTTCTTTACAAATATTGCCACAAGAAAGCCTGGTTCAGGAAAACATTCCAGCATTAGCCAGTTTGCTTAGAGAGATCGATTAAAGAAAATGACGGCCCGCTGAGTCACAAAATCTTACAGAGAACTCAGGAAGGCATTCAAAGGTGGCAGTAAAACTGTTTTAAAATATCTTGAAGACATGGGCATCAGTTAACAATAAAGAAAAGTTACGCCCATCGTCTCCAAAAATAAAATAAAAATAACTGAAAAACAGGTATATAAATAACAGGTGTTTTTGCATTTTTGGATTTTTTGAATTACTAATAATATGTTGTTTAAAATGTAAATTCGTGGCAAGGTAACTATTATTTTGTGAATACCAATAATCTTACGGACAAGAATATGAAAAATGTCGAGTATACGAAGGTTCCTTAAAAAGTTATCCGATGGAAGATAAATTTAGATCTTAAAAAATCCTTACATTGTTGTTGTCGACAGCGATGGACATAAAGTACCACAACTTTCGTTTGAAATCTCGCATTGGAGTAAACTTACTCTGGCATTTAACGTGATTAAATACATTATTAAAAACCATGAAAGATTATAAAAATAACTATGTTATATTTATTTTATATGAAATTGAATTTTGTCCAGATTTCATTCCGCATACGTTAAACGCGCGTATAGCTCCGAAAGATAAAACTTGCTTTTCTGCGAGAGGTTCTTACAGCTTTGCCGCCTCCACCACTTGTCGGGGTGGCAGGAAGAATACTGCTTGATATCTTTTATAATTAAATATAATTTTTTTTTTAAGACTGCGTCGACCGTCCAGTGGCGCCCTCATTGGGGGGATATTTCCTAATAAACTAATCAATTTCTGTATAATCCATCATGTTCAGTTGTAGTCCTACTAATTCCGCAACTTATGATCTATGTGATACAGTTTTATATTACTTACTTTTGGCTTCATCACCTAAACGGAAAAAAGTGTCCACCACTTTCCGTTTAGGTAATGAAGCAATAAATACACAAAATGAAACTATGTGACAAAGATCAAGAGTTCGTAATCAGTAGGACTACAACTTATGCATAAATTGATTCGTTTAATAGGAAATACAATCGCCCCAATGAAGGCGCCACTGGACGGTCGACACAGTCTTAATCAACGAATTACAGCATCTCTACTAACTGTTTTAGCTGTCCCTTCCCAAATCTTTCTTTGAAAGAATCTCCATCGTCTGACATAGAACGTGGGAATTCCTAATTTAAAATAACACCGTGTCAGACAGAGTTCGAGGAGAGAGGTTGTAAATGTAGATTGTTAAATTATTCTGTGTTGTGACCTTAACTACGGAGGCTTCTAATTATTTAAATCTATAATAATAAGTAAACCTTAGAGTGATCGTCACAGTCCCTTCGCTTAATTATAAAAATTATACAACTCATTTAGATCATAAGAGGCAACTGCGTTTACCGTATACCATCAAACTAGAACTACCTACTAGAAGTACCTTAATTTTTTTGATACCACTACGGTGGCTAACAAGCGTACGGCTAAACATCTACCATAGTCTATATGGACACCTGCAACGCCAGAGGTGTCACATGCGCGTTGCCAACTCTTTAATATAAAGGAGGACTGTGTACGGCTAAAGGAACAACATTTTAAAGAGTTAGTGACCTACCGTGACCCATTCTTATTGGGTTGTATTTAGTCTTAGGGCTTACGGCGATATTTACATCGGAAGCTGCATTTTGTGCAGAAAGCAAGCCGCTTTTAAAATGTTGTTTTTTGTAAACGCGCTTTTTGTAATGCGTATAGTTCAAAAACTATTGGACGGATCGTCAAGCATTTTGTTTTATTTTGTAAATAATATTATTAGGTTTTATTTAATTTAAAAAATATGTGACCATATCATAGGATATTTAGTTGTTATTTTTGCTAGAACGAAAAAAAATATAGGAAAATTTACACAATTTTCTTAATATTCGGCCGCCATCTTTAATTTATTAAATTGTATGTTTTTTCTGATTAGAGGTTTCAATACGAATTGATTGACACCCCAATCACTAAAATCAGTGCAGCCGTTTTGAGTCTATCATTTTTTTAAATTACGTGGCCGCCATTTTGGAAAAGGTCCGCCATCTTGAATTCCAGTGAATGAAATTTTCATTTCCTCGAATGAAATCATTCGTATTAGTCCCAAGTATCACTGTGTAAAGCGGCTTTCATTCTGCATAAAATGCAGTTTCATTTTGCTAAGCCCTATGACTAATTATAGTAATTATATTAATATATCCCTTTACATTGTTATTTCCCTAAACTATAATTTCTGTCATGTCTGACTGATTAGAACGAACGGAGATCAAATTCCACGATGTCGATAATTCTACAGCATATCATGTACCCACTCGTACCGACATGGCAACAATAGAGCCTTTGAAAGGTAGGAGTCGGTCTGAATTTCGACAAGACAGATTACATAATTCATATAATTATAAACAGAATCGCTATTTTCAAACAAAACCAAAATGTTATGCTTAATTAACTACGAGTATTACAATTGTAATGGTGTCATCTATGTTATTGATTAAATAAAAAAAACAACGGGATGCACTCCGGGAGTGCCGGCAGAAGTGAAAACTTGAAATTAAGAATTATTTATTTACTTTCGTCCTCCTTTTGACCAACTAACCTGTCAAATATGCCGGACGTAAACATAGTTCACAATTTCCGAACGCACCCCTCACTGTCAAGTTGTCAACCACTAAAATATGTAATATGGCCACAGATATTTGTCATTAAATTAACACTTTTAAATGCAAAATACGCGACAATCCGAATTTTGCCATATGTCTTCGATTCAAAACTTTTATTTTTTTACGCTTTTTCATTTGAGCATAATTTCATTCGGGTCTACCGTACCCCTCGACGGAATGATTAATATAGATTTGTTAGATCAGGTCACGTGTCCGTCTTACGAATCTGACGGTCACGTGACCTGACGCCAGTTTAACATTTTTTCCCTTAGAGAATTCAACCCGGATGGAGTAGACATGTCTGTCATTTTCTATACAAAAAAAGTCTGCCGTTTTTTGCGGGGAGGGGAACGTCGAATCTATGGCTATTCGTACGTAACGTACAAATAGCTACGTCAGACAAACGTCAGTCCATACATGTGTGTGACCACTGGTCATATGTTTTCGGGAGAGGGGAACGCCTGTCAATGGCGACTCCGGCTGGTTGATTTCTCTAAGTTCTTTTCCCATCACAAAAAGTGCATAGCGCCGCTAAAGAAGTTTTCACTTCAAAAAACAACGTCCACGGGGTCATAAAATAAACAAATCTCATACCTACTTGTGGACATATTTCTCTGAATTATATATTAGCTTAAGATAATAATTGTAACTGACGATTCGGAAGTGCTTGTTGCTAAGAATAAACACATTTTTGACTTGACGCGGTTTGAGACATTTTAGGAAATATTAAAAAAAAACCGGCCAAGTGCGAGTCGGACTCGCGCACCGAGGGTTCCGTACAAACCTTTACAACTTAAAGGTATTATAGACCTGAGTATTTGATATGAATTTCAATTTAATACCTGTACGCGTTTACGAGGAAAAATATAGTAAGTTTAAAATTTAAAAAAATATTTTTTGTATGATTTTACTAAAAATGTCTACTTTTCGTAATTTTTCCTTTGTCTGTGCTATATGAAGTTTCTTCGTGCCAAGTTTCAAGTTTCTGAGTTTACGGGAAGTACCCTTTAGGTTTTGAGTTTCTTGCGAGTACTCAGTTTTAAAATATGCGACTTAAATTGCGTGTGCGTGTGTGCGTGGAATAAGAAAGTCGATGTAAACAAAGCTTCTGACTATTTTTACCTTTAATATTGCTAAAATGCACTGAAATCCTCAAGAAATCCAAGAAAACATTCACAGGATCCAAACCATCACTAGTTGATAATGGACATCGATTGGGTGAGCTTTTTACGCCTATTATTTTCTAAAAACTGAAGAAACAGTCAACTGCCAAAGATAAGAATTCACTCACACATTGATATATTTTAAAATAACAGAATTATATTTCGAAAAACTAATGAAATAACTACGGTAATTAGCAGTTGTTTTTGACGTTTTGACGTCTTGCGCTAGAGCACTGACAGTTGGACTGGACAGCTATCACAACAGTTGCGTTCGGAAATTCCCATTGCGTTTAAGAAGACTGATAACAACACAACATGAAAAAAATTAATACGAAAGTTTCAAACAGTGATGGCAAGGTCGCAGAACCTGTCACCTGTTTTGCATGCAAAAAGACTGTAGATGTAATAAATACTATACTTTGCACCTTATGCAACAACCGATACGAATTTGACTGTGCAGGCCACCCGGAAAAGTTATTAAGACTGAGAAGTCAGCAGGCCTCAAAAAATAAATGGATATGTAAAAAATGTGTGAGAAACGCACACAATGCGAAAGCACTAAATGCGGCTGGAAACTTAAAGACTGTTAAAGCATCTGGGCTCATTCCAAAAGCAACTCTATCTCCAGTCCTATCTCCGCTCCCACAGCCATCATCATCATCGTCACCGTTAAAAAATGACAATACGTGTCAAATCAAGGTTCAAACACAAACAGAATGCTCAGTCCTGTCTCCTGGCCCACTGCCATCATCGTCACCGTTAAATAATGACAATATGTGTCAAATCAAGGCTCAAACTGAAATAGACGGTTCAGTCCTATCTCCTGTCCCACTGCCTTCATCATCGTCATCGTCACCGTTGACTAATGACAATACGTGTCTAATCAAGGCTCAAACTGAAACGGATTGCTTAGTACCGCAGCTAGATGAAACTTTTTCTCAAAAGGAAATTCAAGATCAGGTCCAATGGCAAAATGCCGCAACGGGTAGTAATCACTTTATCGATGATGTATCTGAGTCGAATGTAACTGAGGAACATGAAAGCGATACCGTACTGGATACGAGCCTTTTAAACAGAAGTTGCCCTGATCTACGATCCACTACAGAAGAAACACTTGGTAAGTATTTAGAGAAAATAAGTAGTCTTGAAATAAGGTTGCAATCAGCAGAAAATGAAATACAGAACTTGGTTATGGAGAATGGTAACTTAAAAAAACTCTTAGCAGAAAACGAGAAAACTGTAAAAAAACTTACCCAAATTTGCACATCTCCATCAAAGACTCCAATAGGCACAAAGCAAAAAAAAAAGTTACCAACCAAAAAACAACAAATAGATTGCCAGTCGGTCTGAGTACTTCACTACAATCCCCACACCCCACTACAACAACTCCCCATAAAGAAACAATTTCTCCAAGTATCTCCCCCATTCATCATCAACCGGGTGACCAATCTGACATCTTCCCAGCGCCTGACAAACGGAAAACATCAATTATAAAAGAAAACGAACCTAAGTCAAGCCAAGCTAAACATAAGCTAAGAATTATTAGCGGTTATGAGAATAATAACATGTTGAACATTATAGAGGACAATTTTGAGAGCTTTGATTACTGTCACTACAAAATCAGGGGAGGTGAAATTGAACAACTATTTAAAAACGTACAAAGCACAGTGCAAGACTTAACAATGAAAGACTTCTGCGTAATTCTGATTGGCGAACGTGACTTTAAGTCTACAAAGGATTATATGCAGCTAATAATGTACATCAGATCTGCCGTCGAGAAAATAACACATACCAACATAGTTATATGCTTGCCTACCTACATCTGCGGAGCTAAAGTCTATAACTGCCGCGTGGAATTGTTTAACTCCCTCCTTAACTTGGATATAATGTCTAACCAATATGCCTATTTCTTCGACTCTAATCTGAAAGTGCCCTTGGAGATGTTCTCGGAAAAGACTGGAAAGATAAACAATCAAGGTATTAGAAATATCTGTGAAAATGTGCGCCAGTTTCTAAGTGATATTCAAGAGTGTACAAATCTAGCAGAAAACACTGTAAGTGAAGATTGTCTTTTTCGTGACTAACACTTTCAACATGTATGAAAATCCTGATCAACAATGTATACACAGGCCTATAGCTGATGCCTTCACAGGGGAAAGATCAATGAATGTTAAGGTAGCTCACCAGAATATTCAGGGCCTTTCCAGTAAGGAAATTGAAATGGGCTCATTTCTAGAAAGTCACCAGATTAATGTCATGTGTATCACGGAACACTGGTTAAAAGAAGGTCAGCTTAAGATTAATTTTGTAAATTTTAATATTGTAAGTTGTTTTTCTAGAATTAGTGCTATTCGTGGAGGATCTCTAATTTTGGTTAACAGCAATTTAAAATGTAAGGAGCGTAAAGATATTGTAAACTTATCAATAGAACAAATTATAGAAGTAGCTTGTGTCGAAATGGAAAACATTATAATAATATGCGTATATAGACCTCCATCTGCAAATTACTGCACGTTTGAAGAAACGTTGGATCAGATTTTAAACATTGCTACAAAAGACCAAAAACGCCTCATTGTCTGTGGCGACTTTAATATCAACTTACTCGAAAAAACAACGCAAACTGGTAGGTTCCTAAATCTATTCCAGTCTTATAACTTAAAAAACCTATTTTTGGAACCGACTAGGATTGGGGAAACTAGCGCTACCTGCTTGGATAACATTTTTTGTAACTGTTCTTGTTTGAACAAGGATATACTTAAGTGTTTTAACTCGGATCATTTTGGTCAAACAGCCACGTTCCAAGGTCGTCTAAAAAGTAAACCACTGACCACAACATACAGACCGATGACGGAAACCCGAATAAATAAATTTATAACCGACATACAATATAAATTATCTTTGACATGCTTTTATCCTAATGACCCTGATTATGCGTATTGTAAATTATTTGACATAATAAGTGCACAATTTAATAAAATATTTAAGCTAAAAACGATTTCAATAACTACAAAAAAACAGAAATTTAGTGATTGGGCAACACCGGGTATTTACAAAAGTAGGGACCGACTATATGAACTATATGGCATTAAAGAATACAACAGAAATACTGTATTTATAGCGAAAGTCAAGGCGTCAGATAATAAAATAAAAGCTGTCTGGAAAATCATTAAGCAGAATGGTGCAACTAATACAAATCAAAAACCTTCTGATTATCAATTTGAACTTTTGTATGAGAACAAAATAATTAAATCCGATATTGAAGTGGCTACAGCTTTCAAGATTATTTCTCAAGTATAGCTGGTGATACTACTCGAGACCTTAAATCATCTGCAATTCAAGCTGAACGGTTGCTCCGTGCTTCTGTAGAAAAATGTGACAGCACTTTTGAATTCACCCATGTGACTCCACAAACTATCTGTAAAACGTTTAAGTCACTTGATAATAAGAACACAGAAGATCTTTGGGGAATCTCAGTAAAATCTATGAGCCACATAGTCGAAATAATCTCACCGTATTTATGTAGTATTTTTAATTGCTGTGTAAACAAGGGTGTATTCCCTACTTTGATGAAATGCAGTAAAGTTTTACCTTTATTTAAGTCTGGAGACAGAAGTGACGTAGCTAATTTTAGGCCAATATCTATCCTACCCGTACTAAGTAAAATTTTTGAAAAAATCATGTTGAAGCAGTTACAGGCGCATTTTACTAAATGCAAATTACTAGATAATCAGCAATTTGGATTTACAAAAGGGCGATCAACCACTGATGCTGCATTAGCTCTTATTAAGCATATTTATAACATATGGGAAGAATCTAGCGACGCGGTAGGGATTTTTTGCGACTTATCAAAGGCCTTTGACTGTGTTGAGCACCAGACTTTAAAACTAAAGCTAAAGCACTACGGGTTATCTGAAACTGCTATTAACCTGATTTCGAGTTATCTCAGTGAAAGAATTCAAACAGTAGTGATTAACGAAGCCCAGTCTAAAGCAGCAGCTATTAAACTAGGAGTGCCCCAGGGATCTATATTAGGCCCATTTTTGTTCTTAGTCTACATTAATGACTTACCATGTATTGTAAAAGGAAAATGTGAAATTGGTTTATACGCTGATGACACATCTTTAATCTTTAAAGTTAGTCGAAACTGTGTAAATTACAATGAGGTAAATAATACCCTGAATGAAGTCTCAAATTGGTTCACAACTAATAATTTACTATTAAATTCGAAAAAAACTAAATGTATAAGATTCACGTTACCCAATGTAAAGCCCATTACTGCTAATATATACATAAATAATGAACGTCTGGAAATGGTAGATAAGACTCTTTTCTTAGGTTTGACCATAGATAAAAATCTACAATGGGGTCCGCAAATATATAATCTAGCGAATCGATTGAGTTCAGCAGCATTCGCAGTCAGAAGAATTCGACAACTCACTGATGTAGAAACGGCTCGAATGGTGTATTTCAGCTACTTTCATAGTGTTATGTCATATGCGATGTTAGTCTGGAGCAAAGCTGCCGATTCACAAAGCATTTTTGTATTACAAAAAAGAGCTATACGAAACATATACAACTTGGTAACACGTGATTCGCTACAAAAACGTTTTACAGAAATAAAAATATTCACTATGGCATCACAGTACATATATGACTGCATAATATATGCTCTAAAAAATATATCGTCTTACCAAAAATTAAAAAGTGTTAGAAATAATCACAAAATAGTAATCACCAAATCTCGAGTTAAGAGGGTTAAAAAATCTTTTTTGGGACGATGCAAGTATTTCTACAATAAGTTACCAAAGGATGTTCTAGATTTGCCTTTTCCTAGATTAAAATCATACATAAAAACTGGTCTGTTGCACAATGCTTACTACAGCGTGGAAGAGTATCTCACTGATAAAAATGCGTGGCCATCTATAAATAAAAAATAATGACATTAGGTAATAAATTACAAATGTTCTCTATAGTTATTTGTAAATAGTGTAAATATAATAATAATAATAATGTATGTATGTGTAGTGTAATAATACTAATAATGTACTTTGACGATTCATAAGTGATTGTGAAATCCTACATGAATAAATGATTTTTTATGTTTATGTTTTATGGACAATATGCCTGAGTATTTGATATAAATTTCAGCTTGATACCTCCACGCATTCCTGAGAAAAATGGTCTTGACAGACAGACAGACAGACAGACAGACAGACAGACAGACAGACAGACAGACAGACAGACGGACAACAAAGTGATCCTATAAGGGTTCCGTTTTTTCCTTTCGAGGTACGGAACCCTAAAAATGGATGACCGTATGGCGTTAAATAATATAGAGGTTTTCTAGAGGGATTACAGAATAGGGTTCTTCAGGCAAAGTACTTGGAACACCTCTGTATTTACTGGTGTTCATAGGCTACGCTTACTGCTTACCATCGGCTAGGCTGTATGCCTATTTGCCAACAACATGGTAGGTATAAAAAACGGGAACAAGTTTTCGTACTATTATGTAATCTGGGCTTATAGTGTTGAATATCCGATTTCATTGCGTAGGTACAATGTATCAAATCTCAAATACAAAATAGATGAATTTGCAAGCATCCATTCAAAAAATAACATAAGGGCTATAGATAAATAAATAAAATAATAATCATAATATAAATAAAATAATAATCATGATAAAAATATAAACATGTGACACTTTTTCGGAAAAGGGATCATTTGGCGGAAGGCGCTTAAGTTATACCAGAGAGTATTATATTTAATAGAGTACCACAGTCTAAGAACTGCTTGAAACTCCAAGTCTAAAGCGCCATCTCAACGAGAACAACCCAAAGTTACCGTAGTAATAGTAACGCTATCAATTACTAGATGGCGCTGTACTCCCTGCTCTACATTTACGGTAGCATTGGGTTGCTCTCGTTCAGATAGCGCTTCAGACTTGGAGCTTCAAAAAGCTCTTAGACTGTATAAAATATAACGGTTATACTCACGTCACTTTAGCCACTACGCGCGACATGTTTCGGCGAGCTTAGGTCTCCATATTTAAGCACTGAGAGTGCTATTTTAACCGGCCCGTAACGCACTGCTGCATGTCTGTCTGCATTTTTTTTCTTAGACTGTGGCGCTCTATCAAATATTACTCATTGGTTGTACGTTGTGCAGATTCAATAGGTAATTGTATACGAGCAATAAAAAGTGTAGGCGCCGGCCGCCAAATGGCACCTTTTCTAAAATAATGACACATATATAGTCTGGCCAGCCAACGAACGCAGTAGCAATGTACAGCGAACAAAAGTATGACAACACTAAGTATCAGTGAAAAAAGCAGCAATGATCATCAAATTTTATGTTTTTAATTTTAGTTGGTATTCCCGCCCCTTACATTAGGTGACATTTACGGTGTGTAAAAAGGAGACGGATATATTTCGTCTGATCTGTCATCAACTGCAACAGATAATCTGGTTGAGGCAATTGACATATGCCTTAAAAATTAATTTAAATTTAATTGGGAACGTTGTAGGAGTTCTATCTCACTCGCGCTTAAGATGAGAGAGTGAAATGCGCTAGAAACAAATTCAATGTGAATTGAAATGCTCGTCATGAAATACGGTGTTTCATTACAAAGGGTTGCCACATGTACGTATTTTGAATTTGCCGCGCGTTTCTACGGACAGAAATGGTTTGCCAGACCATATTTGCATACTATGGGTAAGGCCGGCGAAAAATTATTGTAGAAGTCACATAATGATCGCGTTTTATGTATTAATTGCATTTATCCCGAATATTGTACATAGTAAATACTCGATAATACTTTTAAAACATGTTTTTAAGAAAGTACAGAGACCACAGATAAATAAAATCATTCCGAGTTCCGTTAATACTGTTGTCTGTGCGCAGCTTTATTTCAGATCGGACCAATGCAGTGTTGTAGAGTATACTTTGGATACAGAGAATGCAAATAATATTTTACGTATTATTTATACCTCTGCAGTCTTTATTAATAAAATAGCAATAATAACTAAAAATCTATCGTGAGACTTGGACATATTAAATACATATTTAACACGTGTGCTTATAAACAATATATGTATCGATCAATTTACAATGATCTTCTGGAGCGTCGCCCGTGATACAGTCGCCATCAGATATATCCAAGCGGCGAAAACCCACACTCACTTTTGGCAACCACGTCGCATACCACAATCACTACGACCAAATTAAATAGATATCTGCGTCGGCGTGAAAACTGAAGACGCCTGTCCAAATCTGGCCCTGAGCGTACGACAATTTGATCACTTTTTCTGAAGTAAGATTCGATTTGAAGATTTTAAATTACATATATATTGAATGCAAATGCCATATTATTGTTTCGTTAAGGTTACATTCTATTTGCCATCAAAATTACCTTCTATAAACAAACCCACAATTAAACCCACAATTTAATAATCATATTTGCCACCTCTCACTTTCCGTACTCTGCGCTGTCATTCTCATTGTCACAATGTGTCGAACGGGCTTCGACAGCTCCTCGTCGCCATTTCGGGGGGAGGGGGATTGGCCAATATTGATGGCGCTATTGTACCCCCCCGTTTTAACTAGATGCACTTTGTTCGAGCCCAACGTCCCGATTTTGCTGACGCGTGATGTGTTTCTCTTTCCCACCAACCATACCTGACACGTACATCCTCTTGAAACTTTACAGTTTAACTCAGTGTAGGGGAACATGCAAGCTTTATTGCGGTTCAACGAATACTGGGCGTGTCAAGCGTGTTAGCTATTTTTTGCCTGCAGGAGACTTGGCTTTTACCCAGTTAACTTAAAGTTGGTTTTGGTCTGTTTTGCGGGTAGTTTTAAGTTGGTACGGCTATTATTTCGTGACTATTGAGAATGAGCTGTCGACGGTGACATATTGTAGGCTTTTCACTGTTCAGTTGCAAATTGAACCCAGGAAATGCATTGAACTGTACATATAAACCTGAAATTAATTACTGGCGGTTTGATTAATTTGCGCTATAAGATTGTTTGACTGGTGTTTTTCCATAAAGGATTTGTTTAAATAATGTATTTTAAATGCTGAATTGCATTAATGTATTCGTAGAATATGTAATGCGTGTACTGGAGGTTTATTACATTTATTTATATTTTAACACTCTGTTTTGAGGCTATATATATTATATCGAGTTTGTTTCGTTTAAAAGTATATCAGAAAGTATTTGCGAGAGGATAAACATGCTTTTTTATCTATTCAGGCGTAGCAGCGGCTAAGGCACACTGACAAAATATTGTACCTACTACTACTAATGATTGCGAACTTATCCCCTTATTCATAAACGTCTACAGAGGCCTCTGATAATCGTTTGTCCCTTTCCGTCCAACCAATATGAGGGAAAGGGACAAACGATTACCAGCGATCTCTTAACTTTAGTGGCCGTTTATGAATAAGGGGGATAGTATATACGAAGCAGGAGGTCCCGGGTTCAAATCCTGGTAAGGGCATTTATATGTGTGTATATCACGAATATTTGTTCCTGAGTTATGGGTGTTTTCTAGGTATCTAAGTATATATTTATCTATATAAGTATGTATATCGTCGCCTAGTACCCATAGTACAAGCTTTGCTTAGTTTGGGACTAGGTTGATTTGTGTAAGATTGTCCCCAAATATTTATTTATTTATTATTTATTTATAATGTATACACGTCTATGCGTGTGTTATTTTATGTTTTTCACACCACGTGTTCGGAGAAGAGCTTATGTTTTTCTGTTAGGAGAGACTAAAGTGGCACTTCTTTTTTCTAGAACTTTATTATAAGGGCATAATTGGTATCGTAAGTATTGCGACTAAGAAAAAGTAGCAGAAAAACATTTTTGACGTAAAAAAATGTTTTTTTTGTATGTGACACGTCATCCCAGCCGGCCAACCCTCCATACAAAACCATTTTTATTTGCGTGATTTTTTTTTTCTTATTTTTTCGTAATTATACCAATTATGTCCTTGAACGGATCACCAGAATTTTTGATACACCTTGTATTTTCTCTTGTGACACAATTTACTTTTGCAGTACGGGCACAGGGCGGACGCCATACTACAAAACTCTTTTGAGCGCCTATGTGTGCACGGCACGTCTGTACACGCTTCAATGTGTGCGTATATTCTCAGGGGCTGTCATTCTATTATTTTTCTAGTTTCCGCTGTCGATGTCGTAAACTCGTAACGTCTATAACTACGGCACGGAATTTGATGCGGTTTTTTAAATAAATAGAGTGATTCCAGAGGAACGTTTATATGTATAATACATGCATGATATAGTAGAGAAACACTGATAATTTTAGAGGTTTCTAATGTGATGTCGTAAATAAACACATTTTCGCTCTTACATTGCAAACGCTGGCTGAACCCTACGAGATAGATCAAAATAATATACTACAGTATTGTACACCTTAAAAAGATCTACAAAAAAGTCCGCGATGGTATATGTCTATCTCTTAGGGATAACCTACAATAACTATTTTTTATCCCGTGCGAAGCCGGGGAGGGTCGCTAGTAATATAATATTTTTGGTAAATCAGTAATATAGATAAAAATAACTGCCAAATTTATTACTTTTCATCAATGACACATGTTTTTTTATTTTGAACAACAAAAATATGCTTAATTTCATGTACAGTCGACTACAAAGAGATGTATCCACTTTTGAACATTATTACAACTCAATAAGGTGAAAAAGTGGATACATCTCTTTGTAGTCGACTGTACCTATTATATCCTCATGAATTAATGTGTGACTTACGATAAAGCGTACTAGTTCGACCGAAAAAAACTTATTTACAAAAGGAAATAATGTAATACAATAATGTACAATTACAATAATATAATTACTTTCTAAATACCCATTAACATGACAGTACACCTTATACGGCGACATTTTGCGTTGTTTCTGCCGACTAGTGCCGACCAGACTGACGGCCTACCTACGGCCTACCAAACGGGCGCTGCGGAGTGAGGTAATTCCGATCGGGGCGGGGCGGAGCGTGGCCATTCTGTATGAAATACTATTATCTCTTCTGTGGTACGGGGTTGTGGCCCTGTGGGTCCAGACAAACAATGATAAAGTGACTCGCGTCACTCGCGTAATAAATAAAAGAACATTTTTGTTTTCATTAAATTATGGCGCCAAAAAAGTTACCCAAGCCCGTTATTCCCGCAAATAAGTATTTTTTCCATTATTTACAGCATTTTGCCGCTTTTGATATAACAACATTTATTTCAGATTTCATTAGGCAGAGCCGGCTCGAAGTGAAAGAAATTAATTTACCGTGAGTACATTACAGAGTTTGTAATCCTCCGTTTTCTTCATAGCGGTTTTGGTGCGGCTCCAGTTACAGCGTATTTTTTATAGACGGAGAGCTGGCCACGTCAGATATGACACAATAATGAGAGCAACGAAACCCATGTAGTTAGTTTGCTATACTATGCTTATTTCTAGATCCAGACATCTGGCAGCTGTAAAGTGGTGGAGGTCAAAGAATGCTAATAACTTGAAGAAAACAAATCCTAGAGTTCTGGGTTAAATGAAATATTATGGGAAATTATGTAATTAATTAGGTTATATCATATCTAGAAGGTTCTGTTGGGGGAAAGTAGTGCCAAATGATGTAAAATGCAATTTTTAGTTAGTCGCCTACTGTTTTTGTTTCCGCAATAATAGACAATGGTTTTTAATCTAATGTTAAAATATAGGCCCTGTCCTCTATAAATTACACAACTTTGGCATTTTTTACCTATTTTGGTATTACTTTTTTCCAACTTAAAAACTTTGTTGGTCTGTCACTCTGACATCCACCCATTAAAAGCTGCCAGATGCCCGGATCTAGCAATAAGGATAGTAAAGCAGTCTAACTAGACAGTTTTCATTGCTCTCATTATTGTGTCACATCTGACGTGGCCAGCTCTTAGACCATTAGTTTCGGAATTTAAAACGTACATAGGTATACCTACTGATTTAAACTTACACGATTTTCACTCATTATTTTGACAAAAGCGTACATAGGTATGTCTAACTATTAGCTATTGCATGGTTCGGGGAGGCTACCCATCCAATTACGACTATTTCGTAATATAAATACATGAAACTGACAGTAGTAATACTATTTCTAGAATTTTGAGGTCTTGTTAGACTAACGTACCTAATTAGCTATTATGATTTAGACCTATCAGAAATAAATACTTAGAAGTAAATAGAGTGGAATATGGCAAATGTCTATTTGGAATTTTTAGGGTTCCGTAGTCAACTAGGAACCCTTATAGTTTCGCCATGTCTGCCCGTCCGTCCGTCCGTCCGTCCGTCCGCGGATAATCTCAGTGACCGTTAGCACTAGAAAGCTGAAATTTGGTACTAATATGTATATCAATCACGCCGACAAAGTGGTAAAATAAAAAGTGGAAAAAAATGTTTTATTAGGGTACCTCCCCTATACGTAAAGTGGGGATTCATTTTTTTTCATTTCAACCCTAACTTGTGATATATTGTTGGATAGGCATTTAAAAATGAATAGGGGTTTACTGAAGTCATTTTTCGATAATGTAAATATTTTCGGAAATAATCGCTCCAGAATTAAATAAATATGCGCCCCCCCACTCTAACTTTTGAACCATAAGTTTTAAAAATGTGAAAAAAATCTCAAAAGTAGAACTTTATAAAAACTTTCTAGGTAAATTATTTTGAACTTGATAGGATGAATAGTTTTTGAAAAAAAATTACAAAATAATTTCTGAACTAAGTTTGTAATTTAACCATATAAGCAGGTGTTTATTGTACCTGTAATTTCTACAAAATTACAATGAAATGACGAGCTTTCAAATAAAGTAAAAACGGTGAAAATCGGTTCACGCTATAAAGAATTATTCCATAAAAATCACCTTCCATACTTTAAGCTCGCGCGGAATAGTTTACTTAATTTGCCGATATCGCTGTACGAAGAACTCTCATATCATATCCTACATGGCGGTGTTATTAACTCTTAAGTGGGGACACTTACTGTGACGGACGGAAAACTACGGAACCCTACACTGAGCGTGGCCCGACACGCTCTTGGCCGGTTTTTTTCACTCTTTTTTTCTTCGTCCTGTATTCATTATTAAGTTTACGTCAAGCAGATATAAAAATAAGATTATTTAACCTCTCGTACGACATCAAAATGTCTTCGTGACAAAAGCTAGAAATAAATCAAATTTTTAAAATTAGAATACAGCTCCTTCTTACTACACACCGGTTTGACCTGTTGCATTCATTCACTATTCCAGTAATTCGCCAATTGGGCTGCTCCAGATACAAGTAAGATAATGTTTTATTGTGCCTTGTTATCTATATTGTGACATTCTACGTAGGACGTACAAAAAAAAATACCTGAGCCAGCAAAAGTCTGTGAACGAAAGACGGTTAAAACGTTCAAACGTCCAATACATAATACGAGCCTGAGCCTCCTGGCGCCGTATACTAATTTTAAAATACATAAACAATACATTAAAAACACAATTTGACCCCAATATAACTCCAACACACAACATATACTAATCAACCAATATTGAAGTTGTATTGGAATAGTTTTCAAGCAAATTCTAATATTTCTGATTCAGACGTTTAGGCGCTAGCTGTATTGCGTAGTTAATGCATTGGAGTTGTATTGAAGTTGGATCGTGCTTAAACGTCTGAATCAGAAATATCAGAACTAGGCTTTACTTGAAAATTATTCCGATACAACTCCAATACAACTTCAATATTCGTTGATTATTTGTTGTGTGACGAGTTACGTTTGAGATATATCGTGTTTTTAATATATTGCTTATGTATTTTAAAATTAGAATACTGCCACCATATCTATAAACGCTTCCGCTTCTGCTATAACAGGCACCAGACCCTCCCCGCATACCCTACAGCATAAACGGTATTTTTCTCCGTTTTATTACAGTTTGCTTTTAGGCGCGATTTTATAGGCGCGCCTGTGGGCAATTATGTTCCGGCCTACTCTCTATCTTATCCTATCTGCGTGAGGAGGATACAAAGGAGCGTGTTATGTATTAGTATTACACTTACTCTGAGTCTGTATTTAACTTGTAAGGAACTTTAATAAGGAAGATGCATATATAATATTTACCATTATTTTGTGATCAAAATGTTGAAAAAACATATAATAATAACTATTGATGCGTTTTTACTTTAGTTTATACTAATTTCAAATGATAATTACGATTTGAAGTAATGTGAAACGGAACGTGTTTTAGTCCACCAGTCAGCGTCTGGTGACGTCACTCCTGTTATGACAGCTAATGGGGTTGGCAACTTTCTATGGGATATGGCTTAAAAGGCTAGCATCCACATCAAAAGAATAAAAAAACAACAAGAATTTGACACTGTGAATAACCAAATATAGCGAGTGACACACATGAGTGACGTCACAGAAACTGTAGATACGTTTAGGCGCGAAAATTTTAATTGTCAGTTTTTAACAGCAATTTTTGATTACAAATTATAGCATTTTGATTTTTTAATAGATTCTTGGTCTATTCTACGTGCAATTCTTTCAAATAAAAGCATGAATAAAAATATACCTAAATTTGTGGAAAATTAGACCAAGTTGATAGGCGGCTTCCCTTGAAACACCTCCAAGGCAGTCTTTTTTAGAATTAAAAAAAACACATTGGGCCCTCCTAAGCCGTGTTCACACAAAAAATAATAGTGTTCCACTGCTGGCCAAAAGCCTCCACTTTACAAAAAAAAGCTCACACTGTAGCTGCCAACAAACCACACTGTGGTTTGGCAGAAGAACTGTTGTAAAAAAATTCTAAGCCGTTTCGTGAATAAACATTTATTTATTTATAATAATTATTATTTTTTAATTTCCATTGTACTTATTTTGGCCAGTTTCTAAGGAAAGTGTCTAAGTCGTGACACATTCTCCATCCTGTCTAACAATATGGTGGTAAAATATGTATTCAGGGTGTTGTCCAATAAATTAATTAAAAGGTATTTGGCGTAGACTTCGACTCTCAACTAAAGACATAGTGCGAGTCATGTCAAATCAACATCACGTTCAATATTTACTTAGAATGCTCCTGATCAAAGACTAGGCATACATAACACGATCAGGTCCATTTGCTTTGCGGTGTTGGTAGCAAATGGACCGCGTAGCCTCAAAAAGGATGCTTAAAAGAATTTTCTCGACGCGAGTTTAAAACAGAATAATGGAAAACAGAGTGCTTCTGTCTAGTTCCAGACTGTTGATATGGAACGGGGCAAGTGTTTAGACATAATACTTAGTGTTACATACAAATGTACGCGATACGCTGAGAAGGCTTAAGTTACCAAAAATGTAGCTATAACAACAGCTTTTATCGATACTAGTTAATGTTAACGATAAGATCCCACTAACCTGAACTCAGTATTTTACCAAACGTTTCCTATGGTTTTTGATCTAATTTGCTTGCAGTGTATTTATTTTTTATTTTTTTATACCACGACGGTGGCAAAAAAGCATACGGCCCGCCTGATGGTAAGCAGCTACCGTAACCTATGGACGCCTGCAATTGCAATTTGGAATTCCAAAGGAGTCACATGCGCGTTGCCGACCCTTTAAAAAAAGGAGGATTCACTGTGTTGACGGCTAAAGGAACAAGAAGGTCCCTCATCGTTAACACACTGGGTCCTCTTTGAGCTCTTTGGCAACCTTACTCACCAGCAGGAACACAATACTATGAGTAGGGTCTAGTGCTATTTGGCTGTGGTTTTCTGTAAGGTGGAGGTACTTTCTCAGTCGGGCTCTGCTCCAGATTTGAGCGAGATGACATTCGCTGAACGTGCCCTACCACACTTAGCGGGATGCCATTCGCAGTGCCCATACCTCTCTTTTTAACCATGTACCGAAAATACCGTAAAGCAATTGAATGAGTGTTTATATATATTAACACGCCTACTTTGGTATTAAACCAACAAGCATCTTTGGAACTTTAGATACCTAGTATCTAATGGTATTTATAAGAGTTTAGCAAATAAATTCTTAAGTATTCTTCTCCTTCAATGGCTGTAAGAGAGTAATTAATATAAAAACAAGATCAAATTCTTGAAATTCGAATACTTACCTATCTACTATTTATCTATCGTATGGCTACATGTCACTAGATCTATATTGGTATTTCTTCCCTGGGTTAGTAGTAGTGGGAAAGCAGATGATAAAGAAAATCCAGTGAGTGCTGCGAGGTCCAGGAGTCACAAACTTGGCAGCTGCACTGTCCCATGCAGCTGCCAAGTTTGTGACTCTTTTAGCACCATCCAGGGATCACGTGTAGGGTTGTCTAAGGTGTTTCTTACGGACACAGAGTAACATTGATCCCCATTATCTACTGTACTGTTGATACTGGAAAACGATCCAGTATCAAGGTTTTTAAAAATTAAATTGGTATTTTTTTTATAGTCAGCTTGTGACGTCGGCCACGTCTGGCGTCCAATAATGAGTTTTCTTATTTCCTTCTAATTCAGAAGCAATTAGCCGCCGCCTATCCGCTAATTAGGACTTTGGGAACTTTTTTAATTGGTCTTTTGCTATTAGCATACCGGGAGCACGTTTTATGAACTTTAAATAAAGGAAAACTGAAAAAAAAAACATCTGGCACGATTCCAACTGACTTCGTAATCCTTAGTTGGTAGAAAGTGGGGTGAGATCCCGGTTCTCGTTTTCTGGACGATAACATTATTGGAACCGGGAATTCCCGGTTTTCGCCGGATTTAATCAGTAGGCACTCCCGTTTCCTAGTAGAACCAGCTAATGTCTACGAACCGCGGGTTGGAATTTCGCCCGAGGCGGTTAGTTTTAAAAAAAAAACCGGCCAAGTGCGAGTTGGACTCGCGCACCGAGGGTTCCGGACTAACCTGTAGGTATATAGGGGTAGTAACTTTAAAATGATTAAAAATATTTTTATTAAATGATGTAACTAAACATTTACGGTTTTCGCGATTATTCCGCGATATACGATTTTTCCTTTATCTGTGCTATAAGACGTTGCATCGTACCAAATTTCAAGATTTTGAGTTCACGGGAAGTTTTGATTTCCTTACGAGTTTCGAAAATTTGCGGCATAAACGGCTGTATCTTTTGATTGCGTTGGCTTAGAAGTTTGATATTTTCACAGCTCCAAGGGACAGTAAACTTGAGTATTATATATAAATTTCAGCTTGACACCTCCACGCGTTCCTGAGAAAAAGGGTCTTGACAGACGGACGGACGGACGGACAACAAAGTGATCCTATAAGGGTTCCGTTTTCTCCTTTCGAGATACGGAACCATAAAAAATAGAAATACTTACTTTTAAGTCTAGTAAATCTGTATAGTAACTTAAAGTCCAGTAGCAGAAAAAACATTTTCTTAACTAACTAGGTAGTTATTTTATTATAATACCCACTTCATCATCATCATTTTAGCAATTTGTCGCCCACTACTGAGCATAGCCCTCTCTTCGAGTACGCCTTTTGTCCCAGTCCTGAGCTAATCTCATCGAGAAGTGACCTGCGATCTTCCGAATGTCATCACTAATGCCCACTTACACACGTTTAACGACTTCTATAATTTTGTACGTTTTGATAATGCTAATGATCAATTCTTAGTGTGCCGCCACCTTGATGCCACTTTTGCCGAACCCTCGTTAATCTGGACTTATTAAAATTAATCCCTGAACCGGATGACCCAGGCCTCAAAGGATGGGACCTTGTTGAAGGACTACGACACCCAACTCTGACTGAATTACTTTTTTAATACTTTTTAACGGCCTCCTAGCCTAGTCGGTAGTGACCCTGCCTATGAAGCTGGGAGGGTCCCGGGTTCGAATTCTGGTCCGGGCATTTATTTGTGTGTTTATCACAGACATTTGTTTCTGAGCTATGAATGTTTTATATGTATTTAAGTATTTATCTACATATCATATATATCGTCGTCTAGTACCCACAACTCAAGCCTTAATTGAGCTTACTGTAGGCTGGGTCGATTTGTGTAAGATTGTCGCATAATAATAATATATACTTTTAATCATAGATACAAGGTTTTTGGGCAAACTGGGCCTTTTTAAATAAGTACGAAGGTACTAGGCACTGGCAATTCCGGTACTTGTTGAATGGCCAATTCTGAAATTCTGAAATGGGCTATACTATACAATAAAAAAAATGTTTTGTTTATTCCATTAAACAAATAAAAAAAATAAGTTTAAAATACTTTCAAGATAACTCTATTACGTTCAGTTTGGTTCCGAGTTTATTTCTTACGCCATGTAATTGGGTAGCGAAATTCGTTATACGGACTTTACGGTTGCCATAGCCAGCGACGCAAGATACTGTAACCTAACAATCCACTATGCAATGACCTTTACCAGTTATTTTTGCTGACGGGACATGCAAAATTGCATATGTATTTATTCTAAGTTTTGACATGTAGTTTTAATGATTTCGATTTGTATTTGTATCTAACTAAGGTTTATGAAATGAAAATGTTTCAATGGGCGATAACCTATCTGGTGAATTTGCAACCGACTTCAAGATTTCGAAGGAGGAGGTTATCAATTCGTCGGGATCTTTGTTTTTTTTTTTGCAATTTTTTTTTAATGTATGTTCACGGCTGTAAGACGTAAGATGTCAGAAGGCTGGACCGATTTGGAAAATTCTTTTTTTGTTTGAAAGAGTATACTTCACTGTTGGTCCCATTGTAACCAGGTCAGGATCTGATGATGGGATGGGATCCTGGAGAAATCGAGGGAACTCGTCAACTATTATATGCACACCTATAGTGTTTTTTTACAGCAGCTCGAGCATTTGCTGTTTAAAAGGTGCATGCTAAGTGAAGTCGGTTCTTTTTTGTTTAAAATTATTTAATCTAGTTTTTCCTTTTGACCGCCACACGTCAAAAGTTGAACTTTCAATTTTGAACTCTGTCATCATTTATGAAGGTGTCGTTCACGTTGTCACTTTGTCTCATATATCAGACGACGGAGGTCAAGAGGTTAAATATTTGTCATTTATTTTCCTTAAAAAAAGGCCAAATACCAGTCAGACGAGCTGAGGGTTCCGTATATCTCACAATTTGAACAATCAAAGTTTTGTTTTCGCGATGGATCAACCAATTAACAATTTTCTTATTACTAATACTTTGGGGAAGTAACCGATTTTGAACAATTGGGGAAGTACCTTATAGGCTTTCAGCCTTATTTTGGAATATTGATTTTTACAGCTTCAAGGGCCGCAAATATAAGTAATTGATGTTAATTTCAACTTGATACCTCCACGCGTTACTGGGATAAAGGGTCTTGACATGTAGACAAACGGATAGCCGGACAGCAAATAAAAGGGTGCCGTTTTTTTTCCTTTTGAGGTACGCAGCCCTAAAAATATTACCGATAAAATAGATTGAAAATAGATGTCATATACTTCAGAAAAAGTGACCAAACCCTCCGGTGGCCGAGGCCAGATTTGAACTGGCGTCTTCAGCTATATATAGCTATATATAGTAGTGTAACTACTTAAAAATTGCAAATCAAAAAATATTTAACAAAATAATTTGATTGATTGATTTATTTATTTACTAAGCAGGCAGGCAGTTATGACAATGATATGAGTATGTTATGGCAGTTATGAGTTAGTTATGCTTCAAGATTGATAAAATAGATGTCAAATATTCTATATTTTTGCATGCGACCATGCTAAAACTGCATGGACTTTGCAGCAAAAAATGTGGAAGTTAACTGTATCGTTCTTACCAAATTGTATTTCACACGTATATAGATACTCAAACACTTGGAACTTCAACTTGCCTCACCTGCATTCATTGAGCGATTGTAATAGTACTTCTGAGATCCATCGAAGTGGATAAACGTAATACAAGAATTGGATATTTAGAGGCCACCTGTCATTTTGAGATTCTGTTATTTTGGAAATACGATTATTGAGTTTTACAGCGCTTAGTAATTTTGTTAAGGTCAAATAAATAAAATAATATTATTTCAACTTAGTTTCGACGCAAATGTTTCAGTGACGTGTGGACACAATGACCACACTTAATTACTAAAAAGCATTTTGGTCACATTGTGTGTACACTGTTACCACACATAGAAACCAAACTAAACACAGTCACATTGTGTCGTAATATGTAGTTACGAAACATTTTCTACTTGCAACTGCTTTCAAAAATCTGCGACCGAAAATGGCTGTATGGGAACAATTTATAATACAGAAATTAGTAAATCAGTTAAAATAGTGTGGTATGTTGCGTAATGTACCTATCCTAATAAATAAATAGAAATACTAAAACGCATAATCTCATTAATTATTTGATAATTAATAGGTGAGGTGAGCAATGTTTTATTGGTATAACTAACACAAAAAACTAATCTTAATTAAAATTAGACTTTAAAATAAACCATTAAGTAATAAAATATCAAAATTAATTACGGTAAGTATTTATAATTATATGTATTATACGTGTCCCGCGAATCTTTTTCCAGGGGAAGGGTGTAGGTGCCCGTACGGCTAGCAAGTAAAACATCACATAAAACAATAACAGGTTGAACTGTTAATATATTTTAATCGAAATTACAATTTCTGAATACCAATAATAGCATAAATACTGGTCTCGAAAATGTACAGACACAGAGAATTATAAAACTAAATTAAAAAATAAAGTTAGTACCTACCTATCCAACCAACGGCACAAATTATTTTTGATAGAATTCTAAATTTGTAGGTTATTTTCTACTTCTTTATTAAAGTCTACTAAAAGAGGTCACATGCGCTTGACACTAGAATAGCACAACAAAGTCATATTGGATTTGAGATGGGATCCTTTACAATATAACCTTCACACATTGTGGCCTAAGTCAACAATGGATTCTCTACAATGCGATTACGATGAGTCTGACAAAACTTTCTCGTCCTAAAATAACGTTTGACAATCCGATTATCGATATTACAAGCCTTTGGTTGGGACTTTAAATCGATTTAACGCGATTAATTAAACTATGATTGTTACATTGATTTAATAATGTTGAAGCGAGAAGACAAACAGGTTCGCTCAATTATTAAATTGCGGTAGAAATGCTGGTCCGAAAACATTGCGTACTCTAAAAATAACTAGACGTTTCAATTTAACCAACTATTTTTGCCAAATTTGAAAAATCCGGCCATTGCTCTTCCGTTTCATTTATATTTGTATTATTTTTATCAGTTTTAGCATATTTTGGACCTATATACTTGTCTTCCTCTTTCTGCTTGATGTCGTCTCTAATTATGTTCTGTTCTTTACTTATGCTCTCTCCGTTGTTTACTCTCTGATATTTTACTATTAAATCTAGAATCTCGTGTTGCATTTTAAGTTTTATGGCACCTGTTAAGTTTTTCATGGCTTTACCAACATATTGTCCAAAAACAAAGTCTTCATTTACTTGATGTGTCAGGAACTCTCTTCCTATTTGAGTGAGGACATCTTTTACAAAGTTGACAGCATTATTATTGGTCTGTCTAGAGTTAAGTGTAATATTGTCTTTATTGTTTTTATTGCGTACCGCCTTGCTTTTGTCGAACTTAGGTCTAATAGGAGGGGGTCCGACTGCAATTGATACCACACCATCGTTGTCCATATCGTCTGGCCTAAGTGGTGTTAGGTGACCTGATGGCTGCATAAAAAACAGTTAGTATAATATTCATTTATAGAATGTAACGTTACTTTAAAGATAAAGATTATGTAAAAATTATACGTACTTTTAATTATCAAGATCTTATAAAACACATGGACATTCTCTTTGTACTTCTCTGTTGTACAAAAATTGTTGTATAGTTCATAAGGCTTTCGAAGACACCTTCCGCTATTATAATTTATTGTTACGAGTAAAATGATTTGCTAGCGAAAGAGTTTAATAAAACTACTATTATTATACTAGATTATAAGCAAACCAACCTGTGGAAGAGCGGTATTCTCTTAACACAAGTATCTTAAATACTTAAAAAGAGGCACCAACACAGCTATTGTAAACCTAAACTTAGTTACTGAATAATAATATTTTTTTTATTTTTTTTATTATTTTTAGCTTCCAAATCCTCAGAAAGTATGGTTACTGAGGTTTCAGTAGGTTTGAATTTTGATAAATATGTATGTATACATACATGTACATATATCGCCACCTAGTACCCATACTACACGCTTTACTTAGTTTGGGACAAAGTCGATCTGTGTTTACTTATTCCATAAGTAAACTTTAGAAATATTACCTTTTTTCGTATTTCTCGATATCCTGTCTCTCTCGCTATCCATCTTTTGGTCTCATGGTTACCAGGCTGGTGTTGCTTGGACGCTTCCGGAGCCGATTTCCGAATTTTTAGTGATTTCTTTTCTTCTAAAGCTGCCCACTGCCTCTGCTAAATTTTACACGACGTATACTACACGTGATGCTAAGTCGGTACCGTAAAACGGGATAAGAAGGGATGTTTTTAGACCACGGTTGTATTTGACAACCGTGGTCTAAAACCTACGCTACGTAAATAAAATATCTATTCATAATCCGAAAATGTCAATCCTAGCAATTATCTCAACTCACCTCATTGGTATCCCTACCAACCCCAACTACGGGGTAAGGTACTACTATTTTGTGTTTATTATTAAAATTATAACATTAATCAACATTTTTTTCAGTAGCCTATTTTGTGTCCAACTGCTGGGCAAAGGCCTTCCCTATTTTGTGTCACTCGTCACGGCTCCCGCCAATCGCCACAAAACGAGTTCAGATCGTCTCGCAATCTCCGTTTTGGCCTACCTCTGCCTTGGCCTTCCTGTGGGAATCAGTCAGTCGCCAATTTGGCCCATCGATCTGGATGCATTCGGCATACGTGTCCCACACAGTCCCATCATATAATCAATAGATTCATAGATTTATGGTTTGAACTTCAGTTTTGTCCCTACCCTATGGGGTGACCCATTTTACGGTACTTAGTGTTAGGTAAACGTCGTCTTAATTATTAATTTTAAATGCAACAGCGGTGTAATGGATTTAAAAATAAGATTTAATTAGAATTTCAGTATACTTACAGATAAAACAACTTGTATAGCCAATGTAACCAGAACAAAAGACACTCGTGACTTCATCGCGTACTTCCTTCAACTGTCACTCAAAGTAGCTAACATCAACAATGAAAGACAACAAAATGATCTTGTAAACATGGTGGACAATGCGTGAGAAAGAAGTATTTGTTTTTTCTTTAAAGTACAGTCAGTAACGATATACATATGTCATGATGGTTCTAATAAATTCAAAAGAACGACATATTTCGCATAATTAAAAAAAAATACATATTTCGCCTCGCTGAACATTTTAAAGTAAATTTGAATTGTACAAAACCATTGTTTTCCCATTTTGGCACTAGTGTTAGTAATAACTAATGTAATGTCTTTCGTTAGTCATAAATTATATTAAATTTTAATTGTATCTAAACTTAAATTTTACGATCTGTATGTTCGTACGTAAAAGATATTGGCTTAAGTTGTAGTTACCTATAATTAGATAAGCATCAAACTCAATTGTAACAAAGATTTAAGAGCGTGTAAGATATATTATCTGTTGGTAATCCTAAATAAATAAAATAAATAAGTAACATAAGTAGCTAATTGATGGACAACGAGGACGTGGTAGAAGGAGAATGTCATGGACAAGGAACGTAAGAGACTGGTTAGACGTGGACAGTACAGAGAAACTAATTCGCATGACTTCAGATAGAATGGCATATAGGCATAAGGTCGTTAACCTCCGGGACGGAGAAGGCACTTCAAGAAGAACAAGATACGTAGCTAAGTGGCTGAGGTGTTCCAAATTAGCTAGAACGATCGCCGTCGGCAGGATGTTCATTATTGTTCATCTTCACACCCTAGAGCCTGAAGGGTCGCGCGCAGTTGAGAGGAACTTTCTCCTGCGAACGCTCCGGCTGTGGAATGAGCTCCCTGCCGAGGTTTTCCCACGGGGCTACAGTGTGAGGTGCTTCAAAAAAACCATGTGATTAATGCGCGAATTATTAATAATGCCCGGGCATTATGAATAATAAACAAATAAATAAAATGCCCTGGCTAGGAGTCGAACCCGGGACCTCCTTATTCATAAGCAAAGTCACTGCCGACTAGGCTAGGTCGTTAAGTAAAGTTCATAAGGAGTGTAGGTTCTTAAAGGGTATGGTATAAAAATACACGACTTTATTGTTATGAGAAGAAGGGCCTGTCAAAATCATTCATACTTGCCTCACTGCTTAGGCACTTCTGTCACTGACTATACGAGTAGGTTAGATGAATCAATGCACAATACTTTTGAAAATAAACGAACGACTGGCGTAGTGACAGGGGAGTTTCACTGTCTCTCTCCTTTGTAACCGTTTTCCCGACCCGCTTACCGCATGTGAGGGCTAATGAGAGAAGGGTTGGCACATCGCTTATTGCCTTTTTGGGTGCATTCGAGAATATGTGACTTTTTTAAAGTTGTAGGTACATCATTGTCGGTTGTCAATAGAGTTTTATTTCTAAATTATATTTTATGGCAGTTATCGTCTTATCGACAACCGACCGCCCGTGGTAGTGATATAAAATGTGTCGTTCGACGCAACAAAATTTAAAATGAAATTTAGTAAAATGTTTTGAAATAAGTTCATCAGTACACACCACTGAGTTTCTCGGATCTAATGTATGAATATGAAAATCATTTGATAGTTAGTTGTATTTGAATTCTTGCGATAAGGTTACCAGCCGGAACCCATTTTTTATTGAGCCTTGGTTGAAAACCGGGACAGAACGCTAGGAAGACATTTTAAAATAAATATTATATGGAAGACGGTTAAGTGGAAACCGATCTTATATCACTACGCTTTGTGTTAAAGGCAAGATACCAATTTCATAAAAAAAAACTACTCTACTCGTTCATTCTCAGATCTTGATTTTCGATCTTTAGCAGGTCGTAGTAGTTAGACAAATCTCAAGATCCTTTATGCCGTATTCTAATTTACAAATACATAAACAATACATTAAAACACAATCTATCCTCAATATAACTCCAACATACAACCAATATTGAAGTTGTATTGCAGTTGCATCGGAATAAATTTCAAGTAAATACTGATATTTCTGATTCAGACGTTTAGACGCTAGTAAGCGGTTGGTATTGCGTATTATAAGTTAATGCATTGGAGTTGTATTGAAGTTGCATCGTATAAACGTGTTTTAAAGTTATTTTCGTGCCGCAGTTCGCTACGCGCTACGTTCGTAGCTGATCCCAGCGATTTCCCGCTTTGTAGAGCAAAGCGGCTACAAACAGAGAGCCCGTCTAGCGGGTATCCTAGCATAAGAAATTGCCTTTTTAGGGTTCGTTCGCGTGGTAGTTGCAATAAATGACAACCCCATTTACAACGCTTTGTGGTTTAATAGCCAAAAATCTTTTTTCTACTCGTCGACTATAATGCTGTACTTTGTAGACCGAACTACTAGCGCATATTTTTCGATGGATTATGGTCGCATGTTTTAGCATCGACTACGATGCGGAAATGGATTTTCATACAATACTATAGCACCGACTCGACCGCCGACCGACCGCCGGCACAATCCACTGGTTGAAGTTACTGAATTGTATAGAGATAGCAGGTTATAAGACATTCATCGAACTTGATTACTCGCGGCTTGCCTATTTTGAGCACTCGTAGAAAAAGTTTTGTATAAAATAGTGATATAATAAAAATTTTCAATCTCGTACCTTACTTAGGCCACTCAGCAAGCTACGTTGCCTAAACACGGTACTCGACTGAAAAGCTCTTCATTATGTCACTTTCTTCTTCCACCTAGCGTTTCTCTCAGTTTTTTTGCTCTGTTGAGCTTGGGGTCCGCTCGGCAGCCTAATCCCAGGAATTGGCGCAGGCACTAGGTTTTTATATTACGATTGTTTAATAGTAGTTTATGTAACTGTTACGTAATAAGGCCTAATTACGTACAGTTGCATACACTGCTTTATCTACACACATATTATAAATCCTAAATGATCTGTTCGGAAACCAGTAGAATGACCGCCATTGCACCGCCATGACCAACTCGATTGTGTCGGCAGTCGCGCGGGCGCGTGCCGTAGATAATGAACCGTAGGTAATGAATTTTCATACGTTTTTACCACACTGTCACAGATAATACACAAAGGTTACGTTACTGGTTACAATAATGGTGGTAATTACATACGGTTTCCGAACGCGGAATAGAGGATTTATGATATTGGTGTAGATAAAATACTATTCTCAGTGCAGCTGTATGACATTTGCCGGTTTAGGTTGTGAGTTGTCTGTCAGTGGCAGGTAATGCGACTCTTTTAAATAAGTAGATTGATTCCCGTTTGAGCTCAAGATGGCTGCGCCGTAGTTTTTTGCTTTTTGCTCATTTACGTAGTTCATTGTGTAATATTGATAGCTTATTGTGCGGTGACCTAACGAACAAGTGTGCAGCTACTTTAAGATGAGTCTAAAAACGCGCGTAATCACCCTTTAGTTGAACAAACGGTTATCCGGGGTCTCGGCCACCCACGTGTTTGTAAGGAGGCTATCACCTTACAATCGGCAAGGCCTCAACCGAACAACGTTGCTTCAATTTTATTAAAATTCAATAAAATCAAAAGTACACATTAACATCGTCTAAAACTGGCGAGGAGAAAAAGCCATTAAATAAAAAATAATAATAATAATAAGTAGGTATTTATTAAATTGATTCCTTACTCAAACACAATTTAATTAAAACCCTTAAGGGCGTTACTCTCACTCAGCAAAATGTAACCATGAAACCCTGATGGAATTTACACAGTACGCATAAAACTTTTAAGTGGCGCCATTTGTATTCGGCAGAAATTCGAGTGAAATGGATACACGCTGTAGCTGTAGTGCCATCAATTTAGCTGGGAACGTCATGTTCCTTGATTCCAGGGCGTTGGAGTTCTGTGAGGTAATGTTTCATGTACATTGGTTCTTGAATGCGGATCGAATAAATGTTTTACTTTACATTATCCTTGTACGAGTATAGTTTATCCGGCGGCTTAAGGACAAATGGTACATATTTAAAGTATGGCGCATTTATCTTTAAGCCGCCGGACAAACTATAACTTTAAACTTAAATCTAAGACATATAGTAAATGAAAAGCAGCCACGGAGACGATTTTTGATGTTGGAATTAAATAAATTACTTATGGTAAAAAAAAATCGCACATAAAAGTATGACACCATTATTTTCGCATGAAGTTAATAGTTTACAAATTATATCTATTTCTTGCAGAGTTTTAGGTATCAGAGTCGACCGCTTAGATTTAAAATTGATTGACCCTCAAGTTGGTCATGTGGAATATGTATGATTTTTTGAAATGCTAGGCTTCGGGCGAGCAGTAGGTGCTTGACTTATGTATAATTTATGAATATGCTTAATTTGATTTGCTATATATAATATTGTAAAACTACTTGCAGTTATTATAGTGCGCGGTGTAAAATACATAACGCGATTCACTCAAAACAGTTGAGCCGTGAGCACAGGGCGGACACGTCATACTACAAAACTCGATTGAGCGCCTTTGTGTGCACGGCACATCTGTACACACTTCAATGTGTGCGTGCGTCTTAGAGCGCTATTTCCGCTGTCATAAATGACGTTTGACAATACACCGACATTTTGTTTTTTGATCGATGCGCTGCCAACCTGATGGATTAGCCTACTAGTTCCCTACCAATCGGCCGTCGCGGGGTGAGGTAATTCTGTTCGGGGCGGGGTGTAGCGTGGCCATTCTATAGGAAAAACTATTACTTATTCTGTGCCGTGAGTAACCAAGATCAAACATCAAAACAAACCACATATAATATTAACAATAAATTCCGCAATGTACGCCAAACACCCCCGTCTACATCTCATTTCCACACGCCGTCTGGCAAACTTGTGTAACTCGAAAATAGGCAGATTTAATTAGAACCCCTTAATTGAAAATATGCTCGCATTAATGTACGTAAACAAATACAGTCAACGGGGAATGAAACGGCGCATATTATGGTTAAGCGAGTGGTGAATGTCGATGAGTGAATTAATTTGTATTGCTGTAAGAGGACATAATTAATGGGTATATGTAGTACATGTATGCATTTGTTTACCCCAAAATATGACTAGAGAATTTGGTACTTACGTAGGCTAAGGAAGATACTTTAGTTCAAATCCTTTAGTAACAATTACACTAATGGCACAGAATAAATAATAGTATTTCGTACAGAATGGCCACGCTACGCCCTGCCTCGATTGGAACTACCTCACCCCGAGGCGGCCGATTGGTAGGGAACTAGTAAGCAAGTCGTCATTTACGACAGCGGAAACAGCGCCCTAAGACGCACGCACACATTGAAACGTGTACAGATGTGCCGTACACGCAAAGGCGCTCAAACGAGTTTTGTAGTATGACGTGTCCTCCCTGTGGTACTGGACTTAGTGGTAGAAGAAATGCGCCCAAAAGGGGTATAGGTAGCCAGCCTAAAACGAGTAAGTTAACCTAACTGAGGTTAGTGAGCGTAAGATAATCTATTAGTAATGACTGTGAATGCAAAATGATAGCCTGACTGTCACAGGAAGCCCGGAACCTTATTCTAACTTTAAAACATGTATAGACACGATCCAACTTCAATACAACTCCAATGCATTAACAACGCAGCACAGCTAGCGCCTAAACGTCTGAATCAGAAATATCAGACTTTGCTTGGAAATTATTCCGATGTAACTCGAATAAACCTACAATATTGGTTGATTAAGTATTTGTTGTGTGTTGGAGTTATGTTTGAGATAGATTGCGTTTGTAATGTGTGTTTATGTATTTAAAATTAGAATACTAGTCACTTCTTCTTCTTTTCTTTCGAATTCGCAAGAGCGATAGAGACGGAGATAACGAAATTTTGATTATCGAAGTTCGCAGTAGGGCCACTGGAAAGATAGCAAATACCTTAAAGTTAATACCATTAGGTATTATTTCACTTAACATAACAAACGTTGCTAACCTAGAACCCATTTCGCCAGTAAGGGTTCTAACCCCTTTGTCGTATTAAATTAATGTGCTCACGACAGGTCTAGACATGTCACCGTAAGCCGTTGAGCTGTTGAGACACATCGAGTGTCCCTCTAAACCCCTGGGGACCCTAGGCCCCTTCAGGCCTTGTTAGGGAATACGAGTCTGCGACATGTCGTTGACTTGCTAAATTCTGTATTGTTTATTCTGTGTGTGTGTATTGTGCCCTTAAAATAAGCCTCCATTGTTATATGTCTGCCGTTTAACTGGTAGTTATAGTTTGTTAAGAATATACTATGGTGATTTATGGACTGTTTTAAGGCTAATAATAATATCGATCATAGACGTATAAAATAAGGATACGTAATCCCACTAAGATAAAACTGTGACTGAGGGTCTTTGATCTGAAAGGATGGATCTGAAATTTAATTTATTTTGTTACACAATTATTTATTATTTTTATTTGTTACTGATACAAGGGCTGCTATTTATATATCCGGAAACCGGGATTACAATCTTCTTAAATAGCATATTTGACCTCCATGGTAAAATGTGAACTTTTTTAAGTACTGGCCGGTATATTTTTTCTTCCTTATTAACGCTCGTGTTTTGTTTTTGACGGGTTTTAAATGTCATCTCGCAGCAAGAATGGAACTCACTCGTGAAAATATTCGTGCTATGATTTATTATGATTTTCGGCGTGGTTTAACGCAACAACAGTGCATAGATCAACTAACTTCAACTTTTGGTGATGAAGCCCCATCTAAAACTACTATGTATCACTGGTTTAGTGAGTTCAATCGTGGACGTAGTATGCTTACGGACGAAGTTAAGGCAGGTCGCCCGAAATCGGTCGTTGTACAACAAAATATCGAGGCTGTGCGAAAACTTATAATGGACGACCGACATGTTACGTACTGCGAGATAGAGGCGACTCTGGGTATTTCTATGACCAGCATTAATAGCATATTACATAATTATTTGGCTGTAAAAAAAAATTGTTCGCGTTGGATACCCCACAACTTAACAAAAGAGCAAAAAGATGCTCGCGTCGAATGGTGCAATAAAATGTTAAAAAAATATAACCGTGGTGACTCAAAAGCCGTTTATAACATCTATACAGGTGACGAATCCTGGATCTATGCATACGATCCCGAAACGAAGCAACAATCAACGGTATGGGTGTTTCAAAATGAGCCGAACCCTACGAAAGTTACTCGTGCAAAAAGTACATTGAAACAAATGGTGGCCTGCTTCTTCGGTATTAATGGCCATGTAGCTACAGTGCCACTAGAAAACCGTAGAACGGTTAATTCAGAGTGGTACACGACCATTTGCTTACCGGAAGTATTTGAACAAATTCGTAAAACTAACCAGCGACGAAGAATCATTCTTCATCATGACAATGCCAGCTGTCATACGTCACGCGAAACAACTCTATTTTTGGAGGGTCAAAATGTGGAATTAACGGGTCATCCGCCGTACAGCCCTGACTTGGCACCCAACGATTTTTATTTATTTCCAAATATAAAGAATAAATTACGCGGTCAACGATTTTCGACCGCTGAAGATGCTGTCGACGCATTCAAACAACACGTTATGGAGGTACCTCAGGCGGAGTGGCAGAAGTGCTTTAAAAATTGGTTCACGCGAATGCAAAAGTGCATAGATCATCAAGGGGAATACTTTGAAAAACAATAAAACCATTTTCAGCCGTGTACGTTTGTTTGTTTTTTTGTTTCCGGATATATAAGTAGCAACCCTCGTAAATGTATCGTGCTTGACATATGGTTTAAATTATTATTATTTTATTTGCTTTTATTTTTGTCACATTGATTTATAATGTTCATAATGATTATATATTAAATATCCTATTTGACTTGCCTTATGTAAGTTACTGCCTAATTGCTTAAAATTGTATTTGCATGCATTGTTATGTATTATAATGCAAATAAATGATTGACTATGACTATGACTACTCCATAATAAGCCGCGCTTTCGTGCACACACTCTCACTTTTGACGTTTGAACCAGTCACCCTCGCCCATGAGTTGTATATGTGTGCGTGTCGCGCGTAGACACGAAGAAATCGGCTTATTATTATGGAATCACTGTTTTGTGTTCATAGGGTTACGTTACGTCTTCTTATTTTATTCCTTATTTTAAATTTATATGACTATGATATCGACTCTGTGTGTTTTGTATAAACATGAACAGGGTAAGCAGGTACTTAAGTTTGTAGATTGTCCCATAAATTATTTAGCATGCTAACCCAACCTAACTTATGCCAAATGTAAACTCATCCAAACGAAACTAACCTACATGCAAAACCCTTAATTTAGTAAATTTTGGTATGGCATTCATTTATTCATTTGGCAAATAAAATTAGGCAAAAAACATGTACTGAAATAGTAATTGGTACATCTTTTCTTTCATCTTTAACCATAAACACACAAAAAATGCAATTCCGCATCAGAATGAACTCAAAAAGTGGACTAAATCTTCAAACGTCGCTGAAAATCCAATAACTCCAATTCTCCTTACGCAAATTCGCAACATTTCCTTTCCTATCAGATCGCACGTATCAAACGTAATTCCTCGAGGCAAATACCCGGCAATATTGTACGGTATTTAGATGAATATAGGCTAGAAAGTAAAAAATAATTTAAAACAAAAAAGAACCGACTTCACTAAGCCTCCTCCTTTTCAAAAGAAAGTACCCGAGCTACTGTTAAAAATACTCAAATCACTATAAGTGTGTCTATAATATTGGAAGAATTCCCTCGATTTCTGCAGGATCCCATCATCAGTACTTGATCTCTGATAGCAATAGGACCAACTGTAAAGTATACTCTTTCAAACAAAAAAATAATTGTCCAAATCGGTGCAGCCGTCTCCGAATAATCGGTGAACATACATATAAAAAATAGCAAAAACAAAGATCCCGGCGAATTTAGAAACCCCTCCTTCGTAATCTTGAAGTCAGTTGATAAATAATATAATATAATATAAATTACAGTAGCGATAAAATCTCGTTTTGGTTTTAATTATGAGAAGCCAAAGACTTTGGCTTCGCTTTTTAACAGGATGTAAAATGACTAGTTTTCTAGACTACACTATTCTATGGTGCGGTATTTCATAAATCGAGGTGAAGTAACGGGGGTGAAATATAGCGGGGTGAAGCATGGCCGCGTATTTCAGTTGCAAACCAAATGCAACGTCAAACGCCGCCGATACGGGGTGTGAAATGTGGAGTGTCGGGCAGGTTCGCAGATCACTTAGACTAGATTGATCATCGTACTGACATTATGAAAACAAAAGTTTGAGATCCTCCTTCAAGCAAAAACAGATGCATTTGGATGAAAGGCGCACAGGTAGATTAAGGGACATAATACTTTTTATGCTGGAATTAATTCCAAGATTTTTTTGGGTTCAAATTACGGGTTCAAGAGTGATGGATGGGGTGAAAGGAAAGAGGGGTCTGGCGATTTCACTATTTCTACGCGGGAAAAGTTGCGGGTGGAAGTAAGTATCTTATACATTACAGCTTACATCTGTAGCCGTATTTAAATGCAATAAAGTTCGCGTAGAATCACTTTAAGCTGTACTTTTATTATAAGCTCCGTGGTACTTTATGAGACAACTAGGTGATATTCTTAGTTTAAAAATAATTTAGTTTTCATAGGTGACATACGGGTAGGTGTTCTAGACAAAACACAACATGATATCTCACAAAAACAAAACCTTATTTTTTCTTTATTCGATAGAATAAAGAAAAAAAACAATAAACCCTTTTTGTTGATCAAATGATCATGAATCTAAGTATTCAATACTTGACAGTACGGTGTTTATTGAAGGTAGTCTGTAAGGTAATTCGAGTATTTTGTCGAGTGTGCTAAAATAAACTAGAAAAATGGTTGTCAGGGTATTATAACGTTTGAGTGGATTTGTTATTGTAAATTTTAAGTTGTCAGTGACAAAGTATTCAACAAGGACAAGGAAAATAATATGCAGTTAGCGCTATACTAATATTAAAGTCAATGGAGTCTGCATGCGAAATCTGGCCATTTAAAGACATTACTAGGGCTTGTAATTCGAATATTTTGAATAGTAATTTGTATGGAAATTATTCGAAATATTGCAAGCCTTTGGCATTACCTCGGGTTTACCGTCTCCGTGTTCAGGGTGTTTCTCTTGAGAATTGGTAAATTCAATGTTAAGTACCTTCCTTAACCCAAAAAGTTTGTGACTTCTCCATCGAATACAGGATGATTCAGTAGACGTGAGCAGAGTTAAGACTACGGATTCAGTTAATAAAAAACTAACGATTGATACTTATAGTATTAGTGTGAATAGCGCTAAAAAAATTAAAGTAAAAAATAAACGTTTTAATTTATTTACGACACGTATGGTCACTCTACAATTAGAATACCGCGTCTATTGAATTAACCTGTATTTACGTCGACATGATCGGTCGTAACTAATTGTATTAAACACGCAAACATTTTTTCGCGAATTCTGGGTTGGTCCCAGAGTTGTTGTTCAGGGCATCGATTCGACACACTTGTCTCGCTAGGTGATAGAGTGAAATCCATCTGTCCACACCTAACTGTCAATCTATCAGTAGGTCTCGCTAGAGCGTTTTGTCAATGGCTATGGCCACCATTTTAGATGTCACTCTTGAGTGATTTCACCCCAAATTTCAACTGTCACAAAAGTGTGATCTCATAGTTGTCTCACTAGGTACTGTCAGTGCATGTACATGCCATGTCGAATTGCGGCTCTGTATGGCGTTAATATCCAAGTACCCCGCTGTATAAAGGAGATGTATGTATTCCCCATAGCCTAAGTCGGATTCTACTCTGATATTTCTGAATCCACGTCACTTTTACATAGCATCATTGAGTGACATAATTTATGTATGTAATCTGCAATATCTGCAAGATACGCCGTAATAAAGTTAATAAAGTATCAAACACACGTTGAATAAAAACGAGAGGCGCGGGACGCCGGGCCTTTAATATTTCAGCACAATCACTGACGGCTCAGTTATTCATGACGTGACGAGGTCGTGCGGGGAACGTAGATCTGCAATATGAAGACTTACCTCAAAATATATTTAGTATCAACCAACCAGAATACAGAAATGTTAAAATTGACCAATCAGTAAACGCAATTCATTTCTCAAAACATGAGGTGAATCATGATGAGTTCCTACTTCACAATCATTGAAAAAGATTAAAATCTGGCGCTTTAAAGCGCTAATTATACCGTCGTCTGTGACATTTAATCGCGGTGGTTATATGTTGTATCTGTGTCAGAGCAGTAAAAAAAATAAAAAGACCCTCAAGTTAAACTATATTTTCACCTTAGATTAGTCATTGTGCGTAAACATTGCGTAAATAAAAAGTATTTTTATTTATTTTTTTATTTTCCCGCAATCGAATTGAAAACTAGTATGTATAACTCTGTTCTAAAAGCCATATTACCACTCGAACAATTTTCTTCTTCGTTCGGGAACATAACCACCTCGTTGTAATATGGCCTACTTTAGGCCCTTGTCAAACAATCTACTATTTTAAATGTAAGTAATTATTAGCAAGCGAGCCGCCTGATGATAAGCGCTTGTCGTTACCTAAGCTTGGACATAATAAGAAGAGCTACCTATGCGTTGACGATTTTTGGTAGCCGTTTATGTCCGCTTCTCGAAGAACCTTATGTCATATCGCAAAGGAAACACCTCAGGAGGTAGGTCGTTTCACAATCCGCGCGGACATACTTTCATAAAGATTTGAAAATGTTGTGATCAAGAATAGACGTTTCGACGACAAACAGTTATGCACTAGTGTTTAATGATTTGTGATTTTGGCTATGTAGGTTAGTTGCAACTTGTTCGTATACATATAAGTAAGGAAGTAAGTAACACTTTATTATACATAATAGAAGATGTAAAGTACAAACGCGAAAAGGGGATCTTTAACGGATCTCTTTCAGTTAACGTTCGTGTGAATGAGGGTGAAAATGAAATATGGTAGACAATCACAGCCACATTTACAACAGGGTACACACATGATAACAAAACATCGATAAAAATAAATAGACAAATTAACGGAAAAGCATAAATCAGGGAGGACCGAGGAGACGTCACAAGTTAGAGTTATATAGTTTCAAAATGTATCTTTCTATCTGCGGTACCATTTTCACTTATTTTTTTCATGAAATCATCTCCACAATCTAAAGTTTCTTATGAATCGTAGATCGTGAATACGAACTGAACATTTCAAACGCAAACACTACATCACCTCCACCTCACTACTACGCTATAAAAATGTCCAACATCCGTATACCTCTACGAGCCCCTCAGTGACTCCCTCTCATATCATTACCAAGACAACTAAAGAAGGGTAATACAGCTCTTCTAACTCTGGTGGCTATATAGACTTCCAGGTCACTAAGGCTGGGTATGAGGTTTTTAATAACTGCGAGATGAATGGGTAACATTTTTTAAGAATAAGTTACGTACTCGTTTGTACAATAGATGACTGAGCCGGTTGGTGAAATTGATTTTTTTGGGCACGGCCAGGCCGAGAGGCTTGCAGCCAACTTTTGCCTTTTCTTCATAGCAGCTACAATCAATCGTAATCTGGACACAGAATTTTTATGTGTTTTCTGCATTGTACAAGCATTGGTAAGGCATGCGACTTTCGACGAAATCACAAAAATAAATGAAATGAAATGAAATATTTATTTTGAGGCATCTCTAGGGGCCCATTGATAGTTAACTTAAAACTAGGATACATAATATAACTAATAAACTATCATTTTGGCGACACTACAGTTTGCTGTTGCACCACCTGCTCCAGTGCAGGTTTTGCAGAGCTTCGCGTAACCGTCGAAACACCACACCCTTCGGCCAGAAGTCCGCACTCGCGATGGTCTTCAGCAGCGGCTGCGTCACGTGCACCACAAACGAGCTGAAGTGCACGTCATGGCGCAATTGGAGCTGGAACACCCTCAGCTGGTAGCTGGTCTTCTTGCTAATATAATCCACCACATCTGCTGCTGTAGCGGAAATTCCCAGGCGCGAAATGTCCAGAGAAGCCCTATCGTTAATTCAATAATAATGGGCCCCAAACCCTAACATAGTGAGCTTCAAAGTGGACGGTCCTTTAAATAATGAATAAATGATAGCAAAGTTTTAATGAAGCGATGGCCCCTCAGAAGTTGGACAATTTCAGGCAGTTAACAGCTGAACTGTTAGAATTTAATTAACAAAGCGATGAATTCTGTTTGAATAACGACTTTGAGAGGGTCCACAGTCAATATTTTGCCAGTTTTTTAAGAGGAAAAAATGTGGAATAAATCTAAGATTATATTTAGTACATTTTGTCAAAGATTTTGGAGAATAAATATTTGTGGTTGTCAAATAGTTAGGCTCCCGTGGAAAAAAACCCGGGACGCACGCTAAAACGATGTTCTGTTATGATATCTAACCTTTACTTGTATTATTGTTTCCATCTTAACGCTTTAGTGTGTTCCGCAAAAAATAAATGGAACTAGTTTCTCCCGGTCTCAACTCTCAGTGTGTTAATTAAACTTCAAAAACAAAAACGAATACGGTCAAAAGCAAATCCAACCATCTCCTAATAAACTTAAATCCAAATAGTCGTATCTGCCTTTAGGGTCAAAGGCAAAACGAACTATCTGCTAATAAAATTAAATTCAGATAGTCAGTTCTGCTTTAACCCGGCGAGATGTCTGATATAGTAAAATCATTTTTGCCAGTGTTGTTAATTTTATCATAATTTACCATATTCATGGTACTTAACTTAATTTAATCATTCAGTTTTTATCTGATGATTGGTAGAGAATGCTGGAAACTATAAAATTTATCTTTGGCACCTTTTTCTTGTATAAAAAACTAAAAGAAGCACTGGAGCATATAGTACCAACAAGTTCAATAAAATAAGAAATTACCTTTGTTTGTATCGGTGTTTGCCAATAAGAATAACTGTACCGATTGAAAACTACCCAATAACTCTCATCCATAAACCCGTAGTACATTCCCCGGATTCCCAGTTAATGTGCCGCTAACCCGTTTTACAGTCGCCGCCGTAAAACCGTTTTATGCTTTGTGTCTCTCCCCATAAATATCTCTATGCACTTTATGGGTATATATAATAGTCTAATACTGGTGCATATAAACCAGTTTGCCACATTGACATAACGGACAATAGTCGTTGGGCGAGATGCCTTGATTGTACCTAGGGCTAGCAATTTTGGATTTTATGTATTTTTTAGAATTCCGGAATTGGCAATACCAATATACCGGAATCGCAAGCCCTAATCGAACCGCTAATACCTGCGATGGTGGCAAACCACTCATGAGATGGAAGGGCGACGTCTGCCAACATGCAGACGAGAACTGGAGGCATGGCAATGGACCTTCAAGTGTGCATGAAAGGAGCGGAAACCTATGTCCAAAGAAGGGTGCTGTCAAGGCTGCCATAGACAGATAGATAAGAGCCATACCTTCAGCTCTGTGATATGTTTCAGTATCAATACATAACGGAAGAATTTTAAATTTTCCAAGTTTTGAAATTATTATAACATGACAGATGTTATCGCTGTGCAAGTGTTTATTGGCTACTGTTTCAGTATTCGCTTTTTTGATTATTTCCGTTTTGAGGCTTAAATTAAACTGATTATAATAGAAAAGGTTCCAAGGTTTTATAAATACTCATACTGTTTCTCGCTATTATAATGCAAACATTTCACTAACACGATCAAAAACCTCAAAACTATTCAAAGTGAATTCATCTGTCGCAATAAACTTGCGACATATAAACACCGAGTAACGACGTTATAATTATATATACACTTTTGGACCTTATTTCATTGAAATAAGGAATAAAATGAACACATATCTTCGACATCCACCCTATTTAGCAAACGGACGTAAGTAGACAAAAGGAACCTGATATTTAAGTCGTTTTTAAACTGAGATTGTAAAGACGAGAGTACCGGAGCGTGCTGTGTGGATGAATGTGCTTCTATAAAACAGCGGTGAAATTTCCTTCACGTGAAATGGTTCAGTTTTACAAATCCAATGGTGTGTCAACGTGGATGAGAGATATATTTTAATGCTGAGAATATATTAATATTGTTCTGTTAGTCTTAATTTGTAATTTTCATATTTTGCTATTGAATAGTTGGGCATTTTCACTTTCACAACTGCGTACCATTAAGGGCCGGTTAGCAATCGTCAGAAAACTGACGGTCAATGTCAAATCCCATGTATTTTGCCAGGAATGTGACGGTTAGACGTTACTGGAATAAGACTTAAGTCGTGCTTTAAAGTGCCCAGAAAAAATCCAGTTGTATTTTAATAATAAAATATAACCCAGTGTGTCATAAAAAAATACTGGCTGGCAGTGGCCTGATACGAAGAAGATTTTCCTACTATTTGATTATGAAGGCCATACCTAAATTCTTGGAACCACGCCCACTAGTAAGATACATGTTTATGGCTCTCATACACAAAAAAAAGAGATGCAACGCTCTTTATGACTGCAATTTTTGGACAAATTACGAAAAGTATGAGAATCATTAATGTTCATCGACTCGTATTAAAATTTTATTAATTTAGTAATCATATTAAAATTTTATTAATTTAGTCCTTTAATTTCATCGAATAATATTAAAATTTTATTATTGTACTGTACTCCTTTAATTTTAGGTAAACAACCAGTTTTATTGTAAAAGAAGACCTGAATTTTAAAAACTATTCTATCGAGGAATAGTACATTACTGCAGAGACCAGTAAGTAAGCTTTCCTGGCTGAGTATTTAGTAGCCGTCCGAGTCGAAGACGAGGGCGGCTACAATACGAAGCCAGGTAAGCTGATTACGGTCGAAGCATGTATAGTGCTTTTCTCAAACATGTAAGGAAATAAAATTACTTGTTTAGTGCTTCAGTTACTGGCTGAGTGATTTAATGTTGTATGAAAATCCTTTACGTACGTCGCGCTGAACCTGCCTTGGAATAGAGTCCCTACTGGTCTCTAATTACTAACGTAACAGGAGCATTTCCGAGCATGTTTGAGAAAATAATATTTATTCAATCGTGTTTCCTTAAACAAAAAACTTAGTCTTTAATCATTCTTGATTCTTGAAAGTATCAAACATGTAAGTCAAATATTTTATGAGAAATTTCAAATCTGCTGAACGCAAACTTGCTCAATCTCATTCTTATTATAAAAAACAATCTTACTATACCAAAACAGCTCATTCATCTTTCCTTAGGCAGTGTTCACACGAACGTTTTTATCGTTATTAAACAAGGCTGCTTTAATATAATCGGTTAATCTTAGCCTTTGTTATTAAGCGTTTAACACACGCGTTAAATTGACTGCTTAATAAGCCGAGCTGTTGATTAAACCATATTACTTTAAGGAGCGGCGGACAGTCAGATGACGTCACATAATAGTATTTTATACTACCTATCGAGATATACTGAAGACATTGAAAAGCATTTTACAATACTTTTTCGATGAGTGCTCACAATAGGCAAGCCGTTAAGAATTGAATTCGACGAATGTCTTACAACCTGCTGCCTCTATGCAATTTAGTAACCTCAATCTCCCGGTGCATTGTGCCGGCGCCCAGAGAGGAGGACGTTATCCTCCTCCAGGAACGTTCTATAATATTGTATACCTAGGCTACCAGACACTGTCAGTAACAATGTCATTATTACTGACAGTATCTGCATTTTAGCATCGTCGGCGATGCTAAAATTCGCGACCATAAAAGCTCCATCGAAAAGTATGCGCTAGTAGAAAAAAATATTCACAAAATTGCGACGACAAGAATAGCCAGATTGTCGTAGCGCGTGTCCTGCTCGGAGTTATAATACAGTCAAAATACGACAAATCCCGAAATCTCTCGGACAGTCCTGAAATTTGGTATGTATAATAAGTAGAGGTCCGGTTTTCATGTCCAGACCATTTGACGTTCCAGGACCTTGAGGAATCACCGCCATCTTGAAAAATGTGTTTCTTATCCTGAAGAAATTCGCCTTTAACTCTAATGAGGCTGACAACACCCGATGACCATCAAATTGACTTTACTTAAACAGTTTTTAGCTATAACTTCTAGCTTTCTATGTATTTAAATATTTTCCATATCCATATCTATTATATATATCGTCGTCTAGTACCCATAACACAAAGCCTTATTGAGCTTTCTGTGGGCCTAGGTCGATTTGTGTAAGTTTGTCCTAAAATATTTATTTATTTAACTACTTGTTTTGAGGAACCAAAAAAAATATGTTATTATTCGTTATATTTGAAAAAACTTCGTTAATTCCTATACACTTTTGGATGAAATCGGCTCGATAGAAAATAATTCCAAAGTTACATCTTAAAATTTGCTTCAAACAGTCGTACGTCTTTAGTTTCTTGACTTATACGTCTGTAACTAAGGACAAAATTCCACCGCACCTAAAACTTCGTTGTTTTATATTTCTCAATTCATGCGTAGTTTTTTTTTATTCATCATTTTACAAAATTTGCAATGAGCTCCCATACTAATCGTAACACAGTGTTTCTCTTTCACTCTCGCTGAATAAGATAGGGAAGGAATTTAGCTGTTGTCAGCCCTTTAAACTTCACACTCTATAGAATATACTAGCTGTGCCCGCGGCTCCGCCCGCGTGTAATTCGGTCTGTGTCAGGAAGCGGCTAATTCACCCCTAATTTCTCTCCCGCTACCCTGGAGGCGCAATTTGAAGTAAAGTTGACAGATGGATACGCTAGAGGACAGTAGTCCTAATAAAATATTTTACAATTACCACTAAATGAAACTACACTCAAAAATGAATACTTACTTTTTTATCCTATTAATTTTTATTGGCATGATTGAAACGACATAGATTATTATTAGTAGGTGTATATCGGACGATACATTACCACTTTTGTATTTATACGTTCATGTCCACGGCAAATATCATCCAAATAGATCCTCCCGTCAAATCAGTCATGAAAGGTAAGAATAGGCGCGGTTGAAATTAGAGGGGGGGGGGGGGATTAAATTTTGTGGTTTTAATTTTTTTTGTATTTTTATGAAATTTTTTGAAATATTAGATTTCTTTTAATTCTTGATTTTTTTTTAATTTTTTTTAAATTTTTGAAATTTTTGAATTTTTTTGAATTTTTGAAATTTTTGTATTTTTTTTAATTTTATCACTTTGTCACTTCTCAGTTTCACTTTTCACTACACTTCACTTTATTCTATTTTATATATTTTTTATTTCAGTCCATTTTCGTGACGGTCACGTGACTTTTTTTGCCTAGCCCCCCATCCGCGAACCGTCCGATAAGGAACTTCGTTCCAAAACTACCACCGGTTCTAACCCTACACCTCTGGCCCAAGAAGTATTATGACCGAAAAGGAACTCGACGGTACCTACTTATTTTTTTCAAAACAGTTGATACCATTAGAATGACCACCATTACACCGCCATGACCAACCTTATTGCGCCGGCTTTCGGAGGGGGGGGATTTTCATTACGTTACCGTGTAGGTAATGAATTTTCATACGTTTTTACCACACTGATAATACACTGATGTTACGTTACTGGTTGCAATAATTGTGGTAATTACATACGGTTCCGAACGCGGAATAGAGGATTTATGATATTGGTGTAGATCAAGATATTTATTCTTCAAGGTAAGCACAATACAATGCACTAATGAACGTCAGAGAAAAATAAAATACGTGAGTGTCGTGGAAAGTATGTGAATCGAGTGCGATTGGAACGAAGTTATGTTATTTAATTTTATTTCATTTTGACTCTTTCGTAAATTTTGTGGTTTTAATTTTTTTTGCAAATTTTTCAAATTTTAGAAATTTTGGAAATTTTGGATGATTTGGAAATTTTGGAAATTTTGAAAATTTTGGATATTTTGGAAATTTTGGAAATTTTGGAAATTTTGGAAATCTTGGAAATTTTGGATATTTTGGGAATTTTGACATTTTCAACATTTTAAAAATTCTCGACTTTTAAGGTTCTCGACTTTTTTCACTTTTATCACTTTTTCACTTCTCAATTTCACTACACTTCACTTCACTTTATTCTATTTTTTATATTTTTTATTCCCTACACGTACACTCGGTTCGAACGAAGTTATGTTATTTAATTTTTGCCTTTTTCGTAAATTTTGTGGTTTTAATTTTTTTTGTATTTTTTGAAATTCTTGAATATTTTGATTTTTTTTTGAATTTTTGAAATTATTGAATTTTAGAAATTTCTGAAGTATTTGAAATTTTTGAAATTTAGAAATTTCGCTATTTTTTTTATTTTCGACATTTATGAAATTTTTCACTTTTATCACTTTGTCACTTCTCAGTTTCACTTTTCACTACACTTCACGTCACTTTATTCTATTTTATATATATTTTTTATTTCATTCCATTTTCGTGACGGTCACGTGACTTTTTTTCGCCTAGCCCCATCCGCGAACCATCCGATAAGGAACTTCGTTCCAAAACTACCACCGGTTCTAACACTTCTAACCCTACACCTCTGGCCCAAGAAGTATTATGACCGAAAAGAAACTCGACGGTACTTATTTTTTTCAAAACAGTAAGTAATACATTATTAGATATTAAAGATACAAAATAATGCGTAGTTCTTCAAGAAAAGAAGACATATCATAATAGCTTGAGAGACTGGTAATGTACCTATTGTTTAAGTATAAAAAAAATAAGAAATATTATAAGAGAAAACTTCCTAATCTGACTGCTTCACAAAACGTTTGATATGTTTTCCTACCTAAACGGTGTCCTATAAATGTTAGATGATTTTGTAGTAGTTTTTTGGTCTGGGCCATGCATCTTTGTCCGTCATATATAGTCCTCGAACCTGCAATAACCTTTTGACATTCATGACATTTTCAAGTATTTCTTAAGAGCGGGTAAATTCACTGACGTATCTTTAAATCTCTAAAAAATTTACTGACGTATCTTTTATCGAAATCTGCTCAATGGTTTAGGCACCAGACAGGAAAAATAATGTAGAATAAGAAATTAGAAATTGAATGTAGTTCATTAAAATAATATCCAATTCCAATAATTTTAAAGAATCTTGTAATCTTGTTTATATAAAGCAGTTTTACTGTAAGCGCAATAATTTAATATGTAAGTATTTAAAAGTTAAAAAAAAAAAAAACATTAAAAAAAGGAAAAATTCAAAAATTCGGTTTTATTAAAATGGCTTTATTACTATTGGTGTAGCACAAGAAGATGCAAGTTCCGGCCGAGTCGACCCCGACGCGTAAATCAGGTAGCCGCGCTTCCGCCGGCCTATCAGGTGACGGCACTCTAGGATCGTTGCGCAGGCTCGTCGAGTAACGGCGTTTTTTTGATGCAATGATCATTGCGCACGCCAAATGTGCGCGCCTAAAACAACGGTTACACCCCCGCTCCCGGTTCCCAAGTCACGCCACAGGACGCGTCGCTTTCACCCACGCCGTCGGCGGGTATAAAAGGGGTCAGCATCTCAGAACAAATCAGTTGACATCGCAGTAATCTCCAAGCTAACACCTTGCTCTAGGGACGACAGTCACGTTCACACATTGTGTAAACCCTCTATGGTATCAATTCCGATCGAACGACTAACTTCCTAAGCAAAGGGCAAACGGACTGACCCGTTCCGACCGCACATTGCGTAAACCCTCCACGGTAGCAATCCGAGTCACACACGGCGCAGTACCGGGATATGTAAAGAGTAAGCCCAGTGTGGAGTTGTCTCGTCCAGTCCAGCCTATATAGTTGAAAATCGCCTACCCCGTATACCGTAATGTGAGTGCAAGTGCTAAGGTTCAAAGATAGTGAGTTAGTGTCATTCCTACGGACCTTATTTTGTAACTGATTATTGTCTTATATACTTAGGGAACGTACCCATACTACGTGACCCGTTTAGGGGGGGGAGGGGGATCGTCAAATTACTACTCTTGGTCACAAGGGGGTAGGGGGGGGTTTAGGTTTACGTCACGTAATCAATAATTATTATAATTATGCTCTAGGGAAATCTCGCGCAATTTTTTTTTTCACTTTTTAGGGTTCCGTAGTCAACTAGGAACCCTTATAGTTTCGCCATGTCTGCCCGTCCGTCCGTCCGTCCGTCCGTTCGTCCGTCTGTCCGTCCGCGGATAATCTCAGTGACCATTAGCACTAGAAAGCTAAAATTTGGCACTAATATGTATATCAATTACGCCGACAAAGTGGTAAAATAAAAAGTGGAAAAAAATGTTTTATTAGGGTACCTCCCCTATACGTAAAGTGGGGAGTGATTTTTTTTTTCATTTCAACCCTAACGTGTGATATATTGTTGGATAGGTATTTAAAAATGAATAGGGGTTTACTAAAATCATTTTTTGATAATGTAAATATTTTCGGAAATAATCGCTCCAGAAGTAAAAAAAAAATGTGTCCCCCCCCCCTCTAACTTTTGAACCATAAGTTTTAAAAATATGAAAAAAATCTGAAAGTAAACCTTTATAAAAACTTTCTAGGAAAATTATTTTGAACTTGATAGGTTGAATAGTTTTTGAAAAAAAAATACAAAATTATTTCTGAACTAAGTTTGTAATTTAACCGTATAAGCAGGTGTGTGTATTGTACCTGTAATTTCTACAAAATTACAATGAAAGGACTTGCTTTCAAATAAAGTAAAAACGGTGAAAATCGGTTCATGCAATAAAGAATTATCGCATAAAAATCATCTTCCATACTTTAAGCTCGCGCGCAATAGTTTACTTAATTTCCCGATAGATGTCGCTGTACGTAGAACGCTCATATCATATCCTACATGGCGTTGGCGGTGTAATTTTAACTCTTAAGTGGGGACACTTACCGTGACGGACGAAAAACTACGGAACCCTACACTGAGCGTGGCCCGACAAGCTCTTGGCCGGTTTTTAATTATGGTTTGCACGCACCTTGAGGCGTTACGCGGCAACCGCCGTTTTAATAAATACAAATATGCGCCAAATTATGATATTTTTTACTTTCTGTTTGCAAAAAAACAATATTAAGAATTACTACGTGACAACCAGAGGGGTAGGGGGGGGATCTTGGCATATACTACGGTTGGTCACCGAGGGGGGAAGGGGGTGAAAATTGTAAAAAAAATTGGTCACGTAGTATGGGTACGTTCCCTTACACCTACGTGTGAACTCTGTATCAATAAAATATTGTTTGATAAGTTGTTTTGGTTGTTCTGCAAGCCCGGCCTGAAACCACGATCCTCGGCTCAGGCAGGGGACCCACCATTTACCCCTGTCATTTAACATTGGTAAATTTAAAGAGATTTCATATGACACATCATTTATCTAAATCGGTTAAGTACTTTTTGAGTGAAAGGATACAATTTCATACCACGAATTTTCTTAGTGACGTCATAATCCCCTCCAAGCTTTTAGAAGATAACGACTCCTAATTTAGTACTCGGGGTACATCCCTGAACATAATGACTTCAGTTGCTGGCGGCAAACTGTTAAAAAATAGAAAAACCTATTTAGCTTGCTGGCCTCTTCTCTATACAGACTGAAGTGTCCCTTCGCTGAAATTCAATGAATTTAATCCTTTTAAACGGCTTATCTACTTTTTAAGCCGATTCCAGACCACTTGCAAGGATCTGAAAATCAAGCGCACATTATCGTAATCCTAACCAAGACTTAACTAGATACTTAAAAAGTATTAAAAAGGTACTTACTGGAAAAACCCGGTACCTAATTGGTTATAGTTGTATGCTTTCAACCGCTAGTGTCCGCTAGGTACCTATTTCATGTGAAAGCCGGCGTGAGTCATGACTTGACTTGGCGACATTTTATATCAGTTTTCAGCCAATCTTTGACAATGAACCTTAGTATATCAAAGTGTTGTATGTCTAATCAAGCTTTTGTTGTTTTCTAAGGATCACGTTAGGGATGGTTTTGTGTTTGTCTAAGGGTCGTGTGGCCCAATCACAATATATGCCCGTGACTTCGCTTTCACGGTGTTTGATCTGTCATTCATTTCTCCTCCCTTTTCTAAGGGGTCGACTTCCAAAAAATAAGTAGCTAATGTCCAATTCACTGATTTAAACTTTCACGGTAGTAACGGGACTTAACCGCGTATATTATTTTAAAATTACCTTCGATGTTTCGAGGAAGACATTGTCCTCGTGATCCCGGAGAAAGGTTAGCTCCAGTTGACATCTACATCTTCTAACCGCGCGAGTTTTTCGAACTACCCGTACTTGGTCTTGATTAACGTTTTGCACACTAGAGATTGTGGCGACCCTTGGCGTGGGACGTGACCTGCGTGGATACCTTGACTCCGTCCCACGTCCAGCGCTCGGCCCGAAGACCGGTGACGACCGCAGAAGACGCTCAACTCACCAAGTGCCGCAAATATGCATTTTTAAAAAACAATTATATATTTGCGGCACTTGCAGTTGAAACTTTTGGACCATGTTCATCAGACACCAAACAAGTTGTTAAATAAATTTCCCATAAACTTGTCTGGGCTAACGACCTGCGAGCGGGTGCATATTTTGCTCAGGAGTTTTTGTATGGCAATACAAAGAGGAAATGCAGCAAGTGTCCTGGGGACGATGCCCCGGGCAACGCTAGGTTTCATAGATAGCTAATGGTAATGTAATAACTAACATTGTATATATGTCGCAGGGAAATGATTAAAACAGAGATTTGAACAAATCTCTAAGGGATATGATCAAATTACGCAGGATGTTAAAATGAAGACTCCATATCATCATTTCCCTTAAGTTATTACGTGATTAGCTAATCTAACAACATCTTATAGTGACCGTGAGCATGCACTGGATTTTCACAAATAACGCACCTTCCAATTATGTCTTTCCACTAAACAGAGTTAGTGATTTGGTGAAATTACTGATTTTTTCTAGGGTAATGATGATATGGATTTTCCATTTTAACATCCTGCGTGATTTGATCATATCCCTTAGAGATTTGTTAAAATCTCTGATTTAATATCTGTTTCACTTTATCTAGTCAGAGATTTGATAAAATCGCTTAACTGTAAAGTAAAATATTGTACTCGGTACTTCCTTTCGTCATTTCACTAAACCAGTTCAGAGATTTAATCAAATCACCATATACCATCTTCCAGTTGAGAGTTTATCATTTCACTAAACTTGTTGAGCGAAATGATAAAACTAGTCGACTTTTTGAGTTCGTTTCATCAACTTACTGTAGCGGTTAGGGATTTTGTCAAATTCCTAAACAAATCTAGTGAAATGAAAAAGCGTGTCGCGTTTTTTGGCCGATTTTGTCTTCCCACTAAATAGAGTCAGTGATTTGGTGAAATTACTGAATTTTTCTAGGGAAATGATTTGTTCAAATCTCTGTTTTAATCATTTCCCTGCGACATATATATCCACTGGGGATGTATATCACACATGCAGGGCGCTATCTCGCTCGCAACCGCAGCTTCGCTGCAGTTCGTGAGCGAACTCAATACCAGGGCTTTTATGACTCGAGTTTACAATATCATTACTTATTACGCGACAAATAACACACAATGCTTTTCATTCTACTGGAGGAAAAAATGTAGTTGTAAGACAAACAATTTTAAATAAAGTAAAAAAAAAACAACTCCCTAGGGAATACTCTATTACTAAAACCTACCCTGTTTCTACCCCAAATGCTGCGAATTTTTTTTCTAAGTAGTAAGTTTTCAATATACAAACGGGAATTAAATTAATTTCTTTCCCAATGAACGTCGTTCTTTATTTACCCCCCGCTATTACCCCTGGTTAGTGCTAACCCTCGACTCACGAATATCGGATATTAACCTGATACTAAATTGTACTTTGCTTATACAATGTAGGGCCGTAGGCGCTCGTTAAACGCGGGGTGTAAAGTTATATATTTCGGGAGCTTTTAACTTATATTTCTTCTAGGATTTAGGTAAAACAGCAAATTTAAGCAATTATGTCTTCATGAGTAGTATTTTGCATCTAGGCAAATAGGCTTTAATGTATGTAGTAATTGCAGTAAAGAAGTATTTAGGTAGTTTCCTCACCGAACGGGCGGAGTCGGAGCGCGTTTTACTAATTTGGTTGTCTTATTGAAAAATCGTCCAACTTCTAAAAACTAAGTGAAATAAATCTATCTACCGCACGAAAGCTAAAGTTGTCTTGTATCAAACCAGATCGCATCAACAACCGCGCGTTTTACTATGCAACCTTAATTAATTACAGATAATAATTTGGTTGTCTTATTGAAAATTAATCCAACTTCTAAAACCTTGTATAAATCCAGATCTGATCTCACAAACTGCCTGTAGTCTAACTATTTATCTAGTACACTACAATAACACTAAAACAAAATTATGCAGAGGTACGTATTGGTAATCGTTACTCAAAGACCTTCAGAAGTTGCTTATTACTCGCACTTGTTATCTACGGCTAATCTAAGTTACCCACATCGTTTTACAGTATCTACCCATTGTACTATCTACTGTAATAAACATGGTTTTATATAGATTTAATTTAACAAGACCGGAAATCTACCGATTTTTCTGTAATCAATAACACGCTAGCTGATGTACTGAACTGGTTTACTATTAACAGTCTGCTTGCTACTTAATGCTAAGAAAACCATTGTATTAAGTTTGTTTTGCCGAACGGTGCAGCAGTGGACACTAAGATTCTCCTGAATGGTAAATGCTTAGATATAGTAGATAAAGCAGTGTTCTTTGGTTCGACGTTGGACAAAAATCTTTTTTTTTTTTTATGAAATAGGAGGCAAACGAGCAGACGAATCGCCTGATGGTAAGCAATTAACGCCGCCCATGGACGCCTGCAACACCAGAAGGGTCACAAGCGCGTTGCCGGCCTTTAAGATGGGAATACGCTCTTTTCTTGAAGGTTTGAAGGTAGGTCGTATCGGTCCGGAAATACCGCAGACGACAGTTAATTCCACAGTTTTGTTGTGCGAGGCAGGAAGTTTCTCGAGAAACGCACAGTTGAGGACTGCCAACCATCTAAGTGGTGATGATGGTAATGCTGTCGCGTAGGACGATGGCGGAAAGAGGCGGCAGGGATTAATCCGAACAATTCCTCGGAGCACTCTCCGTGATAGAGGCGATAGAAGATACAGAGCGAGGCTAAATCTCTACGCAGCGCCAAGGAGTCAAGCCGATCCGTAAAATCCCGGCAGCCGACAATTCGAGTCGCTCTCCGTTGGATACGGTCAAGAGGGAGAAGTTGGTACTGGGGCGCTCCCGCCCACAGATGAGAACAGTATTCCATATGTGGGCGTACCTGTGCCTTGTAAAGCTGGAGGCGGTGGGCCGGAGTGAAATACTGCCTCGATCTGTTGAGCACACCGAGCTTTTTTGAGGCCATCTACATCGGAGTCCTCATATAAGAAAACTCGCTCTTCGATTAAGTCTGGCTGCTCATGCCGTTAGGAGGATTAGACAATTTACTAATATTGACACAGCTTGTTTAGTTTATCACAGTTATTTTCATAGTGTAATGTCATAATGGTATGCTAGTTTGGGGCAAAGCAGCTGATAAATACTATATTTGTTTAACAAAAAAAGATCCATTCGGTTTCTGTATAACTTAAAGGCAGGTGCATCAGTTAGGGAACAATTTAAAAAATAAAATATTTTGACGGTTGCATCTCAATATATTTATGACAATATTATTTTTGTCGTAAAGACATTCAAAAAAATTCGGACTCCACAGCTATAACACTCGAAATAAAAACAAGCTTGCTATCAGAATTTGTCGTATCCGCATTATTTTTGCTCACGGTATTCACATTTATAACAAGTTACCAGTCGATGTTTTAAATTTGTCATTTCCCGCTTTTAAGAAATACTTGAAAAAAAAAACATTAAAGTTAAAGGGTTATTACAGGGTCGACGACTATATTTTTTTTTTTTTTTTTTTTTTATACTACGACGGTGGCAAACAAGCATACGGCCCACCTGATGGTAAGCAGTTACCGTAGCCTATGGACGCCTGCAACCCCAGAGGATTCACATGCGCGTTGCCTACCCTTTAGGTACCTATTCACTCCTTTTTTGAAGAACCTCATACTGTAGCCCGCTGGGAAAACCTCGGCAGGGAGTTCATTCCACAGCCGCAGCGTTCGTGGGAGGAAATTCCTCTTGAACCGTACTGTGCGCGACCCTATGGGCTCCAGGGTGTGAGGATGAACACCCTGCCGGCGGCGAGCGGTGCGGTGATAAAAAGCTGCACAATAAGCTATATGACGGACAAAGATTCATAGCCCAAACCAGAAACTACTACAAAATTATCTAGCATTGAGAGGATAAAGTTCAGGTAAGAAAGCATATTCAAACGTTTTGTCAAACATAACATAACATAAATACTCTTTATTGCAAACCTCAAATAATAGACACAAAGTATACACAAGTCACAAACAAAAAAGCAGAGGCAAAACAATGGGCGGTCTTATCGCTAAAGACCGATAATCAATCAATCAGTATGATTTGGATTTTATTATTTATTTTTTCACATTATTACACAACATTGTCTGTCTCAAGCTGTTTTGATATGTCTTCTTGAAGAACTACGCATTAGCGCTAACGCACAGTTTTCAGTATTTCGCTGGTTAATATTCTGTAACTTAATTCAAGTCCAATAATGTTACCCCACAAGCTTACTTTTCGCTTGTATTTCTCCGAAGGAAATTGCTATTGTACATCAGATAATTAGTTAAAATACCACTTTGTTTAATCACTTTAGTTTTTTAAACATACATAAACAAAAGAAACCGGTAAATGAGAGAAGTCATATTTTTCGACCTGAATTAGATTACAGAGTGTAATATCGCTGTGCATGTATATAGTGCTCTTTAGCTCGCGCAGTGTGAAACCCAGAATGATCAAATTACCTATAATAAAAATGCCCTTAAAAGCATTTCAGATAATCGTAGCCCGGGTTCTGCAAAATCTGCGAGTCTCTCTCACATCTCAAAAGAGTAATTCACAAAAGTGCACGGCGGCCATATTTCAATCCGCAATCTGCGGCGACAAAAGTGAGAGCCTGATTTACAGCTGATGGTAGTCTGGAGATTCGTGCGGAGATATATCTTCCCATTTCTAATACGCTATGGTGATGTGAGTAATATTGCCGGGAGTTAATATGAAGACACAGGCAGTCTTTCAAATCGACTCGAATGACGACGATAACGGGTCTATGGAAATGGTTCTGGCATATAGGCTGACCCAGATGCAAAAATCAGTGTCCTATTTATAAGTACTTTATTATAAATTAAATTAAATAAGTAATAGTATTTCATACAACAATGGCCACTCTTCAATTCTCTCGCCGAATAACCTCACCCATGATACTTCGTGTGGCTGCTTGCGTACGATATTTGTAAGTACAAATTGTTAACAATGGAAGGAGCTTTGTGACACATACAACATACATAGTATTTGTTTAATACACAACGGTGTCAAAACATTAACTATGGATGAAAGCTCCCAATTCTGAACAGATTTTATTTTAAAACCGCTGCGCATCCTGTCAACCTAGTACTGGTGCAATACTTTTGGCCCGTCTCGTGTAATGTAAAGTACCAGTCTCGTTGGCTAGTGTTTTTGCAGGCTCGCAAGATCTGGCGCGGGCTGTCCAAATAGTTAAACGCAAAGTTAACAAATGGCTCCGACCGCGGCTTGCATCGCGTTGCTGACTGTCGGTGGTCCAAGAAATGGATTAGAAAATAAACTTTCTTTCTTCTTCTTCTTAGGGTTTCCCGTCATCTATCGACGCGGATTCGGCAAAATCCGGTGGAAAAAAGCTTAGGAGCAATAGGAGCTAACAAGGCACGGTTCGGCTCGGATCGGCTCGGCCGACGCGTCATAGTAGACTGTATTACTAGGGAGCAAAATGCTATATTGTAGCAAGGGTGAGTGATTGAATTCTGAGCGGAGAGAAAGATTCCAGAATTCTAATGTGGAATCTTGAGCGTAGCGAGGGATTCAAACTATGTGACCCGAGGTGTAGATATATTTGCTACCGCGTAATACACTCTGCTTTTCACATCTCCCATAAAATATGAGGTAAATGGAAAACGCAACTGATGATAACATTATATTTTAATTAAGTACGTAAGCAAAACAATATAAAATGAAGTGAAAAAAGTTAGAAGTTTATTGTGACATTCGTGCAATTTTGAAATGTTATGGTTATATTTTTATTGGGCAACGAAATGCTTGTTTTATTTATTTGAGTATTTTGTGTAGTGTCCGTAAATGGCTGGTTCGTAGTTGAATCTTCTTCGGCCTGATGCGTTGTGAAGCCCATGGTCTGAGGTTGAACATCCGCCATCTCTGCTTCCTCTTCAGCTCGTGCTCGGGCTGATGTACCAGGTTGTGGCAACATGCATTGTTTATTTTTTATGCTTTCCGTTATGCGCCGGCTTGTTTGAGCCTTACTTTCAACAGAGTCTTCAATATATCCTTCTGCCACTGCTGAAGACTTCCATCCACCAAGGCGTTTGATTGGTGTTAAGTCTGCACCGGAATCGGCCAGAATAGTGGCAGACGTCCTGCGAAAACAGTGACCAGTGTATTGTTCTGGATTTGGAAGATTCAAATAAAACGCAATTTGTTTTGGCATTTGGCTAATTTTATTTTTTTGCAATGACCTGCTTAGTGCATGTACCATTTTGGTAGTTGAAAAAAAATCTTTTATTTGTCAAGTCGCTGGGCCGCAGGGATTGGTATCTTTATAAAATCTTCGCGTATTCATCGTGAATGACAAATAAGCGGTCAGTTTTATTTTTTGTATTTTTTAAATTGACCAATATTAACGTGTCTGAGTGTTTTTCGAGGTCGTCAACGCTAACATTTAATAACTCCAACCCTCGACATGCACCGGAGACTCCAAAAAATAACGCCACCTGAAATAAGTCACGTTTTATATGAAATGTATGTTTCGATACCCATTTGTATTTTAATATAATGGAGTGGAAATAAATTAACGTACTTAAAATGCTAGATTGAATAAAATTAAAATACAGGTACATACTATTATGGCAAGGAAGCTGTGATCAGGTGCTTCGTTCAAAAATGTGTTTACATTTTCAGCAGACAATACTTTATATTTTTTAGCTTTGCGGCCCTCGGATTGTCGTTTTAGGAAAGCTATTAATTTTGTGTAAGTGTTTATTTCTATGTTGTCATTAGTGCTGACTGTCGACCTCAGCATAGAGTAAATACTCCAAAGAGTAGATGGCTTTTTCATTTCTAACTCTTTGAAATATGTTAAGAAAATCGCCTCAGAAAAAGACTTCACTCCTTTAGCAGTTTTCCAATCTATGAACTTTTCATATGCTCTTAAATATTTTTGTCTCGATTTCTCCGGCAGCAGGTCCTTAATCACTTTATTCGCTTCTATTTTTATAAATTCGGGAGTTAACACTTCCTCCGACGAGCTTGATGGAACCATTTTATATTTTAAAATCAAGCTGTGAAATTGATATGAACTTCCTTCTTAAATTGTATGTATAGTCTGGCAAACCATTTCTGTCAGTAGAAACGCGCGGCAAATTCAAAAAACGTACATGTGGCAACTCTTTGTGATGAGATACCGTATTTCATGACGAACATTTCAATTCACATTGAATTTGTTTCTAGTGCATTTCACTCTCTTATCTTAAGCGCGAGTGAGATAGAACTCCTGCAACGTTCCCAATTAAATTTAAATTAATTTTTAAGGCATATGTCAATTGTCTCAACCAGATTATCTGTTGCAGTTGATGACAGATCAAACGAAATATATCCGCCTCCTTTTTACACACCGTAAATGTCACCTAATGAAAGGGGCGGAAATACCAACTAAAATTAAAAACATAAAATTTGATAATCATTGCTGCTTTTTTCACAGATTCTTAGTGTTGTCATACTTTTGTTCGCTGTACATTGCTACTGCGTTCGTTGGCTGGCCAGACTATAATCCAATTGACATCTTATCTTTTTTAATTAAAAATGCTACCTATACGTTTCCCGCGCTTTTCACTCTATGGTAGCTCGAACGCATGAACGAGTCTTAAGGGCCCCCTATACGGAACGATACGTCGTTTACGATCCGTTTGTCCAGATCCCGACTGATTTTGTCTCGCTCTGTCTGCTTATGATATCACATATTTGTCGTCCTGTTTCAAACAAGACGACATGTTGATGAGATGTTGTAAATAATCGATCGCAGCGACCAATCGTTTTGTGTGTGATGGGCAGGTTGCGAGCGATTTATCGTCACGATATCATTTCAGATTGATCGTACTACGGATCGTTTAATACATGGGGCGCTTTAAACACGTTTTTAGGGTTCCGTAGTCAACTAGGAACCCTTATAGTTTCGCCATGTCTGCCCGTCCGTCCGTCCGTCCGCGGATAATCTCAGTGACCGTTAGCACTAGAAAGCTGAAATTTGGTACTAATATGTATATCAATCACGCCGACAAAGTAGTAAAATAAAAAGTGGATTTTTTTTTATTAGGGTTTTTTTTCATTTTAACCCTAACGTGTGATATATTATTGGATAGGTATTTAAAAATGAATAGGGGTTTCCTAAAATCATTTTTCGATAATGTAAATATTTTCGGAAATAATCGCTCCAGAAGTAAAAAAATATGCGTCCCCCCCCCCTCTAACTTTTGAGCCATAAGTTTTAAAAATATGAAAAAAATCTCAAAAGTAGAACTTTATAAAAACTTCCTAGGAAAATTATTTTGAACCTGATAGGATGAATAGTTTTTGAAAAAAAAATACAAAATAATTTCTGAACTAAGTTTGTAATTTAACCGTATAAGCAGGTGTTTATTGTACCTGTAATTTCTACAAAATTACAATGAAATGACGTGCTTTCAAATAAAGTAAAAACGGTGAAAATCGGTTCACGCAATAAAGAATTATCCCATAAAAATCATCTTCCATACTTTATGCTCGCGCGCAATAGTTTACTTAATTTGCCTATAGATGTCGCTGTACGTGGAACTCTCATATCATATCCTACATGGCGGTGTTATTAACTCTTAAGTGGGGACACTTACTGTGACGGACGGAAAACTACGGAACCCTACAGTGAGCGTGGCCCGACACGCTCTTGGCCGGTTTTTAATACTTAGTAGTGGTGTTTATTACTTGCAATGCTACCAACTTACTAACTTGTTAGCAGGGAACAAAATCAATTTTGCTCCGTGTGAGCAGGGCAGAAATCAAAAATTAAAAAAATAAATTTTAAGGGGAACGAAATCCTGTTTTGTGCCCTATAAACGGGCTACAAAAACCATGTTTTTCGATGGGAGATGTGAAAACGTCTTTTTCGCTCTTATTGCGTGGACATAAAGCTTTTTTCCACCGGATTTTGCCAAATCCGCGTCGATAGATGGGGGGAAACCCTTACTCTACCAGTATTCCCATTTTCTTGGGGTCGGCCCTCCTCGTACGCATCCTTTACTGTGCACGATTTCGTGTGGCGTTAGTGTCAAGTTGAGCTTCTTTGAGGTCTTTTTCGACCGTCGCCAGCCAAGTGGTGGGTTGTCTTCTACGGCCGCGTGGCTAGGTTATAGGCAGATTTATTGGAAAATAAACTTTGAGTTTATAAAATAATGTTGCCCATTGCCTACACTAGGAAATAAATTTAGTCAAACAAGAAATGAAATATTGTCGTTACATTCCTTATAAATAATTCGCTCGGAAGTGTGCGGTTTCGGGAGCAGCAACTGCAGATATTTCATACAAATTTTCAGGCCTAGGCCTGCAAAGTAACCTTGGGGTCAAATATGGTGGCAGGTTTTACAAACAGCTGATATTGATTACTTAATTTTTTCTCATGACATGATGTGATGGTTGATTGTTTATCGTATCTGAAGGGAGAATAATAATAGAAGTTAACGAGTAGACTTAACTGCCTTATGAATGGAACTCATTTTATAATAAGTTTTATTATTAATTTAATTGCATATTTGAGAGAAGCAAAATACATTTTTGGCTAGACTGTCACCCTTTTCAGCCTTACGCGTATCACTTGAGCCCGCCCCGCGGCTTTCCACGCACATTCAACAATTCAAGTGATTTACTGAGGCACTAAACTAAACTCCGAGGACGCCATTATCGCGCGATAACACTGTTCGCGTTTTCTGTTATAGTAAACAACACATTATTGTAATCATCATATTCAGTCGAAAGATTTTAATATGCAAAAAGCCGCTGTAGAATCAATTGGGCTGCCCTTATCGAATAATTTCTTCTAAATTAAAACCGTCGCGTTACCAGGCTGACAGACAATGACACTGTCTATTAAGTCTATTTAAACTGTTGAAGGACCTACCTGACCTAGAATCATAAAAGGAAAATATTTTTTTAAAGCCGCGAAACAATTGGTTTTTCAATAAAACCATTTATTGAAATTTAACCTTTAAAGGAATGAAAATAAGATTGATAGCTTTAACGACTTCTGCTTGGAGGAAACGCCTAAAGGCTATACCGGCTATAAAATCAAACATTTGGTAACAATCCTATTATTTCATCAATACAAATGTTTGTTTTTGTATTGTTTTGTTTTCCTTATTACACACTTTTATTTTGCTTCACTCTGTATACTTGTTGTTGATGCCGTTGTTATTAATTAAAATCTTGTAAGTTACTGATTGTAACTACTGATTGAACTGTAATTTGGTATACTTCAGTAATTTACACGGTAATGCAATTCAACTAACACGGGGCCATATTCTAACTTTAAAACACGCTTAGACACCATCCAACTTCAATACAACTCCAATGCATTAAACAGCTAGCGCCTAATTTTCGGAATCAGAAATATCAGAAATGCTTGAAAATTATTCCGACGCAACTCCAATACAACTTCAATATTGGTTGATTATTTGTTGTGTGTCGGAGTTATGTTGAAGAGAGATTGTGTTTTTAATGTATTGTTAATGTATTTTAAAATTAGAACACGGCCCACGGAGTTGATCCAATGATGCAATCATAAGGTAACCTAGAAAACTCCTCAAGGAAGGAGGCCTTAATAGAAAGATATTGAGAAGCTCTAGATAGATGTGGAAAGAACAGGAGTAGGTCAAACTCAAACATTTATTCAGTAAGTAGCCTTACAATGGCACTTTTACACGTTAAAGAGTTTATCAAAGTAAGAGAAACAAAAAACTAAACTCTGATTCGTAATTAGATTCCAAAAAAACTAACCTCACTCGATAACTTTTCGTTGGTAATTTCTCTGAATAAAGGTAAATTAAAATTGCTTTTGTACATCAGAGGATTAAAACCAGTAAATACATCAGTGTAGATTATTTAAAATAAATACATGGAACCGGTGAATGAGGGAGGTTAGTTTTTTGGAATCTAATTACGAATCAGAGTATATACCGGTTCTAATCATACACCTCTGACCCGAGAAGAATTATGACCGGTAAGAAACTCGGCGCGATTTATTTTTCAAAACTACATCAAATCTTAAAAAGTACATAGAAATCACCGATCAAATAACACTAGTGTAACAACTCACCTACCCTCTACGAACCAACCTACCAACAATATTATTATTATTTACCATCGGTCATTATCGAGGGTAGGGACACCACAGGTAAAACCAGTCGGGGAATGCTACCTGAGGTTACAAAAGGCGATGATCCAGCTCGGAACGGGCACTTCGTGTCTGACTTAGGACTTGTTCACTTGACAACTTGCCCTGTGTTGATCGTAACTGTCACCTGATTTCATTATTGTGTTAAGTTTTAAATAAATGTAAATATTGTAAGTTACAGTTTTTATTATTACTACCTCTGGGATATTCCCGCACTTAAGTGTAGGTCACACTAGGGATACACAATCAACCCAAAAAATGGCCTCACAATAGTGCCGCAAGAACGACTCGAGCGGTATATTCTCTGACAGGCTTACTACGGTATAAGACTGGCCGTTACAAATTCTCACGAGCCATATTTTCAGTAAATCTTGTTTGAATCTGTACCTCCTTCACATTGTTGCTCGAAGATAGAAATACATACGAAGAAATAACACATAACAAACCAGTTTAAGAGAAATACCATGTTTATGTGTACAGTCACCGAATATAGTATCTACCTACATGAAGGCCGCGAAAATATGTGACACGCTCTTATTTTGAGCGATTATTTAGGATTTTAGGCCATAAGAGCGTGTCACATATTTTTGAGGCCTTCGTGTATATAGGAAGATACTACTGCTGGTGACTGTACATTTACATAACAATTACATATGTATAATATAGGTTTAAGTACATATGTTAGCAAGATGGTGCCAGCAATATAATTGTAGGTACCATTTTGCTATTAGTTACTCTGATATACTGATTCAGGAACTGTCCATGCATTTGATTGGTCATGCATGCATAGCGAGCATACTAATTAATAATAGTCATCACACAGGCCTTTGTACTGGACTCAATCATTCACAACATGTAGGTACCGTGTCCAATAATCCTATCAAATTGGGTAGGTATTCGCTGGAAATGCGAGTATTCAAATTAATTACAATAAGTGTACCTCTTTTATACTTAAACTCTCTAATAACTAAAATAAAATCTAATGAATGTTAATCTAAAACTAAAACAACTAGTAAAGTAAACAAGCTAAGTAATAACTATTATAAATTTTAAAAATATTATGACAACTTTACTCCCGCTGCTGCTGCAACTGCTGAAACGAATTTGATATATCATGTTTAAGAGGCTGAAAACGACCGATGACCTTCAAATTGACTTTATTTTAATAAGTTGTAACTACTTATTTTGGGAAGGTATACAATATATATGTTAATATTCATTATATTTGGAAGAACTTTGCAAATTCCGATACACGGAATATTTCTGATATACAGTCAAGTGTAAAAATATGGGTGTACTCATCTTACTCAAAAATATGTCCCAGTATCTTTATTCCGTTGTAATAAGTGCGTAGTACCATATTTATGAGACGATTTATCTGTACGTATTTTTGCACTTGACTGTACAAGTGTCAGCACCATGCTATACATACTCGTATTTAACTTTCTTAAATCTTTATACACCCTAAAAGGAAAAAGTTTGCCATGAAACCCTACGTATGCTATTCTTGTAGTATAGTAGTATTTTATAATGGCAAAGTTGATGGTTCTCAAAGCGAAACTCAAAGTATACCTAACTATTCGAAAACAGGTCCTGAGGAACACCTTCAATGGAATATTCTACTAATTACTTTAATTTATTTCTGAGCTTTACAGGTTCTGAGAAATTTAATAGGACTCCAGACTTACAGAGACTATTGAAAAGCTTTTCCAACTATAAAGCTGTGGAACTTTTGACCTATTCCATTCACTTAGAGCTTATTAACTCAAAGAAAATTAATTAATGTATAACAGTTGACTGAATTTGAGGTGTATTTTTAACGGACTAAACAAGTCTATTGTATTTACATAACGAAAGAATAAAAAACACAGTAAAGAAAAAAAACCTTAAATTAATTTTATATAAATCCGAGATGTCTGCGTCTTTAACAAACCACAATGTTATAAAAAGGAAATATTAAAAAAAACACTAATTCGGGCAAGATTCGAAATCGAGACTATGGGATTACAATCTCTTCAACTGAGCCCCGAAGAAGTAGTTTAATGTAAGTAAAGTAGTTTTATATGATAATTAAAAGCTTGGTTACGCTTGAATAGTAGTACATTATAATACAAGTGTGCTAAGTTGATCATTACATACGAAGCGATATTGTGCGCACGAACGCATGTGAGTGCACATAAGGAAGCTGAGATTATGAGCTTAAAAGCGGTGGAATAAGAACCTCGTTACGAGCAAGTGTGTTGAAAATGCAATGATCCGGCAACATGACATGTATGGTTTACATGGTTCAAACAAATATGAAATCCATTTCGATTTATTGGTGACGTTTCTGTGTATAAACTTATTGCTCGTGTACATTGTACGAACATTAACTACCGATGATAAATTGCTATTGAGCCTGGAGGCACATCTGGATGCCGTGACCAGGATTGCTTGGACCTTTATTAAACTAAGGCGTATTAGTATCGGGGTTCAAGTTAAATAGGCGGTTCGTTACAAATTTAATAATAACAAGCTTGTTTGAGTGATATGCACTGAAACGTTTTTTTTACATCGGTGTTTACTTCAGTTTCAATATATTTTTGGTTGTAGGCTCATCGAAATGTTCGTAGTCAAATTTTAAACAATCCAGCGCAGTAAAAACTCTAAATAATGTCAGAAGAGATCTGTTATTAATATTTGTCTAGTGTAATTTGCCTTGAATGAATTAATATTAAATTTTGTCGATATATTTTGTAAGGTTTTATTACTTTTTGAAATAATTTTAACATTAAAGTAGCTGTATTGACCATTCCGGTGGTGTCATGGCGGACGGCGGTAAAACGGGAGTGGGGGATCTTGGCGCCTAGGGGACCCTCTGCCTGGCAATGCTACCGAACGGACGTACCTACCTAGTATCGTTGAAGAGAACCAAAGCCAACTGGTTATAGTATAATTTGGATTTGTAATTATTTAAATATACGTGTTCAAACTACTCTTCGTGTTGGTTATTTCCGAGGTTGCTTACATATCAGCCAGTGGGATAACGAAATTCCGTAAGTACTCGCCCACATGGGTTTATCTCTGTCTATAATGTATGCTTATAACTAAGATACTGACGGTTATATTACAAGATTTTAAAATAATAAAGCACCGATAAGGTACACAGGTTAATTGGATGCGAGTTTTTATTTTATTTCGTGTGATTCTGATTATAAATATTATTAGATTAGAAACGAAATATGTTAAATTTAAATACCGGAAGTTACTACCTACATATCACAATAAAATAAAAGGTAGATTATGACCACGCGCGTTTATGCTCATGCTCGTATGTTTCTGGTAAACGGTGTGAACCACGTGCTTCACGTGAACACCGCCTGCTTAACCTGATCACCACGTGTTTTGCACGACGGCATTTTGTTTTGAATTGAGCGTGCCATTTTGTCACGAGGGGAGCACCGTATTTCATAAGGGGTACTTGAAATTTTTGGAAAGTTAGGATTTTCAGAATTTTAAATTTCTCAATAATAGTGCCTAGGGACCTCTGGGGTATTAAAGGGGTACTAAATTTTCATTATTTTTGCGCTAGGAGGCCCCGTTTTCAAGATATCAAACATAACGTGTATGTGTTAGTCCTAAGCGTTCTATTTCTAATGCATTTTCCTGCGACGAGTCTTCAGATAATGAATGAAGACGGGAAACAGCGGAGCTCGCAGACTCCTGTAAGTGACCGCTCCCGATCAAAGCGCAGCAAGACGAAACCACGACATAGGAGTCGAAGCCGTAGTGACAGCCGCCGCTTGAAGGAGCGGGTTCAACAGATGGAGGAGGACCTGCAGGAAGAACGAGACGCCGAGCGACGCCTACGGAGGAGCGTACGCGATTGCTCGTCGAGGTTGAGCCGCGAGCGCCGCGGTCGTAGCCGAGCACCGAGAACTGGAACCAGCCACGTGCCTCGCAGCCGCAGCCGAGACCTGGGACCCAGGACAAGACGCTACTGGGCAGACACAGGCAGGGACTCCACGAGCATCGATCGATGTTATAAAAGGTCATGTACTTTTAGTCCTTCCTTCTCCTTTAATAACGTAATTAAAATAATTAAATCCATTAAAATGTCTTACCGTCTCAGCCGGCAACTCAAAGCCAAATTCTTAGTATCAGAAATCTTGACCATAAAAACATTATCCTTGAATGCAACCCATCTGGAAAAAATTAACGCATTGATGCGTGGCTAAAGAAAGTAAACGAGTGTGCGAAAGTTTACGGCTGGTACGAGAAGACGGTGATATATTTTGCCATGCAGAAATTGACAGGGTTAGCAAAAACGTGGTTTGAGAACCTTAATACTATTTTATTTTGATGGGACGAGTGGCAAACTAAATTAGTTAACGCCACATATCAGCAATACGCATGTGCGAGCGGTAGGACTAGATATGATGTTTGACCTAAGATGCTTGTATCACTCTTGCGCTTTGCGCCCGGTTAGCGCCAGTGTCAATTTGAGATTTACGGAGTTAACATTATCATAAAATGGGTTCGAAACACCATTTTGTGCCATAAATTAGTGCAATTATAAAAAAAAATACGAGCGTATTATATTAAAAATAACTAACGATAAAATATTAAGAATTATTCGCAAATGCAGTACAAAGAGGGCAAGAGTAATGTGACATACGATTCAGAGGCGAACTCTATAAAACTCGTATCATGTTTCTAGGTCCTATTTTTGGTTTAAGCAGAGGGTAGTCTATCAGTTTCTAAGTAACAGAATAATTTATATATAAATGGATGAAGTAGGTATGTCATGAACTCATGACAAAAGTTCCAAAAAAATACTCATTATTATATAAACCTTTGTTACAATTAGTTTCTGCGTAATATTACTGCTTATTGATTAAAATAATTATTCAAACTCTCTAATCAAAGTACCTATAAAAGTACCTGCCTGCACCCCAACGCTATTAGCACAGATATCTGACAGCTAAGAAAATTATTTGTTTCTCAAATATACTGACACGGCTGGCTAAATGACGTTTATTTCCAGTCTGTAAGAGCCAGAGACAAGCTAAAACATTTTAGTCTTTGGTTATATTATTTCTATGGATATTCGAACATAAAAAAGATAATGTTCTAAATACAAAATGGGCAGCATGCATCAAACCCACACAAGCGCTAACACACACCTTGCTGATATTCATAAGCACTTTAAGCATTTTTAAAATATAAGAAGACCCTTTTGGCGGTTGTTTATTAGATATTTTTAACAATTTGTACGACTAAACGCAGTAAAAGAGGTTACTGAGGCTAAAGTTTAACGCATATACAGGCAATATATAGATGAAGTTATTACAGTAAACAGTAATGAAAATTGAATGAGTGTAGAAGAAACTCCGTTATCTCTGTTTGATGAGACTCAACTTCACTTGGGCGAAAACGTCAAAAGCAAGCTTTTTGATTTACTCAACCGATACGGAGACGGTCTGGTTTATGATTTAGCCAGCCTAGTTTGCACAGACTATAATTAAAATGGAATGTTGTGAGCGGTATATTCAGGATACGTGTATTATTATGCTAGTCCTAATATACACGTTCAGAAGATGCATGGTGGCGTCCGATTTTGCGTCAATTACAAATTAGTACGTTAAAGGAAGTCCTCTGATTGCTAAAGAAAAGACAACCTTAAGCTTAACTTATCTGTAGCTTTCTACAACACAAAATCAATTATTTGGGATCTAAGATCAGTTCGGCAGGCATGCGCCCGGGAAAAGCATAAAGTCAGTGTTGTCGATTTTACAAAACCACAAAATGTACAGGATGCTAGAAAATGTATTTTATTCGTGAGTTATTTTAGCAAATTTATGCAAGGTTTTACCTAGTTAGTTCAGCCAATGACAAAGTTACTTAAAAATGATAAGTGGTAATTTCTGAGCCCCTTAAATTCTTACAAGAATGGAGATTTAATAAAATTTACAAAGTTTCTGTTTATAAAACCTGTCAGAAATACGAAGACCCAAAACGTAATAAAATCATTGGAGGATATTTTTGACACTTTCCGTACGCCTGAGAGGATCATTAGTGATCGGGGTTCTTCTTTCACTTCCCACGCTTTTAAGAAGTATTGCCTTGATCGCGGGGTTAGGCACGTACTAAACGCGGTCGCGAGTCCAAGATCGAACGGTCAGGTTGAGAGATATAACCGAACGATCTTGGATGCGCTTACTGCCCAAAACCTCAAGGGGGATGAAAAGGACTGGGATAAAAGTCTAGGGAGGATTCAGTGGGGGCTGAATAATACCGTACAGAAGACGATAGGTAGAGCACCTTCAGAAGTCATGTACGGGTTGTCAATGTCGGGTGAGTACAATCCCGTGTTAAATGGACTAACTGACGAGTCCAAAACTGAATCTTCGCTAGTATCTATCCGTGATCAGGCCAAATGTAGTATTGACGAGGCTCAGGAGGCACAAAAACGACGTTACGACCAGGGAAGGAGACCAGCCCGCTTGTACAACAACGGTGATTTGGTTAAAATTACAAAAGTTGCCTTTCAAAACAGTGGTCAAAGTACCAAACTTATGCCATCATACGAGGGTCCTTTTAAAGTAACTAAAGTGCTAGGCAATGATAGGTACAAAGTGGCTCCGATCCCAGGATATGAAGGGATGAAGAATAGACGGAAGACCACTGTAGCTGCCGATAGGATGCGGCCATGGATTCACATGGCCGCATTGGAAGTTGATAACGATAGTGATAATGATGCAGGTTATGATAAAGATGATGATAATTATTGTGAAGAATAACGCCATGTATCATACGTATTTAGAATTAATTTAGTTATTAGTCGCTGATCATGTGTTGTTATCTCGTTTCAGGTCAAGCCCCAGAGGACGCGGAAATGGTTGGCGCTTCTAACTTGGCCTGGAACGAGAAGTTTTCTGATGATGTGGTTATTGGATAAATGGTTAACTGGTTACTTGGTTACTGGATAATTGGCTAATTGGTTACTGGATAAATGGTTATGTGGTTACTGGATAAATGGTTACTTGGTTACTGGATAATTGGCTAATTGGTTACTGGATAAATGGTTATGTGGTTACTGGATAAATGGTTAATTGGTTTCTTGGTTACTGGATAAATGGTTAATTGGTTTCTTGGTTACTGGATAAACTGTTATTTACAAGGCTATTTGGTTACAAGGTTACAAGGCTATTTGGTTACAAGGTTACAAGGATATTTGGTTACAAGGTTACAAGGATATTTGGTTACAAGGATATATGGTTACAAGGTTACAAGGATATTTGGTTACAAGGTTACGAGGATATTTGGCTACAAGGTTACAAGGATATTTGGCTACAAGGATATTTGGCTACAAGGTTACAAGGATATTTAGCTACAAGGTTACAAGGATATTTGGCTACAAGGTTACAAGGATATTTGGCTACAAGGTTACAAGGATATTTGACTACAAGGTTATTTGCTTACAAGGTTTTTGTTTATATAGCTACTTTGATACAGGGATACTTTTGTAAAAAGAGTTAATTAGATTAATCAGTACTTGGATACATTGTTAGTCAAATAATGTTTACAGAAATAGATGTTTATATAAGTATGTAGTTATTTACATGCAATGTTGATTGCATAAAAGTACACATAGCACAAATTGATAACATAATAATGCATAAACTGTAAAGATAATTGGATATAAGGCAATCTGGATCATACATTTGAATAGAAAATAGTTCCGTATTAATTAGTAATTTGTTAAGTGGGCCATTCTACTTTTCGTTGTACATAAGTTTTTGACACTTTTTCGTAAAATGCATATTTTAGAATACTTGGCCATTACTTTCATATGCTGATTTGTGATAGAGAAAGAGGCTTAATTAGGTTATCAATCCCGATAGCTTAGTTTAATAATAACAACTGTATATATCCTTAATCACAGTAACTCAGTGGTCCTTGATTGTCTCCCCATTTATATGAAAATAAGACATTTACCGCTGCGTTACCATCTTTTTTTTACATTAATCAATATTAATATATGAATTTTGGCTAACAAAATCCCATTATTGGTGCAGGTACAAATTAAAAATTCAATTTTATACACGAAATTCAATGTCTATCATACTTTTTTCTGGCAATAGATTAATGGTCACGAAAATAGAATGAGAGGTTAAAGTGATATAAAGTGTGTTCTAATGATAGTTTGCAGAACATTATATTGTGAATAAAACTGTTTTTGCGCTGAGAGTGTTACTGGTCGCCGAGTGTAAGGTTTTGGTTTCACCCGATTCGTGCCTGGGGACATGCACGTCATCAGGATGGTCGAGTGTAAGGTTTTATTACTTTTTGAAATAATTTTAACATTAAAGTAGCTGTATTGACCATTCCGGTGGTGTCATGGCGGACGGCGGTAAAACGGGAGTGGGGGATCTTGGCGCCTAGGGGACCCTCTGCCTGGCAATGCTACCGAACGGACGTACCTACCTAGTATCGTTGAAGAGAACCAAAGCCAACTGGTTATAGTATAATTTGGATTTGTAATTATTTAAATATACGTGTTCAAACTACTCTTCGTGTTGGTTATTTCCGAGGTTGCTTACAATTTTAATATTAGAAACTTAATAACAGTATGTTGAACTTAACTATGTGATTATTATTAAATATTTATATTTTTGTTCCATCAAAGGATTAATATTTTATCAGTAGCAAATTTCTAAAGCTGCTAAATTGATAAACTTTTAACCTACAAAATCCAACAAATTCAACTACATGATAAGGTAAATTGTGGCATAAATACACTAATTGCACTTAACACAAAATTAATTATGCAGTTAAAACGGGCGCCAGTGAAATCTCTTTAGAGAAAATTTATATACAGAAATGTTAGTGCAACTAGTTAGCGAACGGTAAATGTAAATTTGTTTGGTAATATATAGGCGGTAATTTTAACCCTGTTCGTGTTAATGCAAAATGCACCTTTTAATTAACCGTTGTTGTGATAACTAACTTCAAAATAACTCGCAGTTCGTTAATTGTTGGACATATTGTCAACACGTTTTTAGGGCAATCATGATGTAATTAATTCATTTTGCTGACACTGATTATGTAGGATAAGTTTTGTTTTTAACAACGATCATGCGATTTTTTTAAGCAAATTCTGATTTGAAAAGCATACTATATAAATTATACTACCTATATGTAGGGATTGTAATACTTGAAATCATGCAAAAAGTATAAGGATCTATATCTTCCTTTTAATCCATCCTAATATTATAAATGGGAAAGTGTATGTGTGTGTTTGTTTGTTTGTCCGACTTTCACGGCAAAACGGGGCGACGAATTGACGTGATTTTTTAAGTGGAGATAGTTGAAGGGATGGAGAGTGACATAGGCTACTTTTTGTCTCTTTCTAACCCCCCACTTCCCTAAAATGGGGGGTGGAAGTTTGTATGGAGCATTCCGGGGGGCAATCAGGAAAGGGGAACCGTGTTACCCCGAATTTAACGCGAGCGAAGCCGCGGGCAAAAGCTAGTTTCATTATAAAACTCTCTATTTAATAAATAAAGAACTAGCAAATAATTAGTTTTATCTTCACTAACCCCAAAGACTTCTTTCGTATTAATAACAGTTGAATTAGGTGAGTTCAACTAAGAATCGTATTTTCATAATGCTGAATAAAGCCGCTTAATAGAAATTTTATATTATCCGTGTTTCAGAATTCCCATAGAAGCTTATATAATTTAATTCAAACTAATCATCATCAATGGCCTTTGAGTCTGTTACAGACTAATATTGTCTTCGGTTGCCGCGATAGTTATTCATGAAATAAAACAACTAAAAACGGATTATATCGCGTGTACTGAGCTTAAATTACATCCCGACGTTTCGAACACTTTACAGCGTTCGTGGTCAACGGGTCGACTGAGGAAAAATATACAATTATCTCCGTTCAAAAACTATCACAATATGCAATATGTTTAATATGTGGGTAGGTTTGCATATTGTGATAGTTTTTGAACGGAGATAATTGTATATATTTCCTCAGTCGACCCGTTGACCACGAACGCTGTAAAGTGTTCGAAACGTCGGGATGTAATTTAAGCTCAGTACATGCGAATTAATCCGTTTTTAGTTGTTTTATTTCTGTTACAGACTACCTATATAAGCAGTGTCAGAATCCATCCTAATATCATTACGCGACTTTATGCGGGCTGCTGTCATACTTCCATCAATGCCTGCTGTTTCCATGTCATTTCTTATGGTGCTGCTCCAAGTTGTCGGTGGTCGTGCTCGGCCTCGGCCACCCTCCTGTATGTTTAGTACAGCCCTCATCATGTGGATTTTATCAGTAATAAAGATAGTTATAATAGGTTAAAAGTAATAGGCAAACTGACTGACTTGATTATCGTACTTCATATATAAATAAATGATTTTATATATAGGCAAATACTTTGTTATGATTTTTGATTATTATTCACTTGATATAGACTTAAATTACTTAGGGAACATTAACACAATTCTTTATTAATTATGTCGCAGACATAGAACCGGAAAAACTAAATGAATAAAGAAAGTATTGTTTTTTTATACCACGACGGTGGAAAACAAGCATACGGCCCGCCTGATGGTAAGCAGTTACCGTAGCCTATGGACGCCTGCAATCCCAGAGGATTCACATGCGCGTTGCATTAAATAATTGTGTTAAAATTCATTAGGTAATTAAAGTTAGTATCAAGTCTATATTAATCAAAAGTCGAAGTATTCGTCTAGGTTATATAATAACCTACTCGTACATGTCATTAGAATACAGAAAACGATTTAAACAAGCGAAACCTTTTCATTTCATGTCATAAATTCACTTTGTGTGCGTCATTTTCAACCGATTTCGAAGGAGGAGGTTTTCAATTCGTCGGGATCTTTGTTTTTGATATATTTTAATGTTCACCGATTATTCGAAGAGGGCTGGACCGATTTGAAAAATTATTTTATTGTTTGAAAGGGTTAAACTTGACTTAAGGGAATTCTTCAAATATTATAGGCATATATAGTGATGTGAGTATTAGATGCGTTTTAGAGTAGCTCGAGCATTTGCTCTTGGAAAGGTGGGATAGCCTATGTGAAGTCAGTTTTTTTTCTATAAAATAATTTTTTGTCATGTTATGCGACAACGTTTCAACAAAATCGGCTATATACCTAAAAGTAGCTCTCATTAAACTACTGCTCTAAACTTACTGCTCGAAACTTACTATGGTAAACGGTACCTAGTAGATAACAAGATATCTTGACCCCAGCTGAAAGCGTATCAGATTTACGAGTGAAAAGGCATAATGTGAAGCCATTGATGGTGGCTGAATAGACTTACTCCTTTTCAATTTCAAATTCAATGTAGGTAGGTCAGAGAAACTTAACCAAAAGGCGCGAATGGCCTATCTCGAGAAATAACTCAAGTTGTATTTAGTGTTAGCATCTACGTATATCTGATATTGTATTTTAAAAGTGCCTACTTACTAAAGTAGAATTCTTAATTAATAAGTATACATACATTTTGCCACCAGCATTTTATGTCAGGAGTTTTTAAATTACTCCAGTCAATTCAGAATTCTACCTTACACTACGTCTTAAGGTTTTTTTTTTTTTTTCGTATGGCTTTATGTGTACTCTACTTCAGAGATTTACAGTTTTTAGTATTGTACCGCTTCTTTCGTTAAGGTGGTAAAATCCTCCACTTGCCCATGGTATTTAGTTAGAGGACAGTCCAACACCGTGTGGTGTACGGTCTGCTCGGGTGCTCCACATCGACATACTGGTGATTCGCACCAGTTCCATTTGTGCCATAAATAAGCACAGTTCCCAACTCCCGTCCTTAAGTTAAGTTAACCTATCAAGTTTGACACACAGGGGCCCGTATTCTAACTTTGAAAGACGTTTAGAAAGGCTCGATCCAACTTCAATACAACTCCTGCGCAATACAGCTAGCGCCTAAACGTCTGAATATGAATAATGCAAAATGGGCTGGGTACCCCGTTGTGGCTACCCTGCCATGACTGCGACAGTGGCAACGATTTTTGTGTAAATTTTTATTTTTTATGTATATTTCATGTTGCTGCTTGCTTGCTTGCTTCTGTTGTCTTTGCACCTAATAAATAATTTTCATTCGTTTCAAAAATCAAAGCTTGAAAATTATTCCGATGTAACTCCATTACCTACAACCTCAATATTGGTTGATTATTTGTTTTGTGTTGGAGTTATGTTTGAGATAGATTGTGTTTTTAACGTATTATTTATGTATTTTAAAATTAGAATGTGGCACAGGCTTTTAATAAGCACATCTTCGAAGTAACGACAACTGCTCTTATATTGGATCAGAGATAATATAAAATATACATATTTTACACAAATTCTGTCGACGTTATTATAATACACGCTCCAGAGACAACACTAAATTCGCAGCTTAAAATCAGGGACCGGAAAACCCCTTCATTTGATTAATCGTTTCGATAGGGTAACCCTATTAAAGTCTTACCCTAATGATAGGGTTACCCTATCATTGGGTTACCCTATCGATTTCGAAATCATTTTGAATAGGCTTAACCCTTTTCAATGTGGTTTCCGAGTCGAATGGGGTAAAGATAGCTTTAATATTTACCGCTTACCCTATCATAGGGCTACCCTTTTCCTGTCTCTCTTCCACGCAGGCAGGCGGTTCTATCTTTCTCATTTGAAATGGAACAGGAGAGGTGGCGGCGGAACAAATTGAGTAAATATAAGATTTGCTGTCGTTTATTCATTCTGGAAAAGTCACACTCACAGTTAGGGTTTGCAATCCGAATAATCCGAATATTCAATTATCCGAATATCCGCCGAAAATAATATTCAAAATTATCCGAATACTAAACCGCGAATTATCCGAGTAAACGGATATTTTGAAAACACTAATAAAATCATTTATAAGCAGGAAAAATTCAAAAAAATTACGGGAAAAAACACTAATGACTAATGAGGTTTTATGTCCATCTGTATTGCCCAAATAAGGTGTTTAGACAAATGTTCCATATTAAGTATTGATTTTCTACCTGTCACTAAAATAATTATTGGTATTACCTATGGTATTACCTACCTACTCTGAACCGACCGAACACCGAACCCATTCGCTCAGTCAGTCAGTCAGTCTGTATCTATTACGTACGAAGGTAGGTTGTCTGCGATAATGACAACTCATATAATGATTATAAAAGCATGTTGTATTTTTAATTTTCAGGTTTTTTGTTACTTGACTTGTTGATTTTATGCATTACACACCTTTAAATACGCTAATTTTGTTTTATTTTATAAAATACCAAAATTATCCGAAATTATTCAAATATCCGAATATTCGGATAATAAATATTGAAGTATTCAATTATCCGAATATTAAAAAACTGGGCGGATATTGCAAACCCTACTCACAGTCCAGTCCTCTGCTCACGTACACAACTTTAAATTAAAGAATTTCTGTTAGAGAAATGTGTCTTACGTTCAGTTTATTTTTGCATAGTTCGCACGTACTGATGAGATGGGCAATAATTATTTTGAATAAGAATAAAAACACAATTTTTATTCATATTCAAATCGATTTGACACAAACCAATATTCATCCTCCTAGAGTTTGTCCCGGCTTTTGCCACGGCTCAGTTGAGCCTGTGGTCCGCTTGGCAACCTAATCCCATGAATTGGCGTAGGGATTGGTAGTAGTTTTCAGCTAATTATGGGATATGCGATTTTTTAAGCTCACATGGTCATTCACATTATAAATATTATTTGAAACGGGGTATTTACCATGTATATTAGCGTTATTGGGCACCCGATATTTCGGGTGCGAGGTAAATACCCCGTTTCAAATAATTAATATTTATAATTAGGGAATGTAATTTCGAAAATGATTTCTGTTTTATAATCCAAGATGGCGGTTATATACTTTTTACTGAAAAATAGTCATGGTAGTTATTTTCGGTTAATTATTCGGAGTGTATAAATTATATCTGTTTTAAAATTCAAGATAGACTGGTTTTTTTATTATTATTATTATACACGGTGAATCTGAGTAGCCCGAAAGATTTCAACCATAAATTCCTGAGGTCATAAGGAGTAATAAATGTTTTACGAATTCAGGTCATTTCGCAAAAAATTTTTTTATTTTATTTTTCGGATTTTTAAAATGCTTTTGAACATAAAAACATAAATGTTATTGGTAAAACTGTCAATTAAAATAAATTAGTACATTTTGGCCACGACCACTCTGTTAAGAGTGTAACGACAAAGAAGAACTCTGAAACTAGGCTAATTCCAGAAAAGTTTATACGATATTTTAGTCTCAGTCAGTTATTTATCAGTCAATTATCAGGAATTTATGGTTAAAATCTGTCGGGATACGCAGATTCACCGTGTATATATATATATATATATGTATAATTATTTTTTTTCATTTTATATTAAATTCAGTGTATAATATTTTTGTTAATTTTTTTTTTTGTGTTTTTTTTCATTTTTTTTCGTTTTATTTTCATTTGTTTTCGTTTCGTTTTCGTTTCGTTTTCGTTTCGTTTTCGTTTCGTTTCGTTTTCGTTTCGTTTTCGTTTCGTTTTCGTTTCGTTTTCGTTTCGTTTTCGTTTCGTTATCGTTTCGTTTTCGTTTCGTTTTCGTTTCGTTTTCGTTTCGTTTTCGTTTCGTTTTCGTTTCGTTTTCGTTTCGTTTTCGTTTCGTTTTCGTTTCGTTTTCGTTTCGTTTTCGTTTCGTTTTCGTTTCGTTTTCGTTTCGTTTTCGTTTCGTTTTCGTTTCGTTTTCGTTTCGTTTTCGTTTCGTTTTCGTTTCGTTTTCGTTTCGTTTTCGTTTCGTTTTCGTTTCGTTTTCGTTTCGTTTTCGTTTCGTTTTCGTTTCGTTTTCGTTTCGTTTTCGTTTCGTTTTCGTTTCGTTTTCGTTTCGTTTTCGTTTCGTTTTCGTTTCGTTTTCGTTTCGTTTTCGTTTCGTTTTCGTTTCGTTTTCGTTTCGTTTTCGTTTCGTTTTCGTTTCGTTTTCGTTTCGTTTTCGTTTCGTTTTCGTTTCGTTTTCGTTTCGTTTTCGTTTCGTTTTCGTTTCGTTTTCGTTTCGTTTTCGTTTCGTTTTCGTTTCGTTTTCGTTTCGTTTTCGTTTCGTTTTCGTTTCGTTTTCGTTTCGTTTTCGTTTCGTTTTCGTTTCGTTTTCGTTTCGTTTTCGTTTCGTTTTCGTTTCGTTTTCGTTTCGTTTTCGTTTCGTTTTCGTTTCGTTTTCGTTTCGTTTTCGTTTCGTTTTCGTTTCGTTTTCGTTTCGTTTTCGTTTCGTTTTCGTTTCGTTTTCGTTTCGTTTTCGTTTCGTTTTCGTTTCGTTTTCGTTTCGTTTTCGTTTCGTTTTCGTTTCGTTTTCGTTTCGTTTTCGTTTCGTTTTCGTTTCGTTTTCGTTTCGTTTTCGTTTCGTTTTCGTTTCGTTTTCGTTTCGTTTTCGTTTCGTTTTCGTTTCGTTTTCGTTTCGTTTTCGTTTCGTTTTCGTTTCGTTTTTATTTAATTTTTATTTAATTTTTTTTATTTTTTTTTTATTATATTATAATAGTAGATTGTACAACAAGTGCATAAAACGTACGATTTTACGAGAGGCGTTTAAAAGTCGAGTGTAAAATGGGTTTTATGGACGAGGGTTACACTCTAATTTTCACTTCATTTGCGAGGAAATTATTTATCGGTAATCGTAAAACAATTTCAAGTTCTAACAAAAATATTACAATGAAAACAAATATGGTTCCAACCAATTAATTTTTTAATATATTTTTTTGAATTTTTAACATGTGAATTTAGACATTTTCTGCCAAGTCATCAAAACATTTCGGGGCATTTCTAAACTATTATCAACTCCTATTTCATTTGATTTCATTTATTTAATTCTAGAAAACACGCAATTCAAATAATTATAGCAATACTCAGATAGAATTAGCGGAAAAATCATAAAAATTACAGTCAATTCCTATTGGACGGGACAAAAATTGTTTGTATAGATCAAAGTGTCAGGAATTGATATCAATAAAATTTATAAGTGATCAATATTGGGCGCTAAGGTGCCAAAAAAATGGTAAATACCAGTTTTTCGCTTCTAGAGGAAAAACTACGGGTCGGACCAAAAATAATTAAATGTAACAAATGTGCGCAATTATAAAACAAAGAGAATGAGCTGCGGTAGAGCAAAATCGGTATAGAGGATCGTCCGCAATTCGCAAAAAAACACATTTTTTTTGCAATAATTGTAAATTCAATAACTCGCGTTCCGGAAGTGCTGGAGAGCTGAAATTTGAATATGATGTCAGTTTTGTAGTCCTCTAATTACAGTTAATTGTTCAAATTAAAATATTGTAAACTTTTTGCAAACCGTCGACTTTTGCAAAAAGTGACCTTTTTTTAAATCGATTGGGAGGGTATTTTAATTTTCGAAAAACGTTATAATTTCGGTTTCTATGCATTAAGGAGGAGTTGAACTACAAATTTCCAAATTTACAGATCATTTGACAAGGAATAAACTTGTTTAAATAATCTATGAAGATCAGACACTTTTTGCGCGCGCGGCAGCGGCGCACTATGGCCCAAACAAAGAGAATGAGCCCCAGTAGAGCAAAATCTGTTTAGAGGATCGTCCGCAATGTGAAAAAAATTTACCAGTGTAAGTTGACCTTTGTATAAGAATAATTACTAGGGCAGAAGAGATCAGCTAAACATGGTTATTTAATTTTAAGAGAAATGAAGCATTATTACAAATGGCACCTAAAATATAAGAATAGCAGAATTAAAATACTTAAATATAGTTTAAGTTAATTATTTTTTTTTTTAGGTGCCATTTGTAATAATGCTTCATTTCTCTTAAAATTACAAAACCATGTTTAGCTGACCTCTGCTGCCCTAGTAATTATTCTTATACAAAGGTCAACTTACACTGGAAAAATTTTTTTCACATGAATTATAGCAAAATAATAATAAAAATAGTCAATTTTAGTCTATGAGTGTAAAATAATTTTGTCCAGCTAGATCGGGCGTTTGGGCCATAGTGCGTCGCCGCCACGCGTGCAAAAAGTGCCTGAACTTCATAGATTATTTAAACAACTTTATTCTTTGTCAAATGATTTGTAAACTTGGAAATTTGTATTTCAACTCCTCCTTAATGCATAGAAATCGAAATTATAACGTTTTTCGAAAATTAAAATACCCTCCCAGTCGATTTAAAAAAAGGTCACTTTTTGCAAAATTCGACGGTTTGCAAAAAGTTTACAACATTTTCATTTGAACATTTAACTGTAGTTAGAGGACCACAAAACTGACTCACATCATATTCAAATTTCAGCTCTCCAGAACTTTCGGAACGCGAGTTATTGAATTTACAATATTTGCAAAAACAACGTGAAAACCAGTGTAAGTTGACCTTAGTATAAGAATCATTACTAGGGCAAAAGAGGTCAGCTAAACTTGGTTGTGTAATTTTAAGAGAAATGAAGCATTATTACAAATTGCACCTAAAAAAATTAATAATTAACTTAAACTATATTTAAGTATTTTAATTCTGCTATTCTTATATTTTAGGTGCCATTTGCAATAATGCTTCATTTCTCTTAAAATTAAATAACCATGTTTAGCTGACCTCTTCTGCCCTAGTAATTATTCTTATAAAGGTCAACTTACACTGGTAATTTTTTTCACATTGCGGACGATCCTCTAAACAGATTTTGCTCTACTGGGGCTCATTCTCTTTGTTTTTTTATTGCGCACATTTGTTACATTTAACTATTTTTTGTCGGTGCCGTAGTTTTTCCTCTAGAAGCGAAAAACTGGTTTTTACCATTTTTACCATTTTTTTGGCACCTTAGCGCCCAATATTCACTTATAAATTTTATTGGTATCAATTCCTGACACTTTGATCTATACAAAAAAAAATCCCATCCAATAGGAATTGTCTGGGCCAGAAAACTTATTCTATCTGAGTACAAGAATATAATAAAAGAACAAGTTTCAGTATTCTACGACATTTTACTGTTCAATTAAATTGTGCAATATATTTTGACTCTGTTTGGCTGTTGAGCCACATTCTTGGTCTTAGAAGAAAATTTTACTTTATGCCCTAGAGCTTAAAATGCGATTTTATATCGTCCACGTACGATTTAAAGTCGAACTTTACGAGCATGAGAAGTGAAAAGAGTGTATCTGCCTACCGTGGATTTTAAAACAGATATAATTTTTGCTGGACATAAGGGAAGGGAAACTACGCCTTATTGGGATTAGGTCCAGTTTCCACACGATGTTTTCTTACACCGAAAAACCCAGAATACATTCTTATACGCGGAACATTATTTAAAATAAAAAGCATGATAAAATAATTCTGTTAAGAATCAATTATTTTTATTACATTTTCTCGCATATGAATTAGTCCCGACGAAATCATTTTGAATCATTTTAACGGGAATACAATCAACATAAGTTTATTCTTACGATATTTTTTTCAAATAATCATTTTATTCTTGAGTGTCCAACAATGACTGATATTGATCGTTTCATTATACTAGAAGTATCGGTGAACGGCGTCACATTTTGCTGGAGCCATTGAAACAAAGTACTACCTATAACTAGAATAACACAAAATTATATATTTTAACACTTCACAATATGCATTTGATTTTGGTTCCTATAAGCCTGGGTCTAAGATTCAATCGACACGAGCCGTCACGCTCGAATGGCAAGAACAAAAACACCGGCACCACACAACGATCTTTTAGCGCACTAACAAGCAATAATAGCGTCTAGATCAAAGGCGTAAGTACGAAAACATACGCAAAAAGATTCTTGTTTGTCTGTAGGCTCGGTCGTGCCGCAATACCGGTAGCGCTTAGCTCGTAGGGTGCTCGAATAATAAATAAGCCAAATGTATTGGTCACAGAGTTTAAAATAGCTTAACGCCTTTGAAAAACCCTATCTGATAGGGAAACCATATGCTGGGTTGTAACCACTTACCCGAATTAACTGTATTGACATGGTTAGCCTTTCGTTCGGGTAAGTCAAACGATACGCTTACCGAATTGATAGGATTTTTAAAAACAACTCTATCAAATACCCAATCTAATACCCCTTTAATGGTTACCGGTTCCGGTCCCTGCTTAAAATCTTAACTTAAGGTCACGGACCACGCAAACAGGTAAAATTGAGGTGCTTTGTGCAAGTTTTGTAATTAAATAAAAGCACTTGGGATTTGACGTTGCCTGATCTGAAGGGACAGGGATAGTCAGGTTTCATGTTAGCTAAATGGTTTTCTCCTTATCATTGTTCTGATACGTTTGCTTACGCACAATTTGTAGACGAGTTTAGTAAATGGGCCCACTTTGGCGGTTTACATGGACACTTTCACTAATAGATAGCGCGAATTGTAGTTATAGGAAGACTGAAGGAGGTCGTATCGTAATAATAACAAAACATGATGGGATTGAAAACTTTGGATCGGCCTCCGATCCTCATCCGCGCCATTTTACAGCAAATATTTGTTCGAAATTTCCAGCAACGACGGATCAATTTTTCATTGTTTAGTTTCATATCCAGTTCAAACAAGTTTGTATTCGCGTAACTTTACAAAAACACACTACAATGGAAGCGAAACCAATACTTTATTTTTGCTTTGTTTTTATGATAACATTTCAAAGGATAATTTATTGAGGTATTCGATACGAGAAGTAACTTGCAAGATATTGATATGAAAATATTTTCTCAATGGTATAATATAAGTTTCATTTTGAAAATACCTACTACCTTAAGTTTTTAAGGAAAGTGTGATGTGAAGATTCTAATCAATTCTGCCGAAACTCAATTCGTTTATGTGATTTATTTCTTAGCTTCTAAATGGCTGACCGGTATTTTGACGAGTTTTAACTGTATTTTTTTTTAAAGATTTCTAAAATATTGATTTGACGGGGAAAATACATCACACGAAGACGTATTCCTCAGACTTTATAGCTCGCAAACACCTATCGATCGCTCACAATTAAAACCTAACGTATTTACCACCGCCCGATCAATAATGAGTAACAATCGTTCAGTGTGCTTTTGCTTTGTACGGGGGCTTTGCCCCCCGAGCCCACGTCCACGCATTTCACATGGTTAACTTCATAAATATTCTTTTTTCTCTTGTCTTAAATATTCCAACTCATCATTAAATTTTGGTATGGAAAATAAATCGGTTAGTGTAATTTTTCTTTTTGCGGGGGGGCTCTGCCCCCCGAGCTACCCTTCCACGCCTATCATGTGGTTGACTTTAAAAATACCCTTTTTCTCCCGTCTTAAATATTCAACGTTATCAGTTTTTGTTTGAAAAATAATCGTTTAGTTTTTTTTCTTTGTAGGGGGGCTCCGCCCCCCAAGGCCTCCTTCCACTCTTATCACGTGCTTAGATTTATAAATACTCTTTTTTTCTCCCGTCTTAAATATGAAACCTTATCATAAAGTTTTTGGCATGAAATAAAATAGTTTAGCGTGTGTTTTCTCAGTGCCGGGGGCTCTGACCCCCAAGCCCCTCTTTAACCCTTATTTGTTTATTTGTAAAAATAAATCTTACAGGCTTACAGTTGACACCAAAATGCTTGTAAGATTAAATACATCAGATAGTTAATAGTTACATTTACAGTTAATGTTATATAAAGTTAAAAAAAAAAAAAAATTTAAACTGTTTATTTTTAATTTTACATGTTTACAATATTACAGGAGCTCAGTTAATGTCCACTTAATGAAATAAATAATCAATTACAATATAATACTAAATAATTGAATTAAATAAGATTTGCATTAAAATTATTAGTTAGAATACACGGTCAATATTGATTTCAAAAATTGCAATTACAAGTTGAATAAAATTAAAATCATATGTCCCAAAAAGTCAATTGAAATTACAACAAACAAAACATTTGCATGTTTTGCTTGCGTGCCTTATTATGATGACAACAGTTATCGTATTGATAACGTGACTCAAGCTTGTACCTATCATTTTTGTCGATATCAACCACCTACCTTATTACGTTATCCACGCGACATTACATTATTAGTGATAATGATAAATCTATCTTTGACAATTTGTGCTTTTGGTATGTAAATCCCTCAAAACGCGATGCGTCGTACAACAGCGATTCTACCATATTCAAATAACTACGAGTGTCTACCCCGTAGAACTGTCACGTCACATAAGGCCGGCCGCAAATCATCCTAATCCAATAAAAGTAAGCCGGTCGCACACACATCAATTATTCGCACCACTTAATGCCGCGAGTCTCGCTTAAATAAATAATGGAGCCGACCGAGTGAAACACCTGACATTTTTGCACGACGCTACATAATAGTAAAAAGCAGTAGAACAAGAACTACAATAAGTTTAAGAGGAACTTCCTCCTGTGAACGCTCCGGCTGTGGTGGCCCTCTTCACAAAGTTCAGCTTGCACGCAGCAGAACACCCATACCCTACCAATCCATACCCTGGACGAAGAAATCAAGTGTTTGCGAGACGTGGACGGCTTCTTGGTATATACGCGGCATTTACGCCCACTCATCAGCACATAGACGGATTTGAAGCCAGCATTTTTTGCCCTGCCAAGGTTTTCCCAAGGGGCTACAGTATAAAGATCTTCAAAAAAGGAATGTTTAGGTTCTTAAAGAGTAGGGCAACGCCCATGTAGATCCTCTGGAGTTGCATAGGCGTCCATAAGTTACGGTAACAACCTACCATGACGCGACCGTATGCTTGTTTGCCACCGTCGTGGTATAATCAAAACTAATCATCTATCCCATTTTTATAGAATTTCTTCAATAAGAGTACCGTCTTCGTGAGCACCGTCTATAAAAAGCTGCATCTAGCTTATAAAGGAACCAATGGCATTAAACACTTAATCCATCCAATCAGTGATTATTATTTTTTTCATTAGAAGAGTCCAAATACAACTGTTTCTATAAAGAAAAATATTTGAAAGACCGTCTTCGTCCGCTGGTCATCTTATTTAATTGATGGTTATTATATTTCGGTTTTTTTTACATTAGAAGATTATGTGATAACTATTTTATCCAAAGAATGAAATTAGATATTTTATTATTTTGTTCATTAGTCCTGTTATCGAGGCACATGTATTGTGTCTTCTTGGGAGTCTACCTAAAAGCTAAAAACAATATTGATATGATCACAAAAAGTGACGTTCTAGAAGATAATAATTATAATTTGAACATTAAAAAAATTCGAAATTTCGAGAATAAATCAACTTCGCCCGCCAAAAAAAACCATGTTATGTTGGCATTCGTAATCTGAATGCCTTTTTACGGATAGACGTTGTCGACAAATAATTGTCATTGTTGTCTACGACCCACGTTAAGTTGAATTCGATAGAGCTTACCATAATCGTGTGACTATTACAAAGTTCTCTTCTGTTACTCGCTTATATTGTGCATCACAACAAAAGTTTTTACTGCAAAGCGCGAACGTTGCGCAAATAGCTGTCCACCCTGTAACTGCATCAGATTGGGACCGAGTAATCCCCGGTTCAGCCATGTAGAAAATACTGATTTTTATGTAAAACTGTTATCTGGCTGAGAGATTTAAAAGCAAACGAAGAATAAAAAAGTTTTTATGTATCTAATGTACGATACTGTGGATCGATTGTGAGTGTTTAATTTACACTGTGGTTTTTGCAAAGTTGATCATGAAAAGTACTTAATAATTAATATTTAATTATTATGTAGCTTTATTAACCACTGAAATCCAAAAACTAGCAATGATCAACAAAAATGTGACTTAAAATGCAAATACAAAATGGAACCCCACCTGCTGCTGTCACCTTTGGGCGGGAGCACCTGGATACCAGGCTTGGGTCCCTTGACTCGGTGCAAAGGCGCGCTGTGCGGATCGTCGACGATCCCAAACTCACGAGCGATACTGAACCTTTGAGTCTAAGGAGAGACTTTGCCTCCTTATGTGTGTTCTATCGCTTGTGCTCTTAAGGACTGTTTGATATGATGCCCACGGCAGCTTTTTATCACTGCACCGCTCGCCGCCGGCAGGGTGTTCATCCTCACACCCTGGAGCCTAATGGGTCGCGCACTGTACGGTTTAAGAGGAATTTCCTCCCACGAACGCTGCGGCTGTGGAATGAACTCCCTGCCGAGGTTTTCCCGGCGGGCTACGGTATGAGGTTCTTCAAAAAAGGAGTGTATAGGTTCTTAAAGGGTACGCGAATATGAATCCTCTGGGGTTGCAGGCGTCCATAGGCTACGGTAACTGCTTACCATCAGGTGGGCAGTATGCTTGTTTGCCACCGTCGTGGTATAAAAAAAATGGAAAACACCCCCGTTGAAAGCTCCCACTCTAGTGTATATTGTACTTCATAATTTCATCATCAGCCATCAAACTTGTATCAATTTGCTTAAAAGACAAAGCTATCTAAATCTGTGCCTACAAATGTACAGAACACTTGGGAAGTTCCCACCCAGCGTCAAACTTTGCGCAATCCTCTCGCGAACCCAACATTTTCTAACAAAATGTCGCTTAAAACATTAAACGGTGATTTACAAGGCAAACTAATTGTGAAAATCAAATACTAATTTGTATTTCAGATTATTGTTCTGTTTAATATTTAATTAATGCTTTTCAATGAAGATGGATGGTTGGAGCGGAACGGTTGAACATTTAAAATGATTATGTAAATTTTGAAGTGAATGGATTTTGAATTAGCAAAATTTTCTCGTTTTGGGATTTCAGTACCCACAACAAAAGGTTCATGGTTTTGTTAAATTCTATTAATTTCAGCTTGCCTGTGGCTGATATGAATTAAATTAAATATAGGCACTACTCGTCCTTGTATGCTAAGCTAAGCTAGTAAAAAAACAATTTAGGCGAAGTCTCCGAAGTCGTTATAACTTAAAAGATAATTATTTTGTAAATTATAAATTCATCCCAAGACTTAATTCATCCTCTCTAAATACCTGCAATTTTACTCATTTCACCATATCCGATATTAATTACTTCTACATAAACGGCCTCCTAGCCTAGTTGGTAGTGACCCCGCCATGAAGCAAGAGGTCCCGGGTTCTAATCCTGGTCAGGGAATTTATTTGTGTGTTTATCATAGATATTTGTACCTGAGTTATGGATGTTTTCTAAGTATTTATCTATATCTATCAATTATATACATCGTCGTCTAGGTCCCACAACACAAGCCTTAATTGAGCTTACTGTGGGACTAGATTTGTGTAAGATTGTCCCATAATATTTATTTATTTCATTACTTATCCCAATATTATTCATAGCCAGAAGCTCCTGGATAAGGAACGAAAGTCAAAAATAAAAATAGAAATAAGCCGGCAAAAATATTATATTCTGCTTGTAATAAAAATGGCCAGCGGGCACAAATGGTCCGCCCGATTATGAATAAATGAGACGGCCAGTGATTGGGCCTGAATAATTCAGAAAGCTCAAATATTTAGAGGTCCGAATTTCCGGGAAAGAAATAATATTCTACGTCATTGTAAGGTTCAATAACTTGCATAAGCAAATAAAGTTTCGTTTTTAAAACAAATTTTTTTTTGGGTTTTGGTGCCTTTTGTGTATTTGCTTAAATAGTTAGAGTAAATTTTCTATTCACTGCAAAAATAAACAATCAACACACATACCTCACAAAAACTAGTGTTTTTTTTAAGGGCAAAGAGGTCCGAATTTGCGGGAAAGAAACAATATTCTACGTCATTATAAGGTTCAATAACTTGCATAACTTGCAAATAAAGTTTCGTTTTTAAAAGGAACATATGTTTTTCGCTTTTAGTGCCTTTTGTGTATTTGCTTACTAATAGTTAAAGTTAATTTGCTATTCACTGCAAAAATACACAATCAACACACATACCTATGGCCCACAAAAACTAGTGTTTTTTTAAGGGCAATTCAAAAGACCGTTAACGATTTTAAAGGAAAGCAAACTGAAGTAGCACGATGGTATACGTAGCAAGTAGTTGAAGCAAACGGAGTGGCAGCGTGGCTTCTACGGCGAACAAGCAGCCTGCACGCATGCCTTCTGTTATATTCTAGGAATAACTTACACGGGACACATTCTTGCAGAGACGGCGCGCGTCCACTGAAAACATATAATGACATATACGATTTGTCACAATCGATAATATGATGCACATAAGAACACATAAGTCATCAATAAAGAAACTTGAAGAAGCATAAAACAGAACGTAAGAAAACATATTTAATAAAAATCTATTAAGTATATGTATATTTTTTAGTCCCACACCAAAATATTCCTAAAATCACAAATTTAGTGCTCATCGCAAAGTCGTATTACGAAATAAAAATTATGTAACTACTTGACTTATTTAACAAAAGTTTGACAAATTCGCCAAACATTATAAAATAGGTACAAATCGTGTAGGTACCACTGCGAATAATCAGAACGACATGTATCTCGGTTTTCTAGATGAACAGTATTCGTTATACAGATAATAACTGTATGCCATATGAAGAAATCATTCTTACCCAAGCAACTGTCTTTGCGGCGTATAAGAGCACTAGACTGGATCACCCTATTGACCGCAAAATAGAACTGCTGACATGCTTCACAGAGGCAGCTCAGTATGACTACTTGCTTTCCCACCCACAACACTAGCGTGAAAGTTGCATAAACCGATACGGCCTGAAATAAGAAATAAATAAATAATATAATAATTAAAAGATGTCTAATACAATAAATAAAATAAGCAATACTAACGTTTATATGTTGAAAACTCTTAGCGAGTTTCCGCATCTCGAACATTATTTGGACGAAAACTAGATTCTGAATAAAAATTTGGGTAACATACAGAAGAATCTGAAAAATAAATATATTGCGTCAAGATTGGATAAAATCTGATTTATTAACAAATTTAATAGTTACAATTAAAATACTAACTGCTTTATGAAAAAGCTTTCCGCAAAGCTTGAAAGCTTCCAATATATCGAGATAAGCTTCATATAATACTCTTCCACGAAGTGAAATTGTCTTCAAATATTTAGTCAGCTGCTGATGAGTCGTCTCCGAACAATTAATCTGGTAAGCTTCCATCTCCAACCTCCATAGATGTACTTCCAAAGTTAAAAACTTGATTATTCGTGTAGCAAAAATTATATTTACATCTACACTTATATATAATAAATTAAACAGCGCGTCCCAAAATTTTGCTTTGCCTATAGCCAAGTGTCCCGTTGTAATAATACAGTTGACAATGAATATTAATAAAAATATATACCAGTTATACTCTTCAAATGATTTCACCATATTTCGGCAACGTAATAGTCGATAAACCTTATGGACTATTACGATAAGCTCTATATTTTCCTCGCTATGAATAACATTGCCAATAAACACATCCAAGTAAGAAATGCAATATAAAACGGTAACTAATACGTTAGCGTTAAACATAAATTGGTTTACACCTTTGAAAATGTAACTTGAGAAAAGGAACTTGCAAGTATTTAGTAAAAGAGTCAGAAATAATTCCAGAAAAGTAAGAGCGGATCCCATTTCTAGTAATACGTTGGCGTTGTATTCCGTACTTTGGTTGCAAAATTATTATCTGCATCAAATTAAGAGGTAACATCATCGTCTGAAAGTCTTTATCAAAAATATAATCCTTCAAGTATCCATTGCACTTTTTCTTCATTTTCGTATTTTAATTCCTTTTTCCTTAGTCTGATTCCTTAGTCAATCAACCCACTGAGGAATGTGGATCAGAACTGGAAGAGAAATAATCCAACGTATTATTGATGAGAAACGAGTTGATAAATATAAAATAATCATTTTGAAATGTTGACATTGGTTTTACTTGGCATTATGTCATCATTGTGTGCCTGCCTGTACAATCCATTAAACCATATATAATTTATTAAAATGTACGCCCGACAACCATAGGCTTAGAAGACAAAGAGACTCAAACAAAAACACCAAAAATATGGCAGAACAATTCCGGTTCTATTCACAAAACGTATGGTTTTAATTTTCTTATTCAGCCAATGATTTTTGGATGGATTATGGATGGATTATACTCTAACAAAACGAGCAGAAAAAATACTTCCAGAGTTATATCATAACCTAGGAACGATTCTGTTGTTTATCTACTTAGACAATCATTACATCTTTGTCACTCTCATTGTTAGAAAATTACAGTCATGTCTCTTCCTCGCGCGGGTGACGGGAGCCCATTGGGACGTCCACATCTCACGCTGGCCGGTGTGCGACTAGCGACAGTTGTTTGAATTCACTTATTTTAAGAGCTTCACTTTTGGAGCGAACATAACCAATCTGTCATTATTATATATCATAGTATTCAGCACGAAAAAAATATGAACACCTAAACATATAACGTGCGACTTATTTGCCTCTTGAAAATACATATAATATTACACATATTGAATTTTGTAATAAAGGTGTTGTACTGTCTAAATTGAAGTAATATAATTCCAAGACGCCTCGTCGTTACTGATAATTGACTCCTCGGATGCAATTCCATAAAAAGTTAATTTAAATAGATTCTCGGACCGTTATTAAGGCGCGTCACGTCCGTCCGCCATTTTGTTATTGATTCAGCTAAGATGGATTCCTGCACGGCTGTTTTCCATCCGCTTCGGCATCCGCCGGGAATGCCGAGAGTTTAATTTTTCCTGGTTCTTGGAATTTTATGCAACTCTCCAACCCTGTTAAGAGGAAGTTTTTTGTTATGTAGTAATATTCAAACCACATGTTGATTCTGTTTACTATAATTAAATTTTATTTACTTCAAGTCATCTAAATGTTTGCGTTTATCGGTATTATCTTATTCACTCTGTTTTGCTTTCCAAGATATACACTGCCCAGTTTAGAGCCTATGGATGTTATCGTCGTGTATAACGTTCCGGTATTTTATTGAGATATCTATTTAAGGACGATTTAAACATATTATGGTAAATAAAATATTTATATTTATTTGTATAACAGTTCAGTTTAAAACAAAAAAGTAAGAAAATCAATTAAGACATGTGATAATACAGTTATACTATGAGGTTATCTTATCAATAAAAAGCTGCTCTTTGGTATCCATACATATTACCTAGGTACTCATTCGAGAAAATTCTTAGACAAGAGAAATTTTAGTAATATAAGTCACTTGTTAACCTGGCCTTAACAGTGGAATCCGCATAATTTTGTTCTGCATTCAAGAGAAAAACAACAATGAATTTGCAGGTCTGACGTCAATTCCACGGAGGAAATTATTCCGCGTATTTTTATTAAATTTAATAAAATTGGCGTCGAGTAAATGTGAATAACTTCAAAGGCAAGAACAATGATCAATCAACCATAATCAATACATTGCATGAAAAACGTCCACTTCACCGAAGTTACTAGAATACTGTACCTCCCCCCCCCCCCCCCTAAAATAATACCTTTAAACATTATTAACGAACTAATATGTAACTAAAATAAATATATAACTAATTAACGTGAAACTAAACGTAAACTTAAACTAATGGCCAAACGCGTGATCAGTCTAGTGATAGGACACCCATGTTGTACCGCAGTAATCCATTTTCTTTTAACGTGAGATCAGTTATTCTTCGGACTCCGGAGGAAATAGCAACCTAACCCCTTGTAACCCCTAGAAGGATAACAAAAACGCATAGAATGTACCTGAATTACCTAATGAATAGTAATAGAATGAGAATACAAGAAACAGAGTCACTTGGTATAAAATTTCAGAATGATAAATTTTTATTGTAGAATGTAAGGTAAAATGCTTAAAAATAAATAATTTTTTTTTGGTAATGATCCCCAACGGCCTATTTAGTCCTTAGGATAACAAGGATGTAGCAAACTTCCTGGAATAAGTCCATTTTAAAACCTACATATATTATAGAATTTACTCCTATCATCTGAGTGCTTAGATAAGCGTGAATATCACACTAAGGTACTACATCCTTGCCCGATGAGGTATTAAGGCTCCTTACTACCGAACAGTTAAGTCATTCGGGCTTGCCTATCCCTACCTGCCTAACCCTAGGAGTTTAAGACCCTTCAAGCGACTCTACTAACGGTTTGGAAGCTTAGGTGACGTTGTGATGAAGAAAACCGCCGAAATATTCATCGTCAACCTTTTAATCTCATTTAACAACATGAGAGCAAATCTAAACGCCAATAACCCTTGTCCAACCCATAAACAGTAAACTGAGTCATTATTTCTGAGTTTTCTAACATGTAGAACCAAGAACCAACCTTAGTTGTTGACCACAAATTTTATGAAGTCAAACTAACCAATTTAAGCATTATGTAACTTTGAAATAATACAATGGACTGCTCTGCTTGCCACTGACCAAATCAGACTACTGTTTCAGAATGATTTGTTATTCAGAGTTATATGAATACTATAAAACCAATGAAATGTATATTTATACCTTTATTATACCAGAAAACTCAAAAATAGACTTGAAAATATCGCAAAAGATTAGAATACTGCTTTTAAAACGTTAAAATCAGGATATTATCCGAAAAACCATTATTTATAAAGAATGGTGCTTTCAAAAATATGAAAGGCTTTAAGAAAATGCCTACTTCCCCATTGTGTATGAATTTAATCTATCACTAACCCCATCTGCTAGTATTTCTGGAATATCTGTCGTACTTACCATAGCCCAAATATTCCAGACAATACTCAAGTGTATCCCTAAACCTAAGCTGTAAAAGTTCGGCCAATGAATCCGAGATTGCAAAGCTATCAATATGGTGTTGTGCAGATCTCCCCCTCCACGACTAAAACGTCAGGGCGGTGGAAGTAAGATCGGTCCCTATCTGGTGTATATAAAGAATATTTACATATATTTAACAAGACCCGAACACGATCTCTGTAAGGCTTCGACAAGTCTTGTCACAAGCTGGCCAGCAACTTAACATCGAATTGAGGCCCTTATCTAACCTTACAGCTGGCCTCTCGTGTTCAGTGTGGCACCACATGGTGATGTAACGTTACTGTGTTGGTAAAAAGCAACGCCGAGCTTCCACATGCTCGTCACAAAACTAGAACTCCAGCTCTATCTCTGTTGGCACCAGTTAGGTTGAAATAGAGCTGAATAACCACACTTTTAGGTTTAGACAGTAACTGGTTCTATTATTTAAATAAACACTCAAGAAAATTTGCATGAAAACTCACATTAACATAAGTTAAAAACAATTAAAAACCACAAGAAATAGTAAATGAAACTTTCACCGCCGCAAATCATCTAGATCTACATTTCCGAGGTACTTTCAAAGTTTCCCGGATCCGCAAAGTCTAGATTTAACTCTGAGCCAAAACAAAATCATATAGATTTTAATTCTAGCCCGAAGCTTCGCGACACTGAAAATTTCACTCACACGTACCAATAATAACGATTTCCAAAACCAGTCACTTATCCGTTCGACAATTAAGAATTCAATGCCCGCGCGTCCCTTTCACCTCTATTTATAACCTTAGATGCTTACACCGTGCTTACATTAGACGGAGAGCCGGCCTCATCAAGCACGTCCCGACAATGTAACCAACGAAATTCCCCAATCATTCCGCCACACCATGTCTACCTTCATATCCGTAACATCTGGCAGCTGCAAAGTGGCGGAAGCCAAAGAATGCAATCCACTTTAGTAAAACAAACCCTCAAGTTCCGGGTTTGATGCAATATTATAGATACATTAGTTACTTAAGTACTATGTAAGACCTTGCCTTACGTAAAACCTTATGTAACACATTATTATGAAGCGATTAATGAATAAATAAAAGAATTATGAATTATTATGAGAAATTATATGATCCTCGGTGGTTTCTTTTCCTATTTTGGTATTATTATTCTCCAAAACAACAATTTCGATAGTCTATCACTTCGACCTCCACCCATTCAAAGCCGCCAGGTGCCCAAATGAAGTATCAAGGATAATATAGCTATTAAACCAGACGGACCCTGAACGCTTCCCCCACCGCGTCACATCCATCACGGTCAGCTCCTAGTCTATCAGAAACACAATTACTATTAATCGAATGCTTACGTCTTGACTTATGAAAAAGATCATAACTCTTCTTGCCTTTCCGTTATTATGTGTCTTATGCCACTTTCATAAGGTTCAATTTTATTTGACCTCCACTCATGGGAAATAAATCAATAAAAATATCGTTGACTCAAATGAAGAGGATCGTAATTCTCTTTGGCCTTTTGTTTACTTTATGTCTTCTGCCATTGTCTTAAGGTGTAAATTTATTTGACAACTTCTCACTGACCTGCATTTTAATAATATGAATTTTATTGTTCGTCAATTTTCTTCTCCGTGGTTGCTATGGGAACCAAACAAGGTTATGTACATGGCAATAATAGTACATAATATATCTATTTTTGATATACGGAATGTTGCCGCCCGATGTTTCTTTGGATTAATTGGTTATTGTATTGAAGTAATAATTTGTCACGCCCGGCCCATTACTAAGCAATTTTCGTGATTCTTAACCTTTATCTTTGAATGAAAAAATGATAATAAAGATCCTTAATGTTCATATTTTAATAGACAACCATGTCCACAATACATATTACAGTAGATAGTACCTGAATGAGGTATGTATTTAGTTACAGTCGCCCCCCATTTAAATTTGTAATACATCACTTTAGCAATTACAGTGATTTATGAAAAGTTTCAATGTAACTCTAGATTAATCGGTAATTTCCCTCCCTGATTTAATCGTGTGGTGTGGGTGTGTTCTCCAATACTGGATGACAACAAATTGCACAGCTTTGAATTCTGCTCCTTTGATTTCTGACAAAAGCACTTGACAACCTTTTCCCCAAGAATATTCATCTTGCCAGAGATACCAGATTGTGAGTTTGGTAGGTCCTATTAACCCGTTTTTGTGCCTTAACCACGATTGTGTCGGGTATTATTTCGCCCTATTAACCGATAGACTATTTTTAGTCAACTAGTGAACTCACAAAAACTTCCCACGCAAGACAAAAAAACTCTTTTTATAAGTATGAAGCGTTCAAATTCCATTGTCAAAAATCGAACCAGATTTCTCAGCTCCACCACTCGCAATCATGTTTCTTGGCGCGTGTCTCAACATGGAATAAAGCAATTAGACCTTCAAGAGTACTTTGTGCGTTTTTTTTTTTTTTATCACAAAACAACCTCAAAGTTTCCACATTTTTTTTTTTATAAATAACTTGTGACATGAAACTCCTTTATAGAATTTCATTATGTAGGGTCCCAACCACTAAATGATCACGGCCCAAATTTATTGTAATAGAATAATTCAAATTTATTTTGCAAATAAAAACTATCAAAACAAGAACAGCCATGTATTTTATTTTATTTTGTCATGACTCGCCATCATCTTAATGTGGAATTGTCGAATATACCTTATTCCAGATGAGGTGTGTGCTTTCGTGATAATTCGTACCTTGTATAGTATTTAGTCAGCAAAAACTATCCTTATAAATGGATCGAATCGTAAAACGATTTTAACCTATCACATAAGAATTTGCCAACTAGCTTGTCCCAGTTCCCCCCATTCTTTTCCCCTGCAAATACCGACTATTCTAGGTTTGATCGCACTCCAGACAATGTCTATCTGTATCAATCCTTTCTCTCGTAATGCAAAAAGCTCACCCTCCTTCTTCATCTTAAATTCATCTCTTACTTCAATCCACATAACCGTAAACTCTACAATTACTTTACTACTCATAATTGTATCCATTCCTCCTCGTTTACACATTTGCTTCGATTTCTACAAACAGCCAAAGCTATGATGTGCAATCAGCATTAAACATGAATTATTATGTTAAATTAGACACTTATAATACAATAAATGTTGTTTTTAATATATTTTATTCTAATTTGTTTTTAAAATATTTATGTAAAAGAAATATATTCTAACTCGAAAGTTATTAATTTTTATGACAACCATCTCCCCATCATGTTAAATGTCAACAATAAAATTATATAGTGATACTTTACTATTACTTCAACACATGTTACCAGATTGTCCAATACACATCTACCTTTTTTTTTTTTTTACATTTGGACCAAAACTTCCAATTCTTACTTCTTATTTCATTAAGTTCCAGGGAAAACCCATAGTTTTTCCGAAATGTTGGCAAAAAAATAAACCAAGAAATAAGAAAAGTAAATACAAACAATATATATATATATCGATGATTATGAACACCCCGTATGATAACCAAATTATTCCAACTGAAATAAAACTAAAGCAGACAAACTAATTTGATATTTAGGAAAAGTAGCTATGATTTTATTTCTGTAAAATCAACCACCATACAAACTTAAAATGTCCCATGTATATTACAATTTTAGCACCTATTTCGTTCTTTTAAATACATTTAGTGCTAAGTACAACTCGCCCCCGTCACGTTTCTACGAAACATCCCCGTAATATAACGGAAAACACGACAGCGTGGGACCACGCCCCCAATACCCTTCTTACTTATGGAATATTGATAAAAAAAAAAATCTAATAAAATAAAACGGTATAATGATTTACTGCAATTATATTATTTTCAGTATTATACTCCAAAACAAAATCCGCAACTGAATTCAGCACAACAAGACTCCAGAATTCTTTGATAAATGCAATAAACTTAATTAACAACTGGATGATGTATCAAAATAATAACATTTCACAGATAAATTCATTCAGACATTTGAAGGAACTTGATTGAGCTAAATGTACTTACCAATAGCCTTATTTCAGTATATTAGCTTCATTGGTACCATGGAACAACACAAGAATCCCTTGACAACACTGGTGTAGTCATGTTAAGTTCTCACTCTGCATTCCATGGATGTAGACAAATAAATTTAAACTTTATAATCACATACGATTTTCACAATTATACTCGCGCACTTTGATAAATCTTTTACGAAATCTAAGCCACAAAAGGTCTCTGTTCTACAATTAAAACGGCACTTTTTCGCAATCTAAATCACCAAAGCGTATTTTTAGATGGAAAACAAGAGTTCGCGGCTCGCCGTCCCTGTTGAAATACCCACAAAACACAATCACCAAACTAAATGCACAATCGACTGTTAATGATGTAAATTAAGACGTAAAATTCTGCATTAAAGTGGTTTGAAAGTTATTTTCAACAACAACACGAACTTTTTCAACCTATTATTTTGCCGGCCTCTCTGAACTGTCAATTGTCATTCTGTTGATCTGTTCTGATATATGATTTTTCACAAAGGTAACTAAATCAACTCTTACTTTAATATTATCTCCTTACAGACTTAAATGTTTATATTTAAACTCGATTGCAATTTTATTTGCTTATAATAAATATTATGTAAACAATAAAACAAAAATAAACACAGTTATTTTAAAACACTTTCAGTACAAAACTACATTTCTGAACGATCGCGTATGTCACAATGCATAAATAGGTATTGCCAGTCCTATAAATTACGCTAAAACCGTTTAAGTACAAACCGTTAAAGTCTTGAGAAATGTTATCTCTTCTTATTTATTTTCCGTTCACTGTTATTAAAACGCAAATTATTTTATGAAAAGAAATAAAATTTTACAATTAATTTTATGCATTGTTAAATCAGATGTTATCAGATATGCAGTTGGGTCTACTGACGTAAACAATCAGTCAACCGACAAAAGTGAGAAGAAACGATAGTTAGAATGAGACAAATATTCGGGATGGCTTTAAAAGGTATCTACAGTACTCACGTAAGCGACCAGTCGTCCGACAAGAACGAGAGGGAATGACAGCCAGAACGAGACAAAAATTGTCGAAATCGTGTCATGTTCTTTAATAATTATCACCATCTTATGACATGATGCGCAATATAACCCGTTTCTATTATCAAGTACCTATTACCTCATAAATAAATAATTATGTCAAACTGCACTTTATCTTATAAAAGCATGGTTCCGTTTTAAAATGTTTTCTTCTTAATTATTCTAGTTTAAATATTTGGAAAATTAATATACAATGATGCTAAAATAACGAAAGAATAAAGGAAATAAAATGCAAAATAATAACAAAATTACTGTTTGCACACAACCATCATGGAGAAATGTTTGCAACATAACAAAAACCGCTTGCTTTAATGAATAAATAAACAAAACTTGCAGTCAGGCTAGTAAAACTATTATAAAATCTATCATATCTGTCATCATGTGTGAACCGCAAAATTCGTCACAACCCAGAAATATATTGACGCAACATCGCGACATGTGTAGACCGCTTATATGAAGTTTGGCTTTTAAACGTTGACAAATGTCATAGAGATCTCTGCTACGCTTCCCTGTCAAAATTTAACTGAACCGGTGTTTCTAATTTATATTACTAATCTCGATTTCGTGAAGTGATTTGATGGTTCATCTTCTTAAAATATATTAAAAGGTGTCCACATGTTTCTACTGATATACATGAAACCGACCTTTGCGACGACAAACCGTGTCAGAAGCGCGCCAGACAACAACAACAAGTGTCTATTTTGTTTTCGCCAAAACACCGCAATAATGCAAGTCCGCAGTGAATTGAAGACTATTATGTTAATATCTAGAATGTTTTACCGATTTTGCCTTCCGAACAAGTGGCTTTATCACATCAAAGTACTGATATTTCAAGATACAAGAATCAAATACTCCGAATGCAAATGACATGAAAACTTTAAGATAAAACCAACTCTCGACACAATTTGGTAAGTTTGCAGTCTCTATTCCTTAAAAATAACCCTTATTGCGGCTCAGCTTTAGAATGTCTGGCATCGAGTTCAGGCTTCATATTTTTTTTGTAGCTTCTACTCGTCAAAAGACAACTCTTCGCCAAATTTTAAGTTGCGGAAACGCTTGGTTTGCGAGATAAAAAATAATCAAAGTTCCATATAAAATCCCGATTTTACACTGCCATGACACAATATTTTGCGTTTCGTTAAACGTGTTGAGAAAAACTAAAACGTGATGATTTGTGTTATGTTCAGTTTTTACATAAATACAGTTTTTTTGACTAATTTGTGTACAATAATAGTTACATGATATTTATTCAATGATTTTTTTAATTTATAAGTATTATTTGATGGAAATTTGTTGATTAATAATTATCAAAAATGGTACGATTTTACTAAAACGCGTTAAACAAAACGCAAATAGAATTGGCGGGGTCTGCGGCGGGTGATACGACATGACACTTTGTAGGAACTTTTTAGGTTAGTTCAAAGTAGTTTTAATATAGATAGTACTCGCCAAAAGACGATCCCTTGCCAAGTTTCAAGTTGCGGAAACGCTTGGTTTCCGAGGAAAAAAATGTTAAAAAATCTCATAAGAAAATAATTCTACGATAGCGAGACGCATATTGTGCGTTTCGTTGCACGCGTTAACATAGGCTGACATCATGTTTTATTTTTTAAGTTAAATTTTTACACAACTTTAGGGTTTTTTTTTACAAATCATTTCTGTATTTTATTTTTGTCTTTAGTCATTGTTTTGTTTAACTTTGAAAGACACTTTCAGTAAATTTCTGTACTAAAATAATTACAAATAAATTATACGTGTAAAACGAAACGTAATGGATGTGGGGAGAAAGGAATGACGCCGATGGACTGGGCGACATTTTGTTATGTCAGTTGTTATTTGTACTCCCAGTTGAGAGCGTTTATCGTGATCCTGTGATACTTATATACGACTACCATGGTGCTACCGAAGCCCAAGCCCTCGTCATCCGCCATTTCATCGCCTGAAGAGTTGAGAGTAGGACAAGTGGACTCTGAGTCCCTTGATCCGAGCTCCTCTTCAGCGCCGATTCCAATTGTGCAAGTGTTGGACTCTAGTGAGCCGTTTGTTTCGTGTGTGCAAGTGTTGGACTCTAGTGAGCCACTTGTGTCCACAGCCACCACCATGTCTTCAACCGATGTACAGGTCGTTGAGGCTCTGGATTCCACCTACACTGAGTCGCTAACGTGTTCGGTTTCTCCCGTACCTGGCTGCTCTACTTGGGATGGAGTTCTTAACGTAAGTACTTTGTAAAACAACATATTTCCATTATTTTATATAGCATTTGTTGTAATGTGAAGAAAAGTTAAATAGGATGTTGATAAAGTTAAACTCATGCTAATTAGGGTTTACAGTTATGTAAACACTTTATTGTACATAAAAAAGAAACATGTTACAATGAAAATAAAAAAATAAATTACATAATTATGTACAAAGGCGAACTCATACCTTTAAGGATGAATGAAATTAGCCTTGTAGAATTTGACACATACCTAGTCCCAAATTAACTAGACAAAGCTTGTACTACTTGATGGCAACAAACTCATATTTAGTCTCATGCTTCTTTTCAGATCTAATGGTGAAAATAACTTATATCAACTTTTTTTTTTGTTGTAGGTTCCTCAAGGTGTGTCGGAGCTTATGCCTGAATCACTCACCTTTACGGAGCAGTGTGAATCCCCCACCTTTACGGAAGCATCGGAGAGCACCCCTGCACCACCAGGAGCTTCTGGTTCATCAGGCAGGCGTGTGCATCTCTATGCGGAGGAAATAAAAGGACAGTGGAATTTAAGAAAAATCTTTGAAACATTTAATAGTTTGGAATCGACAATTGCATTTGCTGTGGAAAGGCAATTGCTCCCGCGCACAAAAATGTGCAATTATCATAAAAAGCCAATGCTACTGGAGACATCGGGCCAAGGACAGCTGGGAATTTTTCGCTGTCGGAAGGGCAACTGCCGCAGTAAGTCAGTGAGCAGGGCAAAAGATACATGGTTTGAAAATGTGCACCTGTATCTACCGCTGGTATTCGAGTTGATGTATATGTTTACCAGTGGCTACAGTTATGAGCAGGTGCAACGGGAGACTTTGAGGGAAGACGTCGTCTCCACTAGTACAATATCAGACTGGTACAATTATTGTCGTGAGGTAATATGTGTTTATATGTTAGAACATGAGGACGAGCAACCGAAAATTGGTGGCCCTGGAAAAATTGTACAGATAGATGAATCCAAATTCGGAAAGAGAAAATATAATAGAGGAAGGCAAGTGGAGGGTCATTGGGTCCTAGGAATGATTGAAGATGGCAGTGATGATTTGAGAATAGAAGTGTGTCCCGACAATATAAGGTCTGCTGATGTATTGGTGCCACTTATTAAAAAACATGTTCAGGAAGGCTCCACGATACATACAGATTTTTGGAGAGCATATGACTGCCTTCCTGAACATGGATATGTTCATAAGAAAGTGAATCACAGTGATCCAGAGAATCGTTTTGTGGCACTAGATGGGACGCACACTCAGAGAATTGAGAGTCACTGGCGGGGACTTAAAAGGATCTTCCAGAAAGATAATTATAAGGGAAATTTTACAGATTGGCTATTGGAATTTTCGTGGAGGCGTAGAATTAAGTTACAGAAATTAGATCCTTTTGAAGAATTATTGAAATGTATTGTGTATGTTTACAAATAAATGTATAAATGTATGGCTTTATAGTATGGAATCCATACTTCAAAAAAGACATTGAAATGATTGAACGAGTGCAGCGCAAATTCACCAAAATTCCCGCACAGCTAAAGGCACTATCATATGAGGATAGATTAAAAAAGCTAGGCATAACAACACTGCAAAAGAGGCGCGAACGTGGAGACATGATTGAGACTTTTAAAATACTAAATGGCTATTACGACTGTCCAGAACTGACCGACTTGTTCACTCGACATCTAAACACGCGCGCAAGAGGACATAACTTTAAACTAACAACAACAATACATAATACAAATATCGGCAAAAACTTTATTGCGAACCGAATAGTGAATACTTGGAACAAGTTACCCTCCCAAGTTGTGAACTCCAACAGTGTTAATCAGTTCAAAAATAGACTCGACAAACTATCTAAAGTTGTGAATTAGTGTATAGTGAACTTTGATTTAGACTTATCAGCTCAAGCTGCCTGTCTAAAACGATATAATAATAATAATAATAATGCAAGTCCAGCAAGTACCTAGACTTGGCTCACGAGGTAACCGCCATGTGGGAGGTTGATTCGGCGATCATTGTGCCGATAGTTGTCTCTGCGAACGGTCTCATAGCGAAGAGTCTCGACCAACATCTTGAGAGACTTTCGCTACGAGGTTGTGGTTGGATCAAGGGTCAGATTCAGAAGGCGGTAATCTTGGACACGGCGCGCATAGTCCGAAGGTTCCTCACTCTGCGGCCCTAACCACCGGCAGCCTGGGCCCTGCTCCGTTGCCGGCGGCACCCTAGTTTAGGTTTTTTATAATGCTTTTATTGTTTTCATATGTTTTAGATGTATTTTTATATTTTACTTTTATAAAAATATTGTAAAAACCCTAAACTAAGTAGAAAAATAAATAAAGGAAATAATAATAAATGACATACTTGTTTTATTGAATATTACCTTCTTTTTCTAAATAAGCAAGTGATAAAGACCTGTCGGGACGGAATCAACTCTGTCATGGTTATGTTGGAAGACTAAGGTGGGAGCTGAAGCGAAACGAAGCTCCCACTTTAGTCTTCGAGGTTTTTTTTATATAAGCCCAAAACTTTGCCTAATTGTATAAATATTAAGTTTCTCTCTTCCAGTAGGTACCCATTGGAAGAGAATCTCTTAAAAATTTAGTTGGGGTATAGCAAAGGTATAGAAAGTCCGAATCTAGGGCTCTCGCTGGTTAGGACGCGTGCCGACACAGCGCGCCCTAGAGTGTTTTTATAGAGCCGGAGGCGCGGAGGGAGAGCAGCCCTCGCCCGCCATGACGAAGCGCGGGAACGAGTGAGGCGAGCGGCTGAGGCTGGTCGCCGAAGGCGACCAACAAGCCGAAGCTGCGGAGCCGAGCGAAGTGACCGTGCGCCGTCATGCAAGGGCGGAAGGGCTGCTGTTCCCGCAGCGCCGGAGATACGGAAAGTCACTATTGAGTTGACATTAAAAAATTTACAAGTGCTAGAAATTTGCCAACTTTGAAGTCAATTATCTCGGCCATTTTTGATTTTAGAGAAAAAGTTTTTTCTACAAAACATGCTTATTTTAGCGTTGTCTCAAGGATAACATCATAAAAAATAGGTGTTATAAATGGCGCCCCCTTTGCTTTAGGCGGACCTGGTTATTTTTTTTTTACCCTAAAAACGGAACGGCTCCCAGAGATAGGTAGGTTATGGTTATTTTTTTTACCCTAAAAACGGAACGGCTCCCAGAGATAGGTAGGTTATGGTTATTTTTTTTTTACCCTAAAAACTAAACTGCTCCCAGAGATAGGTAGGTTATGGTTATTTCCCCCCTTTCCCCCCTTTCCCCCAACTTCCCCTTTCCCCCATCTCCTCACCCCCATTCCTCCACCACCCTTCACCTATCTCCCCATTCTCCCATCAACCCCATTCCCCCATATCCCCCTTTCCCTATCACTCTCCCCCATCTCCCTCTTTCCCCCATCTCCCCCATCACCCCCTCCCCCGACTCTCCTATAATCCTATACTCTGACCTAAAATTGCCCTACAATATGCACATTTTCATAAATTATGTCAAAAAGTTGAAAAAAAAAAATCGCATTTTTGACGCATTTCCGCACTTTTTTGATTTCAAAAATACACTGTATACAGCCTCCTCTACCCACAAAAAAAAAATGGCATCATTTGGCCATGCCAGACATTCTAAAGCCCTTCCCTTATTGCTAATGTTTCAATATATTTCCAAGCTAAGCTGACTTTTGTTTGGATCATTTTCAACAATATTAATCTATAACAAACTTATTTTCAAATTTTCTTCTGTTGCATAGTTGTTCCAAGACAATAATGAAAACACAGATCCAAAAAATGTTTGATGTCAAGTATAACTAATTTTCCTTCTGAAAATTTTGTCAGCTTTACACATTAATGTGTTATTTTTCCAGCAAATGGATGCCTGATTGACGTTTCCAGTTGATACCAAACAAAATCTGTCCACAAAACCAGACAACACGCCCCCGGAGACGAAAACATGATGCCGCAACCCCCGAAAATATCAGTCTGTGTTTGAAGACAAACTGCATTTTCCAAGTAAGTTCAATGATTCTATTATTTATAATCTAAAAATGACCTGACAGGACCTAGTAACAAAAATTAAAAAAATCTCTATCGCTCTCAGTCAAAAAATAATAATCTTCAATCTTGATTAATTTGTTCATTAATTAGTATCATTCTTTCAAAAGGTATTTCTAATGTCATTCTTGGTTATCACTGTATATTTGAAAACTACTTTTACTGAGTTTTTGTAATTTTCCGCTTCCAGACTGCCTAACGACGAGTCATCTTGCTAAAAACTGCCATGTCCAAAGGGCCAAAACGACCTCAACGTTACTGCTCATGATCAAAAATAAAAGGTAATTTATTACATTTACTAATAATTAGTAGTCAGGGATGCTGTTGAACTAATGTCCTTGATCCTAATGACCCATTTCTATGGAATAAATAGACTCAATTTTTCCTACTCAAAATACACCTCAAAATATTTACTTACTGACAGCTTTCCCATACCTGGTCTAAGGACGCCCCCGCAAATAAATAACTTGAAGTCCTCTTCGGAATAATTAGACTTCATTTAGCTTACTCAAAGTATACCTAAACGTATTTACTTTGTGGCAGATATCCCATTCCTATAAACTAGATTTTCTAAGGACACCCCCATAAATAAATAACTTGAAAGAGCCCTTTTTACACAGTCGTACACAATACTAGCTCTGAAAACATAGGTATGAAAACACTATTTCCTGTTTATATCTTAATTATTATATCAGCCTATTTTTAAATACTATGAACCTCTCCTTACAGATCGCAGGACTGCTGTGGGTATCTCCCATCTCTGGTACATGACAACACAAAGGAAACTTAAATCTGACAGTTCTGTCCATCTTGGTTCAGATTTCTGCTTAGATTCCATATCTAAATTACTTACGCTGTAGAAAAATAAGGTATGCATGGAGTTCTGCACTGATTTTCCTACTCATAAAATTTCCAGTCCTAATGAATATTCATTCTCTTCGTCCTAAATAAATTAAAGACTAACGCTAGTTCTAAAATAAAATTGTTCATTTCAACTACTTCCCTATTTTTGCTAATTTGTATGAGAGTTTGTAGATTTGACTTTGTTCATCATCATGTACTGTACATATTCTACTGAAAAACACCGTGGCTATTCTCCTTAAATAGTTATTTCCCTCTCTGTCAAGTCAAACTTAATTATGCTATGTCTTATCCTACCATATCTTATCTAAGAAATGCGAGATAATCGTGGAGTATCCTACATATGTACATACAAACACATGGAACAAAACTGAGAAATTCTTCCTTTACCACCGCTAGTACGCGGCGAAGTAGCGAACAAAACTAATATAAAGTATATGCAGACTTAATTTGATATTCATGTACCAGTAACTATTTATTTCCTTGTTTTCAGGGTTCAAACCTAGCTGACTACCTACTCCGAAGTTACCTTAAACCACATGAGAAAAGATATGGATCCCTTAGGAGACAGCAGCACCAAGAGAACCGTCTTAAAATAGAATAGAATGATATGATGAACCTATGTAACTCCGAATCCTTGATGTTAGAAAATAAAATCATCTTTTGTTTTGTTTCATTCAAATAAGTACATAAATATCAAATGTGGTGGGTTTACGTGTCCCGTTTCCTATCAACATAACTAGGTATTAAGAACAATAAAGTAAAACTCTCCCGGATTATTTTATTTACGCGCCATCTATCGTCAATACTACGTCCTACGTACTGTGCTCCTATACAATAATCGATCTAGTATGTCATTTACTTTAGAACCATGGTAGAGACAAAATGGCCGACATCTGCGGACTCCTTTGACACGTCAAATTTTCAAGGAGGGCTATCGCGTATGAAACCCAGGGGCGCTAGTGTAGACCGAGGTCTTCGAAATGTCAAATTACATAATAATCAAATGAGATCAGCAGAATCATTTCCAATTTAACAATGTTGCGAACACTGCCATTCCAGGACATTAATTATGACAAAAAAGAAATCCAAAACGTCAAATGAATATATTAATCTAGGCATTGATTTTAAAGGTAGGTATCTATTGAAAGTAAATTCATAGGTAAAAGAAACTATTAATATATGAACACTTATTTCATCGCATTCTGAATGTAAAATTCCGAACTTATAACCTTGAGATAGTGTTATCAACTAGGGATGCGACACAATTAACTTGACAGCGTTGGCGTTATATTTGGGCGAATCGACACAAATATGTCTTCAACTTTTAAATTTCGTTGTACAATTAAGGTTTTCCCCTACGTTTTCATTCATTTTATCTAACTTAGATATAAATCTAAGTCCCGAAATTAATAAATAATGATCCCCCACTTCGCATTTGAAATTGGTAAAATAAATCGCATATTGAATGATAATTATATTATGTGCCTGCTAGTATCCCGCCTTGACGCGAAGAACTCGCGTTCTCCCTTCTAATGAGCTGATCAATTCAACACGACTCTCATGATGACTGCTCTGCGCCACCATGCTCATCTCTGCTAGTACCCCAACAAATTCCATAAAAGAAAAACAAACACTAAAGTTATCGCGGAACAACTAATCAAAAACCATCGCTAAGCAGACTTCCAGGAAAACAGCTGACAGTTACGCCGTGTCCGAAATCGCCTGCAAGATCCTCGCCTCGCCCACAGTCCGCTCGTTCGATAATGTTCGCCTCTCATGTTTATCTAGAGACAATCAAAACAAAAAGGTGCTACAATGATTCCACATTGCAGGTCACGAACGCCGAAAATCGAAACTCAATATTCCCCTCTCTATGACTCACGTAGGGTCAGGGAGGGAACAGTCGCTAGGATTTTTTCAACTGGCTGTTGCATGAAAAATATAAATTCCTGAACTAATTGTTGCAAGCACAGAGCACCGTGCATTATTAAACTTTCATATGTAGCAAATATATTTGCTGTTACTTTCACCAAAAAAGAGATATCCATTATTTTTTAGAAATTGGGAATCGAGCCACTGTGTACCGGTTGCTGTACACAGTGACTAGGACCCGCTAGTACACAGTGGTTCTAACAGTACACAGTGGCTCGAGTCACTGTGTACTACGCCCTGTACACAGTGGTTTTAACAGTACACAATGGCTAGGTACGTAGGAATCGAACCTAAATTATATAACAAATAACATTTTTGTTGAATAAAACGGTAATTAGAATTGGTAAGCACAACCCCCGGAATAATCGTTTCTGATTTCATTCTTGATTTAAAATAGGTACCTACCTAAATGTCGCATGATTTATTCACTTTCATTTTATTTAAAAAAAAAGAGTGCAAGAATTATTTTTAATAATCACAGAATTTTTATTCTTATTCATATTCAAGTAAATTTTAGCCCAACTCTGTAAGGTGCACAGTGGCTCGCGAGCCACCGTGTACTTTTCCAAAACGAACGACTGTGGACCTTGGCGTCATTTTGTATTTTAGTTCAAATTAAAAACACATACAAACACCTAGGGCCTTGAATTATCAGCCAATACTAAGTAGATTATACACACTCTTCGATAATAACATAAGTAATTGAAAATCTCGTACGAGTTAAGAAAAAGGAGGAGTGAAACTTATCTGGAAATGTAATTTTGATAGCATTAAACACAAAAACGCACCATAACACATTCGCATGGCGCCGGAGCGCCTCACTAACTAGATCGTACATGGTCGGGTACGGAACGGTTCCGATTGATGTAGAGGTCAGACATAAAGCTCTTTCCGTTTCTCGCACAGCACGTTCGAGCCACTGTTCCCACCGAGCGACTGTACCCTCCCTGACCCTACTCGAAAGAACACGGCGCAGACAAATGAACGATATATTCTACAGGCATCAGCTAAATCTCCCGGCGGCGCAATGGATAATGTTGTCGACAACGGCGTCATGAGCACATCCCTAGTTTCTGACAGTTACAAAATGTTGATAAACATCATTCAACCGGCTTTTTATGTTTTATTTTACCAATATTGAAGTTAAAAGTGCGATAAATAATTAAATACCCATAAGACAAAGTGCCTCGGTCATTTATTTATTGTGTGAAACTAAAATTTGTGAATGAAAAACTCCAGAAAACCATGTTAATTTCAAAGTGAACTATCAAGTGAGTTGTGTTATTATTATGGTTGAAAATACGCCTGCGCGAATTCAAATCATCCTATTGGTGGAATAATTATGTATTTTTACCTCTTTCTAATGCAAATACGTAACTGCATTATTGAAAATAATGTCAAATAGGAAACCCATGAAATATAAAATTGCCATAACCTCCAAAATCCAAAAAACAACTGATTCACGTCTCTATTTTCACAGCAACAAAATGCCTAAAAGGCTTCTTAAATAAAAACTAACCTAATAACATATCCTGGTCACGGCACCAAAATGTACCTCCCCCCCCCCCCTAAAATAATACCTTTAAACATTATTAACGAACTAATATGTAACTAAAATAAATATATAACTAATTAACGTGAAACTAAACGTAAACTTAAACTAATGGCCAAACGCGTGATCAGTCTAGTGATATGACACCCATGTTGTACCGCAGTAATCCATTTTCTTTTAACGTGAGATCAGTTATTCTTCGGACTCCGGAGGAAATAGCAACCTAACCCCTTGTAACCCCTAGAAGGATAACAAAAACGCATAGAATGTACCTGAATTACCTAATGAATAGTAATAGAATGAGAATACAAGAAACAGAGTCACTTGGTATAAAATTTCAGAATGATAAATTTTTATTGTAGAATGTAAGGTAAAATGCTTAAAAATAAATAATTTTTTTTTGGTAATGATCCCCAACGGCCTATTTAGTCCTTAGGATAACAAGGATGTAGCAAACTTCCTGGAATAAGTCCATTTTAAAACCTACATATATTATAGAATTTACTCCTATCATCTGAGTGCTTAGATAAGCGTGAATATCACACTAAGGTACTACATCCTTGCCCGATGAGGTATTAAGGCTCCTTACTACCGAACAGTTAAGTCATTCGGGCTTGCCTATCCCTACCTGCCTAACCCTAGGAGTTTAAGACCCTTCAAGCGACTCTACTAACGGTTTGGAAGCTTAGGTGACGTTGTGATGAAGAAAACCGCCGAAATATTCATCGTCAACCTTTTAATCTCATTTAACAACATGAGAGCAAATCTAAACGCCAATAACCCTTGTCCAACCCATAAACAGTAAACTGAGTCATTATTTCTGAGTTTTCTAACATGTAGAACCAAGAACCAACCTTAGTTGTTGACCACAAATTTTATGAAGTCAAACTAACCAATTTAAGCATTATGTAACTTTGAAATAATACAATGGACTGCTCTGCTTGCCACTGACCAAATCAGACTACTGTTTCAGAATGATTTGTTATTCAGAGTTATATGAATACTATAAAACCAATGAAATGTATATTTATACCTTTATTATACCAGAAAACTCAAAAATAGACTTGAAAATATCGCAAAAGATTAGAATACTGCTTTTAAAACGTTAAAATCAGGATATTATCCGAAAAACCATTATTTATAAAGAATGGTGCTTTCAAAAATATGAAAGGCTTTAAGAAAATGCCTACTTCCCCATTGTGTATGAATTTAATCTATCACTAACCCCATCTGCTAGTATTTCTGGAATATCTGTCGTACTTACCATAGCCCAAATATTCCAGACAATACTCAAGTGTATCCCTAAACCTAAGCTGTAAAAGTTCGGCCAATGAATCCGAGATTGCAAAGCTATCAATATGGTGTTGTGCAGATCTCCCCCTCCACGACTAAAACGTCAGGGCGGTGGAAGTAAGATCGGTCCCTATCTGGTGTATATAAAGAATATTTACATATATTTAACAAGACCCGAACACGATCTCTGTAAGGCTTCGACAAGTCTTGTCACAAGCTGGCCAGCAACTTAACATCGAATTGAGGCCCTTATCTAACCTTACAGCTGGCCTCTCGTGTTCAGTGTGGCACCACATGGTGATGTAACGTTACTGTGTTGGTAAAAAGCAACGCCGAGCTTCCACATGCTCGTCACAAAACTAGAACTCCAGCTCTATCTCTGTTGGCACCAGTTAGGTTGAAATAGAGCTGAATAACCACACTTTTAGGTTTAGACAGTAACTGGTTCTATTATTTAAATAAACACTCAAGAAAATTTGCATGAAAACTCACATTAACATAAGTTAAAAACAATTAAAAACCACAAGAAATAGTAAATGAAACTTTCACCGCCGCAAATCATCTAGATCTACATTTCCGAGGTACTTTCAAAGTTTCCCGGATCCGCAAAGTCTAGATTTAACTCTGAGCCAAAACAAAATCATATAGATTTTAATTCTAGCCCGAAGCTTCGCGACACTGAAAATTTCACTCACACGTACCAATAATAACGATTTCCAAAACCAGTCACTTATCCGTTCGACAATTAAGAATTCAATGCCCGCGCGTCCCTTTCACCTCTATTTATAACCTTAGATGCTTACACCGTGCTTACATTAGACGGAGAGCCGGCCTCATCAAGCACGTCCCGACAATGTAACCAACGAAATTCCCCAATCATTCCGCCACACCATGTCTACCTTCATATCCGTAACATCTGGCAGCTGCAAAGTGGCGGAAGCCAAAGAATGCAATCCACTTTAGTAAAACAAACCCTCAAGTTCCGGGTTTGATGCAATATTATAGATACATTAGTTACTTAAGTACTATGTAAGACCTTGCCTTACGTAAAACCTTATGTAACACATTATTATGAAGCGATTAATGAATAAATAAAAGAATTATGAATTATTATGAGAAATTATATGATCCTCGGTGGTTTCTTTTCCTATTTTGGTATTATTATTCTCCAAAACAACAATTTCGATAGTCTATCACTTCGACCTCCACCCATTCAAAGCCGCCAGGTGCCCAAATGAAGTATCAAGGATAATATAGCTATTAAACCAGACGGACCCTGAACGCTTCCCCCACCGCGTCACATCCATCACGGTCAGCTCCTAGTCTATCAGAAACACAATTACTATTAATCGAATGCTTACGTCTTGACTTATGAAAAAGATCATAACTCTTCTTGCCTTTCCGTTATTATGTGTCTTATGCCACTTTCATAAGGTTCAATTTTATTTGACCTCCACTCATGGGAAATAAATCAATAAAAATATCGTTGACTCAAATGAAGAGGATCGTAATTCTCTTTGGCCTTTTGTTTACTTTATGTCTTCTGCCATTGTCTTAAGGTGTAAATTTATTTGACAACTTCTCACTGACCTGCATTTTAATAATATGAATTTTATTGTTCGTCAATTTTCTTCTCCGTGGTTGCTATGGGAACCAAACAAGGTTATGTACATGGCAATAATAGTACATAATATATCTATTTTTGATATACGGAATGTTGCCGCCCGATGTTTCTTTGGATTAATTGGTTATTGTATTGAAGTAATAATTTGTCACGCCCGGCCCATTACTAAGCAATTTTCGTGATTCTTAACCTTTATCTTTGAATGAAAAAATGATAATAAAGATCCTTAATGTTCATATTTTAATAGACAACCATGTCCACAATACATATTACAGTAGATAGTACCTGAATGAGGTATGTATTTAGTTACAATACCAACACGCTAATAAATTTTGCACGGATTTTGCAGTAGAAAGTTTTGGAACTGCCAATATAAATTATAATTTTTCGTTTCAATTTGACATAGCGTAGAAGGAAACAAATCGAATCGCAGGCGAAACACATCAAGTTAAGCCTTTTCAACAGACTTCAAGATTTCGAAAGAGGAGGTTATCAATTCGTCGGGATCTTTGTTTTTGCTATTTTCTTTTATGTATGTTCACCGATTATTCAAAGACGGCTGGACCGATTTGGAAAATTCTTTTTTTGTTTGAAAGCGTATACTTTACAATTGGTCCCATTGTAACCATGTCAGGATCTGATGATGGGATTCTGGAGAAATCGCGGGAACTCTTCAACTATTATAGGCACACCTATGGTGATTTGAGTATTTTTTACAGCAGATCGAGCATTTGGTGTTGGAAAAGTGGATGCTTAGTGAAGTCGGTTCTTTTTTGTGTAAAATTATTATCAAATTTATAGGAGAGTCGCGGACAGCCAATCAGTACTCCGACATGGGTTTGACCTTCTCGCACGCCGCAGGAACGGCCGTCATGGCATGACAAAAAAAATACTCGAACCGTATCGCCCTGCGATCCGATATACCTCGGTCTAACCAAATTATTATATAGGTGTAGGATGGATACACGTATTATTATGCTCGCACACCTTACACATTACTCGGATCCGTTGCAAAGTCAGTGCTAATTGAACATAGTCCGACTGTATAATTTCGTCGATAATTTAGTTTGACAAGCATCTTTCGGCAAGGCACTCAGTTAGATAGTGATAAAGAGCTCTGTTTTAAGGCAAAGAAAACAGCAAAAGAAGCAGTTGCCCAAGCCAAACCAAAATATGTACGACAATATGAAAAATGCAGGCCTTGAACATGAAAATTATATAATAGCAAAGCGTAGACTAGCCTTCAGATTTCAAAAATAATAAACATAAAGGATGATCAGAGCAATCTCTCACTTACAAATACAGATATAAACAAAAGACGATTACTTAATGAGGTGGTCCCCAGCCAAGATTTTACACCTTTGCCATCCGCAAAGGGACCTGTAGAGGTCTATTGAAGTTAAATCTGCGATCCAAAAAATAAAAAATAATAAATCACCGGGCCCGGACGCAGTGCCTGCAGATCTCTGGAAGAAACACGGTAACACTGAATTAGTTTAGCTTACTAATTTTTTCAATGATATCACCAAAGCAAACAAGATCCCTGACTCATGGAGGCACAGCTTTCTCTTTCCAATTTATAAAAATATAAGGCAGATGTTTGAACTATAAACAAATAATCCTTACCTCACACACTTTAAACATATGGGAACAGGTCTTAAAAATTAAACTAACCACCATAACACCGAACCAGTTTGGTTTCACCAAAGGGAGAGGAACTACAAATGCCATACAAACACTAAGGATAATGACAGAAAAGTACAGATCAGTGAAGAAACATTCGTTTATGGCCTTCCTGGACCCAGAAAAGGCTTTTGGCAGAGTACCTCGTCGACTAGTATGGCAAACATTAAGAAGCCAGAAAGTGCCAGAACCCTATATAGAGCTTCTTCAAGATATGTAAACTGACATCAGTACCGCAGCCCGGCAGGGACCAGCCACCCCATTCCTGTAAAAGTAGGAGTCCTGCAAGGACTATTCTGCGTGACGTTCACGCTAAGATACCATGGTGCCTCCTGTACGCCGACGATATAGTTTTAGTCGCAGACTCAATAGAAGAACTGCAACAAACTCTCAACAAGTGGCAACATGCACTGGAAGGCAATGGCTAAAAGATCAGCAGAACAAAATTTGAGTATATGAAGTTCATATTCGGGCAGACCCGCACCTCGACTCTCCATATAGACCATGTCCTTTTACCCCTGATGAACAAATTCAAATACCTCGGCTCAATCTTGGACGGAACTGCTGATTGTAATGCCAACATAATAGAAAGAATATATGCCGACTGGAATAAGTGGCGATGGTTGTCAGGTGTACTCTGTGATCGTAGGATGCCTATTAAAACCAAAAGGCAGGTATATAAAACCTGCGTTAGACCCGTTATGCTCTACGGTGCAGTGCTGGGCATCCAGTCGACAGCATAAATCCAAACTCGATGAGAGTATTTTCAATACTTCGATGGGCCGGTTCATGTCCTGAACAGTAGGAAAGTCAGCTCCGGTGGTACGGCCATGAGATGCATCAGGAAGAAGACCACTCTGTTATAATCGCCTTAAAAATCGACGTAGGAAAACGATCCCAAGTACACCAAAAAGATACTTGGTGGAGAAACCTAGAAAAAATATCAAATTTAATCAAAGATGACATTGACACAGCCAAATGGCGCAAACATATCAGAGGGCCGACCCCAAAAAACTGGGGAGAGGCACGGAGAAAGAAGAAGAAGCATCTTTCGTCAACTTATTAAACGTTTTTCTTGGTTGTACACTGTTTAGAAAGAGATGTGTTGTAGAATGTGTGAGTTCCAATATAAACGGCGACACTTCTCTTTCCGAACAAACTTTACCTATTATTGCACCTAAAGCATTTCTTTTAAATAAATCCTGCGAAAAATTGAGTCCGAGAGCCACAAACAAAGTACCTGGTAATCTCACAGTAGAAAGTATGGCCACAATATAAGCGGCGGTGGAATAAAATCTAAAGGAAAAATGTAAAAAAAGGAAAAAAAAGGGATCGAGGAAGACCAAGATGTGCGTCTTTGGATATTGCAAAGAGAAAGTCAACATAATGATGAATATGTACCTAAGTATCAGGAACTATAACGTCATAATACGTCGCTCTAATTAATTTATGATATGTTAATTAAATATGCCACAGCCAAAATTGTCGTTTAAAAGATGATCTGTACCAAGTTACATATATTTATCTTTAAGCAGAGAACTTGGGTCTGGTCTATGAATCGGCAGAGTACCTACCCTAAAACTACCAACACATCAACCAGATTCTATTTCCACATTTGTTTCCAAATTTAGCGAATGTGCCACAAGTTTAACTACGTAAAGATCAAATCATATTATTTTATTTGTTACCGGGGTAGCCAAGGCGGTAGGGTGTCTGCGCGAATACAGAAGACGCTGGCTCGATTCCAGCCCTGGGCACCAGAGGCTTATGTCCGTTTTTCCTTTGTATATGACATCTATATAAGTTTGCTCGTAAGTTTGTTTGAAATCGCAACTTTTGCAATTATCGTATTAATGGCGTAGACTACGATGAATCTTCAGGTTCTTTTATCGCTTGCACTCGCACCTCACCCTTCTAGTATTGAGTGTAGAGACCGCAAAGTCCTAGTAAAACCCGTCTCCGCCCGGCTTATGACCACATGCCCGGGACCCGGATAAAAATATACAACGTTGTTTATTTTTGTACCCTTACACAAGACTGTGATTACAGGGTTTAAGTGACAGTAACTGACCCAAACCAAATAAACTGTAGGCTTTCTTTTCTCGGAATATTTTTATGTGTTTTGTTAAAAAGTGAAATGAGGATATAAAAAAATGTATTTGTTTTTAATTTTCTCGTATGTCAAAAAATGAATTCACCCCCTAATTTGTGGATAAAAAAAAAATAGGGATAACATTTAGTTTAATAAAACTCTTCAAATACGGCCACATCGACAAAATTTGAGGTATTTAGAAACGGTAGCATTTTGATTAATTATAATCAAATATGTTTAAGCTTTTTGAAGACGGGGTGAAAACGGTGTCTTCTACGCGGGCGAAGAAGCGAGCGGGGCTAATGTAGGTAGATAATAATATACTAGTAGGTACAGTAACAATTTAAATAAATTTCTTAAGTGACAGGGGAGTTCAGGACTGTCACACACAGACAAATTGAAAAAAAAAGTTTTAAAAGCTTTTCCCAATAAAACGTTTCTCCAAATTGTCATTGCGAACATTCAAAACAATTCACAATCAACAATCAATTACCAGTTCAAATCCAGCATGCAGCTTCATTTAGGGATGTGACTACACTGATAAACCTTCCGACGGAAATTTTCAAAAATTGGTAAATTTTGAAAAATTTTGGAAACTTTTCACACTTATGTACAGGAATGAAACTTTCAGCGAAATTTCCGCAAACACGTAATAATTTTGAAAAATTTCGTAACTTGCATATGACCTTTTTTGTTGACAGAGTGGGAAATGACTTACGTGTTCCCCCTGGCCAGGAAAGTCATATGGGAGATGTTTGGGACTCCTTTTAATTAGCACCCCTATTCGCGCAAGAAGGGAGGGAGAAATATACCCACTAATACCCCCTCCGGTGCTTACCCTGCTTGTTTGCAAAGACGCTTCGGGATCCCAAGGATTCAACCGTGACGTCTTCCGGCGGCCCTTGGTTAACTTTACACCCACGCCGAAGACGAGGAGGGCTGGAGACACAAGACCCTCGCCCCTCACTATAGGGCCTTGCAATACGGGTCCCCATAACCCGCTGGCCCAACCCAATTTTCGGTTCATGCGGTCTCGGCATGATGTACTCGCAAAAAGGAGCCACCTCCCATTTTCTAACATAGAAAATATATTTCTGTAACACTGTCAGGAATAATCGATTTATGTCACTTTTATTAATGATTTAAGAATCAAATTTTTTGAAGGCAAAATACTCCATTCCCATTATCAGTTAAATAAAGTATTTTTTCAGTGTGTTTTTTTTACAACGGGTTCGTCCCTAGCTTCAAAATAAAACGCGATAGCATCAGGCGCTATCGAATCACGATTCGATGGTTGATTCTTTATTTCTCAGTATAATTAAATGCCTGTCGATGCTAAAGCGTTGGGGAAACTGGGTGGAATTGTCCTAGATTGAATTTCTTATCTCGGGTTGCGGAAACTATAATACTCATATACACTTAAAACCTTTTGTATAGTTTTTGTTCTACCACTTGACAAATACACATACTAATGCCATCATTTAATGTTTCTAGTAAATGCTAACGATTAAATACTGAGCTAAGCTAAGCCTAAGCTAAGCTAAGCCTGCTAAGCCGCGGACAGATAGACAGACGGATAGAAGACGGACATGCTATAACTATAAAGGGTTTCTAGTTTAGTACCTAATAAAAATATTGATCAGGAATAGTCGGGTCTTGTCAGTGGGTATATATTTCGATAATTGTTACAAAACGATATGTCGTCGAATGACATAAAACAAAACGCCATCGTAGCACGATTCAAAGATTAATTCTTTATTTCTCAGTATAATTAAATGCTGCCGACGCCGAAGCGTTGGGGGGACTGGGTGGAATTGTCCTAGATTGAATTTCTCATCTCGGGTTGTGGAAATTATTATGTCGCGTGCAGTGCCTGCCGTCTTCCCAGTCGATTGCTCAATTTATCAATACAGCCGGCGTGTGATGAGTAAATACCCTATCTTTTTCTGCAGAGGCGGTATTCTGATTACCAAACATTTTCTTCTTAATATTCGCGTCTACTGATGGATTTGACTGCATGACGTGGGACTTATTATGTCATTGCATATTAGTTTTACATCAATCTGGGGATCAATGTTACTCTGCGTCCGTAGGAAACACCTTAGACTTACTACCGCACACATGATCCCTGGGTGGTGCTAAAAGAGTAACAAACTTGGCAGCTGCACTGTCCCATCTGGACCTCGAAGCACTCACTGGATTTTCTTCATCATCTGCTTTCCCACTATTACTATCCCTGAGAAGAAATGCCTATCTATATCCAGTGACATGTAGCCATACGATAAATAGGTTTACACGGATATCGTGACGATGTGGTGGATGAGGTTATCGTCTAAACGATAACCGTCGGATCACCAGGCTTGTTTCTTTCCGTTGTTCCAGGTTCTGCTCCGAGGTCTCCACAGCAGTAATCGTTGCCACAATCGCTCTTCATCTCTGCATTCAGATTGTTTTGGCGTGGAAATTTCTTAAACCTGACTTTGAAAATTATCTCTCTCCTTTTGGAACGGTGGATGCCAAGTGAAGTCGGTTATTTTTTGTTTAAAATTATTAGTGTATTTTAAAATAAGAATACGGCACTTTGTCACATCTGCGCTTATCTCTGTTGTTCATCGATTTATTTCGACCTGTATCACTTACGTGGGACACCCTCGAGTCGTGAAGATATTGGCTCGAGATTAACGCTCTACTTACAGGTTATTTTAAACTTGCGTTTTATTTTCATGTCTATGTTGAGCCTTGGCGTCCGTTAAGCCGAATTCTCAGCATTAACTTCTTAAACAAGCCCAATTATTAATTTTATAGTCCTCTTCGTGAAATTCTATAAGGCGGTTAGGTACTAAAGATTTATTCGTTTTTGTATGGTTGTTTGTGTTTTTATTATTATTTTTCTTGTAGAATTGTAAGTAAAACAAAACATGTTGCGTCTATTAAAAGGGTATATTAATTTCGTGTTCAAATTAATAAGATTACGAAAACGTATCAGGTTGTATTTAAATTCCCATACAATGCCTGTTTTAAATATCCTTGATTGTATTGTTCATAGAGAAAGCCTTAATTTGCCTGAACGCTTTTCCGTGAAAAACGTTAATTATGGACTGAAGTAATTACTATAAATCTGTTTGCACAGTAATGTATAGTGACAATTCATCATAAATGAGATAATGGATGCATTGCAATCAACACTCGTTAAATTTAGTCAGCGGTATAATTAGAGTTAATCACATTTATGTTTCAGTATGTAAAATTTCATTTCACTTTTCGCGATACTTCTCCTTCTTCCTAGCGTTTATCCCAGCTTTTTGATCCTGGGGGCCACTCGGCAACCTAAACCTAGGAATTGGCAAAGACACTAGTTTTTACGAAAGCGACTGCCAATCTGACCTTCCAGCCCAGAGAGGAAAATATGTCTTGTTGGGATTAGATCCGATTTCCTCACTATGTTTTCCTTCACCGAAAAGTGACTGGTAAATATCAAATTATATTTTGTACATAAGTCACATCATTTTGATGGCCAACATCCATTGACTCAGAGATAAAGTCATTAAGTAAAATAAGATTGGACCTACGCTGGATAGAACCATGTTAGATGCTGTCAATAGAATTTTTTAAAGCTGACGACACCTGTCCTGCATTTGGAATTTTTTTTCTAATAATTTAGCTAGAATGCATAATTTGGAAATTGGCCTCTAGTTAGTTACATCCGTTTTAGGGCCTTTCTTTAAGACCGGAGTAATAAAAGCAGATTTCCAAATCGAAGGAAAAGTATATTCAGTAAAAGATCGACGGAAGAGTAGCGTTACGGGTTAAGACAAGGCCTTGGCACAATTGATATGAAACAAAGCAGGCACCTTTTTTTTTTTTTTTTTATACCACGACGGTGGCAAACAAGCATACGGCCCGCCTGATGGTAAGCAGCTACCGTAACCTATGGACGCCTGCAACTCCAAAGGAGTCACATGCGCGTTGCCGACCCTTTACAAAAAGGAGGATTCACTGTGTTGACGACTAAAGGAACAAGAAGGTCCCTCATCGTCAACACACTGGGTCCTCTTTGAGCTCTTTGGCAACCTTACTCACCAGCAGGAACACAACACTATGAGTAGGGTCTAGTGCTATTTGGCTGTGGTTTTCTGTAAGGTTTCCAGTCGGGCTCTGCTCCAGATTTGAGCGATGACATTCGCTGAACGTGCCCTACCACACTTAGCGAGATGCCATTCGCAGTGCCCATACCTCTCTTTTTGGCGTAGTTTAAGGACATACCCAGGTCCGGACGTAGTTTAAGGACATACCCCGGGTCCGGGGTGGGTGGTCACCTGGGCGGGACCAGCGGATTTACTAGGATCCAGGCTAAGCAGAAGTTTAGCAACCATATCATTATCTACATAAATACTTGCTACATCACTAGCTGAAATGGAACTTTCGTGAAAGTCGCCGCTACCGCGTGAATTAATAGAGGTCGTAGGCCCAGGGTCTAGGAAATTCTCTTTAATGTAATCTGAAAACGCATTACAAATTTCAACACCAGAGCTCATTGTGACACCACTATAACTCATACTGCTAGGTACCCCAAAAGATTTAGAGCGGGATTTTATGAACGATCAAAATCGTTTAAACCAATATTATTTTCAACTAATTTAGTATAATCCGAAAAACCCTCTGGCACTCGAAGGCAAGCAAATCACATTTATTACTATAAAGCTTGAATTTGCGATGATATTTATGTTTTTCTTTGATAGCTTTTTTAAGTGACGACGATATGAGTATGAGCTGGGTATGAGCTCACAGTTATAAGCCTATGCGGGACGGGACGTACTTATCTCTTAAATCCTTAAATTTTAAATAGAAAAAGTCAAGACACTGATCAAGTGTGCGACCTGAGAATTGTAGGTCTCAGATTTGGAATCCTCAATATCAAATTTATGTCGATAGGATTGAGCGATTACAAATGAAATTTGTCAAATTTCTTTGCTATAAAATCCGTGTAAACTATAATTCTGCAAATTATTTCAATTTGTGTAAAAACACCATCTAATACCACTTCATAAGCGTCGTCTTATTACTGACATAGTTTACCTATTAAACATTATTCAAGGCAAAGTTGATTGTCCTAATCTAAGTAGATTAAATAACTTATCATTTATCATTATTAACTTATCATTTATTTAGGAATATTAAAAGTTATTTTATGAAGTGATAAAATAACTTTTAATAATCCTGATAGGAGATTTAGACACTTTCGTCCCATTGGCACTCAAACAGTTTAGAGGCTTTTACATTACATTTACACTTAATATTTAAACTAAAATATAACTACATAGTATGTTATTCAATCAAATACAAACACTGAAAACATTGAAAAAATAATCAACCCAGCAGGACTTGAACCTCGCATCGATACGCCTTACCGGGACTCGATCGCTTTACCAATTAAGCTATGGGTTCAGTTACTGAGCTGACGAAATTCTCAATGCCTTCAATCATCCTTTTGCACTCATTTTTACATCGACTTTATAGCAGCCGCAAGCGACATCCAGGTGCTAACTACTAGAGTTAGATACCCTTCCCGTCGACCCCCTTACAAGTGTCACAACGGAAATAATAGATGGCGCTGCTATCAACTCATAACTATTTTACATGTTTTTTTTAAAAGTGGGGCATTCCACTCACACAATAGTATGTTATTCAATCAAATACAAACACTGAAAACATTGAAAAAATAATCAACCCAGCAGGACTTGAACCTCGCATCGATACGCCTTACCGGGGCTCGATCGCTTTACCAATTAAGCTATGGGTTCAGTTACTGAGCTGACGAAATTCTCAATGCCTTCAATCATCCTTTTGCACTCATTTTTACATCGACTTTATAGCAGCCGCAAGCGACATCCAGGTGCTAACTACTAGAGTTAGATACCCTTCCCGTCGACCCCCTTACAAGTGTCACAACGGAAATAATAGATGGCGCTGCTATCAACTCATAACTATTTTACATGTTTTTTTTTTAAAGTGGGGCATTCCACTCACACAATAGTATGTTATTCAATCAAATACAAACACTGAAAACATTGAAAAAATAATCAACCCAGCAGGACTTGAACCTCGCATCGATACGCCTTACCGGGGCTCGATCGCTTTACCAATTAAGCTATGGGTTCAGTTACTGAGCTGACGAAATTCTCAATGCCTTCAATCATCCTTTTGCACTCATTTTTACATCGACTTTATAGCAGCCGCAAGCGACATCCAGGTGCTAACTACTAGAGTTAGATACCCTTCCCGTCGACCCCCTTACAAGTGTCACAACGGAAATAATAGATGGCGCTGCTATCAACTCATAACTATTTTACATGTTTTTTTTTTAAAGTGGGGCATTCCACTCACACAATAGTATGTTATTCAATCAAATACAAACACTGAAAACATTGAAAAAATAATCAACCCAGCAGGACTTGAACCTCGCATCGATACGCCTTACCGGGGCTCGATCGCTTTACCAATTAAGCTATGGGTTCAGTTACTGAGCTGACGAAATTCTCAATGCCTTCAATCATCCTTTTGCACTCATTTTTACATCGACTTTATAGCAGCCGCAAGCGACATCCAGGTGCTAACTACTAGAGTTAGATACCCTTCCCGTCGACCCCCTTACAAGTGTCACAACGGAAATAATAGATGGCGCTGCTATCAACTCATAACTATTTTACATGTTTTTTTTAAAGTGGGGCATTCCACTCACACAATAGTATGTTATTCAATCAAATACAAACACTGAAAACATTGAAAAAATAATCAACCCAGCAGGACTTGAACCTCGCATCGATACGCCTTACCGGGGCTCGATCGCTTTACCAATTAAGCTATGGGTTCAGTTACTGAGCTGACGAAATTCTCAATGCCTTCAATCATCCTTTTGCACTCATTTTTACATCGACTTTATAGCAGCCGCAAGCGACATCCAGGTGCTAACTACTAGAGTTAGATACCCTTCCCGTCGACCCCCTTACAAGTGTCACAACGGAAATAATAGATGGCGCTGCTATCAACTCATAACTATTTTACATGTTTTTTTTTAAAGTGGGGCATTCCACTCACACAATAGTATGTTATTCAATCAAATACAAACACTGAAAACATTGAAAAAAAAAATAATCAACCCAGCAGGACTTGAACCTCGCATCGATACGCCTTACCGGGGCTCGATCGCTTTACCAATTAAGCTATGGGTTCAGTTACTGAGCTGACGAAATTCTCAATGCCTTCAATCATCCTTTTGCACTCATTTTTACATCGACTTTATAGCAGCCGCAAGCGACATCCAGGTGCTAACTACTAGAGTTAGATACCCTTCCCGTCGACCCCCTTACAAGTGTCACAACGGAAATAATAGATGGCGCTGCTATCAACTCATAACTATTTTACATGTTTTTTTTAAAGTGGGGCATTCCACTCACACAATAGTATGTTATTCAATCAAATACAAACACTGAAAACATTGAAAAAATAATCAACCCAGCAGGACTTGAACCTCGCATCGATACGCCTTACCGGGGCTCGATCGCTTTACCAATTAAGCTATGGGTTCAGTTACTGAGCTGACGAAATTCTCAATGCCTTCAATCATCCTTTTGCACTCATTTTTACATCGACTTTATAGCAGCCGCAAGCGACATCCAGGTGCTAACTACTAGAGTTAGATACCCTTCCCGTCGACCCCCTTACAAGTGTCACAACGGAAATAATAGATGGCGCTGCTATCAACTCATAACTATTTTACATGTTTTTTTTAAAGTGGGGCATTCCACTCACACAATAGTATGTTATTCAATCAAATACAAACACTGAAAACATTGAAAAAATAATCAACCCAGCAGGACTTGAACCTCGCATCGATACGCCTTACCGGGGCTCGATCGCTTTACCAATTAAGCTATGGGTTCAGTTACTGAGCTGACGAAATTCTCAATGCCTTCAATCATCCTTTTGCACTCATTTTTACATCGACTTTATAGCAGCCGCAAGCGACATCCAGGTGCTAACTACTAGAGTTAGATACCCTTCCCGTCGACCCCCTTACAAGTGTCACAACGGAAATAATAGATGGCGCTGCTATCAACTCATAACTATTTTACATGTTTTTTTTAAAGTGGGGCATTCCACTCACACAATAGTATGTTATTCAATCAAATACAAACACTGAAAACATTGAAAAAATATAATCAACCCAGCAGGACTTGAACCTCGCATCGATACGCCTTACCGGGGCTCGATCGCTTTACCAATTAAGCTATGGGTTCAGTTACTGAGCTGACGAAATTCTCAATGCCTTCAATCATCCTTTTGCACTCATTTTTACATCGACTTTATAGCAGCCGCAAGCGACATCCAGGTGCTAACTACTAGAGTTAGATACCCTTCCCGTCGACCCCCTTACAAGTGTCACAACGGAAATAATAGATGGCGCTGCTATCAACTCATAACTATTTTACATGTTTTTTTTAAAGTGGGGCATTCCACTCACACAATAGTATGTTATTCAATCAAATACAAACACTGAAAACATTGAAAAAATAATCAACCCAGCAGGACTTGAACCTCGCATCGATACGCCTTACCGGGGCTCGATCGCTTTACCAATTAAGCTATGGGTTCAGTTACTGAGCTGACGAAATTCTCAATGCCTTCAATCATCCTTTTGCACTCATTTTTACATCGACTTTATAGCAGCCGCAAGCGACATCCAGGTGCTAACTACTAGAGTTAGATACCCTTCCCGTCGACCCCCTTACAAGTGTCACAACGGAAATAATAGATGGCGCTGCTATCAACTCATAACTATTTTACATGTTTTTTTTTAACTCTAGTAGTTAGCACCTGGATGTCGCTTGCGGCTGCTATAAAGTCGATGTAAAAATGAGTGCAAAAGGATGATTGAAGGCATTGAGAATTTCGTCAGCTCAGTAACTGAACCCATAGCTTAATTGGTAAAGCGATCGAGCCCCGGTAAGGCGTATCGATGCGAGGTTCAAGTCCTGCTGGGTTGATTATTTTTTCAATGTTTTCAGTGTTTGTATTTGATTGAATAACATACTATTGTGTGAGTGGAATGCCCCACTTTAAAAAAAACATGTAAAATAGTTATGAGTTGATAGCAGCGCCATCTATTATTTCCGTTGTGACACTTGTAAGGGGGTCGACGGGAAGGGTATCTAACTCTAGTAGTTAGCACCTGGATGTCGCTTGCGGCTGCTATAAAGTCGATGTAAAAATGAGTGCAAAAGGATGATTGAAGGCATTGAGAATTTCGTCAGCTCAGTAACTGAACCCATAGCTTAATTGGTAAAGCGATCGAGCCCCGGTAAGGCGTATCGATGCGAGGTTCAAGTCCTGCTGGGTTGATTATTTTTTCAATGTTTTCAGTGTTTGTATTTGATTGAATAACATACTATTGTGTGAGTGGAATGCCCCACTTTAAAAAAAACATGTAAAATAGTTATGAGTTGATAGCAGCGCCATCTATTATTTCCGTTGTGACACTTGTAAGGGGGTCGACGGGAAGGGTATCTAACTCTAGTAGTTAGCACCTGGATGTCGCTTGCGGCTGCTATAAAGTCGATGTAAAAATGAGTGCAAAAGGATGATTGAAGGCATTGAGAATTTCGTCAGCTCAGTAACTGAACCCATAGCTTAATTGGTAAAGCGATCGAGCCCCGGTAAGGCGTATCGATGCGAGGTTCAAGTCCTGCTGGGTTGATTATTTTTTCAATGTTTTCAGTGTTTGTATTTGATTGAATAACATACTATTGTGTGAGTGGAATGCCCCACTTTAAAAAAAACATGTAAAATAGTTATATAACTACATGGGCGGAGGCGGGTCCATATGCAAGATATAATTTGCGACCGGTCGCTACTTGTGATGGGTCTGTCTCTATGGTAACTACCTGTCCGGTAGTTAACATGGTGAAGGGCCTCGGGGGGAGCTCACAGTTGCCGAGAACCCCGAGGCAAAACTGGTTGTGCCCCTTCCCGAGGTTACTGCCTGTTAACTGCCTGGTTCTATCGTAGAAACAGGCAGAACGGAAACAACCAGTTGAGCCACTTCGGGGCGCATTTGCAAAGGGTCGAATGTCATATTCGAGAATCGGTGGCGACATCCGCTGTCGAGGACCGAGTATGGTAGGTGACTCAGTGCAAAAACGCCTTGCCTAGGAATCCCAACACATCCCTATCCCTGAGATGGGTCATTACTTGTCGGGCCCCTGCCTGCCTGCCTTCGTGTGCGCGTCCCTGGGGAATCGACTGCTGATAATTCATCGGTCGAGTCTTTCGGGGGCGGATCCATGGAGGAAGGGTGGCGGGAGCTCGTGAATAATGACCTCCTTTATAATCAGCCGTAAGCGATGACGTGGCATGTCGCAGCGGGCTCTCCATCCACAAAGAAGGATGGTTAGCGGTAGAATGCCACCCGCGTGTTTGTGCCGTGCGCGGGGACCCGTACGGGTGGAGAAGGAGATCCTGGGAGCGGGTTTTTCGAAGCGGGGGTCTGCGGTCGTTATCCCCGTTAGACGAAACTCCTTTGGCTCTAGATTCATCTCACACGGGAGGTCCTGAAATAGCCAGTCAGGATCAATCGGCTGTCGTGTCCAGTCTGATGGCCACATGGTGAGTGTCCTGGGGTGTGGGGTGCATAATCGGCGGAGCACGATTCCTGAGTCGGCTGTGGGAGTTGACGATGGTTTTGGCACCGTGCGGATATGCATAACACACTTTTGGGGCGCTATATTAGTCTGGTATCCCTGGTGCGTCAAAGCACCCCCAAATGTGAGGGCTCCGAGGAGGGTGGGGAGCCAGCCTAATGAAAATTTTCAATGGAGGTATTATGGACACACATTTACCTAAAACGACGGAAGGGAGAAATGCCGGACCCTTAAGGGATGAGGCTATGGCGCAGAGCGCAAAAGCGGGACCAGCGGGTCGTGTACCTGTTCAGAACAGGAACGCGGGAGCTGGGAAAGCGATAGGGTCTGCTAGGACTGACGCGGCGCATACCGCAACGGACAGGGGCTGGGGTGGAGCAACCAGTTCCAAAGGTACCGTCCAACCTTTTCCCTCAGGGTTGAAAAGTGGACACGCTCAGCAAGCTCCCTTAGGGAAGCCGACTGGTGCAGGTACTGGAGGAATGGGGGGCGGAACTGCAGCCACCTGTGATAGGCGGGCAGGAGCACCGCTTCCAAATCCTGCTGGAGCGGCACCGGTCGCCCTTGATAGCGTGGCCAACCCCCAGGGTTCGGACTCGCAGTCGGGTGGAGGAGCTGCTCTTACCAGGAGGCAGAAGAGGCGTGCTAAGCTGCGAGCAAGGGTGGGAGCACAAAATGATGTGCCCACAGCGAGGGTTGAAGCAACCCAGAAGAAGAGGCCATTGAGAGAGAGTGGCGAATCTTCCCTGCTCGCTGGCGACCACAAGAGACCGAAGGTCGGTGGCTCGTTCGCTGAGGTCGCTGCGAGCGAGAAGATGGTCATTGTCCCAATGGCCTTTCCGGCCGAGAAGATCTTGGTAGGGCAGGTAACACCGATCCAGACAGCCATTATAGAGCTCATGGTGGAGAGCGCTGTGGATCCCCTACCAAGGGTCTCCGTCGGAAACGTCGTGGGGGGCGCCCTCCACGTTAACTGCGTAGGGAGGGAGTCTGCCACATGGCTCAGCTCTGTAATCGGGGGAGTGGAGATTGCCGGGCTGCGCCTTAGGGTCATGGCCGTCAAGGATCTTCCAAAACCAGTCAAGATGGCCTGGAAAACGAAGATTCTTGCCGGCGTTGACCTGAAACTGTTCTTCCGTCTGATGCAGAGGTTTAATCCTCGGCTCCACACGGAGGAATGGAAGATAGTGGATACCTTGGCGACGGACACCGGTACCAGGAGAATCGTTTTGATGGACCGGGTGTCGGCGGACGTCATCAAGGAATCTGGCTATCAACTACACACAGGGATCGATCTCAGCTCATTCAAGCTCCTTGAGGATGCGGAGGGAAAGGGGCATGGAGGGGCTGGGAGCGGTCCCTGTGTGACGGTAGGGACACAGCAGGCGCCTGTGGAGGCAGCCGCAACGGCCCCTGATTCAGCGGAGCCACCTTCTGGTGGCGGAGCAGTTCAGGTGGCAGAGGGACAGTCGGCAGAGGGGGCGGGCATGGTGTGCTCAGGGGGGGGTGATGCCGGACCACGTATGGCTCGCGAGTCGTCACCGTTGTCGTCGGTGGCTGGCTCGGAGGAATTACGTGGACTGGCGGAGCTCTACCTGGAGAACGCCCTGTCACCCATGTCCTTTGACGACACTGTCCAGGAGGTGGCTGCTGATCTCAGCACCACCAAATAATAAGAGGACTCATGGAGGGCCTAAGGTGTGTACAAATAAATCTACAACACAATAAAGCGGCCACTGCCCTTCTGGCAAGGCAGCTAAAATGCGATAAGTTTGATATTGCTCTTATTCAAGAACCATATATTTATAAAGGTGAGATAAGAGGCTTAAACGGTACTGGAGGGACAATAATATACCTTTGCCCCGAAACTAATATGAGGACATGTATATATGTTAAAAAAGGCGTTGATTTTATGATCTTACACGCTTTCTGTTCCAGGGATCTGACCACGGTCAAGATCCATAACAAGGGGGGGGGTACGGCACTCATCATCTCATCAGCCTACCTTCCCTATGAGGCAACAGATCCAATTACACCACAACTGCGAGATCTTGTTGCGTACGGCAGCCGGGCGAACACCGACCTGATAATTGGCTGCGACGCTAATGCGCACCACGTCATCTGGGGCAGCTCAGATGTCAACAGAAGAGGGGAGAAAGTACTGGATTTTCTGGTGAGTTCTTCTCTACAATTACTAAACAAAGGCAATGAACCGACATTCGTCAACGCTAGACGAGGTGAGGTTATTGACATAACGTTAGCTTCTAACAATGCTAGTAATAATACTAACTCATGGCATGTATCTCAAGAAATTTCTTTATCAGACCATAGATATATATGCTTTAAGTACAAGACTATAATCCCAGTAGAAACTGTACGTAGACGGAACCCCAGATACACAGACTGGTCAGCTTTTAGGAGCGACCTGAAGGCGGATCTAGGGGATCCAAAAGGCAAGCTAAACTCTATTATTGACATAGAATTCGAAGCGGACAAAATCGTCCAAGCTGTGTTAACGGCATGGACCAGCAACTGCCCGGAAAAGAAAAACCTGGCTAAGAAGATACCGTGGTGGAATCCAGAGATCGTAAAACTCAGGAAAGAAACACGGGCCATCTTTAACGATGCTAAAAGAACTAACAACTTTGAGCATTATGCACGCAAACTCACGGAATTCAACAAAGCCGTGAGGAAAGCAAAAAGGAAAGCGTGGAGGAACCACTGCGATCAGATAGAGTCTTTACCGGAAGGCATGAGATTAACAAAAGCGCTAGCCTCGACAAAGTCAGTACCGCTCACCTCAATCAGAAGAAGTGACGGACTGATGACAGAAACGGGGTTAGAAACTCTCAAAGTAATGTGTGAGACACACTTCCCAGGCTCGGTAATACACCAGGGCGAACCAGACGAAAGTACAATTAGTGTCGTAGAACAGTCAACGAGAACTACTAGACACAATTGGGACACGTCAAAGAAGGTAGTAGATCACAACAAGCTAAAATGGGCGCTCTCGACATTTCAGCCCTATAAAACCCCGGGCCCAGATGGAATCTACCCCATCCTACTACAAGAAGGCGCCAATGAACTCATACCACACTTGAGTAGACTGTACAGGGCGTGCATAGCCTTCGGACACGTTCCGCGTGTTTGGAGGATGGTAAAAGTAACGTACCTACCTAAACCGGGCAAGGCAGATTACACAGAGGCCAAATCATATCGGCCAATAAGTCTTTCATCATTCTTCCTCAAGGCGTTGGAAAAACTGGTGGATAGACACATAAGAGATGGTCCGCTCAAAAGACATCCTCTGCACCAGATGCAATGTGCTTATCAGGCCGGCAAATCAACTGAGACAGCACTGCACCTGGTGACGACCAGAGCAGAACAGGCAATAGAAAACAAAGAACTATGCCTTGCTGCTTTTCTAGACGTAGAGGGAGCGTTTGACCGCACCACCTACCAAGCAATTAGTGTTGCAGCATTAAAACACGGCATAGAACCGACCATATGTAAATGGATAGGCAACATGCTAAATAGCCGACTTATTAAGTCCTCTCTTATGGGTGACGAAATTATTGCAACGGCCACAAAAGGTTGCCCACAGGGAGGGGTTCTCTCACCAACTCTTTGGAGTTTGGTAGTCAACTCGCTCTTGGAGGAACTGAATAAAGGCCCAACTTATACGGTAGGGTATGCAGATGATTTAGTGATACTTGTTAACGGGAGATTCCCCAGCACGGTATCAGAAATCATGAACGGAGCACTGAGGCTTGTGGAGCAGTGGTGTAATAACCACCAACTCTCGATCAATCCAGGCAAAACAGTGGTAATACCATTTACCAGGAAAAAGACCCTGAATGGTATGAAGCAACTAAGACTCTACGGAAGGGTACTAGAAATATCCAATGACGTAAAGTATCTAGGTCTGACACTGGACAAAGAACTAAATTGGAAAAAGCATGCCGACCTCACCATAACTAAGGCTATGAGAGTGTTTGGCATGTGCAGGTCAGCATATGGCAAAACCTGGGGCTTAACCCCGAAGGTACTGAGGTGGATCTATACCATGATGGTAAGACCTATCATACTGTACGGGAGCCTAGTCTGGTGGCCAAGGACACTAAAGAGCACATGCAGAGAAGCCCTAACGAAAATACAAAGAATGGCATGCATGGCTATCACCGGCGCATTCAAAACAACGCCAACGGCGGCGCTAGATGTATTACTTGATCTACCGCCGTTACACTTAGTGCTACAGTCTGAAGCGCGCAAATCGTTACACAGATTGGCTGTTGCAGGCCTCTGGGACGACAGCAAGCCGAAGACCAAACACACAAGAATGGAATCTGACAATTTCATGGATAGGCTAACAAGCATGGGCTGTGACAAGATGCAACCCAAGTTTGTTTTCCAAAAGAATTTTAAAGTAAAAATTCCCACAAGGGCCGACTGGGCCGAGGGTCTTGAACCACCAATCTCTGATGGTGAAGACAGCATATGGTACACAGACGGTTCCAAAATAGGATCGAGTACGGGAGCTGGCATTTATGCAAATGACTACAGTAGTAGTATAAGCATGGGCAATTATGCAACAGTGTTCCAAGCGGAAACGTATGCTATTATTGCCTGTGCACAAGAGAATATAGATAGACAGAGCCGGGGAAAGAATATCTATATACTCAGCGACAGTCAGGCAGCGCTTAGAGCACTTATAGCGTCCAAAGTGGAGTCCAGACTGATATTCAATGGTATCCAAGTCCTCAACAGGCTTGGAAGGCAAAACAAAGTGCAACTGATGTGGATCCCAGGGCACGAGGGCTTTATCGGCAACGAAAATGCTGATGAGCTTGCTAGAAGGGGCTCTATGAATAACTTCTTAGGCCCGGAACCATTTGTGGGACTCTCAAAGGGAACCATAACAACGGCCATAAAGGACCACACCAAATATAAACACCAACAAGAGTGGGGTAGTTTGACAGGTCTAAGGCATTCAAAGCTCTTCATGCACAGAGTTGACTCGAGCTGGAGCAAAAAGCTTTGGAAACTTAGTAGAAAAAGGCTCCAAATCATAACAGGAGTTTTTACAGGCCATTACGCCGTGAAAGGAGTACTGGCTAAAATGGGACTGTCAGACAATACTGATTGTAGAATGTGTGGCGAAGAGGAAGAGACAATAAAACACTTAATGTGTGAATGTCATGCTCTTGCCAGACTAAGAATGAGGGACTTTGGAATCGGCTATCCAGATCCAGAGGACCTCAAAGCACTGCCCTTGAGCTCCATCGCCCAACATATGGAGATGGTTGAAAAAGCTCTTGAGTAAGTGTACTAGGGGGCAATTACACAAAAGATCCCTTTGGGTCGAAGTGTATCCATATGGGCCCCCGAGCCAAATAAGATAAGATAAGATATAACTACATAGTTCAGAAAAATATAAATAAACAAACCTTGACGCTTCAACGGTTGTCAGTATGACTAAAGTGTCTATGAACTGTATAAATAAGTTTTCCAGACACAATACATCTTACAGATAAAAAGATAAAGTGTGAAAGATAAAAGGTGAAAAACGTATCATTTTTATTATTGGATAAGTAATAAAACTTTTCAATCCGTATACGCAACCACAGATCAGATATTAGACGTTGTATAATTATAATACCTGCAACACCTATTACTTCTGTTTCGCACTTTTATAAAGCCCCAACTATCAAATCTTAACCTTATTGAAGTAAACATGCGAATAATATTTGCAATATTATTGAAAAAACTTAATATTATAATATTTCTTAATTTAACATGCACTACAAATTTTCTGAATTAAATAACAAAAAAAAAACAGAGAAACAGTAACTTGAAATATTGTATCTATTTATTGATATAAATCACAGTTACATAGAAGAATAAAAAGTACAACCAATTATACAGCAAAAAGTAAACATTAAACTCAAATGTAAGTTAAACTTACACTATCACCATTGATCAACACGCAGTTAGCGCCAAACGCTAAAACTCATATATTGACGATAAGCACACAAATAAATGTATTTAACGGGACTTGACCAAACCTCTAGCGCATGCTGCGATGGGCGTCAAACTTTTAAATAGGACCCAGAACGAGTACATTAGGGGAAGTTTTAGAGTCGCGCCAATAATACATAAAACAAAAGAAAACCGCCTTAGATGGTTCGGCCATGTCCAGAGACGCGAAGAAGACCGCCCAGTAAAACTGGCCTTAAATCTGCCTGTAACCCAGCCACGCGGCCGTGGAAGACAACCCACCACTTGGCTGACGACGGTCGAAAAAACTCAAAGAAGCTCAAATTGATACCAACGCCGCACGAAATCGTGCTCAGTGGAGGATGCGAACGAGGAGGGCCGATTTCAAGTAAATGGGGATACCGGTCTAGTAAGAATAAAAAGAGACCAAAGGACCTCTAGCTTTGTAAGTCACTGCTAGGCTAAAGAGGCCGGCTCTCAATAGCTTCACAACGTGGAGTCTACATGGGCTTAATCAACGACACCTACCCTTAATAGATTTCACGGCTATCACATCCCTTGCGGTCACCGTGGGTCCCATTACCGGGTAAATTAAGTCCGTGAAAGCCTTCGGTTCCACACATGGGATTAGGCTGATTGATAGCTTAAAAGCAAGTTAAATGCATTAACTAATTAACTATTTAAATGAACTGATCTAGTTTTACGGACCAGTGCTTTTCATAATTGAACCACGGAGTTATCGTTCTGACTTTGCTTAATAGACAAGGTATTCTAATTTTAAAACACAATTTATATTTAACATAACTCTAGTACACGACAAATAATCAAGCAATATTGAAGTTGTATTGGTGATATTTCTGATTCAGACGTTTAGGCGTTAGCTGTATTGCTTAGTTAATGCATTGGAGTTGGATCATATTTACTTTAAACGTGGTTTAAAGCTAGAATATGGCACATGGTGTTATAAAAATGCTGGTAATAAGTTTAAAGTATAGAATTAAAGATAATAAAAAAACAGACGCAAACAAAATGTCACCGAAAATATGGCATTTTTTCGGTTATATTTACAAAACCTACAAGTTCTATCACCACTAATTGATCAGTATAAATTGACTTCCGTATTAGTACCATTCATGCTTTTTTGTCTTGCTTACGCTGCTGGTCGTATTATAACGAGCGTTTTGTCGGTAATTGTAGGACTAGCAATTTGTTTAGGACGATCGGCTATCTACGGCAAAAGTCGGACAGAATTATGGAGTTCGATTTTAATTTACACACATTATGTTTGAGACCTCAATCTTTGTCCATTAGATCTTTTTAATTGCACAGCTTAAACTAAACCTATTTTTAAATAAATTATTGAGATAGCTATACTTTGTACTTATTCGTTCTCGTATCCTGTATTCGCGAAACTAAATCGCTTGCGCTAATGGTACCCACAGTATTGCAATTGAGTTTAACGTGTCGATTGATGGGGCCCTTTTAGAAAGGGTCGAGCCAATTTGCAGCGCTGTCGCTCATCTGTCGCTCTGACTATAAATCTGTCCTCTCCTTTATCTTGTTAAAGTCAAAATGTCGTAACTCTTTATGAGCGCTAAAAAGACGTACAGCTATTTGGCATTGAAAAGGGTGCGTAGGTATAGAGATATAATCTTACATGAAAGATATGTGGGGGTGGATATTCGGGTGTTTTGGACACGTGAATTCCAAGGGAAGTCTGTACGCATGTTTTGAACTATAAAACCTTCGTTACGAGGGCCTCGTAAGACGCTTTGAAATATGGGCTTGCGTGAGTAGTGGACACTCTTGATAAGTTGGCATGATCATCCTAAATTATCTAGCCGAAATATGTACAGTGAATATCGACCTAACTTATGTGAGTAATCTACATATGGATATGAAGTTCGCACCTGGGCCCCGATTCAATATGCGAAACTGTGAGACAAGGATGTCACACTTGTATCGCTAGTGGATAGAGTGATATCCATGTGTCCACACGTGTCCACACCTAACTGTCAATCTGTCAGTAGGTCTCGCTAGAGCGTTTTGTCTATGGCTATGGCCACCATTTTAGGTATCACTCTTGAGTGATTCCACCCCAAATTTTAACTGTCACAAAAGTTCACACTTTGCATGATATCACTATCATAGTTGTCTCGCAAGCGACTGTCAGTTATGCCATGTCGAATCGAGGCCCTGGTCTACGCGATCTACGTGACCGCGTGACAGTGACAGTTTCTTTAAATCGGCAGCAAAAACTGCTTCATCACGTGGAAAACCTTGTCCATCATACGCCTTCTGTAACTTAAATCGTCACGTACAAAGTGTAACAAAACTTGACGTTGGCTACGGGCAACATCGCCCTAAAGTCCATTAGAGAAGAAAAAAAAAAAGTGTAACAAAAATGCTGGTGATGTGTTTAAGAAGGGCATAATTGGTATCGTATTCTAATAACGAAAAACAGAAAAACAAAAGTCACGGGAAAAATAGTAGTTTTCGATACAAGTACCGAGGTTACTTGGCCTGAGCCGAGAGGCGAGGGTCAAGACTCGGGACGAGTGAAAATGACACTTCTGCACGTGTGTCGAACAACGTTTTTTAATACAAATGCGAAAAAACTACAATGAAAGAATAGTAGATTGTTTGACAAGGGTCTAAAGTAGGCCATATTACCACCAGGTGGTTATTTTCCCGACTGAAGTGAGGGAAAAGTAATATGGCTTTTGAACCAGAGTAATTCATACAATGTTTCACTTCGATTGCGAGTAAATATCATAAAAATACTTATTATTTACGCACAATAACTAAACTAAGGTGAAATTATGGTATAACTTGACGGTCTTTTAATTTTTTTAACTTCTTTGACATAGATACAAAATATCAATACCGCGAATAAATGTCACAGACGACGGTATAATTAGCTCTTTAAAACAGCTATTAGGCATGGCAATTTGTAGGGCCCAACCTGTTGTGTACCCTGCCTCTCCCACACCCTCCTTCAGCTCCCTACGGGCCCAACCTCCTATTACACCTCCCAACACAACAGGTTGGGCCCTACAAATTGCCATGTCTAATAGCTGTTTTAACAGTTTAAACACACTTTAAAGCATTTCCCAAAAAATTAAATCGTTTTTAATGATTGTGAAGTAGGAACTAAAAAACACCTCATGTTTTGAGAAATAAATTGCGTTTCCTGATTGGTCGATTTTAACATTGCTGTATTCTGATTGGTTGATATTAAATACAATGTTTTTTTAAGGACTTAGATTATTTACACAGTATACGCACCAAAAACTTTTTACAAAAAAAAGATAAACCGACTTCAAAAAGGATAAAATAAATTATCATATTATTTATATGCGTTACAAACTGATATGTTTGTAGTCGGTGCCAAGCCAAATTCGGAAGAGTTAATACGAACGAGGCTGTGTTCAGTGAACTGTTCTTGATACTATAGAACTATTTTCATTCATTCAAGTACATAAAGAAAAATCATGCGTCTTATGATGTTTGTTAATAAACTTTTTTACTAGTTTTCGGACTAACCATATCTCGAACGAAGGCCATGCTTCGGTTTGAATTATTTATCCTACTTCATCTAAGGTTTAATATCGAAGTGTAAAGGAATTCAATGGCTAGATTGATCTTTCTATACTCAGACACACTGGGTGTGTGGGACCTACCTTGTCAGTAGAAAAAGACGCGATATTTAAATTTTCTATCGAAGGTCAGGTTTAGGTACATTTTTTTTTTAATTTGCCGCCTTTTTATGATCATTGAGAAAGGAGACGTGTGTCGTAGTATATATACATAGGTAGGACATTTCATCAAAATTGGAGTAGTAGTTTAGACGTGAAAATGTAACAGATAGAATCACATTCACCTTTGCAATATAAGTGTAGGTATAGATGTTTTGTGATTTTCAGACTTGAAGCTGATTTCATCGGTAATGTAAGTTTTGGCTTGGTACCGACTTCAAACATATCAGTTTGTAACGCATATAAATAATATGATAATTTATTTTATCCTTTTTGAAGTCGGTTTATCTTTTTTTTGTAAAAAGTTTTTATTTTTCCATTTTTAGTGATTATATAATTATCATAATCAGACAACAGATTTCGGAATAATCGGTGAAGATATATAAGAAAACCGGCCAAGAGCGTGTCGGGCCACGCTCAGTGTAGGGTTCCGTAGTTTTCCGTCCGTCACAGTAAGTGTCCCCACTTAAGAGTTAAAATAACACTGCCGTGTAGGATATGAGCGTTCCTCGTACAGCGACATTTATCGGCAAATTAAGTAAACTATTGCGCGCGAGCTTAAAGTATGGAAGATGATTTTTATGGGATAATTCTTTATTGCGTGAACCGATTTTCACCGTTATTACTTTATTTGAAAGCACGTCATTTCATTGTGATTTTGTAGAATTTATTACAGGTAATTACACAATAAACACCTGCTTATACAGTTAAATTACAAATTTAGTTCAGAAATTATTTTGTATTTTTTTTTCAAAAACTTCAACCTATCAAGTTAAAATAATTTTCCTAGAAAGTTTTTATAAAGTTCTACTTTTGAGATTTTTTTCATATTTTTAAAACTTATGGTTCAAAAGTTAGAGGGGGGGGACACATTTTTTTTACTTCTGGAGCGATTATTTCCGAAAATATTTACATTATCAAAAAATGATTTTAATAAGCCCCTATTCATTTTGAAATACCTATCCAACAATATATCACACGTTAGGGTTGAAATGAAAAAAAAAAATCACTCCCCACTTTACGTATAGGGGAGGTACCCTAATAAAACATTTTTTTCCACTCTTTATTTTACCACTTTGTCGGCGTGATTGATATACATATTAGTACCAAATTTCAGCTTTCTAGGGCTAACGATCACTGAAATTATCCGCGGACGGACGGACGGACGGACAGACATGGCGAAACTATAAGGGTTCCTAGATGACTACGGAACCCTAAAAAGGTCATAATACGTTATTCGATGTAAGGAAAGTTTCACATGTCATATGTGGTCTTCATCATTAGGTCCACTCCATAAAATTGGTGGTTTTCGGGAGAAAATGCTTGAGTTGCTTAAGAAAACACTCAAATCACCATATATGTGCCTTTAAAAATTGAGGAGTTCCCTCAATACCTCATGGATTCCATCATCAGACTGTTTTGATGATGGAATCCATCTGGTGTTGTCATCAGATTAATATGGGACCACCTTGAAAGTAGATCCTTTCAAACAATAAAATAATTGCTCAAATCGGGTCTCGGGATCCTACATTTAAAAATATCATCATCATTATCATCAAAACAACCATCATCATCAGGTCCACTTCATCAAATTGGTGGTTTTCGAAAGAAAATCCTTGAGTTGCTTAAGAAAATACCCAAATCACCGTACATGTGCCTTAAAAAATTGAGGAGTTCCCTCAATTCCTCATAGATGCCATCATCAGAACAGCACCAGAATAATATGGGACCACCTTGGAAGTAGATCCTTTCAAACAAAAAAATAATTATTCAAATCGGACCACGCGTCTCGGAGTAATCGGTGAACATACATAAAAAAAAATAGCCCAAACCGAATACAGAACCTCCTCCTTCTATGAAATTGAAGTCGGTTAAAAAAGTATCTAGCGTTCCGATTAACTCCGATATGTGTTGTGATTGGTGGATTTAATATAGTGAAGTGGTCAATTTAAAATGCCATATATCTGCAAATCGTGCGTAAAATCAAACTTTACGCACGATTTGCAGATCAGATTACTTTTTAGCACTAGTGCATAAAATCAAACTTTACGCAGGATTTGCAGCTACATAAAGTAAACTTACTGTAAACTTTTTGAGCAATTGTATTAAAAAATATTTTCTCCTATTTTTTCATAGTCGCAATACGATAGGTACCAATTATGCACTTAAACGGATCACCAGTATTTCTGAAACAAACTGTGTTCGGTTTTAGACGAATTACTTCTCATGAATGCTGCTACTCTGGAATTAAAGTTTTTTTGTCTCATGGACGCAATCGCCCCCATTGGTTGTGTAAGTACCTAAAGTTAACGTACATATAAAGTAAAGTTAATTCATACATGAATATTAAACGAACAAGTTTGGAACAAGGAATTAACGTTAAATGGGTCAATTTCCCTTTTTTGGGCACTCGGTGAAATATGAAGGTTTCTTGTCCGGATAACTTATTAGGTACAAATATACTTTAGTTAGCTTACACAGCTGACGAGATTGCCATGCTGTTTCTACTTTACAGCCAAACTGAAAAATTATTTTATCCCAGTGTTCATCTAACATCATCTCAAATGATTACTACGTTTTTAAAGCTAGTTTTGGATTCACTTCTATGCATTAACACATTCCGTGCCACCGTTCGCCACGCGCTACGCTCGTAGGCGATTCTACCGTTTCCTAATGTGGTAAAATTAAATCACGCTTTAACACATTGTGTGCCAGGGGGCCGTATTCTAACTTTAAAACACCTATAGACACGATCCAACTTCAATACAACTCCAAATGCATTAACTACGCAACTAGCGCCTAAACGTCTGAATCAGATCAGAATTTGCATGAAAATTATTCCGATACAACTTCAATAGTGGCTGATTATTTGTTGTATGGCACAGCGGTCGTTTTCTAACTTTAAAACGTGTTTTGACACGATCCAAATCAGAAATAACAGAATTTGCTTGAAAATTACGAGTATTCCGATTCAACTGCAATAAAACTTCAATATTGGTTGATTATTGGTCGTGTGTTTGAGTTATGTTGGGGATATATTGTGTTTTTAATGTATTGTTTATGTATTTTAAAATTAAAGTACGGCACCAGGAACCCGCTATGCGCCCTCTTCTTCGTAGTCGCTTTCCTCTATATGAGATGAGAGGAAAGCTAGCTGTAGAATCAGCTACAAGCGTAGCGCGTAGCGAATTATGGCACGGAAAGTACATTTAGTCTTAGATCTTGCATCGTTTCGTTAAAAATAGATAATCCAATTCGTCAGCAGTGTAAACAGACGTTTAGAAATAATTAATGATAATGAAATAGGGGTTCAAACCGGACCTCCATATATCATGCTGGGCATCGCGACGCTGCAAATTAAGGGATTTGCCCTAAACTCAGGCTGAGTCGGCGCTGTGCTAGCGCTGATAAGACTTCGAAAATTTTAAAAAGTTATGTTAAGTCGGGCAGGGATACAATGTCTTGGGGTAAGTTCAGCCAAAAGTAGAAATGTGCCATAACCGAGAATTTTCGAGAACGCTTACCAGTTTGTATGGGAAACGTTACCGCTCGAGAATATTAACGTTCTACAGAACGGGACATCTCTAGCCAAAAGGTTACAATTCTAGCAGCAGGCGAGTAGGAAGGTAATGATTGTTTCCCTGCAGTAATGGATCAGTTTGAAGTGTTTCGCTGTGCATTCTCACGTTATATAACAATGCCAGTTTACTTGTACGAGTATCATTACGGTTCATTAAATTCAATTCAATATTTTTATTTCACATTATACAATCCGTATCAATGTTAGTAAAACTTATAAATCTATGTTAATATGCTTAAACCTATATACTAACGCAACAGGCGGTGCGTGCAGCTGCACCCAGCGCTAGGCCAGCACGTTAAGAATGCTGTTTGAGCTACGTATAAGTACAAGTATAAGTACAAGTATAAGTACAAGTATAAGAACCAGTATAAGTACAAGTATAAGTACGAATATATCGAAGTATATCGCTCTTGCAAATCAGCATATGTTCGTGGCTTTCGCTGTCGAAACTCTAGGGCCGTGGTGCTCAAGCGCCCGGAAACTTGTGACAGAGTTATCAAAAAACTAGTTGAGGTCACCGGGGACCGTAGAGCTGGCTCGTTCCTTGCACAACGGATAGGTATAGCAGTCCGAAGAGGGAACGCAGCCAGTATTATGGGAACCCTTCCGCAATGGTCGGACCTCGGTGACCTTACCTAGTTTGTAGTTTTTAGATTTATTTAGTTTTATAGGTAGTTTTTAGGTTTTCTTTTTACGTATATGTCCCATTATCTTGTTATAAACCCTTGTAATTAAAAAGTATAAGTACAAGTATAAGTATAACTATAAGTATTAGTACAAGTACAAGTACACTGGAGCGAAGCAGAAAGTAGGATCATCTAATAAAACTGAAATTAAAATCTGCATCAACCACATTCAAAGGAATGTCTTACTCGAAAATACTTTATCCCTGCTTTAATCCATCATCATTCGCTTGCCCTTCTTCTATTTCGTCGGGGTCGGCGCAGCATGTCTTTTTCTTCCACACATCTCTGTCGCCTGTCATATCATTCACATCCCTTCTTTTTGCATAATTCTTCTCTTTTTCCTTTGATTAATATTTGAAAATTAGAAACACAAAAGTGATGATAAAATTTAGTAAAAATGAAGTGAGTGCGACTTCAAATATCAGTGATGCTGTCTTTTTTTTCTGATATAAAATGAAGATAAAATCGAAGAGGGAGCTCATTTATCACCAAGAAGTCAGTTTAGTCTTGCTTTTAAACGTCACGGACAAAGACTAACTTTAACAAATTGCCAATTAAAGAGTTAAACTTAAAAACAAACTTGCAAAGAAAATTGATTTTCGTTGTTCGCCTTCACCTTGTCAGAACTTTGAGTAAGAGTTAATTAACTTACAAAGTTTTTATGAAAAAAGGCGATAAATAAGAGTTGGAAGGTTTATGCAACAAACACAGATTAGTTACCCACTAGATGGAGTATGTTACGTGAGTCACGTTAAGCCGTAACAGACGGTGAGATTCGGTTCGGGCCGGACCACGGACCGATAAGGACGCTGCTATTTGTTAAAGTGAGATAGCTATATTTTTTTTATATACCACGACGGTGGCAAACAAGCATACGGCCGACCTGGTGGTAAGCAGCTACCGTAGACTAAGGACGCCTGCAACTCCAGAGGTGTCACATGCGCGTTACCGACCCTTTACAAAAAAGAGGATTCACTGTGTTGACGGCTAAGGGAACAAGGTCTCTCGTCGTCAACACACTAGGTCCTATTTGAGCTCTTTGGCAACCTCACTCACCGGCAGGAACACGACACTTTCAGTAGGGCCTAGTGCTATTTGGCTGTGGTTTTCTGTAAGGTGGAGGTACTTTCCCAGTCGGGCTCTGCTCCAGATTTGAGCGAGATGACATTCGCTGTGCTGTGCCCTACCACACATAGCGAGATGACCTTTGCAGTACCCATCTCTTTTGGATACAGTTTAAGGACATACCCGTGCCCATTATATTTAGGTTATATACCTCTCTCACTCTAACAAATAGTAGCGTCCTTACCGGTCCGTGCCTGGCTAAAACCGAATCTCACCGTCTGTTAGTACTATTACATGAATCGCCATTGATGTATTGCATGTGCGGTCACTTTAAATATTAGATAAGTTCACATTTTTGCACTATTTTATGCATATGTAACACAGTATTAAGACCCGTAATTGAACATTTAAAATAAATAAAAGAAACAAAAAATTACAATTTTATAAAAATACACTTTAAGTCAGGTGCGCAAGCGCTCAGCGTACGGACGTGAGATATTACAAGATACCGCAGTTAACTATTTACAAAGTGAGCTCGTGGATTATCAAAAATGGTTCAGTGCAATAAATGTAAACTTTTTGTGTCAGTGGCAAAAGAGGATATAGTGAAGTGCAAGGGTAGTTGTGGTTCTGTTTACCATAGTAAGTGCACCAATGTCGTCAAGAATTTCTTGCAGACTGGACTTTGTGAGAAATGCCAGAATATCAAAAACAGCCAGCAACAGCTGAATAATTCGCCAAGGTTAAACGTGAACCCCAGTGAAGACTCGGCGGAGAAAGTACTGGCTGAGGTCAATAACAAACTGGGCATACTTTACGACCTCCAAAAGAAAATGGAAGAGCTTACTAATAACGTGGAGTTTTATTCCGCTATGTACGAAGAGTTGAAGGAGTATAAAGAAGAGTCTCAGAAAAAAATTAAGGCGCTAGAACAAAAAAATGTTTACCTGGAGAAATGTAATAATGCCCTAGAGGAAAGGGTACAAGAGTTAGAAATACGCGACAAAGAAAAAAATATTGAAATCCACGGGTTAGAGGCCCAAAACAATGAAAATACTACAGAAATTATACAACAATTAGCCCAAAAATTGAGCTTAAACCCAGATGAGATCGAAGACGCACAGAGGGTAGGCCAAGAAAAACCGGACGCTATTAAGCCAAAAATAGTGCTAGTTAAGCTTAAATCGAAAAGGGCCCGCGATGGCTGGTTGTTGGCAAAAAAGGAACATAAAATAACAAATAACAAAGTCTATAACAACGGGAGCGATAAGAGAATATACATAAACGAAGATCTACCCAAGTACAAACGTCAGTTGTTATGGACCGTTAGAAACGAATTGAGACCTAAGGGTGTCCAGTTTATTTGGGTTCAAAATGGTAGTATACTGGTAAAAAAAAGTAGTGAAGAAAAAAAGATTTACAACATCAGATCCGAAGAAGATTTAAAGAAGTTTGAGAATGGTAAATGAAGTGTGCAAATAGCGCAGCGAGTACACACCAGGTGATTTTAAAAATTATAAAAGTGAATAGTTTCGAAGATTTACCGACTGACTTTGTGTATAAAAGATATAATGATATGACAACTTTAAGTAAGGATATAAACAATCATAAACAACGTGTTCACATTTTTCATCTGAATATCCGATCACTTCGGAAGCACTTCAATGAATTTCTAGTACTTCTAGATAAAAACGAATATAAAATAGATGTTATAATATTGGCTGAAATAAATATCAAATCGGAGGAAATGCAATTTTACCAGGTACCGGGCTATAGTACGTTCATACGGTCAAGGGAAACAAGAAGGGGAGGTGGGATACTAATATACGCGAGACAGGGGCTGAATTTTGACGCCCAAAAATTAAATACTCAAGCACTAGAAGCTTTTCACGGCAAGATTACTACGGAAAAGTGTACATTCCATATATTCGCCATATATAGACCACCTAATAAAAATAAAATACAATTTATTAGCGAGATTTCCGCATTCTTAAGATCCATTCCAGCATCAGATTCGGTTATTGTGGTTGGGGACACAAACATAGACATTTTAAATAATATAAGAAATACCACAACCTCGAAATATAAAAACACCTTGTATGGATGCGGCCTGCAGTCTGCAATACCTAGCAGAGAGATAACGCGAGAGGCGATAGTCGACGGCCGGCACGTCGCGTCATGCCTGGACCACGTGTGGGTGCGAGCGGGACGGAGCGTCAGTGACGTATCTTCGTACGTATTGGAGGCACATATCTCCGACCATCACGCTGTCGGTATAGCGTTGGACCTATGCGTAAGTGAGAAGACGCGATTTAATACGAGCTGTAGTGACGGTGACATTTTCCGTGAAGTGATTAGCGAACAGCTGGTGAAACAAAAGTTAGATGCATTCGACTGGAATCAATTGTTACTTATTACATGTCCACTTGTGTTATTTCAGACATTGTCTTTAGTTTTTGATCGTATTTATAAGGATAGTACAATCATAATTAAAGTGAATAGCAAAAGAAAAACACAGCCATGGATTGATAGAAACCTTTATACAATGCTAATGCGTAGGGATTATTTATTTAGAGCATGGAAGGCGCAACCAAAAAGTATGTGTAAAAGACTTGAGTACACCAAATTTCGAAATAAAGTAAATAAGTTGGTGTATGAAGCCAAAAATAGGTATAGACAGTCCGAAATTCTTAAGTGTCAGGGGGATTTCAGGAAAATTTGGGCAAACATTAACTTATGGCTGGGAAGAGGTAAAAACAGTCTAGATGACGTTATACTCAAGCATTTAGGTAAAACAGAAAGCACTAGTCAGATTTGTACAAATTTTTCTGAAACGTTTACCCGCGAGATAAAAGAATTAAAACACAAATGTAATTTAACATTCCTTGACAGAAATTCGTATGTAAAGCCATGTGAGGTCAGTTTTAGGTATAAAAAGGTAGGCCCAGAGGACGTAGAAAAAGTTATAAATATATTGTCTTGCGAAAAAGCGCCAGGGCTGGACGGGATTCGTGTAAAAGATATAAAATATTTGCGTAGTCAGTTGAGTCCTATTGTAGCTAATCTAATAAATGCTTGTATTACTAAGAGTATTTATCCCGAACAGCTGAAGCATGCGATTATACGGCCCATTTACAAGTCTGGCAGTCACTTAGAGTATGTCAACTATAGACCTATAGCTATTTTGTCTGTCGTCGATAAAATAATTGAAAAAATAATCGTTGGTCAAGTAAGTACGTTTTTAGAACGCTATAACGTACTTTCAGAAACTCACGGACGCACGGTTTTCGAAAAGGGCGCAGTACTGTCTCTGCCTTGATGGGTTCTACGGACTTCTACGGATTCTGCGGACTACGTAAACGAATGTTTAGACTCAGGCAAGCAGTTGATAGTGCTTTTTATTGATTATAAAAAAGCTTTTGATACTTTGGATCACGATATCTTACTACAGGCGATGGATGAATGCGGAATACGGGGTCCTACAAATAAATGGTTTCAAAACTTTCTGACGGGCAGAAAAATACACACTAGTATCGCGGGTGTAACCGGGGAAGAAGCGGCCGTAGAGCTCGGGGTGCCGACCGGGTCCGTGTTTGGTCCCGTGGGATACGCGATGCACGTCAACAGCGTCTCAAACGTCGTCGGGAAGTGTCGAGTGTATATGTATGCAGATGACATGGGTCTCCTATATGCATCCAAGAATATCGCAGAGATACAACAGTGTGTGCAACAAGATTTTGAGGGTATCAGTAAATGGGCACACGATAACGGAATTATTCTCAACTTCTCTAAAACTAAATGCATGCATATACACTCGCCATACAACCAACGCGCTAAGACCATTGATAAACAAAATTTAACTATTATAGGGCACACGTATGAGTGTTTACACCTTAATAAGGTCAACTGTAAGTGTGACACTTTAGAGTACGTAAAAACATTTAAATACTTAGGCTTAACTGTCGATACAAACTTTAACTGGAAATCTCACGTAAACGATGTTTGTAACAGGCTGAGGTCAGTGTTAGGGAAATTTTACCAACTAAACGGAGCGTTAAGTAAGAAAACCTTACGGATTGTTTATTACGCACTCGCGGATTCGTTAATTAGCTATGGACTTATTGTATACGGCAGAACATTTCAAACCTATATTAGTGATATTAAAAACATACAAACTAGACTGCTTAAATTTTTAGTAAGCAAAAAAGTTAAAGATAAGTGCAATAAAGACTACGATTTGTTATTTCCCTTGTGTAAGATCTTACCTATAGATAAAAAAGTTAAATATTTAATAGGATTAGAATACTACTATAATGATCTGTACAAATTATTTGCTAAAAATAAGTATAATACAAGAAGTGTAAGAGAAAAACGATTAGTAGAACCTAGAGCAAACAACTACTATGGCGAAAGAATGTCAACATATTTAGTACCAAAAATATTTAATAAAATTAAAATATTAAGACAAAGTCCCCAGCTCAGTAAACCAAGGTTGAAGTTGAGGCTAAGGTCCTCTCTTCTCGAGGACAAGCCGGTTGAGACATAATGCACATTATGCACAAATTCTACCACAACATAATCCACACCGCGGTACTCGAGGAGAGATTACCTAACTTAGAGGATTTTAGAATGTTAGTAAGTAAATAAATAGGTTAAGTTAGATTAAGTTGCTATGTATTTTTTTTTTGTTTAAAACAATGAGCGCATCTCGCCATCAAACGTCACAGTTTGGCGAGGTTTACAGTAACATGTATAATATAAGTTTAAATTAATAAATAAATTAAAAAAAAAAAAAAAAAAGTAATCTACTTAAACCGGTAAACAGAGGTAATACATTACATTCTTAGTTAAAGAGCGCAAATATGGTGTGATTTCCTCTTTCAAAAAAGCCTGCGATCAGCTTGGCAACCTAATCCTGTCGTCATGCATTTTCTTTTCGTGAAAACGACTGCCATACTGATAGTACATAAAACCGTGTTAGTAGGGCTCGGTTCGACGTGCCAAACTGTGAGACGTGGATGTCACACTTGTATCGCTAGTGGATAGAGTGATATCCATCCTGACCACACGTGTCCACACCTAACTGTCAAGCTGTCAGTAGGTCTCGCTAGAGCGTATTGTCTATGGCTATGGCCACCATTTTAGATATCATCATAGCTGTCTCGCAAGCGCTGTCAGTTATGTTATGACGAATCGGGGCGCTGGCATTACTTTGTCTATGGTATATAGTCTATGGCAACAAATTAGTACAGCCCGATAGTTCCCGCCGATATTGCGAAAGTTTTCCAGCGTAGCCTGATTTATGTACGCAGTTGCAACTCAAAAATACAAGTTTCCAGACTGATGATGAAATTGCATTAGCCGTTCGAGCCAATTTTGAAGTAACTATGTCCCTTGTACAGCCATCAGATACATCGGAGCGGCCAAGGTGGCCACAAATATCTAAATAACGCCTGTATCAGGGTGTAGTGTATACTAGATATAATTATGTTAATTTAGATTAATATTATTATGTGTAAATTAGGTTAATTTAGATTAATATTAGTTTAATTTAATGCTTTATAGGTACCTATAATATAGGCAATGTAAGTAAAAAAAAAAAATTCTTATGTTTATTTTTTGTATCTTGCGATGAATGGTGTAGTGTATACTAGATATAATTATGTACTTAGCTCATAGGATGTATATATGAACCATTTACTCATGTATTGATGCCAGTAATAAAGTATCACTTAAGCTGAACACTCTTCCACTCAACTCCGAACCCTCACCTTACAAGGGGATAAAGTGCTTGTTTAGATATTTTTGAGTACCTTAGCGGCTCCGATATATTTGATGGCGACAGTACATGGGCAAACATGGGTTGGTATTTTCACACGTAATTGCTAAAAGTTCTCAAAATTTTAACAAGATTTTAAGGATATTTCCTACCAATTTTGAAAATGAAATTTAAATTCCCGTACAAACATTTAATTGTTACTGTTTCCTCATGAATTAAATTTCGTAATTTCGGAAACGATTTATCGGCACTTCAGTTGGCAGATTGACGTATTATTAGTTATATTATTGGTGTGATTTTGATAAAGGCCGTCTCGTTCGATAAGAATAGGTCTAAAGTGTATTCTAGTAATATCAAAATTCTCTTAATAACAGAAATTACTACAAAATCAAGAATGTTTCATCATAATAAGTGTCTGTTTTCGGAGTTAATCGTTATTTTATTTTATCACGCGAATACGTTACATTTTTATTACATTTCCAATAAGGTTCTAAGCAATACTTTAAAAACATTGCAACCACTGCAGCGATTCACGGGCCGCGATTCCAAAAATAAACACACACACTGGAAAGACACAGCTCCAACCCAACTCAACTCAACGCTATAACGACATTGACATTTGCTATTCGAACAGATATTCATTCAACATTGGTTTCACATTGGTCGCACATTGGTCGCACAGTGTAGCAATGTTGTACCAATGTGAGACCAATGTGAGACCAATGTGAGACCAATGTGATACCAATGTTGAATGAAAATCTGTTCGAATAGCAAATGTCAATGTCGTTATAGCGTTGAGTTGAGTTGGTATCACATTGGTCTCACATTGGTTTCACATTGGTCGCACATTGGTCGCACATTGTAGCAATGTTGTACCAATGTGAGACCAATGTGATACCAATGTGAGACCAATGTGATACCAATGTTGAATGAAAATCTGTTCGAATAGCAAATGTCAATGTCGTTATAGCGTTGAGTTGAGTTGGGTTGAGTTGGGTTGGAGCTGTGTCTGTCCAGTGTGTATGTTTATTTTTCGAATCGCGGCCACGTATTGTGTTTGAGGAGACGCTCTCGGTGCCTAAGCAAACATAACATAAAATGTCTGTATGTAGTGTGTATCTTGCTCCTCGATTATGAGTATTTTCTTAATTTATCTATTTTTATTTTTATTTATATACGAGTATGTATATAAAGTAGTATGGTTTATATAAGTTTTGTATTTATTTATTTTATTTTATATGCGTAAAGTTTATTAATATTTAGTTGAACTAAAGTGGCAGTGGGCGGGGCACATTGCTCGTAGAACCGATGGCCGTTGGGGCGGAAAGGTTCTCGAGTGGCGACCACGAACTGGAAGGCGCAGCGTCGGTAGACACCCCACAAGTTGGACTTATGACCTGGTAATGGTCGCGGGAGTCCGCTGGACACGGGTGGCGCCGGACCGGTCATTGTGGTACTCTTTGGGGGAGGCCTACGTTCAGCAGTGGACGTCTTTCGGCTGATATGATAATGACGATGATGATTTAGTTGATTTGCATTTCCAATACCTACGTATTTCTGATAATTTTCAATGGTGTCCGCTTCCCAAAGGTTATCTGGAGGAGATCACTTTTTAGCGATAAGACCGCCAATTGTTTTACCTCTGCTTTTAGTGTTTGTAACTTTTTTATATGCGTAAATTTTATTAATGTTTAGTTGATTTGCAATTTGCATTAGCAACACCTACTGTAGCATGACGCTACGTATCGTACGACATCTGTTGACTTTCTTTAGAACTTCTGAACTTCTGTGTCTAAGGCTAGGTCACGGTTGATATATAAAAAAAGCGTACATTGTGATTCACGGCATTACAGGTAGATGGCGCTTATATCAGTCCGTATTTTGTAATACGTCTGGCAGTTATAAAATTGAGATAATACTCGCGCTAATTTTGAATGTGAATTTTTGAGGTATTCCAGATTGTCAAAAAGAAAAAAGTTGATTTTTGATTGAGTCTGTCAGAGCGCCGTGAGATTTTGGAAAGAAAAAGAGATAATCTGGATTTGGTCTGGGGTTTTTGCTATAATTTGCTTAGTTGCATCGTGGTGAAGTGCGATTTATTTCAAACATTATATAGCAAGTGCTATTAATACATTATTGGAGCAAAAATAAAACCAAAACCATTGCCGGGCAAAAAAGGCCATATAAATTATATAGCAAGTGCTATACACTGGAACCGCCTGATCCGGAAGGATTCCGGAAGGCGCTTGTGGATGCCGGGCCGGCGGGACGGTCTGCAGCTGCCGCGATTTCCGCGGGTTTCTTCGCCACATCATCGGAGAGTTAGAGTCCGCATCCAGCGGGCTCTCCAAGTGAGAAAAGGAGTTCAGCGAGCTATTGGGTCCGCCTAAATCAAAGCGGACACTTGCCCACGAACTCTTTTTAATTTAAAGCAACAGCTTTAGCCATCCTGCTTTCGAGAGTATCAAATTATTTACATTTTTGTTAAAAACGTTATAAATCGGATTCCTTTTCTTTGTATCCAGTATTTTTGTGCCATAATAGTTTTTTTTGTTGTTTTGCTAAATTCCCCAAATTCCAATTGCCTCGTTTGACGGGCGTATAAAGACCTGGCTCTTTAATTTAGGCTACGTTCAGCCAGCGAATCATCTGTCACCATCCATATCACCCGCCTCATTAACCCATTATTTTCCTGCAGCCAAATTATTACTAGCCGAGTCTTTATTTTTACTTACCGGTTTTGCTAACTATTGAATGTGTAATGTCCTTGTTTAGGTACAGTTGTCTTCGTTTTTAAGTGAAGTGCTAATATTAAATATTTTTAATTATTGTAATTTAATTACATTCTGGCCACTAGGGAGGTTGTTGAATGTGAAAGTGAAATAGGTACAGTTGTCTTCATTTTTAAGTGAAGTGCTAAATTTAAATATTTTTGTTATTGTAATTTAATTGCATTCTGACCACTAGGGAACTTATTGAATGTGAAATACCCTTATTTAGATGCCGTTATTGTGATTTTTACGTGAAATGCAAAATTTTAAATAATTGATTATTTTTGCTAATATTAAATATTTTTACTTTGTCGTCAAAATTAAACGTGTTAATGCAATTAAGAAGTGTTTTACTGCAAAATGGCGCCCGATAAGGTAAAGAACTCTGGATTTACTTTTAATAATTGTAATTAAATATTTTTTTTGGATTTGTGAGACGGTGACCGTAGACCGGTCGCGGTTCTATTAACCTTGATTTTGGTTTGTTTCAGCCTGCTGCCTCCTTACGTCCCACCCGAATTCCGTCATATTAAAAAAAAATGCTTTTATTTATGTTAAAAAAAAAACGAATTTATCTGTTGCCCTTTACTTATGCCTTTTTCTCAATTACCCGTAACATATCCCGAATACCTTATTTCATAGTCTGAGTCCTGTAGTTAGAGCCCGTAGACGTTAGGGAATTCGCAGGTAAGTCAGACATAGAATGTATGATTTGCGTTTTGTTATTTTTTTCAGAAACTGAACTTGTTTTTTTTGAATTCGAACTCTAACTTGGCTTTAGACTTCGAGTGTTATTTTCTTTCTTTGACTTAAGCGCTTGGTTTAGACCACGGATATACTCGAACTTCGGATTTTATTTTTTAGGTAGATTAACTTTATTTTTTGTTTGAACTTGCAACGCAAGACAACATTCGTCTTTTCGCCATGTCGCACTTAAGTAATGAAGGATCAATTGCTGAGACACCTCATGCGCACTCATCTTTAAACTCGTACGATCCGAGGATTTTAAATCCAATGGCAGACGATGAAGAACAGTTTTTTGATTCTGAACCACGACCCCAGGCGATGCATATGTCCGGACTTCCCCCGCCTTTTCCTTTCAAAGATTATTCACTTACGAAATGGAACTTGAACTTTTCCGGGGACACTTGTGTTCGCGAATTTTTCTTTCGGATCGAGGAAGAAGGTATGGCGCGTAACGTCAATCCTTCATATGTTGTCAGACGTTTCCATGAATTGTTGTCAGATAGTGCCTTGAAACATTTTAGGGCAATCAGATATCCGGGTCTTACTTACGCGGAATTAAAGTCTGAATTCGTTAAAACCTTCGACGTAGCCGATTTCGATTTCAAGCTTGAGAGCCAACTTCGCGCTTTATCACAGAAGGACAACCAGTCAGTGGTTGATTTTGTTATTCAGGCGCGCGATCTAAACGCAAAGCTTCGTACACCGGTTTCCGAAGACAACCTGTTTAACATTATTAAATTTGGAATGAATCCTAGATATCATCCTTGTCTTGCAACTAACGTGGTCAGGGATATTGATGGTTTGTTAGAAGTCGCGAAAAATTTTGAAGCCTTTCAAGGTTCACGTCCAGCACGTTTGGCTATTGCACCGATTAGTGCTCAAGTTGTAGGTCAACCCAGTTCTATAGTGTGTATGAAGTGTGATGCAACTGGTCACAACTATCGTAATTGTCCTAACGTTTCAGGGGCAGTGTGCTTCAAGTGTAAGCGTGTTGGTGCAATCACACGCGATTGTCCTAGTTGTAATTCTGGTCCGTCAAAAAACGAATAAGTGGCGCACTGAGAGGTCCATCGGTGTCGCCCGTTTATATGAATAATTCCCCGGATAATAGACTTTTTATTGATGTTTTAGTTGCTGGCTCTTCGGTAAGAGCTCTTTTAGACTCTGGTGCTCAGGTTTCACTAATTGATATATCCCTCTTATCGGAGCTCGGTATAACATATCACGAGGATATCCGGCCTTATGTTGTTTCCGCCGACAATTCTCCTATTGAAATTCTAGGCGGTTTGGACGTCCCCATTCTTTTTAGTGGCATTCGCGTTCTGCACCCCTGTCTAGTAAGCAGTAATCTTCCTACTGCATTTATTTTAGGAATTGAGTTTTGGAATGCTGTTGGTCTCATTGACATTTTAAAGAAGGCATTCCGTGATGGTTTGTCAGGTAAGCTTTACGTCGCTTCACATCATGTTCGTGTCGCAGTCCCACGAGTAGGTGAGGTTCGCTATGTCCACCCTCGTACGGTGCTTGCACCACTGCAGGAATCAAAACTCCAATGTGTTATTGACGAGTTTGAGGAGATTTCTTCTGATAAAGCTGGATTAGGTTGTACTTCGTGGCTTTCGCATAAGATTGAGACTGTTGGTTCGCCCATCCGTCAACGTTACTATCCCTTATCTCCAGTCAAACTCAAGATTCTCAACGAAGAGATCGACAAGATGTTAGAGTCAGGCGTTATTCGTCCCTCACGATCACCCTGGGCTTCCCCAGTGGTGATGGTTACCAAGAAAGATGGTAGTGTCAGGTTTTGCGTGGACAGTAGGAAGTTGAACAGCGTTACCATCAGGGATTCATACCCTCTCCCGCGCGTCCAGGACATCCTTGATAACCTACGAGGTGCCAAATATCTAACTTCGTTGGATTTTAGGAGCGCCTTTTGGCAAATCCCCTTAGCTGAAAAAGGCCAGTTGTGAGAAAACGGCCTTTATTGTACCCAAAAGGGGCCTCTTTGAGTTCGTTCGTCTCCCTTTTGGTTTAACCAACGCTGCGTCCGAGATGCAGAGGCTTACTGACATGATTGTCAATTTTGAATATACCCCTGAGTCTGAGGATTTTATCTTCGGCTATGTTGATGATTTGATTTTGGTGTCTCGTGATTTTGACAGTCATATGCGGCTTATTCGTAAGGTTCGTGATAGGTTGAAAGAAGCTGGTCTTACGGTTAATTTAGATAAGTGCGAGTTTTGTAAGTCTGAATTGAAGTATCTCGGCTACATCGTCAATGAGCGTGGTCTTCAAACTGATCCAAAGAAATTAGAAGCTATTAGGGATTACCCTACCCCTTCTTCTGCCAAGTCTCTACGTGCTTTCATTGGTATGTGTTCGTATTATCGCCGTTTCGTGGATGGTTTTTCTTCGATTATTGCTCCTCTGACGGCACTTATCGGTAAGAGAAAGGGACGTGATCCCATCGATTGGAACGATAGTGCTAGTGAAGCTTTTTCTAAATTGAAGGATGCCTTGATGAGCGCTCCGTTGATGGCTTGCCCGGATTTTTCGAAACCTTTTATCCTTCAATGTGACGCTAGCCAGGTTGGCTTAGGCTCGGTCCTGGCTCAAGAGTTTGACGGCGTTGAACATCCAATTGCTTATTATTCTCGTTTATTCACTAAAGCTGAACGTGGATACGGGACAACCGAACATGAGCTTCTCGCCGTTGTTGATTCCATAAAGCATTTCCGCGGATATCTCGATGGAATGAGGTTTAAGATCATTACTGACCATATTGCTCTTAAATGGTTGATCACCCTTGATAATCCTACCGGTATGGTAATGGGACGTGTGTTTGGTAAGTGAAACGCTCAACGTGTGGATAATAACTGTTTAATCTCGGAAAATAGATCGCTTTATATAGGTACACAATCCTTTGTTCTCGGTTTAGGTTAATACACTGATCAAGGCCGAGGTCATAGCAAATAGAAAATGATTTATTATAATATTCCATATATGGTGGTAGCGTATCATATTACATTAGGAAAATGAACGTTGTTTTTTATTTAATTTTCTATTCGCCGTGGGTGGGCTTTGAAGAGTGTGAAGTTGGTTGAGTCAGCTGCTGTGATTATGTACCTATTACACGTCCGTCGGTTTTTTTGAGACAGAAAAACAGGTGTAAACTGTTTTTTGTCTTTACATTAATAAGTATGAATTTGTTTCTTAAAAGGTAATTTTGAATATAAAATAAATCTTGGCTCTATTAAAAGTGTTATATAAAAAATTTTTTTGGCTGCTTTATTCTATTGTTTACATTTTGTTTCTTAACTTATTTATATAAAAAAAAGATATATTAATCTTACGGCTTGGGTTTTAAAAATATGATTACATTTTCGTTGGTTTTTTTTTTTTGATGTATTTGAAAATATGATTACATTTTTGTTGGTTTTTTTTTTGATATATTTGAAAATATGATTACATTTTTGTCTTAATTAAGTTATGGTTTAGTTACATTATTGATAAAATTTTGAATAATTTGGTTAGGGTTAACGTTTCGGAGATTATAATGTTCTGACTTTAATGGTTTTGTTACTGTTTTTTTCATAGTCTATGATACATTGAACTTGTAATGGTAATTTTTGAAAAATATGAAATTCGTGTGGGAATTTTTTTTTTTTTTGTGGCCAAAAAGATAGATTGAACCCTTTTTTTTTTTTGTTTTCACATTAAATTTGGCTTATGTCTATGGGTTACAGGTTGGTTCTTAGGGTAACTTATGTTTATGGTATACAAAAGAAAAATATTAAATTGTATGGTTATATAAGGACTATGGATGGGTTACATTTCGATTATTAGGTTAATCTTATGGCTATGTTTATACATGGAAAATGATCAAAGTTTATGGTTATACAGGTGTTGGTTTCTGTCTAAGTTGTGTTTTGTTTAAAATAGCGGTGAGTTTGTTGTTAAGTTATATGCTGCGGTTTGTTTATTTGTTGCGATCCTTGTATGGCTAGGTGTTTGTGTTTTGTAAATTATTGACTTGATGTTTATTTGTTATTTGATATCATTACAGCGTGGAGATAGTACTTTCGTATTTGGAATGAGATGTGATCATTGACATGGAAACGTTTAGTTTGCTGTTTTAGTGTAGTGTCGAATGTGAGCGTGTTTTTTTTTTTGTTTTGATGGGTTTGTGTTGTATATTAAATTTGTGTGTATATATATATATGTATATGTTTGCTGTTTTTATTTATTGTGGGTTTTTTTTGTATGGAGAATGTACTCTTTGCTTGAAATTGAATTTTTTTTTTGTTCTGAATTTTGATTCTTTATGATGGTAAATAGTCTCTGATATACTATATTTATTTTATTCCTGTCTTATTTTCTGATTTATAGTGGGTCTCCGGTTTATATATATATATAGATAGGTATATAGCGTTTGGGATTAAATTTTTAAATCTTAAGTAGTTTTTTTTTTTTTTTGTTTTATGAAAGGTGTTGATGTGATGTTTGATGTGTTTTGTTTGTGTTGTTATATTTACTTTATTTTTATTTAAGATATTTTTTATTTATTTTATTTGTGTGGTTGTTTTAATTATAGTATTGTTTAGTTCTATTTTTGTGGAGTGTGTTTTTTTTTGGATTTTGATTTTTTTTTATGACGGGTAATGGTTTTTGATATATTGTGTCTAAAAATTTTTTTTTGATTAATACTAAATCTTCAATTTTATTACTTATGGGTTTAATTTTTAAATTGTAATTAGTTTTTTTGTTTTTGTTTTATGAAATGTGTTGATGTGTTTATGTTTTTTGTTTGGGTTTGTTTTAATTAAATTATTTTTAGCGTCTGCTTGGGATTTTTGTGACATATGTTTGAATTATATGGGATAGGAATCGGAGTTATATATATATATATATAATGGGTATGTTTGATGAGTAATGTTTGTGGGTGTGTTAGCTCGTATGGCGTGTATTTAGTTGCCGGATGATTCATTGTGTTATACGAAAATACTAATACTGTAACTAATCAGATCACTGGTGAGTCTGGTTGCCTGTTTGTATTCTTAAATATGATTCTAGTGCTTTATGATTCTAGTGCTTTTCATGGTGGTAAGTGGTTGACTGTACTTGTTTTATGCCTAATATGTTACAAATCTCTCGCATAGTTGTGGAGATGAATTTGCTGTCTCTGTCTGCTTTTATTTATTTATGACTGTTTTCTGCTGTAATGAATTTTATAATGTCGTTATCTATTCCTGGTCAGTAGTAATATATTTATTCTTATGACTGTGTCCGCTAGTGGGTAATAAGTTATATGTGACACGTCTGTCATCTTTGTCCGTGTTTGTCTTGACTTTTTCTATAATAATTAGTCGTGGTACGTATCGTCTGTCATGTGTGTTTTATACACTTTGGTAGCTCTTTCCTTCTTTGGTTGTGTTTTTTTTTGTATGTATTTTTCTTGTATCTGTTGTGTCTTATTTGTAACCTAGTTCTCTCGCGAGGAAAGCTCGTTTCGGACACGATGGAGTAATTGGTTCGACACACAGTGTAGAACAATAAATGAGCCATTTTGCTATGTCTGCATTTTGTCCTTATGTAAGCTTTTTTTTTTTTGATACTTGTCACTTTTTTTTTTTTTTTTTTAACGAGTACATGGCGCTCTTTAGCGAATCGGGTCGGCCGACCGTATTGCATACTATTTTATTTTTAGTTTTTCGATTTATGGATACAGAAATATTTATTATTGCGCGCTGGTACATATTATTATTATGTACTATCAGAGAGTGTTTTAACGCATCGGAAGATTTGGACGTTCCGTGCGCCCAAGGATCTGGTCAATTGAGAACTCGCTCGAATTTGTTTGGTTCCAAGGGTTAGCGTCTGCTTTGTATCCTGGTGTACTCTGCTTACTTTTAATTTTCTTATGGGCTACTTGGTATTGCGTGAAGTAAAGAGGAATGCAAGGAAACCCTTTACTTTGTAAACTTAAAGCATATAAGGGTCACAACAACTTTTAGGTGATCAGGCTAATTGTTGGTTGCGACACTTATCTGTTTTAGCTTTCTACACGCTATAGTCACAGTTACAGTCATAGTTATAGTCATAGTCATAGTCAGTCATAGTCAGTCATTTGTAATATTTAAGATATTACATATATTTCTTATTATTCTTAACGTAATAATGTCCCTATTTATGTCGTGTCATGTTGCAGTCATAATAAGTTTAAAAAAAAATTTTGATTAATTATTGTGGTATCTAGTGATGTCAATTTATCAATTTATTTATTTATTTGTTAATTTATTCTGGAAATCGTGGCTATCACTCTCTAAGCGTCGCGTAATTGTATGGTATGACGCAATCGTTCCTCCTATTCCGTGTATGTAGGTCAGCTTGTATGCGACCTTGGGTTTTCAATGTCGCGTCGCGTGTTATTGTACTTTGGCTGGCTCTGGTGTCAATAAGATATAAGTACGTTGTGGCGTTTATTGCGAATTGAATTGAGTTTATGTGTCTATTAGTTTAAATGTTTTATTGGCTTGGCTGGCGCAGACGTTTGATTTGGTCTTTGATTTTTTTTGAATTTTCTACTTTGTCAATGGTGTTTTTTGTGGATTTTTGCTGCATTAGATTTAGTGTGTTGTTTTATTTTTGTCATTATGATATTTTATTATGTAGTTATTATACTTTTGAGGCAGTTCTTTTAACACTAGTTTATTTCAATAAACGTATTGTGTCCAAGGACCTTCACGAATTGGTTTTTCAACACTATCATTATGTATCAAGGATTTAGTGCCTGTCAAATATATTAACTTGTTAAATTGTATTTTTGCCATAGTTAAATTTTGTTGCTTTTATTATCGTCATGTAGTTTTTTTTTATTTTATCAATCTATAAAAACACTGAAGTAATGTCTGTGTAGATATTATTAAAATATATTTTTTTTTCTTTAATTTGTCGGTGTAGGTATACGTTAATACACTATAATGCGTTATTAAATGTTTTGAGTGTAATACGTGCGTACGGTTGAATTTATATCTTTATTTTATTGGTATCGTCTAGCTACTTTATTTTCGACTTATGCTGTAAAATATGCCTTACTTTTATATTTTTTTTTGAAAGTGTGCATCTTATGTGTGTTATTTTTTTTGGTAATAATTGTCATTAATAAATGATGTTTCTTTTTTTTTGTTATATGTGTTGTTGCCGTTAGCCTGTGCCGTCGTGAATAAATTTTCTAGTTTTTTACTTGTGCCGTTTTTGTGTTGAATAGTCTGTTTTGGATCGCGGCCGCTGATTTTACTGGTGTGTTTGCTGGATATCTTTAGTTTTGCGTTTTTTTTTTTTTTAAATGGGTTTTTCAATTACGAATTTTATGTTATTGACTTTAATCATTATCGCGTATAATTCTATGAACTGTTTGATGACGGTCTCGGATCCGTCCATGGCTGGTAGCAATGTTACTGCCGTGTTTTGGTTAATTAATTTAGGTTTTGTCCGTTTTTTTTTTGGCTGTATATTGATAAGATTTTATGGTACACGTCTTCTATTTTTGTGAGGTGAGATTGAGATATTTCGCTCTGTCCTACGGATATTTATTGGTTTTTTTTTTTTTTTTTTTGGGCTGTAATCTTTAGTGACTGGGCTAATTTGAGTTTATTTTGACCGATTGTCTGTTTAGGGTGTTTTTGAACTAATTTTCGAATATTTGTTTGTTTGTAATGCTTCTAGCTTATTTTTATAATTTGGGTCATTCTATACGCGTAATTTGAATTATTGTTATAGTTACATTTAGAATTGTGGGCTTAAATTTATCACTGAATTTAAGTAATTATGATTAAAGTGTCTTAGAATTGTACTTGCGATCGAAGGTCGGTGCTGGGTGCTGGCGATGAGGTGCGGCGGGGCGGGGCTGGTGACTTGGGTGCGGCAGGGCTTGTGACGGCTGGTGGCTGCTACATGTTCTGCTCTGCTCGACGTGCTGAATCTAGGCGCTCTGCTCTGCTTCGCTGGTTGCTGGTGGCGATGGTGATTTGGCTAGGGTTACTCGTTGGTGCGGGTTGTTGGGGCTGATGGTGGTGACGTGGTGTCCATTTTTTGGTCCATCGGACTGTTCTGGTTGGGGTCCTCTGTTCCGTGAACGTTATTGTTATGGTGATCATGTCGTTGGTTTTAGCTAACTCTGGCCGGCTGACTGGTGCGTTGGTGCCTCTGTTTGTTGTCGCAGTGGAGCGAGGCTGAGCCATTGTGTCGTGTCTGTTCATTCTTGATTGCTGAGCGGCTGGGATGGCTGATGAGCTTGCTGAGGCGGCGGTGTCTAAGCTCGGCTGGGCGGGGCTTCGGTGGTTTGAAGGGTCGAGCGGGGCTGGTCCATTGTGGGCTGAGCTGTGCTGCGCAGGTCCGGGCTAGGCTGGTTCATGGAGCTTGCTGAGCTGGTTCGTGGAGCTGGCTTAGCTGGCTGGTATTTAAACCGAGGCTGCCTTGAGCAGCCCGACTGGCAGGGTCGCCATATGGTAATGGGACGTGTGTTTGGTAAGTGAAACGCTCAACGTGTGGATAATAACTGTTTAATCTCGGAAAATAGATCGCTTTATATAGGTACACAATCCTTTGTTCTCGGTTTAGGTTAATACACTGATCAAGGCCGAGGTCATAGCAAATAGAAAATGATTTATTATAATATTCCATATATGGTGGTAGCGTATCATATTACATTAGGAAAATGAACGTTGTTTTTTATTTAATTTTCTATTCGCCGTGGGTGGGCTTTGAAGAGTGTGAAGTTGGTTGAGTCAGCTGCTGTGATTATGTACCTATTACACCGGGCGCTTGGCTCGTTGGGCAACTTTGATTTCCCAATATAACTTTGAGATTGAACATAAAAAAGGTGTCCTTAATGTTGTTCCAGACGCCTTGTCCCGCGCTCAAGTTGGGCTTATCTCATTCGCGCGTGGCATGGATCCTTCTGGAGATCCTTGGTATGAACGAATTTACCAGGGAGTTTTGGACAATCCTCAAATGTTTACTGCATTTGCTCTTCGGGATGGTGTCTTAATGCGCAGGGTATCTATCGAAAACCCTTTAGCACCTAATCCATGGCGTATAGTTCTTCCTGCTTCAAGGACTAGAGAGGCGGTTGCTGAAATTCATAATGGATTTCCCAACGTTCATCCTGGTGTTATGAAAACGTATTTAAAAGCTCGTGACTTATACTATTGGCCGAATATGTACCGTGATGTTACAAGGTTCCTTTCCGAATGTCAGATTTGCAAGTCTTATAAAATTGCAAATTCACAACCTCGTGGACTTCGCTTATTTCCTCGTCGTGTTGCGGCTCCAATGGATCTTCTTTCCATTGACTTAATTGGTCCTTTACCGGTTAGCCGCAATGGGTGTCGTTATATTTTGACTTTGGTTGACGTTTTTACCAAATTTGTTTGGTTGGTCCCTTTGAAGTTGGTGAATGCGAGGTCAATATCGATGGCATTAGAGTCGGAGGTTATTTTGCGGTACGGTGTTCCTACTAACATTCTCTGTGACAACGCTACAGTTTTTCATAGTCGTCAATTTCTGGATTTCCTGGCGAGCTATAATATTCCAGGTCCGTGTTATACCCCATATTATTCGCCACAAGCGAATGTTGTGGAGAGATATAACCAGGTCGTGATTACTACTTTAAGCAATTTAATTGTAAATGACCAACGCAGTTGGTAGGGTTATTTACATCGGGTCGCTCTTTATTTAAACTCTTGTATAAATTTGGCTACTGCTTATACACCGAATTTTTTGATGTACGGCCGCGAGTTGTCAATGATTCGTGAACGTGTTGAGAATCAGGTTGTGGACCAAGATGTGGGACTCAGCCGGATGGAACGCGCTTCGAATCTTCAGACGCTTCGTGAGGTGTACGATAAAGTTTCTGATTCGATGGCTTTAGCCTTTCATTGTAACGCCGCCAAGTTCAACACGAACCCTTCTTCGCCAAGAATCGTTGGTGACCAAATCGTTTGGCGCCGGAATTTCCAGCGTGGATCCGCTGATCCTTTTCGAGGCGGTAAATTCGCTCCACGTTTCGTTCGGTGCCGTGTGGTTAGACGGGTGTCTCCACAGGTATATGTACTGCCTGATACCGATTCCGAGCACGTCGGTACCTATCATATTAAAGATATCTTGAAATAGTTTCTTCTTTCGGCCCGTTCAGTATTCTCAAAATTCTAAAATGCGCTTTAGTCCGCCATTCCCTTATCGGTAATCCTTGCTTGATTCGTTTCTTATCGTTTTTTGTTTTCGTTTGAGCGTTTCCTTGCTCCTTTTTCCAGGTTTGACTTTTTTTTACCGTTGGTGCTTAAGGCTTCGTTTATCTTTCCCGGTCTATGATAGCCTGGTTGTATAATTTGATGACTCGATGTGAGGGATTAAGATCTGTGGCCAGGTGCAGTTTCTGTCCTATCCCGGCCGTCACGTCTTGGACCGCGTGACGCGTTGGTTGGCGTTTTGTCATCTTCTTAATCTATTAGATTAGTCTTTAGGGGTAATGTTAATAACTGGTTGGTTTTGTTTTTTTGTAATTCGTTTAGGGTTCTCTTGTTGTACCTTTTTTAGCCTTAGAATTAAGTTGTGTTTTTTTGTTGCTTGGGGTTAGTTTTCTTGTGTTTTCTTGTGTTGTTGTTTGTTTGTTTCTTTGTTTGGTAGGGAGATGCTGTAGCATGACGCTACGTATCGTACGACATCTGTCGACTTTCTTTAGAACTTCTGAACTTCTGTGTCTAAGGCTAGGTCACGGTTGATATATAAAAAAAGCGTACATTGTGATTCACGGCATTACAGGTAGATGGCGCTTATATCAGTCCGTATTTTGTAATACGTCTGGCAGTTATAAAATTGAGATAATACTCGCGCTAATTTTGAATGTGAATTTTTGAGGTATTCCAGATTGTCAAAAAGAAAAAAGTTGATTTTTGATTGAGTCTGTTAGAGCGCCGTGAGATTTTGGAAAGAAAAAGAGATAATCTGGATTTGGTCTGGGGTTTTTGCTATAATTTGCTTAGTTGCATCGTGGTGAAGTGAGATTTATTTCAAACATTATATAGCAAGTGCTATTAATACATTATTGGAGCAAAAATAAAACCAAAACCATTGCCGGGCAAAAAAGGCCATATAAATTATATAGAAAGTGCTATACACTGGAACCGCCTGATCCGGAAGGATTCCGGAAGGCGCTTGTGGATGCTGGGCCGGCGGGACGGTCTGCAGCTGCCGCGATTTCCGCGGGTTTCTTCGCCACATCATCGGAGAGTTAGAGTCCGCATCCAGCGGGCTCTCCAAGTGAGAAAAGGAGTTCAGCGAGCTATTGGGTCCGCCTAAATCAAAGCGGACACTTGCCCACGAACTCTTTTTAATTTAAAGCAACAGCTTTAGCCATCCTGCTTTCGAGAGTATCAAATTATTTACATTTTTGTTAAAAACGTTATAAATCGGATTCCTTTTCTTTGTATCCAGTATTTTTGTGCCATAATAGTTTTTTTTGTTGTTTTGCTAAATTCCCCAAATTCCAATTGCCTCGTTTGACGGGCGTATAAAGACCTGGCTCTTTAATTTAGGCTACGTTCAGCCAGCGAATCATCTGTCACCATCCATATCACCCGCCTCATTAACCCATTATTTTCCTGCAGCCAAATTATTACTAGCCGAGTCTTTATTTTTACTTACCGGTTTTGCTAACTATTGAATGTGTAATGTCCTTGTTTAGGTACAGTTGTCTTCATTTTTAAGTGAAGTGCTAATATTAAATATTTTTAATTATTGTAATTTAATTACATTCTGGCCACTAGGGAGGTTGTTGAATGTGAAAGTGAAATAGGTACAGTTGTCTTCATTTTTAAGTGAAGTGCTAAATTTAAATATTTTTGTTATTGTAATTTAATTGCATTCTGACCACTAGGGAACTTATTGAATGTGAAATACCCTTATTTAGATGCCGTTATTGTGATTTTTACGTGAAATGCAAAATTTTAAATAATTGATTATTTTTGCTAATATTAAATATTTTTACTTTGTCGTCAAAATTAAACGTGTTAATGCAATTAAGAAGTGTTTTACTGCACTACGTATTTTTGATAATTTTCAATGGTGTCCGCTTCCCAAAGGCTGGATAAGACCGCCAATTGTTTTATCTCTGCCTTTACTGTTTGTAACTTTTATTTTGTGTGATTCTTTATTTTGAGGTGTGCAATAAAGAGTATTTATGTTTATGTCCGGAGGCACAATATCGAACTGGCCGACTAGCGATTGGCCAAATACACTTCACAAAAGCTCAAAGGAATTAGAGATTAGAGGACTTGCACATCCTCCTTCTTCGTCAGCTCCAAACTGAAGAATGTCAATCACCATACAGTTCCTGCTGGTGAGTAAGGTTGCCAATTAAAGAGCTTAAAAAGGACCCAGTGTGTTGACGATGATGGACCCTCTTGTTCCTTTAGCCGTCAACACAGTGAATCCTCCTTTTTGTAAAGGGTCGGCAACGCGCATGTGATACCTCTGGAGTTGCAGGCGTCCATATGCTACGGTAGCTACTTACCAACAAGCGGGCCGTATGCTTGTTTGCCACCGAGGTGGTATAAAAAATACAATCGTTTGAAAATTTGCCCATGTGGAAAATTTAGCACTGACAGAAACAGTTCATCCGCACATCGGTTGGTATATTAATAGTGTTATTATTTATGTGATACTAATAAATAAAGGACGTGTCATTGAATTGAAATTGGCTTCCAAAATGGAGGTTCAAATGACATGGAATTGGAACACAATAGCAATTGCAACGATTAAAGCACTATGTGTTTGAGAAGACACTCTCGGTGACTCAGCAAACGTAATATAAGATGTCCCCCGGTCAGACAATATTGCACTGGCCGACTGGCGATTGGCCAAATACATCACACGAGCTCAAAGAAATTGCGGGAGAGCACTTGACACTCGTGCTGTTTTCTCTAGACTGGAAATCCATTGAGCCTTTTTCTAAGGTCCAATACTCTGTGACCTAATTCAATACAAAAATATAACCTTACTCGCTTATAGATGGCGAGCTAGCCACGTCAGATATGATACAATAATGAGAGCGACGAAACCCCTCTCGTTAGGTTGTTATACTATGCTTATTTCTAGATTCGGGCATCCTACAGCTGTAAAGTGGTGGAGGTCAAAGAATGCAAATAACTTGTAGAAAACAAATCCTAGAGTTCTGGTTTAAATGCATTATTATGAGAAATAAAATTATATATATAATTAGATAATATAATTGCCAAAACTTTCTGATGGGGGGAAAGTAGTCCAAAACGACGTACGAGTATAATGTAATTCATAATTTATTGCCAACTGTTTCTGTATCCGAAATAATACGAAATGTTTTTTGTTCTAATGTTAAAATATAGGCCCTATCCTTTATATCTGAGACAACTTCGGCAGTTTTTACCTATTTTGGTATTACTATTTTCCAATTCAATTTTTTTTCTAGTCTGTCATTCTGACCACCACCCATTAAAAGCTGCCAGATGCCCGGATCTAGCAATAAGGATAGTATAGCAATCGAACCAGACGGGTCTTGCTGCTCTCATTATTGTGTCATATCTGACGTGGCCAGCTCAGTCCATAACCTTTCGCTTTTATTTCCCTAAATAAAGGTAAGTAAATGAAATTGTTGTTTTACATCAGAGGATTAACAATATTAGTAAATTTATAGTAGTTTATTTTTGAATAACACACATAAATACACAGATGAGTGAGGAGTGAAATTCTTACAGACAACCTTAGGTTAAGTAGATAATATATTTTATTTTTTTAGATATTTGTTTCCGTAAGTACACTAAGTACATAGTGCATGTTTGTCTATCTTATACTTTTCTCTCAATTGCTCAAAGGTTAACTGGAAGAGATCCCTTAAAGGGATAAGTTCGCCTTTGTACTTTGTTTATTTTTCTTTTATCATGTTTGTTTTGTTAATTTTTATGTACAATAAAGTGTTTACATACATACATACTTCGGACTCAGCGGAACTGTCAGCTGGCTACCTAGACGTCCCTGCATTTCGATGGCATTTTGATTTTACGAGTAAATAGTTGTTCTGTAATAATTTTAGTAATGTGTTTCTGATCTTTATGGAATTTGTTGCGGTCGTAGTAGAGGTCAATATAATTTGAGAGTTGGTATAGGAGCAGGATCGATCAAGGTTATGGAGCTAAACGGCGCGAAACAATCATCATAAGGGTCTTGTTATATTAGTAAACTGTTTGCGAAAAAATCGTGAGTTCTCAATTCGAGGTGGACTACTAGTTATATTGTAGCAACTTTGTCTGCCAAGAATTAATGCTTCAATAATCTTATTGTTTTCTAAAAAGGAGTGTATAGGTTCTTAAAGGGTAGGCAACGCGTATGTGAATCCTCTGGGGTTGCAGGCGTCCATAGGCTACGGTAACTGCTTACCATCATGCAGGCCATATGCTTGTTTTCCACCGTCGTGGTATAAAAAGTTACTATCGTATTTGTAACATCAAAATAAAATTAGTAGGGGTAAACTCTTCAAACGAGTGAATGCCAATTCTCTGACGTTATTTTCCTTGAACCCCTTGATCGATACTATTCATATGCAAACTCCGAATTTATATTGATCTCTGCTACAACCTCAACAAATTTAATAAAGATCAGAAAAACGTTACTAAAGTTATCGCGGAACAACTATTCAAAATCATAAACCATCGACATGCAGGGACATCTAGCCAGCTGACAGTTCCTTTGTGTCTGAAGTTGTCTGTAAGAACTTCACTTCGCTTACGGCGCTCGTTCGATGATTTTGACGACATTATTTGCTGATGCGTCACCTGATTCGATGTAGGATTTAACCATATTGAAAATAAGTATACTAGGATTTCACAAATTACTAACGAATCCTAGGTTACATTAATATGACAAGTAAATATGTAAATGGTATACTAAATTCAGTTAATTTGAATTCCATGGTTTAACTAAATAAATTCACCAGCATTGCCTTTAGGCACATGCCTGTCAGTAGGCATTTCAGCTAAAATAATACACTTTGTTGAACATGGCACCAGCAGGCGGTAATTATTTTCGTTTAGAGTACGAGTATCATGGAGGATTTAATTTTACAAACATGCTTACGTATTCCTTGCTAATTGCGTGTCGTTGCCAGAAACTAGGCTGTGGCCGGGGTTGAGCGGAACGGACGAGGAAATAATTTAATTTGATTTTGTATACCGGTATGTAATCATATAAAAATATAGCGGGTAAGTAATGTCGATAATCGGAGTTTAGTGCGGTGTGTTGAGCCTACTTAATATTGCGCTTGGAGAAAAAATGTATATCTTCGTTTATGAGAGACATGTTTGCTTGATTCTCAGAAGAAGAGAACGATAAATTCCGCAAAAACGGTACAATAACATAGATTTCATTTAATCTAAAAATAAATCCAACGCATTGGGACCGCACAAGGCATGGATACTCAAATAGGCTAGATAAGTAAGTGTATTTACACAACGAGATTAAAGTAAACCTAAGTATAAAACAAAAATAAACCTAAACTAATGAAAAATGCTCCCCAAGTCTCCTTCGTTGGTTATGGTACCTATTCTAAACTAAGGAACGAAAATATGATTAAAACTGTTTCTTTTTAATTCATGTATTATTAATACAGGTACCGAGTTTTTCAAATTGCTCAAAATCATTGTTATTACTTTGGCATGCACGATCATAGAATTATTTCAGGATAGCTGAAAACCGACGGATTCAGCATCGAAAAACTACGTCACACTAAATCGCCTCAACTGTGGCCACATCCCTTCTGTCGCCGACACTTGCTGAAATTACAAATTATCTTGCACCGCCCCCGTACAAATTGTATCAAAGGCTAAAACAGTTCTGAGATAAACTACAGCGATATTTCAAAGAGAAGTCGCGGTTCTTGGGTTAAGTTTCGCCCTTTCCCTAACCCTTGAATGGTTGGCGCAAGTTTAGTGATTTAGGCTAATTAGGGATGGAATTTGGATCTATGTTTAGCTTGTTTTAGTAGGCTTGTTGTTGTAGTGGCTAGACTGTATGGTTACTTGCAATACACTTGAGTGACGTAGATGCGTAGGTCATTGTCTTAGGTTGACCGTTCTTAGATGTTGAATTAATCAGAAATATGTCGTATGCTATTAAGTTTAGGTTTCAAGATTCCCACATGATCCCACATTTGTTTTGCAATAAGATGTCAACTTTGACCGTAAATTTTTAGAGTTGACATTTTATTGCAAAATGAATGTGGGTTGACATATTTTTGTTTAACAGCATCCATATTTACATTCACAAATTTTATTCATAAGTTTAATTTATTTAACCATTAATAATTACTTTACAAATTTGAAAATCCGCATCGCAGGCTTTGTCAGGTGGATACAAAAACAGGTAAAATTTTATTATTAACTTAAATGTTTATGTTAAGCTAAATGGTAAATATACAATTTTAAGTTGCCGTTATAGTTTCATTCGGTTTCTTCCTGAAACCTTAGCACAATAGCCGCTATATTGCTTTTTGTGAAGTGGCAGTGATTGTTTAAAATCGTTGAATGACAAGCGCCGGCTAGCCGGTAATGGCCTTGTATACTTCAAATGACTTCATTAAACAGTAAACAGGTTACAAAATGGCATTCAAAACATTTATTTATTTGTATTTTCGTTACACATTATTGCTTATCAGCATCAATATAGCCTAGAACTATTTATAATCGCACAATACATTTTGACATTGGTAGTTTCGCAGAAATTATCGAGTATATGTCATTGCCGGTTTTTGTCCCTAGGTATTCACCTAATCATCTCTATCAACTGTAGGTATAACTGGTTGATGACGAAGGTCGGCTGGTTAATCATGAAAAGAAATATAGCGAGCCCAAACTTCTACAACTTCAGTTTACAAATAGGCAAACTGCATTGCCAACGATTCAAATCAGGCCGGAAGTATGCTAAATTTAAACTTAATCACATCAAAATTGCATAATTTAATAAAAAAACTATTAATTTTAAGCATAAAATATATAATAGTACATTAATTACTAAGGACTGTAAAAGAAAGAAAGCCTGAAATCGCAGGTATTTGTAACCCGAGTCACAGGCGAGGGTTGTAAATATGCGATAGAGGGCTTTCTTTTTTACTGCCCGTGGTGAGTACACAATTTTACGTCTCCACCTGGCAATAATGTGAGTTTTACCGTACGCGTAGTGTGCGATAAAACTCACATTATGGCCAGGTGTGACGTAAAATACATTATAATTTCTAACGTATAGATAGCAGCACTTCCGAGTACAAACCAGAGTAGAGTAGAATTCCAACCCGTGAATCGCGGATCCATCTCAAAACTTTGCAGATATTTATCTCTTATCACTTGGTTCATTTCTCCTCCAAGTTTACGCCGAAAAGTGTATAGTTCGTCAAGAGGAATTGCTCCAATTCGTATTTCGAGGACTCTTGTTGCTTTGGAATGTTAAATAACGCTCAAGGTGTTATTTCTACTTTTATATTAGGGAACCTTTTTTGTGGATTTAAATTTTCATGAATGCGAGCCACATTTGTTATTTTTTTTAGTTCAGTTGTTTTGTTTATGCGGAATAAAATTTCAGTGAAAACTTTGGATTTTTAATTAGAAAAGTTCTTTTCTTTCTATAATAGAGACAAAGTGTACAAGTAATTTTAAAATAGCTTTGTTAACGCTGATATTTTTTGCGACAAGCTTTTGTTTAACAGTTTCACAGGATTTTCGTGGAATTAAATTATTTTGTAATTATTTATGTATATGTACTGCGCGTTTCGAAATGGATGATTGGATATCTAGTCATATTTTTTTGTAAGATGTTTAATTTTGTTCATGAAGGTCTCGGTCAGTTTCTAAGAACCCCCCCCCCCCCCTCCCCAGAATGTGACATGTGACAGCCTCCACAAATAATTTCAAGTTTTCCTCAAATAAAAAACTCGTTTAGGATCGAAGTGGGCGTCGTATGAAAAGGTTACATGCCATATAGATGCTTTAAATTACGAAGTGTGGTTCGTACCTATACAGGGTGGAAAGATAAGTCGGGCCTTGGAGGGAAACTACCTTAAAACTCAGATAGCTCAATTCGCTCAAAGGAAACATTCTTTTATTTTTCCTAAAAACTAAAACTGCATTCACAGTTTTTTTCTTAATTTTCACTTTTTTCCATACTAATTGTATGAAAAATATTATTATTATTATTTATGAGTTCTCTTGTGCCCTAAACTTGGTTAGTATTTAGAAGTTTTTATCCTCGTTGGAAACAGGATCGATTGGCATCAATTGTCATAAAAATTATTTATGGAAAAAATTACAAAATAAATACTTTTTTGAAAACTGTACTCTTTTCCAAAAATTTGTAAATGCAGTTATGTCCCTTTAAAGATATTAAAGAATGTTTCCTTTCAGTGAATCGAGCTATCTCAACGTTTTAAGGTAGTTTTCCACCAGGGCCCGACTTATCTTTCCACCCTGTATATATCCTCCCTGGGCCCACAAATAAAAAAGTATATTTACAAGGATTTTCTAGCCACGCCCACTATTTGGCACTACTTACTCAGGAAAGTGCCCCCTCCAAGTTGTAACATTCTCAAGTCCTATATATTCCCAGTAACTAATTACTTAAGTATGTTTGAAAGAGATAGAGTACTCCACGACAATCTATTAGGCTCAGTTGTTCTTAAGTTTGAGGAAATGAGTTATAAATCATAACAATCCAAGTAGCGTAGGACGGGGTTATGCAACAATTAACCATTTAGTTCACCAACCTAATAACCTCTAATTAGCTAAACAATAATTTGTAATTATATTTTCGATTCTATTTCAATAGTCTCTTGTTGCATAACCCACAACTAACACTAACACTTACACACACTAACACTACTTGTTGCATAACTTGCGGATCCCACAATTCAAGTTTTTTGTTATTAGAGAATAAGCTCAGGACAATAGATATTTGTTGTACAACAAGAGAAGAAAGTTCATATTTACTTCGAGTGCTAATTTTGAGTCCTGAGCAAGCGAAAGATTATAGAAAGTTCAGAATACGAATTTTAATTAAAACGCGAATAGACATTGTAGTTCCAAGGTCACTTCAAGGTCATTTTGTCTCACGCTCGTAGCAAAATTGAGTTTTGCTCACTGTTTTCAGATATCAAAGAACCCCGTTCCTGCTGCTGAGGTGAAAAATTAATTAATATCAGAGTTTCATTTGTTATATATAAGTACTCGTACTTACCTAATCAGTAGCCAAAAGTAAGCAACAGTCAATATTGTGTTTTAGAACAGGGGACCTGAGATTCCACTAAAAAGTAAATAAAAATGCTTTACTACTAAGACGTCAAAAATATGTATTTGCAAAAACTGCAACAACACTTTATAAAAGAAAGTAAAGGTAATAAATATGTTAATTATTTATTGAAGCACTTTAATAGCCATCACATATCACAACATCCTTTTTGCAGCGTCCATACTTCCACGGAATTCTCTCCTTTTAAATTGAGTTACATGGAAGCCTTGTTGACTTGTTAAAGCAATATTGGCACATCCAATTCGTTTGTTTGACAACACTGTATGAGTTTCCGCGCGAGCCTGTATCGAAAAATTGGTAAACCAGTTACCTACATACAGCATAGTGCGGCGGGTCAACGACGATTTTGGATAATTACTTTTCTCTGCTGGATCCTGAAATATATTGTTTTGTTCTTGTTGTGGATATAATTTATTACATATAACAAAACTTAAATATAACTTAAATAATGTACACAATAATATCACTTAAAAATACTAAACTAGCTAAAAAAATTTTTTGATATATATTTGTATAGGAAATGAAATATTTACCTTAAACCAACATTTTTAAGACAAAGGAGTGGGCAATTGTTATTGAATTCTCGTGTTCATATTATTAAGTTGGCGAAGGATTATAAGTGGATCATAGTTTCAAAGATCATTCGACTAGTTATTAATTCAACGGCTTCCTAGCCTAGTCGGTAGTGACCCTGCCTATAAAGCAGGAGGTCCCGGGTTCGAATCCTGGTCAGGGCATTTAATTGTGTGTTTATCGCGGATATTTGTTCCTGCGTTATGGGTGTTTTCTATGTATTTATGTATTTACATATCTATATCTATCTATTATATATATCGTCGCCTAGTACCCACAACACAAGCCTTATTGAGCTTACCGTGGGACTTGGTTGATTTGTGTAAGATTGTCACATAATATTTATTTATCTATAACAAACTAATATTTTTTTATTAAATAGGTACATTGTACAGGGAGCATAAAAACAATTGTACTTGTACACTTGTTTCAAAGACTAAGTACCTACATCTTAGATCACGTTAGGACATCTAACCCCCTTTTCCAACTGGTATGTTCTAAATGAGTTTGTTATAAATTTAAAATCAGAGTAATTAGATAAATATTTGTTTAACTTAAAGACTAAGGTTTAGAAATAAGCACAGTATTATAGCAAACTAAGAGGGGTTTCTTTGTTCTCATTATGTGTCATTATTGTGTCATATCTGATGTGGCTAGCTCTCCGTCTATTCTACCGTTTGTCCCAGATTTTTTCTGCTCTTTTGAGCCTGGGGTCCACACGGCAACCTAATCCCAGGAATTGGCGTAGGTACTCGTTTTTACGAAAGCGACTGCCATCTGACCTCCCAGAGAAGTCAACCCAGAGAAGAAACTGGGCCTTGTTGGAATTAGATCTGGTTTTCACACGATGTTTTCCTTAACCGCAAAGTGACTGGTAAATAAATATCTATCAAATGATATTTCGTACAAAGTTTGACGTCTTACCTCCAGGCCACCAGGGCTTTTTTCTCCTTCTATTACAATTGTTAAAATTTTAATAGACGATTGATTACTTATCGCATAAAACCTTCCAAGATATTCGGCGGGCTCATTCCAGCTCATCACAAATGCAGCCGCGCTTATCTTTCCTTCCAACTTATAAATTTAATGTCCTCAGGATTTACGGCGGAATTATAACTTTACAACTCACGACTTGGGACCCTACTATGGGGAATGCGTTTGGCAAACCCACCGGTGACAAATAAGGGTACTTTAATATATTTAAAAAAAATTTTGACTAGCACTGAGAGATGTTGCATTATTAACATTTTTTTAACAGATTGATTCTGAATGAGACTAAATAGGATTCAATTTTATTGTATTAAATCACTTCCTTAGTAGTGGTGGTAGTAGTAGTACTAGTAGTAGTAGTAGTGTTGAAGCACTAAAACATTGTACACAATACATTATGAAACATAATTTGTACAAAGGCGAACTTATCCCTTTAAGGAGATCCTTAAAGGGGTAAGGGGAGGAAGAGATCTTCCAGCTAATCTTAGGGTAACTGAGAAATGCTGAGATCTAGCAAACATATTAAAATTTATCATGTCATTGAAACTACAATAAAAATGCCAAATTACATATTTCTAGTATTATAAGTATATGAGCTAATAATCCACCATCGGATGGAGACTAAAATAGGATTTAATTTTATTGTATGAAATCACTTCCTTAGTAGTTAGTAGTAGTAAAACACTTTATTGAACTAAAAGATTGTAGACTAAACAACATTATGAAACATATAATTTATACAAAGGCGAACTAATCCCTTTAAGGATCTCTTCCAGCTAACCGTAGGTTAACTGAGAAATTCTGAGATCTGGCAAACATATTGAAATTTATCATGTGTCATTGAATCTATACTAAAAATTCCAAATTCCATATTTCTAGAGTTATGAATAATCCACCGTCGAATGGACGGACAGACATACATGGCGAAATTGTATGGTTTTTATTATTTAGAAATGTAAACAACATTTGTAAAGAATATGCCCTCCCTAAATTACGTTAATTATTATCTGGAGACATAGCAGCGTCCTCTCCAAGTCCAAAAATTCAACATAAACGGAAAGATTCTCTGAACTGAACAGTTAAAACCGATTGCGAGTAAAATTGCGGTTGGAGTAAGCGGATTCTACGCACTAAAATGCGACGAAATGTGATCAGTCGATTACACAATCTAAATTCTCCGTGAATACACAAACAGTAATTTATGCTTTAGTCAGAAACAACATAATGCTACCATTGTAATCAATTCCATTAGATAGAAACCGCAGCGCGAATAATTCACGATTATCGCGAACCATTCCCCAAACGCAAACCCTTAGTAACCCTTCCTGACGTTTCTATGATATATTGAGTACCACTGACAACATTATCTTTGCCTTATGTTACATCGTTATTGCATGGTGATAAGGTTCGATTCTGTATGGCGGGGATGAAAGTTTTCGAGTGTAAAGTGTAAGTTGCTTCGCTGACAGTCGTGTGCTTGTTGTTTGTTAGTTTGATTACACCAGTTCTTAGATCTCAGTGTACCTACAGCTTTGAGAATTCAACCAACCAGAGTCGCCATTGACAGGCGTTCCCCTCTGCCGAAAACATATGACCAGTGGTCATACACATATATGGACTGATGTTTATCTGACGTAGCTATTTGTACGTTACGTACGAATAGCCAAACATTTGACGTTCCCCTCCCCCGCAAAAAAATATTTTTATTTTCTCATTTACCCCCACAAGGAGCCCTAATGTTTAAAATTCATTAATTTTCATTATACGGACAACAACGCAACAACTTACATATGTGTACCAAATTTCAACTCAATCGGTCCAGTAGTTTCAGAGTAGATTGGCTGTGACAGAAGGATGGACAGACAAGCGAGTGATCCTATAAGGGTTCCGTTTTTTCCTTTTGAGGTACGGAACCCGAAAAACTGACGAAACACACATGAAAAACAAGGGAAAATCTACAGAAGAGTATGACTTTATTATTATTGGTGCAGGATCTGCTGATTGCGTCTTAGCTAATCGATTATTCGAAGTAACAAGTAAGTAACATTAAAATACATTTTTATTGTTAATCGATCATGTAGCTAAACTTCAAAATAGATTGATTGTTAATCAGTTTTGTATTATACGAATAATCGAATAATAATTTTAAACGAAAACAAAACGACTTCACTTAGCATCCACTTTTCCAAAATCTGTCTCCGATCTGCTGTAAAAAACTACTCAAATCACTCCTGCTTTATCAGGTACTTAATCATTCATGCTTTAGCAGGTACTTATGTAGCATCCGCTTAAAAGCGAACTTACTTGAGGCTTGTCTTATATTGAGGGGAAGCGAATTCCAGAAACGGCTTGCCTAGACGACGAAGGAGTTACTCATGAAACCCGAGTGGTGAAAAGGAATGGAAAGTTTAAGAATTCTGGCAGTACACAGCTCACAGCCAGGACGAAGGGCGTCAAACAAGAACTTACTTTTTAGATATTTAGGAGCAGAAGGCTCAAACAGAATTGTAAAGAGGCTACAGAGGATCCTGAGGGATCTACAGCGACGAACAGACAGCCAGTTGAGTTGGCGACGGTAATAGCAGACACGATCGTATTTACGAAAGCCGAAGATAAAGCGAATGCCATTGTAGACAATACAGCGTATATGATTTTTAATTGCACACATGGAATTGAATTGCAATATTTCATGGCTTTATGCAAATACAGCTTGTAAGAACAAAAGATGTCCACGTCAATGGTTTATCAAGGTTAAAATTTCAGACACAATCTAGATTAAACATTCAAAAAATTCCTGCGACGACATGAACAAACACATTAATTCTTTATATCATGTGATTTAAAGCGATATGCATCTTCATTCAAGTTGTAGCTTCCAGTATTACAATACAGTAATTTGGTTTTTGTAAAATAATGTGTGACTCGTATTGGACCCCGCCGGATTTACATCAAATATGCTCGGGTCAGGTCGCGCCACTAACCCAATGCTCTCAAACTGGATTTCTGTATTTATCTTTACTCGTTCAATTATTTGGTTGTCCAGCCAATCGAACAATCACGAAGAATCCGAATTCAAACTGCAAAACTATGGCTGATTTTGATGAAATTCACCCAGACCGGGCAGTAACTACAAAAACTGATGAAACACACATGAAAGACAAAGGAACATCTAAAGAGACAGAAGAGTATGACTTTATTATTATTGGTGCAGGATCTGCTGGTTGCGTCTTAGCTAATCGATTATCCGAAGTAACAACATGGAAAGTAAGTAAATGATTTTGCTTCTAACATTAAAATACATTTTATTGTTTATCGATCATTTAGCTAAACATCAAAATAGATTAATTGTTAATCAATGTTTATCATAAGAATAATAATTTTAAACATAAAAGAACCAACTTCGTACCCTCCACCTTTTCCAAAGGCTATGTTAGATCTGCTGTAAAAAATGCCCAAATAACTATAGGTGTGCCTATAATGGTTGTAGAGTTTCCTCGATTTCTCCAGGATCCCATTATAAGATCCTGACCTGATACTGACTATAAGATATTGCGGTTTAAAAACTTGAAATTTAAGGCATTTTTTTAAATACCTCAAATGTATTTTCGAAACTTCAGTTCGATTACTTATGTTCTAACAAGAAAAAAAATGTACGATAACTATATAGCTAAACGCATTTTTTCGTGCCTAAAATTACAAAAATCTCCCAAAAACTTGTTCCTTCCAAACAGTTTTCTGCAACTTTGTGTTCGGTGACGTCACAATCCTCACACTTTTTGTATGGGGCGTTTTGACGCGCGGCGCAGACGCCTAACGTATTTTCACATTTTTGACGTTTCAGGGCTATCATAGATAGTAGGTTTATTAGAGACATTTCAATCTACAGGGAAATAAAAGCGAACGACTTCTTCAAAAAAAAATCATGCATGTTCCTAATTGGACTAACTGTAAAGTATATTCTTTCAAACAAAATGATAATTTTCCAAATGAGATCCCGACGAATTAAGAACCTTCGTTCAAAATTTTGAAGTCGATTGAAAAGTAAATTATTTTTCGACTCCACTAGTGAATCGTTTTCATGCAATAGATTTGTTTATGTGAATCGATTTTAAAATCGATTTGGTTGACAAAAACAAAAATTCAAAAACATTTTTCCATTTACCTTTTATTTACCATCCCCAAAATTTGAAAACATTACGTTTCTTAACTACTTATTTAAACTTTTCGGGTAGCTTCTCATAATCTACCTAAGAGCCAATACTTTAAGTGTACATATCTAAGGTTACATTTGTTGCAGATACTTCTTTTAGAGGCCGGTTCAGAAGAACCAGAAATAACCAGTGTGCCTTCGTTGGTGACTGTTCTGCCTGGAAGCAGCATTGACTGGGGGTACCACACACAACCAGAAGAATTCAGCTGTCGAAACCTTAAGGGCCAGACCTGTGCATGGCCTAGGTAAAAATTGACATTTTTGAATTCAGTTTCTTTTAATTTTGAAACAATTTTCTTACTGGATTTCCGAATAAAACAGGGATCTCTACTCCGAATAGATCTACCGTGAAATGGGGCTAATTGGTTCAATTTTTAGACTAAAACATAAATAACTTCATATTTTACTTACTTATCAATAGCTTTTATATTTTTTACAGATATAAGGCATACTGTTTCGGTATATTTCATTGCACACGTGTCTGAATTATTAACACAGAATGAGTAATTTTTTTTCAAAGAGGTGTCTCAAATTACCTCGTAGTTGGGGTTTTATGGAAATCGAGGGGTTTTGACCTGATTTTGGCTAAATTTTGAAGCCTGTGTTGTTTTAAATATAACTATCTCTATTTGGGACGCTTCAAGAACAACCAGTGGAAGCAATAAAAGTAGAAAACCATTATTTTTGGAGTTTTTTTGGGATAAAAAAAATCGCAAAGTTTTACTATTCAAACAAGATTTACTGAAGTGCTATTTTTCCTGTTAAACACTTTTATGGGAGCTGAATTACATAAATATTGAGTACTATTCTATGTTAAAATAAAAATAATACGGCTACGTAGCAGCAAACCAAATAAAAAAAATCTTCTCAGTGAACTTTTGACATAAACTCTTAAACTTGCTATGTGGTCAATCAACATGTTTCTTAAACCATAAGAGGCATTAAATACCAGTCTTAAATTATGTTAAAACTTGAATTAAAATTATTTGCTTTTCTTAGCACTACAATGTTAATCTAGACAGACTAGATAAGTGATTATGGGCGGAGCCAGCTGCCACCTCGGCCATAGCATCCGCCAGTGCTTCTGGTGAATATTGTGTATATGGAAGAACTAGCTTTCCGCCCGCGACTTCGTCCGCGTATAATACGGTTCCTCATACAGAGTTTCATATCCAATTTTATCTTCTTAAATAACTTTTGTTAATGAAATAAAACAATTAAAAACGGCTTTTATCGCGTGTATTGAGTTTAAATTACATCCCGACGTTTCAAACACTTTACAGCGTTCGTGGTCAACGGGTCGACTGAGGAAAAATGTACAATTACCTCCGTTCAAAAACTATCTCAATATGCAAACCTACCCACATATTAAATATTAAACAAATTTAGTGTTTGCACATGCCGGAGGGGCCTTTATACAAACAAATTATTTTTTTTATTACAAAACAAATTATTAAACAAATTATTTTATTATTATTAATTATTATTTTCATTTTTATTTTTAATTTTTTAAATTAGTATTAAATTATTATTAGTGTCCACACTGTCCACCATTATGGTCTCACAGTCCTATGTCTAGCTTGCTCCTTAACCAAATGAATAACTGGATCCCAAGCTGGTGGTACCGAAAAACCATCCTCTCTGTTGAAATTTGGATATTTTTTAATCTCGATTGCCTCTCGCAACATCCGGGGAATGTATCGTTTCTCCTTGACGAGGACTTGCGGTTTGTCAAATTTAACTGAGTGGTTGGGTCTATCCATGACATGCTCACAGACTGCTGACCTTGGTCGACGGTGCTTTACATCGGCTATATGTTCCTTTACCCGAGTAGAGATGCTATATAGCCGATGTAAAGCACCGTCGACCAAGGTCAGCAGTCTGTGAGCATGTCATGGATAGACCCAACCACTCAGTTAAATTTGACAAACCGCAAGTCCTCGTCAAGGAGAAACGATACATTCCCCGGATGTTGAGAGAGGCAATCGAGATTAAAAAATATCCAAATTTCAACAGAGAGGATGGTTTTTCGGTACCACCAGCTTGGGATCCAGTTATTCATTTGGTTAAGGAGCAAGCTAGACATAGGACTGTGAGACCATAATGGTGGACAGTGTGGACACTAATAATAATTTAATACTAATTTAAAAACTTAAAAATAAAAATGAAAATAATAATTAATAATAATAAAATAATTTGTTTAATAATTTGTTTTGTAATAAAAAAATAATTTGTTTGTATAAAGGCCCCTCCGGCATGTGCAAACACTAAATTTGTTTAATATTTAATATGTGGGTAGGTTTGCATATTGAGATAGTTTTTGAACGGAGGTAATTGTACATTTTTCCTCAGTCGACCCGTTGACCACGAACGCTGTAAAGTGTTTGAAACGTCGGGATGTAATTTAAACTCAATACACGCGATAAAATCCGTTTTTAATTGTTTTATTTCATGAATAACTATCGCGGCAACCGAAGACAATATTAACTTTTGTTAATCGCCGAACCATCTTCTTAATCTATTTATAATAATAGCTATTTTGGAGAAAAAACGGGTAACGTAGACACAGTTACAAATAAGTGTTAATATGCAAATAATAACGTAAATGTACCCTATTATTTGCGTAACTTCTTTGTGTAAGTACTGTATTGTGGTGGTTTTATTTGGCGATACGATGACCAAACTATTGTCAGAGCTCACTCTGGAAATGGAACGGAAATAGGAACAATAATTCCTAGTAAATCTCAAACCAAAAAAAGTAGTAAATCTCTATACAAACTTTCAACCCCTTTTTAGCCCCGTTCTAGGTTGAATTTTGAAAAACGCTGAAATTGCGTTTATTATTTTTTTATTATTAGTAAACGTACGAAGTTTCAAATCTCTAACTCCAAATTTTAAACCCCACCGATACAACTTTTACCCCCTTAGGGGTTGAATTTTTCAAAATCGCTTCTTATTAGTTGTACAAATTGTAAAAACTCGTCCTGCAAATTATAACTTTCTAGCTTCAGTAGTTACGGCCTCCCTTTAATACAAGCTTTTCAACCTCGTTTCAACCACTCTGGGGTGGAATTTTGAAAAACGCTGAAATCAGTTTTTTTGCCTTGAAGTAACGAACTTTCAAGTCTATCGCAAAAAAAAAAAATCTCTATACAAATTTTCAACTCCTTTTTTACCCTGTTAGAGGTTGAATTTAAAAAAAACGCTGAAATTACTTTTATTGGTTTTTAATTATTTGTAAACGTACGAAATTTTAAATCTCTAACTCCATTTTTTTAACCCCATCCATACAAATTTTCAACCCCTTTTTTACCCCCTTAGGGGACGAATATTGAAAAACCCCGTCTTAGTGGGTACTAACGTTATAAAAACTACCTATTGTGAAAAATTTAGCTCTCTCGGTCCAACGGTTCGGGCTGGGCGTTGATTTAAGTGAGTCAGTCAGTCAGGACTTTTACGTTTATATACACCGTGGGCTGTTTAAACCCGACCGATTTTAACCACAGCTTCCTAAGCATAAATGGAGTTAAAAAGTGGTACAACAAGTCCAAAAACGCATTTTTTTTTGATAATCGCGATTTTAAGAATTTAACAAGTTGAAAAATCTCAAGTATAACACACCCTAAGAATATGACGTAACTAGGCGCACTTAAAACTTTTCTGCGCAGAAACACTAAAAACGTTATTGGCCAGTACCTTAATAACTAGGTTTGGTGTCCATATAACTACAAAATGGTTTTATTACAGAGAGTATTTTGCGTGTAATGAAGATGTGACTTACCGCTGAGTGCCAGTGTAATACTCGTATAATCGTAACAATATATTTATCTTTTCTTTATCACAAAATACATGTATCGGTAAACTAGACTTAGGTTTTGTTTCTGCGTTTTATCGCTAGAGTGCAAACTATGTGCCTATGCTAATAACTGGCCGGTATATTGAACTTAACGTCGTTAAAATATCAACGTCAAAAATTATTATTCTGACTGTCACGCAATATTCATTTGCGAATCAATTGTAATAAAAATAATCACTATGCCGCATTATTCTTCGGCTCATTTAGCGGATATCCATTTCATTTATGGATTTTGCAATGGAAAATCGCACAGGGCAGTTGTTGAATACAGAAGAAGATTTCCTAACCGCCGAATTCCACATCATTCCACTTTCGTGGATGTACACAGACAGTTTCGTGAAAAAGGCCTCAATAAACATCGCAGAGAAATGCCGATAAATTTAGTTTTAGGAACAGAGAATAGAATCATGAATTTAATAATAAAAGATCCGTCATTGTCATCCAGAACCGTAGCACGGATTGTAAATGTCAATAACAGACTCGTTTTAAAAATATGGAAAAAGTACGGGCTTCATGCTTTCCATTACCGGAAAATTCAAGGTTTGGTGGGGAATGATGGACTTGCTAGAGTCGCCTATTGCCAAAGAGTCAGCCAGAAATTAGTAGAAGACCCAGGGTTTCTTAATAAAATATTATGGACTGACGAGTCGATGTTTATGAGGGAAGGAGTGTTTAATTCTCATAATCAACATTTGTGGCAAGAAGAGAATCCTCGTGCGAAGAGAAAAAAATCATATCAATACAAATTTTCCGTCAACTTGTGGGCTGGAATTATTGGTAATAAATTGATAGGTCCTGTCATATTTCCAAATCGATTGAATTCAGCTAATTACTTGAATTTTTTGAGAAATGAGCTTAATGATCTACTGGAAGATGTGGATTTGGAAACACGAAGAACAATGTGGTTCCAGCACGACGGTTGTCCGGCCCACTTCGGCCTTGAGGTGCGAAATTGGTTAAACGAGGAATACTCGAACAGGTGGATAGGACGCGGAAGTGATGTTCTTGCCTGGCCCGCTAGGTCGCCAGACTTAACGCCTTTAGATTTATTTTTATGGGGGACACTGAAAGACAAAGTGTACTCAAAACCAGTACACTCAAGAGAGGAATTGTTATTAAGAATTACAGCAGCCTCCGAAGAAATTAAAGCAAATTTTGTGAACCTTAATAATGAAATACGTTTAAGACTTAATATTTGTGTGCAAAACGGTGGTTCACACTTCGAAAGCCTTATTCATTAAAAACATGTTATCGTATATCGTGTTTCTTTTCTTTTTCTCCGCATTTATAACTATCGGTGCTTGATATAATAATAGAAGAACCGCCAACCGCTGTAAGTATTGGCGTTCGTGTTTTGTGTGCTAAACTGCTGAAGCTTTATAAGTAGATTAAGTGGTAGCCGTCATAGGTTTTATTGTAGGTAGAGACGAGAGAGGCCATTATCATACGTAGCCACATATTTGCCTCGTAAATTTAACGTGTCAATAGCTCATATATGTAACAATAAGAGGAATGTATGTAATGTGAATTGTATGATTTAGGTTATGAAACTGAAATTGTTTAATGGAATTTATTTATTTATTCAGATAATTGAGTTTAAATAATAACTTTACATATCTTCGCCTTAATTCATTGAAATAATGCGTAATTTTGTATAAATATTTATGAACTTGGCTGTACAGTAAAGAACAGGTATTGTTGAGCCATTTGCTATTGTTCGTAATTTAGCCGAGTAATAAATAACCGGTATTACTGACATGACATTTGTGACATTTGACTTACCGATATGCATTACACGGCCAAGTTACAAACATAGGTAAGTGGCTCAACAATTCCGGTTCGCGACTCTACATACACTACCTACATATTTGACATTTTTGTTGTCATAAACTAGTAAACACTCCATGACACATACTTACTTTTCACTCGCTGTGCATCGTGTGGTGTCGGAGTGATTCGTGAAGTGTCGTGTTTGCTTACTCTGTTTCTCGATCAGGGATTGCATTTTCTTATTCACACTCTCAATTAAAGATTTGTTCACAATGAAGTGCCAAGCTTAATTGATTTATTTTGTTTCAAAAATAAAAAAATAAATTATGCGTAATTGGACCTATGTTCATATAACATTATTTACTTGTAATATCGTCAGAAATACGTGGTTGAAATCGGTCGGGTTTAAACAGCCCACGGTGTATATAGATTTTGTTCCTTTCGGCAATTCCGAAAGGTACGTTTGTAACTTCGCACCATCCCCCTTTTGAGACAAAATATGGTCAACCTACATTTATAGAAATGTATGCAGGTGGTATTTGGTACTAGAAACCAAATAACCCCAAAAATCGTACCAAATAGTCCCAATTAAGAAACTTGACGACATATAATTCGAATTAAACGGCTAAAAATATTTACCATAGCTTAAAAAACTCCCAAGAACACTTTTATACTACATCTGGACAAAAGTAGGACGATGATATTTTGAACCAATTTTCTTCCGTCACACTTTTTATTTTGTCGACGCGCACCTACGAACTTGTCGGCATCACTGCAACCACTTACCAACTTCACATTAAATACAGGGTTGTTAGACGAAGATTATAAATCTACTATTGCCACATGAAAAAATAAATGGACTTAAAACTTATAATTTTCTTATTCCAAATAGCCTCATGGTTTCTAAATAGCCCCAGATTACGGTACTTTTAAAAATTTACATAGATATCAATTTAAGGCAGCGTTGTCGGCGTATAAACGCATAACGTCGCGCGTCGTAGAGCCATCAAACTTACGCAATTTAGTTAATTTCATAAGTTGATCTACTTCAGGAACGTTACTTGGACAAATGGAAATCTACTGGTAGCACTCTTAAATTCTCTAATTCTTCCAAAATTCAAGGTATTGATAGGTTTATATGTTGGTGGTCGGAGGCGCCATCGGACCTTACGAACGCAGCGAGTCTTTTTCAATCGTGGGATGGATGGCGCGTAGACCAGTGCTTTTTCTAAGACGAAACCTCATGTCTGAGGTTCGTGACCACCATAAGTCGCTCTACGCTGTGATGCTCTCCATCCTGACCGATTCATCGCCTTCCTAAAGGAACCCTGGAGTACGACGCGTGTAACCTCTCCAATGGCATTGGACAAGGGCCGAATGAGCAAAGCATTTTCAAGTTCACCTGGTTCACCCGGGTCCAGTGTCCAAAGAAGCCGAGCATACTCCCACGGCCAGACCAGTGCACTCGGCTTCTGGATCCGCATCGTCATTTATGAAACGAAAGTTGACTTATTTTGACTAAATGTACTGTTCTGAATAAAATAAATCTAATTCAGGCCTGCTGGATTAATTCAATTCAATTCAATTCAAAATAATTTATTTCGGAAGCAAGTCCATATTTGTTAGTATGATACGTAAGTCTAAAACATCTTAAGTCCTAATGTTAATAAAATACAATTAAAGTTTAATAAATTACCTAATGCTAAAAACTAACCTACCCTGGAGAGCAGTGCAGGTCATTCCAGTGGTGCTGGATACGACCTTGGCACCTGTCAACAATTATTAAGATTAATGGCGCGTTCGCAAGTTATTAAGAAATATTTTGAACAGCCACACGCTAAGGCCAAGTACCTACCTGGATTACTAATGGACTGAGATGATATGGAATCAAATGGTACTCTGGCGTTGCATGTGCCTGCCCAGACTGCATAAAATAAGGTGGGAGGGGATAGCAAGGGATCCTAATGGCCTAAGTCCCTACTTCCCTAGCCCTAGCTTATTCTATGACAAGGATGTCTGCACCGGGAGACCTATCGGTAGCAGACGGATTCCCTACGGGGGGGATCAAGGTAAGTAGATGGATACTTGCTGCCGATCGCCCAGGCTCAAGCGACCGATTAAGGCTGAAGGAGTCTTATGCCACAGCAAGGGTACCTGTAAAAATGTGGTGGATGGGAGCCTCTACTCTCAGAGAGTCACCCTGAGCAAGCAGAGGTTTTGGGTATAGAGGTAGTGAAACACCAACGGATAATTGGTATCTGATTTATTTACAATTTACATTGCTTTATATAAACTAATTCACCTATAGCACACATATGTAAATCTTAGTTGTATTATATGCGTGTAAAGTGCAAGCAAGAAAATATATTTGTGCTGGCCTATGCCCTAGATTACGATCGGCGTTGGATCAGCGCGATGCGCTGACGAAATCTGTTTGTTTAAACATCCTGGCGACTCCCGAAGGGATGATGATGAAGCTGGTCTATAAAGGCTGTATCGGACGCAACTCAATTTCTTCGAATTGGCTGCTGTTCACTGTTGAATTTGCTCTGTGACGCTTGGGTTTCGGTGGAGCCGACCTAGCGGGGGCGGCAGGCAGCGGAAAGACGCCTGGTTCGCTGTACAGGAACGGACGTGCTACAGGACTTGTGGACCATAACAAACTATTAACATCATTAAGATAAAAACTGCTAATGAAGACCCGAGACTGATTGCTACTGAGTTGTTTTGTATCTATTTCCAAATTGTATTGTCTAATTCTTTATGGAGTAAATTTTCATTGCTAGTTAGATGTTTAAAAATGTCTCTGGAGCTGTCAAGAACTTCCTCGTCTCTGGTTATGTCTTCTATTTTTTTGGTTGTTTCGTTTGTATTTAATGAAAAATTGGCACATCTTGAAAATGTTGCCAACACTGATAGTGTGTTGGCTCTTCTAGCTGCTAGAATGTTTCTTCTTGTTTTAATAATGCAGTTTTCTGCAATGTGGATAACAGTTGTGTTCTGGATCATGGCTTCTTCCCTTTCTCCATCGCATATTATTGAAGTTGTTTCAGATTTTGTTGTCATGATTAGCCATGTGTTTGGCATATATAACTGTTTCCACACGGTTGTTGTTAAGTTCAGTTCTCGAGTGTTGCAGTTGACCATCTCAGTTTCCTTGAATAACAGATCAATTATGCAATTCTTGTTTTCCTGCATATTTTTTACTGAAGTTGGGTAACAAATGTATTCGGTATTCCTTCTGAGACATGCTTTAAATTCTTCGGTCTCTAGTTCGAAGTAGTTCTCATTATTGTAATCAATCGCAATTATGTTGTGGTATACTTCTATTCTGTATACTTTTCCTTTTTCATTTTCCTTCGGTACAGGTGTCACGTGAATCAAATTGTATGTAGTTATATCTTGTAATGCGAAATAACCATATACTTTTATGTATGTTGAGTTTTCTGTCACCTTCGTATCTATCAGTTGATTTTGCACTATTCTTAGTTTTTCTGGTAGTTTACTATTGGCGTTTGTCAAAATTTGTTTAACTTCTTTAAGTTGTAACACATCATAGATCGTGCCTTGATGTAGATATGCTTCTTGAAGTCTGGAATAATATTCTATTATCTCATCTGTGTAATGTGCTGCGAGTTGATACATGTGAAGAATGTGAATGTTGACGCGGTTGAGGTCTATTCTTTTGTACCATTTGTTCACGTTGTTCATATATTGTATTGCTTGATTTAACTTAGTCTGGAATGTTTCTAGCTTTGTTACTATTCTTTCTTCTGTTTGGTCGACTGTTGCGATGGTTGATATCATGAATTTGGTTTGATGGTTGGCGGCCTCTATCAGTTTGTTTTGGTTCCCTTGTAACGTATCTATATCTTTGTAGACTTCATCATTTACCCCGAATATCGAGGTTAACATTTGGCCGAATAATCCAATTTTTTTTCTAATTTGTCCTATACTCAAAATTAAATTGGTGAAATTTCTCTAATCTTTCTTGTCCTTCATATAAATGGTGATACAATTGGGCACAGTGAATTTCCGTGTTGGTTGTTGTTACTGTGTCACAGTATTGTTTGAATCGCGCAGTTCTTCCTCGAATATTTTCAACATCTCTTTCTATATTACTTTTTGCGTAATTTGCTTGAATTCGGAATATTCCCCTGTCAATTGTCGCAGTCCCTATGTGTTCCACGTAAATTCCTTCGTTGATGTTTTTTATTGTGTAATTTGCTGTTGTTATATTTATCAAACAGGTTACCAGGGTCATGAATAATGTCCAAGAGTATTTGCTTCCTTCCCGTTTGCTGCTTCGTTGTCTTCGTGATTCGTTTGTTAATTTTCTGTTTGGTTGATCTGACATGGCATCTACTGGAGCAAGTTGTGCTATGTTGCAGTTGGTATCACCATGTTGAGTCCCTGTCATATCTTCCTCGTTGATAGGCAACGGTATAACTTTGTGGACTGCCCTTTTTACGCAATTTCCCGGGGATTTTTGTAATGTTAACACTCTTGTTCTCCCGTCTGCTCCTGGATGTGTTTCAGTTATCTTTGCTAATGGCCATTGACTGGGTGATACGCTCTCGTCCTTTATCAAAACCACGGTTCCCTTTCTAATATTTCCTTGGTCTAATTGCCATTTATATCTCTGCTGGAGTTGATGTAAATAATATCTACTCCATGTTTTCCAGAAATCATTTTTCATTTTTTGAATCAATTTCCATCGGTGTTGTAGGTTTGTACTAACATCATTTATTGGATCTGGAATGCCTTCTGCCTCTCTTCCAATGAGGAAATGGCTTGGTGTTAATACGGTGTTATCATTGACATCATCACTTTGTGCGCAAAGAGGCCTTGAGTTCAAGCATGTCTCTACCTGGCTTAAGAGCGTGGATAACTCTTCGTATGTTAATGTTGATTCTCCTATTACTCTCTTCAAATGGTGCTTCATTGCTTTGACCCCTGCCTCCCACATTCCACCAAAATGGGGTGCGAGGGGTGGGTTGAAATGCCATTGTGTTCCCATATTAGCTATGGCATTTTGGACGTGTGGTGTTCGCGTGATCTCTAATAGTTGCGTGTGTAGCATTCTTGCTGCACCTACGAAATTTCTTCCGTTGTCGCTGTACATATGTGATATGTGGCCACGCCTTGCTTTAAATCTGATAAAAGTTTGACGCTGTGTAGCTACTATGTTGCATTGTGTTGAATTATCGACTTTATTTTGTTGATAATAAGGTTGAGAGTTCAATAGTGTAGTTTTCAACAGTGCAGTGCAGTGTCTCCGCTACAACTTGTTGGATTTTCAATCTTTTTGTTACGTGTTTTGGTGAGTTTTTCCGCGATTTTGAGCTAGATCAATGTCCAGGTTGCATAGTCAACCTGACAATACACTTCTATCTTCTATTCTATTCTATCGGTGAGAATGAAGTTTATTCAGGAATCCTGTAGAGTTGTTAGGACCAGATCTGGAAGGGGGGGTCTCAGACACTAGGGTTTGCTATACCTCGGTTTTGTCGGCCGAACGTTTTCTAGCTTAGAGTAGGGCTAGGGTTCCCACTTAGCTTAGAACCAGCTTAGAATAGGTGAATAGCTGGTTAGGGGTAGAGTTAGAGTAGAGTCATACACAGAATGGTGGTATTATTTTTAATCAGTGGAGATGGGAAAGGGATAGAGTGTTATATTTTTGTTACCATTTATATAAAATTGGTTTGGTTTACAACTTTATGATCCTTAATAGCTGTAAAATATGGATCAATAAATTCAGTAAAATATGGATGTGATACTGAGACGCATACATTAAATATGATACTAAGGTAATTTACACATATATTTTTTGGGAGAGTTTAGGGAAACAACATTATTTGAGAACATACTAAATAATTTTGTTACAGGGAGCTAGTGACAGGCGAAGCAGTTCACTAGTGACAATTGAGCTTTTCTACAAGGGATAAAAAGGGGCAGTTAAGTCATATTTATTAGACGAATGTTCTCAGTATTTCATACATATTTACAAAATATTCAGACGAGTTTCTTGGCGTTTCTTCTTGTCTGAAAGTAGGTTCCGAAACGCTGGTAAATATACATTTTTACTGTGCATAGGAATACCTATTAAAAACAATACAATACAAAATAGGTATTATTAGGTTAGTTGGCCTGACTCCATCCGTACGTGGCAGTAAGTAGGTATGTTTGTATCTTTTGGTATTTATAAAATAATATTTTTGCTTGATTAAAATGAATATTTTCCTTTAGCTAGCTAGGTCGGTTAAGGGGTTAAAAAGGAAAATATAAATACAAACTACAAGGACTTACTACTGTCACGGTAGGGCCGGTAGGAGATATTATAAAAAAAACAAATATATTTTTGACTTATACTTATCTAAGTTAAATAACTCCGTAAAATGGTTTTTGTAGTAAATTTTTGTAAATTTTATTACTTAATCAAGAGGGTTATTAGGAATAATAAGGAAATCCAAATCTAATTAGTCTACACATAAAAGGCGATGGGTTACAAGGTTCATAACAGGGTTTTTACTAGACGATCACATGGCCAATTTAAATTATTTTTTTAGTTAACAATTAATCCACGTCGATTTTTATTTAAGCACTATAAGGTTTAGTTATTGAAAGTTACATTTTGCCGTGCCGTGTGGTGCCGTGACCAGGATTAGAATTAGCTTATTTTTAATTAGTGAAGTAGCCATTATGGCTACATTTTTGCTGCCGTAAGAAAACTGGAATGTGAGCTGATTAGATTTGGATTTTACAATAAACTAAAATAAAATAAATTTAATTTTATATAAATATAAAGCTAGTATTTATCAAATAAATATAATCATTTCCTCCTCTTGGCTTGAATTTTTTCGGAATAGTCTGGAGCGTTAACGACTCATAATAATACCTGAAACAAAAAAAGAAATACATAAATAAACACAAAAATTAATTTATCAATAATTCCTAAAATATGAAATAAGTCTTTATATACTTAGTACGGCTCTAAAAAGATAAGGCGCGATAGGTCATAAAATTTACATGTCTATGTATACATATACATACACGTATATGTATACATGCACGTATATGTTTATGTATAGACATATACATATATCCATACAAAATGGTGTATTGTACTTCACTCCAGACAATACCCAAAATAAAGTAATATATTTGCCTAGGTCACTAGTAACAGATGTCATAAAACAGGTACACTTAGAAATGGGTCATCAGGGAGCTTATAAAATAATAAAATATTTAAAGGATATATTGGAGATTTAGTCATGGCGGATCTTTATGGGCCTTTGCCATTAGGACAGTTTGGAATGAATTACATTTTGGTAGTACAAGACTCTTTTAGTAAGTTTATCAAATTGTTTGCACTACGTAAGGCAACCGCGTTATCTGTAATAGTTAGCATGAAAAAGTTCTTTAAAATTATTCATCCAAAAGCAGTCCTTACAGACAATAGTTCACAGTTCAGTTCAGCTCAAAGGAGAAAATTTATGAATGAAAAAGGGGTTAAAACTTAAATCCACGCCCTAATACTACGGAACGAGTCAATAGACAGCTCGGTGTCTTATTTAGAACTTATTGCGAAAAACGACATCAAAGTTGGGTAAAAATATTACCGAAAATAGAAACTTTGTATAATAATACATACCATGACAGTACCGGATTTACGCCATGTGAGATAATGTATGGACAACCTACACAATTATCGTTTGACAAAGTAATTATCAGTCATATGAAAAAGAACATCGCGGATATAAGGCAAAAAGTCAGAAAAAATTTAAAGAAAGCGGCAGATACAAGACAGGCAAAGTTTAATCAAAATTTTAGGCTGATACAATATCAAATTGGAGATTGGGTTAAAATACGAAAACTAAATAAATCAAACGCTCAACAAAAAATAACCAAAAAGTTTGAATCTATTTACGAAGGTCCTTATGTAATTGCAGCTATTCCCTTTCCAAACGTATATGTTTTGGTAGATCCATACACAAACGTTGTCCGAAGCAAATTCAATGCTATACATTTGTCAGGATATTATAAAAGTGATTAGCTGGACCGGGGAAGCATTAGTTAACATATAGTATTAGTTTAGTGTTTATGAAAAATATGTTATTCGTTATAGAACTAAGTAAGTATTATATTAATTTTACATAAAAACGATAAGAATGTTAGACATTATTATATACAAATATCTTTATATTGTTAAAATAGACATTAAAATGTACTTACGATGACTAGTGTAGAATGTAGATATATAGCGTTTGATTTAAATGAAGAAGCGCAGCACGTTGTACAACAGCTGAAATTAGACAAAAATAAGATTAAAATATATAGGCATTGTAGTATTGTAGTTTGCTATTTTTGTTCTTATTGTGAAATACTTTATATTTCAGTATTAAATTGTTTTATTTCATGTTAAAAATATACATATAATCATATTATTGTAAATTAAAAGCTAAAAAAAAGTAATTTGTTAAGACTTGTAAAATTAGTTTTAAATTTGTTTTAGAAATAAAACAAAAAAAAAATAATTCATGAAAAAAAAAGGGGAAAAAAAGATAGGTAGGTTAGAATAGGGTCTTCTAACCTCATCCAGCATACGGGTAGTTCTATGTATGGAAGTAACACTATTCATACATACAAGTCGCATTGAGTTGAAAAAAAACTCAACCATACGTAGTGTAGGTAAACATATAATTTTGTATAATGGTTAAGTACTTTATTTAATAACATATCTTTATAATGAGTATAAAGGTAAATGTAAAACTTCTTAACCCTTTAAAAATAAAAGAAGCGAAATAAAGGTTTGAACTACCTGATGTTAATCGAAGACGCACTTAGGAGGTAGGTGATAACTAAAAAAAAAAATTTTTTTTTAGCAAATAGATAAATTTAATTATAATTAATTCATTTTCGTTAAAAAAAAATCACTCTGAAGCAATTATTTGGAATAAATGATTTACTGAATATTCATCTGTATTGTTAAAGTTAGAAAATATTATAACTACATGATCATCATTAAAATCAACGTGTTAGTAGATGGACGTCAAATATAGAAGTGAAATAGCAATTTAATTACCTTTTATTTCGCTTGAAATTCCACGAAGCATATAGCGGAACACGTCTTGGTCCTTGTCACTTGGGATTAACTGAAAAACGGGAAGAAACCAATTGAAACACAGAACAGTCACAATATTTTAGCAGTTTATTGACGGCTATCGAAGAGTTTCAGTTTTTGCAGACTATTTTTATTATCATATGATAATAAAAATAAGAATGAGTATCAATATTGATATGATAGCATTAAACTATTGAAATGTAACTTCAAATTTCAAAGTAGATATAATAAAGGAATCAAGACATGTTTAGATCACTTATACGTAAATAAATTGTAATAAAAAAAATGTATTAAAAAAAACTAACATAAGAAAATATGAGCAGTATTAACAGTATCTTAGAAGCTGAAAACATGAAGAAGCAAAATTAAATAAAAAAAAATATTCTATAAATTACACAAAACTAAACAAAATATTAACACGCTTTGAGGTACGCGCTAACCCACTTATTAACCCTTTCACCGCCACAGTCGGCTGTGGCCGACATCAAAAAGTTGTGCCATGGACGCCAACGACGGCTACAGCCGACAGGCTTTGTAATGCAATAGGGACCTACGCGGGCTTCCGCAAAGTTCAATTTCGCTTGACGAAACGCGATTACGTGGCGTCGGTGGCGCGTCATTTTTGTTCAATGCTTGGCGGTCAAAAGGTTAAACGGGCCTCCTAAAAAATGGTTCACAGGAATTCCTTCCTTTTTACACGTGGTTATTCTTTTGATCAAACATCGCTATTACTACACAGGCAATAGAGTCGAAAGTAAATTATTAGGCCCAGTAGAAGTTACGGTAGAGCTTTCTTATTAATATCAAGTGTGCAAGCTTTCTTATAAACAAAATGAGACGTAAAGTTAGTGTGTTGGTCGAAGTAATTGTGGTAGATAGACTAGGTAGCAGAAAATAACAATAAAAATAAAGTTTAAATTAAAACGCCATATCATTAGTTTGATTAAATCAGGTGTAGGTAGATTACAGTGACTATTTAGTATTAAAGATAAAATAGAGTATCATTTACCTTTACTTAAGTGAAGTCGTCCATCAAATTAAACTCTTTGATTGGGTCCTGAAAAATGAAATTTAAATGTTAAGATAATTTTAATAATTGGTGTAAAATACCTATAGGTAACTTTTATCTTAAATTAAAAACAATATTTTTTTTTGCAATACATATAAATATGCATAAATAGGAAATAAAAAAATAGTACGTACGATAAATTCAGGAGGAGGTTGCTGCACTGTAGGAGACAAATTAAATAAAAGATCTTCCAGAGGCGTGGTAGGAGCTGGGGTCTGTAAAGTAAACGGATTTGATTACATTAACAGGTTAAATATTAAAATTAAAATAACAAAAAAAAAATGTTTAACTTACTGGATCAGGGGGCTAGTCATCGTGAGGCGGTTGACCAGCAGGTAATTCAAGATTAATTAGGATGACTCTGCTGTTGTTATGTGAAGAACTGGTACTTTGTTTTTTTCTGTAATAATGAAATCTTTTATGGTACTAACAATTTAAAAATCAAATAAGTTAGAAAAGAAAAAAAAAACAAAGTGAAAGAGAAAGAGAGTAATATACCTTAAAGTCGATATCGGCGGTTTCTAAAATTTTTAATTTTCCAATTTAAGGTTTTTAAATCGAAATCTGGGTGTGTCCTTTGACTCCTCTTTAGCCTCTTTAGTTCTTAATTTGTCCCTAAAGTATAGGTCCTCTGAATCCCAAAGGGCAGGGAAGTTAATAATAAGTTTGTCAAACCCTGTACACATTTAAAAAAATATACTAAATCAAAACACTGTGAAATAGGTATGCACCGGGTTTGCTCTTGAAACACAAATCAACAACTGAAAGCTATGTTTTAAGCTAAGGGGCGCCATCTATCGTCATATAGTCAAAATCTTAAGGGAAAGTTTTGATTGTTAATGTTGCTAGTAAGGTAAATGGAGTAACCGTACAAACTTATTATTTGGTGTAAACTCAAATATTATTAAAACAAATGTGATAAGTTTAATTCTTATGAGGAAATAATTCTTTTAAAGATATTCATTCAAATCTTTACAGTTCGTAATCACTAATTGCAAAACATTTTCAGATATCGTAAAATGAGTCTGTGGCGTACTCGCCATCAGTAAGAAAAAAAAAACATTTAACATAAAAGGATCAGAGTTGCGAGAAACAAAGACAAAAAAAAAGGGTCGAGCCAGGCAGCAAGATTTCATTACCTGCTCTAGAAATGTTGCGTTTTAAGGAAGTTTAGATGGAATGTTATTTAGAAAGTTTGTAGTATATTTTTAGAGTAGGTGTAAAATTGACTACTTTTAAATACAATGATAATTTGAGTTGCCAAAAGAAATCATAATTACTGAAACATTCAATAAGTAATGCTTTAAAACAAAACTTAACAAAAAGAAAATTGTTAAAACAATCTTAAATAAAAATTATTTATCTATTGGGGGAAAGATTATTTATTATTTAGTAATGCAAGTGTAAGACAGTAGATCAATAAAAAGTAAAAAAGAAAAGTGTCTATTAAAATACCATGAAAAAGAAATAGTATTGAATTAAAAATAAATGTACATTCAATTCTGGCAAACAGCTAGACTAATGTAGCACTAACCTGACTGGTAATTGTTTTACTTTTATAGAATTAGTTACACATATATTACATATTATTTTTGAACTTACCAATAAATAACACATATCCGACAATTCACTTCACTGATTTTGCACTACTTATCTTCTCAACTCGAGGTAAAATTAAGACTGCGGGGACGCATGTTTGAGAACAAACGCCAAACTATCCCTTCTACTCGACATAAGCGTTGTCCTTCCATGTGCGTTGGCGCCGCCTCTTTGCGCGGGATTTCAATAACAGTGTTGCCAGGTTTAAAAATCGTAACGTAACGTTATTGAAAACGTTATTAACGGTAATACTTAAATTACAGAAATGTTAAATGATTGTTCAACAATTTATGTAACGTTTAATTATTTTAGTTTCAATTTTAAATCACATGGAGATATTAAAAAAAAATAAAAATATATATTTTAAGTGAAATGGAAACAAAGTTCCCCATATTACTAAAATTAAGCAGATTTCTATATTTTATTGAGTTGATAGTCTTTTCTAATGCATTTATCTTTGATTGCATATCAAAGGCCTTGGCTATCTGTAGAAATTGAGCGAAAGGGCAATGAAAGGCAATGAAAGAGGTTAATTATTAACTACGGAGAATTGATGGAAATTTGGTGAATCTGAAAGAAGTATGTTTTATTTTTATAAAAATGGATTTTTACAGATAGACAAAAGCCAGATTGCAATCAACCTAAATTAGTTGGTATTTTTTGCAAAATACACAAACTAGTCAACAAATTCTTATCAGTAGGATAAAATCGTTATACGATTAGACCCATTTTAGAAGGGTAGTTTTTGTTGACTACACACTACACAAGAAGCTAAGAAGCACACATATGATTGGGTATACACACCTCTTACTGAATGAGATCTTTGACATCAAAACAGACGATGACATGTCAGTAAACATGCATTAACACATTATTATCTGTTATGGATTTATTCACAAATAATTATATAGTTATAGGATTTTTTATTTTTTTAATGAGAGAAAGAGAATTTCACTTAATTTTTAAGAAAATATAAATTTAAGAAAAAATTTGACATAGAGTAAATAGCTAATCAGTAAGACTAATTTTCATATGTATAAGGGTAAAGTGTTTAACAAGTAGAAGGAATGGTGAATTATGTTGTATCATTATTAAGATTTAGTTTGGTTGAATTTATTGTTTTTAAAATTCACAATTACAGGCATAACATAGTTTTGACGTATATCTATGTTTTGTATGTAATAATAATATTTTGATACGATGTATCAAAATGTTATACAGGTTTTAGTTTTCTTGAACACTTCATCTTTAATATGGAAATGAGTCTGAAGCCAAATATCTCATTCATGTATGAGACACGCTCCAAGAAAACTTGATTGGAATAGTGAGTTGCTACTAGAATTAGGACCGAATTTTATTTAATGGAGAACGAACATCCCAGTACTTGTACCAAATGTTTTTCTTATTATGCTTAGGGAGGTTTTATTGGTTCACTTATTAACCGGTCAATGTGGTTAAGTCGCCGGGTAGAAAGACCCATAGACTAGGGTGCAACCACGAAATCGAGCTAGTAGAGCTTGTTGGCCTCACAACCCAGCACCCTTTATGCAAATGGGAAAATCGTGACGAAAAGTTGGTCATTATTCATTAATGAGATTCAGAAGGTCTGAGTTTTGTACTAGATCAATTTCAATCAATAAGTATTGGTTTAAACACACACCATACATCACACGTTTAGAATAATACAGGAGGGAAGGGGATAACACCAACAAAAATAGGATCTTCACATAATTTTTATTCTTTTTATTGAAACATGGTGCGAGAATTTAACATGTATGTGTGTAACAATACACTGCAAATTCTCGAAGGGGCGATTGTAACCAGACGCACTAGCTGCTCTAGCTAACAAGTAAATTGAGTGAAACAGAAAACTGTATTAAAATTATTCTCAGCAATTGAATCAACGATTAAATTGATCATATTTTAATAAATAGTATTTCATTTAAATATTAATTTTTACGCTAATTAAGTATTTTCTTAATTCTCTGAATTAAATCAAACACAAAGCATTTCTATTTCAAACTTAAATAACAAGCAATATTTTAATAAAACTTGACTATAATAGCTCATTAATCAGACGTCGAAAGTTTGTTTAAACTTATCAACAAGGGCCCTTTAGAGGAACAGAGGGGGCTCAGATTGAAAGAGGCGGTCGGGTCGACCGGGTTGGGCGAGCTAGGTGCGCTAGCGAGGTCGGGTTTGATATATACCGATCCCCGAGGGAACTCGTTTCATTCTTATTTTGACCATCGGATTGTCATTGACTCTGGCTCGCTCGTGTAGTGTATAGTGAAAGGGTGAATTGTAAGGTTATTGTCGATAAGGTTGAGTTTGACGCTGTGTAGCTACTATGTTGCATTGTGTTGAATTATCGACTTTATTTTGTTGAAAATAAGGTTGAGAGTTCAATAGTGTAGTGTTCAACAGTGCAGTGCAGTGTCTCCACTACAACTTGTTGGATTTTCAATCTTTTTGTTACGCCAAATAGCACTAGACCCTACTCATAGTGTTGTGTTCCTGCTGGTGAGTAAGGTTGCCAAAGAGCTCAAAGAGGACCCAGTGTGTTGACGATGAGGGACCCTCTTGTTCCTTTGGCCGTCAACACAGTGAATCCTCCTTTTTGTAAAGGGTCGGCAACGCGCATGTGACTCCTGTGGAGTTACAGGAGTCCATAGGTTACGGTAGCTGCTTACCATCAGGCAGGCCGTATGCTTGTTTGCCACCGTCGTAGTATAAAAAAAAAAAAAAAAAAAAAAAAATACGTGTTTTGGTGAGTTTTTCCGCGATTTTGAGCTAGATCAATGTCCAGGTTGCATAGTCAACCTGATAATACACTTCATCTATCGGTGAGAATAAAGTTTATTCAGGAATCCTGTAGAGTTGTTAGGACCAGATCTGGAAGGGGGGGGTCTCAGACACTAGGGGTTTGCTATACCTCGGTTTTGTCGGCCCCACATTTAAGTAAAATAGAGGATAGCCACTAATTTTTGCACACATTAGAATAGGTGAATAGCTGGCTAGGGGTAGAGTTAGAGTAGAGTCATACACAGAATGGTGGTATTATTTTTAATCAGTGGAGATGGGAAAGGGATAGAGTGTTATATTTTTGTTACCATTTATATAAAATTGGTTTGATTTACAACTTTATGATCCTTAATAGCTGTAAAATATGGATCAATAAATTCAGTAAAATATGGATGTGATACTGAGACGCATACATTAAATATGATACTAAGGTAATTTACACATATATTTTTTGGGAGAGTTTAGGGGAACAAAATTATTTGAGGACATACTAAATAATTTTGTTACAGGGAGCTAGTGACAGGCGAAGCAGTTCACTAGTGACAATTGAGCTTTTCTACAAGGGGTAAAAAGGGGCAGTTAAGTCATATTTATTAGACGAATTTTCTCAGTATTTCATACATATTTACAAAATATTCAGACGAGTTTCTTGGCGTTTCTTCTTGTCTGAAAGTAGGTTCCTGGTAAATATACATATTTATTGTGCATAGGAATACCTATTAAAAACAATACAAAACAAAATAGGTATTATTAGGTTAATTGGCCTGACTCCATCCGTACGTGGCAGTAAGTAGGTATGTTTGTATCTTTTGGTATTTATAAAATAATATTTTTGCTTGATTAAAATAAATATTTTCCTCTAGCTAGCTAGGTCGGTTAAGGGGTTAAAAAGGAAAATATAAATATAAACTACAAGGACTTACTACTGTCACGGTAGGGCCGGTAGGAGATATTATAAAAAAAAAACAAATATATATTTGACTTATACTTATCTAAGTTAAATAACTCCGTAAAATGGTTTTTGTAGTACATTTTTGTAAATTTTATTACTTAATCAAGAGGGTTATTAGGAATAATAAGGAAATCCAAATCTAATTAGTCTACACATAAAAGGCTATGGGTTACAAGGTTCATAACAGGGTTTTTACTAGACGATCACATGGCCAATTTAAATTATTTTTTTAGTTAACAATTAATCCACGTCGATTATTATTTAAGCAGTATAAGGTTTAGTTATTGAAAGTTACATGGGGTTACTCTGGGCGCTGGTAACTGTCCCATCTTTTGTGACGCAGTAATCGCCTTATAGCGTATGCATTTGACACAGTTGTGGATGCAGGTTTTTGTCATTCTCTTTAGTCCCAAAATCCAATACTTCTACCTTAAGAATGCCATTGTCAACTTGGTTCCACCGTGTAACGTTTGAAGATGAGCTTCATTAATTAGCATTCTGGAGACGTGGTGGTGGTGTGGTAGAATAATGGGGTGTTTTTGATTGTATGGTAGCTGTGACTGCTGCAGCCGTCCACCCACCCTTATTAAACCATCGTCTCCTATGAATGGATCCAAACAACGTAGCTTACTTCTCTTCATAACTGCTTTATTGTTTTTCAATGATTCATATTCTTCGGCAAAGGCTTCTTGTTGTACTAGTTTAAGGATTTTGCCTGTTGTTTGTTGTATTTCAACGCACGTTAACATGTCTCCTCTTTGCTCTTTTCGTGTTAATCTGTAGCAAAATGACAAAACCCTTATCATATTTTGGAACCGTGAAAATCTTTCCCATATTTTCTTTTCTTCTTTGTCCTCTGTAATCGTAACGTGGTTATATTCAATTTCTTGGCATTTTTCTATTACAGTTTTGATATGTGGTATCTTGTCGTCTTGCAACCAGCTGGGCCCTTTCCACCATAACTCATGATGTTCCAACTTGCGTGGTTCTATCCCTCTTGATAGTACATCTGCTGGGTTATCTGTAGTTTTCACATGATTCCAACACTCGCTCGGAGTACTTCTCTGAATCTCTGATACTCTGTTAGCGACAAAGGTTTGCCATTTCCCGGCTTCACCTTTGATCCAGCCGATAGTGATCATGGAATCCGTGTAACAGTGAATTGTTACTTTATCGCAATCTAAGCCGTCCTTGACTTTTATTATTAATTTGGATAACAGATGTGCTGCACACAGCTCTAATCGGGGCAGTGTGCTTTTAGCCTTTTTTGGCGCCACTTTGGATTTCGCTTGTAATAGCGAGATATGGTATTGGCCGTTCATCTTAATTCGGCTGTAGATCACCGTTCCGTAGGCTTTCTCTGATGCATCGCTAAATCCGTGTAACTCGATGGTTGTGTTTTTGTAATTTATCCAACGGGGTATTCGAATCGTTTCAATCGTTTTGACTTGTGTATACAACTCTTCCCATCGCTTTTTTATGGCGTCGTCTACAGGTATATCCCACTCTATTCCATTTGTCCATAACTCCTGAATCAATAACTTCATTTCTACTATGATCGGTGCCAACCATCCCATCGGGTCAAATATTTTGAAAATTTCGGACAACAGGAATCGTTTTGTTAACTTTTCCGTATTGGCGATTTTTATCTGGAAGTGAAAGTTGTCCTCTGCTGGTGACCACATTACTCCTAGTGACTTTCTTGTTTCATGTTGTGGTAATTTTATCATATCGTCTTCCTTGCTACCTTCTGGGATATTATTCAAAAGTTCTATCTTATTCGATGACCATTTCCTTAGGTTAAATCCTCCAGCATTCAACATGTTTATCAACTGGCCTTGTGATCTCTTGCTTCTTCCTCACTATCTGCTCCTGATAGAATTTCATCCACATAGAAGTCGTGTAGTGTTGTTTTGCTTGCTAACGGATAGTTCTCTTGCTCGTCATGCCCTAACTGTTGTAAGGTTCTAACAGCCAAATATGGCGTCGAGGCTGTTCCATATGTTACTGTGGTCAGGGCATACTCTTCGATTGGGTCATTCGTGGACCATCTCCACAATATCCTCTGATACTTTAAGTCCGATTCGTTAATTTTTATGAACCGATACATCTTCTCCAGATCCGCCATAGATGCCACTTCATGTTTTCTCCAACGTAACAAAATATCAGATAAATCGTGCTGTAAGCGCGGACCTTTATACATGTTTTCATTTAGACTAAGATGTCCTTTATCCTTACTAGACGCATCAAACACCACCCTTAACTTTTTGGTCAAACTGTCGTCTCTGACTACTGCATGGTGTGGAATGTAGAACTTTCCTTTACCTTACGCGGCCTTGTTCAGCTTTATCATGTGGCCCATACGCAAGTATTCTGCCATGAAGTCGTTGTATTGGTTCCCTAAGGTGTCATTTTTCTTAAATGATTTTTCTAATTGAACTAGTCGTGCCGCAGCTTTATTACGCGTTTCCCCGTACTCAGTGTTTGGATTTTTCAACGGAATACGAACAGTATATGGCATCTTTTCCTCTTAACGTGCTTTTACTGTAATATTCCTCACAAATTCGATCTTCTTCATTTAGTTCAACATCCCTCGGCACCTCTTCAAGCTCCCAAAAATCTGATAACTGTTTGATGTCATCACTGAACGATGTCATGCATATAATTTTCATGACATCTGTTAATCGCCAACCTGATAATATCCATCCGAATTCAGTTTCCTGTGCTCTTATATTAGGTTCTATCCTTTCAAATCCTTTTCGCAAAAACTGTCAGTACTCTTGTGCTCCCAAAATGACAGCAATCGGCCCTTTCTTGTAATATGTGGGGTCGGCTATGACTTTGTTCCCTAATTTCTTGGAGTTTATCTGCGGTACATCCTGTTTTGGTAGTGTGGAGGTTAATTTAGGCAAGACTATAAGTGTTAATGGCAACTTGTATTGGCTTGGATACCGTGGTTTCATTGTAATCGTAATACAATGTTTAGACTTTTTTGGCTGTTCGTCCCCAATTCCTTTGACCTGGGTATGTATTTTTTGTCTTGGATATGATAACATTTGCGCCACTTCTTCTGTGCAAAATGACGCTTCTGACCCTTGGTCACACAATACTCTTAGCAGTTGTGGTTCACCGTGGTATGTGGAGGTTTCTACTAATGCTGTGGACTAGCAACGTCATCTTCTTGGACTCCTCTGAAGTCATGGCTGTGTGAGACGTCATCTTTTGAACGCGCCTATCCTTATTCTGGCTCTCTCTATACTGGGGTTGGAATCTAAATCCACCTTGGTTCCTAACATCATTGGGCTTTGATTTGGTGGGATTACCCAGTGGATTGATGTCGTGAATCATCGAGTGATGGGGTTTGTTGCAAAAGTGACATAACACCGTACTCTTACATTTCTCCGCCGAGTCATGGTTTATGCAGTTGTAACATATCTTTCTGTCTCGAACTACCTTAAGACCCTCGGGCACACTTAGCAACTTAAATTTTGCGCAATAATAAATAGTGCGGTTCTCATTATTACAATACCAGCATTTTCGGACATCTGTTTTATGTAACTCAACAGCCTGCAAAGTCGTAATTCCATTCCCTTTCGGTGTCTGTGTGGAAGTGATCTGTGTTGCAGTTTCCAAACATTTAAATCTTTTTTCCGTGAACCCCATCATTTCGGCTAAACTCTGATTTTTGTTTGGTCTTTCTAAAGCCAGTTCATAAATGTTATTGGTCTCAGAGTCCCATTTTCGGCTGATGATCCGAGTTAAAATTGGATCCCAGTATGACGTATTTACGCCTTGATTTGTTAACGCAGCCAGGCTCTCCTTTATGGTGTCAAACATGTTTGTTATTTTAACGGCGCTAGGCCGTTCGATTGTGGGTAAGTCAAGCAACTTGTCAATAAACTTCGAACTGATTAGTCGTTCATTCTCGTAACGCTGCGTCAACAATTCCCACCCGGTATCGTAATTGTTTTCGCTAATGCTCAATTGTTGTATCATTTTTGCTGGCTCTTCTTTTAAGTGTGTTTTTAAATATTGCATATTTTCTGTGTTGGATAAAGTAGTGTCGTTGTGGATAAGATTTTTAAATAAATCGTGGAATGAGTACCAGGACTCGTATTCACCCATGAATATCGGGATGGTGATGTTTGGCAAGTTCACACGTTTTTTGGTTTCAGTGGAACTACGTGACATGGCGGGATCGGTGACCTCATTAATTTTGGTTTGTAGTTGGTACGACGTGTCTTCAACATCCTCTTGGCATACTTAAAATCCGTCTTTCGTGAAATATTCGTCACTAAATGTACTTCCTTCTACGAAAAGTCCCATATGCTCCTCTTCTACAGTTTCCCACTGTTTCTGGATGGCTTGGAGGGTTGTTTGCAGGAACCATGTTGGCTTATTCTCAGAAATGGCTTGCCTGGCTGCGGCTAACTTCTTGACGAGCTGAGTTATGCGCCACTTCTGTATCCCTAATTTTGGTGAAACTTCCTGTTTGTCTACAGGCCTGGACCCCGTAGATCCATCTTGACTAACTTTCATCAACGCTTCTTCACACTTGTCTAGGTAAACTGTGGCTTCCTCATACACGCTCTGGATGCTGTTATAGTAGCTAGTCATATAGGTGTGGGTGGACAGTCTGTCGTCCTGCTAAGTTGGGCGTGGTTCTCCTTGATTTGCGTTTTAATCCCGTTTAGTACCGTCCTCTTGTCTGCGATGTACTTATGGGTCTTCCTGCTTGATGAATCCTTTTTCATATTCGTCAACAAGGTCTTGAGTCCTCCTCCTAACTCTTCTTGACTCTTCAAAAGTTCGTTGAGCCTAACAACGTCCATGTTGTCAGTTAGTAAGTCAACCCCTAACAAATTTTAACCCTAGCCGTGGGAGGGCAAAGTTAACAAGGTCGCGAGGTATTACGTACATAGTGGTGGAGGGTGAATTTAATGATCGATAATACTGATTGGTTTGTTGTCAATACCACCGACTCAACGGACAACCCTTATGTTAACATATAATTTTTTTTTTCGCGGGTAGGTGTCTAAATAACAACACCTGATTTCTGTCACTGAAATAGATTTAATTATAATAAATAGTTATTATACATATTTTGTAGAATTTTCACCGTAAATCACTAAATTGCTAACTAATTGACCTCATATTGTGTGGATTGCTGTGATAAATGACTACAGGGTAAAATTTTAGCACTGACCTGCCATTCGACCTTTGCACCCTGACATTTTGAATTGACACTCACTAATCAACAACAAAAATTATGGACACTTTAACAACCATCCTGGAGACACAGAAGACCCTCGAGGCCTCCTTCAATAAGCGGTTCCTGGAGCTTGATGTAAAATTAAAAACTGCTTCGCCACAAAATCATCCCACAATAAGCAGCCTTAACAAAGAGGTAAGCAGCTTTAAGGAACAAATGTCCGCCATGCTTGAGCTCCTCCGGCAGCAAATTCTAAGCATACTCCGCACTTTAGACGCCATGGAGACACGCCATCGCAGGAAGAACTTGCTGCTCACCGGGGTCCCAGAGGCTGCGGATGAGGATGTCGCAGGAACAGTTGCCTCTTTTTGCCAGGATAATCTTCACTTGCCCGAAGTCACCCGCGCCTCAATTTCTGTGTGTCACAGGCTTGGATAAATCTCTGGGACTAAAGGCAGACCCCGAGCCATCTTGGTCCGCTTCACTAGTTTAGCGACAAAAAATGCAGTCTGGGCGAAGAAAACGGCGCTCAAGGGAACACCTTTTGTTGTCTCGGAGTTTCTCACAAAGCAGCGTCAGACTGTGTTTGTGGATGCTCGCAAGCACTTCGGGATGCGTCGTGTCTGGACCAGAGATGGTACAATCCACATCAAGTTGGCCTGCGGAAAGAAGGAGCGGCTGTCTACTGCTGAGGAGCTTCAAGTATTGATTGATAAGCACCCCAGCAACTTGGACCGTGCAGCCGCCGCTGCCAACGAGCCTGCGCCTGCGCATCCCGGAGCCTCCGTGCCTGCGCCGATGTCCGGCGCACCTGCTACAGCTGCTACGGTGGACAAACGGGCGAAGCGTGGGTGCTAATGCAAGAGCTGAGTCTGCTCTCATTTTGTTTTCTCGCCTCTCTTAGCTGTATTATCAAACGGCATTACGCAATTTCCTTGTCTCGTTCAGAAACTTGCCCTCTTTTATTATCCACGGTACTTTTTTATTTTTGTGTAAAGTTTACTTATTTTTTTTTTAGTCTACCGTCTTGTATTGTTCTGTAAGTATTTTTCACAATTTTTGACGTACGTATACGTAGATGAACAAGCGAGCGCGCAATTTGTTATCTGTCACTTCATTGACACTGACGTGACGTTAGTAATGTCAACTAGCTGTGCGTTTCGTTATTGCTCATTGTAATGTTAGCCTGACAACTTTTAATTTAGCAATTTCTTTTTTTATATAGTTTTATATTGTTCATAAATTTTTTGTATACAAGGTTCTATACTTTTTAATATGTTTTAACTGTTCTCTTTTTATCTTTTGTTTGTGTAAACGGTCGACTGGTGGGTTAAATTGAAAATAATTTAGTCGATTGCCATTTTTATATTTTATTTAGATATATAATATATATTTATCTTATATTTGTACCTTGTGAACTGTTATGTCCGATGATGGATCGTTTTATTCAGCTTGCGACTTGTCTGCTTCCTTTCACTCCTTCAATAGCTCAATGTCGGAGCCTGACACTCTCGGTAGTTGCCTAGGACGCACTTTTGAAACTGCTACGAAACACTTTAACACTTGTCATATCAACGCACAAAGTATCCCTAGCCACTACAACGACTTTATTGACTCTTTTTCTTCATGCAATGTCCACGCTATTTTCATTTCGGAAACCTGGCTCAAACCTACCCTCGATTCAACTTCTTTTAGCTTACCCGGCTTTGTATTAGTGCGGAATGACCGCATAGGTAAGCGAGGCGGTGGTGTCATATACCTCCGCGGCAATATCCCTTTTAAAATTATCTCTTCTTCTCCATCTCCGTATTCGGGATCTATGGAGTATTTAGTCATTGAGGTTAATATTGGAGGTACAAAGGCTGCACTCAGTGTAGTGTATTGTCCACCTAATGTTGACTACTTCAAGGATCTCGAAACTGTTCTCTCGCCTCTTAGCGCCGATTACGAACATCAAATAATCATGGGCGATTTTAACACTGACCTTTTAAAGAATAACCTCAGGACGAAAAAACTTAATGTCGTTGTTGAGTCGGCCGATCTCTCTGTTCTTCCTCTTATGCCCACTCATCATAACATTGACTCGCCCGACTCCTGGTTGGACCTTATCGTTGTCTCCTCTGTGGATCGCGTAAACATGGTTGGCCAACTCCCCGCTCCTGGTTTTTCTCACCATAATCTCGTATTTTTAAGTTATCGTCTTCGCCCTCCAAAGCAGCAGCGGCTTACGATACAACTCCGCAGTTTCGTTCGGCTAGATATTCAGGCCTTACAAAGAGACGCGCGCGCTGTTGATTGGTCGTCGACATTGCAAGCTCTGACGGTGGATGAGGCAGTGGCGGCCCTTAACTCTTCGGTCCTTCAGCTCTTTGACAAGCATGCGCCTGTCCGCACAGTAAGGCTGAAGCGGCCTCCGGCGCCGTGGATCACGCGTGGAGTCCGTATGGCGATGACAAAGCGGGATCGAGCTTTTCGTAAATTTAAGCACGACCGTTGCGAGGAGAATTGGCGCCACTTTAAGGCTGCCAGAAACAAGTGTAACCACATGGTAAGAGCTGCCAAACGTAAATACTTCCATGACAGCATCGCCGTGGCCTCTCCAGCTGAGACATGGAAGTTTCTCAAATCTATTGGTGTAGTTAAGTCTTCAATTAAGACAGCATCTTCCGTTTTTTCTGTAAATGACTTAAATTATCACTTTGCTAAGCCCTCTTCTTTAGATACCACCACTAAACTTCTCAGTATTGCTGAAATTTGTGCCATGCCTTGTTTATGCTCTAACTCCTTTTCTCTTACCCCAGCCACAGATGACGAGATAAGGAAAGCAATAACTTCTGTCAAATCTAATGCTGTTGGCCATGACGAGTTAAGTAGAACGATGATTATTTACATTTTAGATTGTATTCTCCCAGTTATAACACATGTTATTAACTTTTCAATGTCTTCTGGGGTTTTTCCGTCGGCGTCATGCCTATGTCATTCCACTACCTAAAGTTTCTAATCCCAGTGCACTTAAAGACTTTCGACCCATTTCTATCCTCCCCTTTCTTTCAAAAATACTAGAAGCAATAGTCCATAAACAATTATCTTCACACGTTTATTCCAATCAATTGCTTTCTCCTTACGTCCACCGCTTTGCTAAAAGTGGTCGACGACGTAAGGCTCGGTATGGACTCGACGTTGTTGACGGTGTTGGTGCTCATCGATTTCTCGAATGCATTCAATGCTGTTAACCATGACTTGTTACTTGCCACTCTCAGACACTTCAATATCTCGGCATCTGCGGCTGGATGGTTTGCTTCCTATCTTCAGGACCGCCGTCAGTTGGTTCGTGCTGATCGTACTTCTTCTGACTGGTGCGATCTTACTTCTGGGGTCCCACAGGGCGGGATTCTCTCACCTCTTCTGTTCTCACTTTTTATTAATCTTATCACCTCTAAACTAAAATGCTCCTACCATATGTATGCTGATGATTTACAGCTTTATACCCAAGCGAGTGCCAAGGATCTGGATCAGGCAATCGCTGAAATTAACTCAGACCTAAACCGTATTTCCACTTGGTCACGCTGCTTTGGTATCACGGTCAACCCTACCAAATGCCAGGCCATTTTGCTTGGTAGCACCCGTCTACTTTCTTTAATAGACACTGCTGAAGTGGCGCCAATCCTCTACGAACAGGAAGTGATACCTCTAGTATCGCAAGTGAAGAACCTGGGGCTAATTATTGACAGCGGGCTTACATGGGAACCTCAGGTGGCCGACGTTTCTCGTAGAGTAACTAATACTTTAAGAGCACTCTATCGTTTTAAACATTTTCTCCCAGTCAGCACTAAAATTCTCCTTGTCCAATCTCTTGTCCTGCCTGTCCTTGATTATGCTGATGTCTGTTACACCAATCTCACCCAAGACTCATTGAACAAGTTTGACCGGTTACTTAATAACTGCATACGCTTCGTGTTCGGTCTCCGTAAGTATGACCATGTTTCCAATTTCCGCAGAAAACTTAATTGGCTTCCGATCCGAGAACGTAGGTCACTTCGTATTCTCTGCACTCTGTATTCCATATTGTTTGACCCGTCCGCTCCAAATTATCTTCAATCGAAATTTAAATTTGTTTCCCCACGCCCCGGCACACATCTTCGTTCTTCTCGTTTTCTAAAGCTCATTGACAATGTGCCCCGACATGGAACTGGTTTTATGTCTAATTCTTTCATCATTCAGGCAATCCGACTTTGGAATGTTCTGCCGCTCTCTCTCAGGCAAGCTCAGACTAAATTCACTTTCAAGCGCTTGTTGCGCAAGCATTTCCTTGACAAGCTTTCTTCATCGTCCTCCTAATGGTTCACACAAGGTATATAAAATATATGTATGTATGTTTATTATTATATGTATTTGTGTAAGTTTATGAATATAGCTTATATGTATCTATTGTTAGTATTTTTTTCTCTTTTAATTCTGTCATATTTAATGGACCCTGCACCTACTTAACCTTTCTGTTTAGCCCATTGGTTGACTGGTAGAGAATGCCTTATGGCATTAAGTCCGCCATTTGTACCATCTTGTATTGTGCAATAAAGATTAAATAAATAAATAAATAAATATAATCGTGGAAGTGTAATCCATAAGAGAAATCCGGTTCGAAGGACCATATGAACAGCCACACGCTAAGGCCGAGTACCTGGATTACTAATGGACTGAGATGATATGGAATCAAATGGTACTCTGGCGTTGCATGTGCCTGCCCAGACTGCATAAAATAAGGTGGGAGGCGATAGCAAGGGATCCTAATGGCCTAAGTCCCTACTTCCCTAGCCCTAGCTTATTGTATGACAAGGATGTCTGCACCGGGAGACCTATCGGTAGCAGACGGATTCCCTACGGGGGGGATCAAGGTAAGTGGATGGATACTTGCTGCCGATCGCCCAGGCTCAAGCGACCGATTAAGGCTGAAGGATTCTTATGCCACAGCAAGGGTACCTGTAAAAATGTGGTGGATGGGAGCCTCTACTCTCAGAGAGTCGCCCTGAGCAAGCAGAGGTTTTGGGTATAGAGGTAGTGAAACAGCAACGGATAATTGGTATCTGATTTATTTACAATTTACATTGCTTTATATACACTAATTCACCTATAGCACACATATGTAAATCTTAGTTGTATTATATGCGTGTAAAGTGCAAGCAAGAAAATATATTTGTGCTGGCCTATGCCCTAGATTACGATCGGCGTTGGATCAGCGCGATGCGCTGACGAAATCTGTTTGTTTAAACATATTTTATTTTCTAAGGATTCAAATTAACCTTTCTCATTTTTTAGAGGAAAGACGATGGGTGGCTCAAGTTCGATAAACTATATGGTGTACATGAGAGGAAACAAAAAAGACTATGATGACTGGGCCGACGCAGGCAACCCTGGTTGGAGTTATCGAGATGTAAGTTACATTTGAGAACATGTCCTTCTTTACAAAATGCCAAAAGGGGATCACCACAGAAACTTTAGTCATAAACTATAAGACGCACCTACGTTGATTTCTAATGTTGGTAGGGTAAATCGCCAGTAACTGGCCACCTCATAATAATAATAAACTCTGTTGACCTATAAACATAATTAATTTTTAGTATAAGGTTTTATACACTGGCCACCCTTCAATAACTGGCCAAGTTATACTAAAATGAAATGGTAGGTGAATAGAGTTCATTTTTAGTATGAGGGCGCCAGTTAAAAAAGGTCACTAGCGATTTACCTAATCGATAAGTAAGATAAATATTATCAACATAATATTAAGATGAGATGTCCATATTTTAAATGCTGTGCAATATTATGCCACTGCAGAGCTTTAATTTTATTAAACTAAAACTAAAAGTTGAATCCAAAAAATAGTTTAGCTTACACCAACCTAATTATATTGATGATGAGTGAAGATGAAGATTTTGTCAAATTAACATTTTATTTCTTTGTAGGTATTGCCGTATTTTAAAAAAGCAGAAAATAATCGAGATTTTGCTTTAGTTGACAAACTCTATCATTCTATCGGTGGCCCTCTAAACGTTGAGTATTTTCCGTACACTGATGTAAACACGCAAATGTTAATAAATGCTTTTACAGAAAAAGGTCTTCCAATCACCGATTTTAACAGCAAGAATCAATATGGAACTAATATAGTTCAATCAACATCTTTAAATGGTAAAAGATTTTCTATAAATTCAGCGTACATAAAGCCCATACGTCATACAAGGTCAAATTTGAAAATAATCAGTGAAGCTTATGTTACTAAAATTATTATCAATGCAAGTACCAAAGACGCTGTTGGAGTACAGTATCTAAAACATGGAAAGGAACGTAATGCCTATTCTACTAAAGAAGTAATTTCCAGTGCTGGATCTATCAATTCACCGAAATTATTAATGCTTTCTGGCATAGGGCCTAAAGAGCATTTGAATAAACTTAATATACCGATTTTATCAGATTTAAAAGTTGGATATAATTTACAAGACCATGTTACCACTGACGCGCTCTTAGTTTCTTTGTCAAATAAATCGTCAACCTTGGTGGATGACCAACAATTAATTGACGAGATTTATGATTATTATAAACAGCCAGACAATAAACGTGGACCTCTGTCGACTACAAGTATACTTAATGCTGTTGCTTTTATTAACACAAGTTTTGCACTAAATGATGCACCAGATATCCAAATACATATTGACGAAAGACATGCGCAAGAATTTATTTCTGATCCTACAAATTATCTAGCCGCTAATATTCTACCCCTCTCATTCTATAACGGTCTATCTCCAAAGCCTTTATTGTTAGTTCCTAAAAGTCGAGGACAAATTTTACTCAATGAGACAGATCCAGTTTTTAGTGCACCCTTAATATATCCTAGATTTTTTACTGAAAAAGAAGATTTAGACAGATTAATAGAAGGCATGAGGTTTGTAACAAAATTAGAAGATACATGCGCTTTTAGAAAAAGCGGTGCTACATTTGTAAAGATCCCTTTCCCAGGATGTAAAGAGTTCCAATGGGGTTCTGATGAATATTTCACATGCTTATTAACTAGGTATACAAATACTTTGAACCATCAGGCTGGTACGTGTAAGATGGGGCCACAGGCAGATCCCACAGCCGTAGTTGACGCTAAACTTAAAGTATATGGTGTTCATAAGTTAAGAGTGGTTGATGCTTCTATGATGCCTTCTATTGTAAGAGGAAATTTAAATGCACCCGTTGTTATGATAGCGGAAAAGCTTGCGGATGCTATAAAGGAGGAATACTTTGTACCCATTTTTGTTTAACAATCGGCTCTTATTATATTAAGTGTGTGCTCATTGAAAGAACTTGTCATTTGTACGGTACCTCTTACTAAATAAAGGTATTTTGGAAATGATGAAACATGTCTTTTTCTTTAATGCCACGCAAAAGGTAACGTAACGTGCAGTCGCGAACTGGGATTGTTGAGCCGCTTGCCGTTCTTCGTAATTTAGCCATGTAATGAATGACCGATGTTACCGACTAGCTGTCAGCGGTCAGCTAACATATCGGTCATTCATTACACGGCTAAACTACGAACAATGGCAAGTGGCTCAGCAATCCCGGTTCGTGACTGTATACCCACTGCTTGTTCCGTTTGGGGGATCCCTTTGTTTCCCATAAACTCATTGTTTCGAATTTCGATAGTCAGAAATTGATATCCATATAATTTATGGGCATAAACATCAATAGTCATAATTTTTTTCAAGTATAACGTTTACTAAATGCGACCCTCAAGAATACGAACTGTTGCCAGAAGTGGGTTAGGTTAGGTTAGAACTGCGACCCCCAAGAAAACGAACTGTTGCCAGAAGTGGGTTAGGTTAGGTTAGAACTGCGACCCCCCCAGAAAACGAACTGTTGTCAGAAGTGGGTTAGGTTAGTTAGAACTGCGTCCCCCAAGAAATCGAACTGTTGCCAGAAGTGGGTTAGGTTAGGTTAGAACTGCGACCCCTAAGAAAAATAATTATATGCGGAATAAATATTATTACATGTAAAAAAAATTAAGTAAAAACCCAAAATGAAAAGCCATGACATGAATTTTATTGAAATAAGTCAACTACCAATTAAAAGACCTGTGTTTAAATTACCTAGTATCGTGTCCTCGACGCAATGAGTTATCGGAAATGTAATTTGTGTTGTTTAATTATATATAACTATTGACAATAAGACTAATAAAACTTATGATGGTTAACGTTATGGACTGTAAAAAATCGGAACTTAAAATTTGTAGAAACCAATATACACCCCTAGTTATCTGCATTATAATCTGCGATTAAAGAACTTAAAACAATTATTATAAGCAAGTTTATTGCCTTCAACATTATGTAATAGATACCATCTAGACTTTGAATATTATGAGTTACAGATTTTATGACTAAGAATAATGATGACCTGCAAAAATCGGACCAGCAATTTAGATTGTTAAATTTTATGACTATTGACAATATGACTAATAAAAATTATGATGGAAAACGTTATGGACTGAAAAAAACCGGAAGTAAAAATTTATGGGAACCGATAGAGACCCTCCGTTTGGTCATTCTATTAATGCCCTGAATCGGTATTAAGATTTTAATTTCTCAATAAATTATGGGTCTCAAGGATAGGCCCTGTCTTCACTTTCTATCAGGTGAGACTAGGGCCAATCGCTGGTCAGTCCCATAATAAAAGAAAACCGCTGCCTTCCGCCTCCAGTCCGTCTTTTGTACGTTAAGTTTTCTTCAAAAAAAAAGTTTTGTTTTCAGGCAGTACACCCATATCAGCATTGCAAATTTACAAAATAACAAAATACTAAAATCTAATTAGACAAAATATATAAAACTAGCTTTTGCCCGCGGCTTCGCCCGCGTAATAAAAGTACAAAAAAAAAGGTTCTCAGTTTGACCCGTATGTTTGTATGTATGTTTGTCCGCTTTTATTTCGCGTTTGGCTGAACCGATTTAGATGCGGTTTTCGGAAAAGTGTTTGTTACATTCTGGAAGTATACCACCACGTTTTGGTGAAGGCGGTTCCCTTATTTTTTTAAAGAAATGATTGTAATCATTGTTGAATTGTAACGCCAGAAACGACTGACTACTATTAAGAGATTATGATTAATGCAGATTTCTACTCTTGAATAGTAGCTGCTACTTCATCTGCGTGGAATTAGTAATCCACCCTCCATTTTACCCGCTTAAGGAAAAACTTCTGGGATAACAACTATTTAAATATCCTTCCCAGTAGGCCTAGCACATGAGTGCAGCGACTGTATCTCGCGGTCGAGATAGACATCTGTCACTCTCTAACTGTATTCAACAGAAAGTGACAGATGTCTATCTCGACCGCGAGATACTGTCGCTGCACTCATGTGCTAGGCCTACAGGAACTCAAACTATCTCCATTTGTCAGTCATGATATGTCAGTCAGTCAGTAAGTTTCTTCTTTTATATATTTAAATTAGATTGCAATTTGGCACAAATACTTTCATGTCCACAATATTAAACTTCCAAATCGATGCCATTTTCGTAATTTACGTCCCAAAAAACCATAAAAACGACACCCATATTGATATTTATTTAGACCTTTCCACCCCATCGTACCCCAACAGGGTAGATGGTAAGTCACGTCCGCCACCTTGGATTTTAAAATCGTTGTTGTTTTTATAATCAGCGACTCCATAAACCATAGAAACAATACCCATGTTGATTTTCAGACTTTGTGACCACATTTCCCCCTTTTAGGGGTTGGATTTTCAAAAAACCTGAAACACCCGTTTACTCATTTATCGTTAGGAATACTCCTGTGAAGTTTCGAATAAAATAGTCTAACTAATCTTGTTTCGCCATACAAACTTTGGACCCCCATTTCATCCCCTTAGGGGGTGAATTATGAAAAATCCTGAAATATGTATTTACTCATTTAATGTTAGAAATACTCGTGTGAAGTTTAGAATAAAATGGTCGAAACTGATCTGGTTTCTCCATACAAATTTTGGACCCTCATTTCATCCCCTTGGGGGATGAATTTTGAAAAACCCCTTCTTAGTGGACATTAACGTTATAAAAACTACCTATTGTGAAAAATTCAGCTCTCTAGGTTCAACGGTTTGGGCTGGGCGTTGATTTAAGTGAGTCAGTCAGGACTTTGACGTTTATATATATAGATTATATCCAGTCGTTATGTGCCATAAAGATTAAATAAAACCAAAAACTGTTAAATTTTAAATAGTTTTAAGTAATAATTTTTAATTTTACGGCTTAAGAACTTTATTCTCAATTATTAAGATTCTTATTGAGACTCAATAAGAATTCACAAAACTCGCTTATATTTTACATTGAGTACTATTTATTTTCAACCATTAATTTGCAAGTGTACGCCTCTTCAAGCCTACGTCAAAGAAATTCCTCCTTTAATCTCACGCATATTCACAACATCCATACAATTTAAAGCCATTGACGTTAAAAATGAGCACAGCACGAGACGCGACGAACAAGTCAGCAAATCAAGAGTAATCCCGGAGTATAAAAGCGGCGAAATTTTTACGTCTGTCGCCTAATAGGGCCTTCAAACCGTTGCGTTTTATTATTTAAGACTGCTGTTGACGGGACGTTTGCTGCGCGATTGAAATGTTAGCTTAAAAGGCAATCATTTAATTTCCTAAATGCTTTACACCCCGGCTTTTTCTACGGGTTAATGGAACTAAACAACAAATCAAAATATTTTAATAAATATTTTTGATTTCGTTATATAGACACACTACTATTTAAATTATGAACTTATGCATATCGTATTTGAGGTGGCATGAGCAGATTAATAAGATAAATATACAATTAGCACGTGCATGTTATGCTATGAGATCTTTAATGTACATTTCAAGTAAAGAAGTCTTATTGACGATGTATTTTTCATACTTCGAAAGCATAATTAGGTATTGTATTGAGGTCTGGGGAAATGGAACTAATATTAACGCACTTTTACTCAAACAAAAGTATGCCCTAAGAATAGTCGAAAGAAATTTGACTATACCCGAGTCACACCGCAATATGTTTATTGACAACAGAATACTAACTATAACTTCTATGTACCTGTACAGGATATATCTTTATGTGTTCACCAGTAAACATTTGTACGTGAAACGGGGTGCTACTATAAATCAATATAATCTGCGACACAGAAATAAACTACTTTTAAAAGACGCACATTACGTACATTTCGACAATAGTCTAAACAATACTGCCATAAGAGTTTTTGCTGCTGCTTGTTAGTGCTGGGTTGATTATTTTTTCAATGTTTTCAGTGTTTGTATTTGATTGAATAACATATTATAATTTACTGTCAAATGAAATAAAAAAATATAGAAGACTTCAAAACGTTTCATAAGACAGTTAAGGAATATTTTCTTAAACGTCCATTTTACTAAATAAATGAATATTATGATAGGGTCTTTGACCAATGTACCTGACATTAAGTCCTTCGAGCTTTGACCTCTGAAATTATGAAATTTAATTTATTTTGTTACACAATTATTTATTATTTTTATTTATTACTGATAAATGTATCGTGCTTGACATATTGTTTAAATTATTATTATTCTATTTGCTTTTATTTTTGTCACATTGATTTATAATGTTAATAATGATTATATATTAACTATCCTATTTGACTTGCCTTATGTAAGTTACTACCTAATTGTTTAAAATTGTATTTGCATGCATTGTTATGTATTATAATGCAAATAAATGATTGACTATGACTATGACTATGACTATATACAAAGTAAAAAGTAACCTTCCAGCCCTGGGCACCGCCAGTCAGTCGCAATACAATTTTGTCTTCGACAGTAATTCAATCGTTATGTTATTTTGAAAGCCAGATAACTAGACTAGTGCATCAGGGCATATTCATATTTTTCATCATTAAGACAGCAAAGAAATTGAGACGTAAATATAAACTTTTGAAAATTCCCATACATTCGCCATATAAGTCAAATTGTCATTGTGACTCAGATGCCCCACGGGGCCCGTCGGACGCGGACGTCTTGTTGGATGAGCAGGCATGACATTTCATTTTGGCACTTATTTTGACAAAAAATCGTATACGTACACGAAAGAGGATACCAGTAGCCAGATTGTATTCAAAATAAATAGGGAAAATAGGTAGAGACCGTGAGTCCTGTTAAATTCGATTTTTTATATTTACACGTCGTAATACTACAAAAATACAACTAAAGATTGAATAAAAGACACTAATCTACCGAGTTCTCATAATTAATTGCTTCAAAACCTGTTCAAAATTAAAAGAGGTTTTGGATTCGTTTTTAATTGCTGGACTTAATTTTTATTATGCTGGTCATAATACTCATAATATTACGACAATTTAGCATGACTTTTAACGTCAACATACTTGAAAGACAATATTATTATAACTCCAATCTCCATTTACTTAATATTAAAAGACTTGATTCTTTTACGTATACAAACGATATAATCAAATATTTAATGCAATATACGATAATCTGGCAGTTTTTTGTAGTCATGGGCATTGGCGCAACGCATGCGTATACCTTGAAGAACGTCGAACGACTCCGTCTGCAGAGTATAGGTACAAATTGATACGCACATTAATCTGTTGTCATATATACGTTATGGTACCCCAGAGCTACAAAGGGGCATTGCGAGCTCATGATACGCCTCTCGATTCGAGCTCCGCTACTAACGTCACTTCTACACATCATCTGAACAACATACCACTACCTACTACCAAACAGAGCGCCGCCATTGAAAGCATGGGAGGACCCAACCTACCTTCGCCTCTTGGTGATTTCCAGGCAGATTGTGTTCCTGAACATTCTATATGTTTGCTTTCGTTTATCTATCGTTACACAAATGTACTCTGATCAAATAAATTACTTTAATAACCAATGTTGTTTACCGACTTCAACTTACACAATTTTCACTCCTCATCCTCCTAGTGGCTTTGTGCCACGGCTCAATTAAACCTGTAAGCCTTATTGGAAATAGATATGGTTTCCTCACGATGTATTCCTTCATCAAAAAGTGACTGGTAAATATGAAATGTGAGTGATATAATTTTGATAACTGGTATGAGCCGGGGTTTGAACCTGAGACCTCCGGGTTTAAAGTCGGCCAGGCTACCAGCGCTTTTAACTCATTATTTACATTTAAACGGGACTTATGAAAGTTATGAATCATACCCACCTAGGACAAAGAACATAATAGACGGAGAGCTAGCCACGTCAGATATGGCACAATTATGAGAGTGACGAGACCCCTCTCGTTAGTTTTCTATACTATGCTTATTTCTAGATCCGGACATCTGGCAGCTGTAAAGTGGTGGAGGTCAAAGAATGCAAACCACTTTAAGAATACAAATCTTAGAGTTCTGGTTTCGATGCGGTATTATGATTATATAAATAATTAGATTATAAGTCCAAAACGACGTATAATGTTATTCATAGTTTGTCGCCTACTGTTTCTGTTTCCGAAATAATACGCAATGTTTTTTGTTCTATTGTTAAAATATAACCCCCTTCCTCTATAAATAAGACAACTTCGCAGTTTTTACCTTTCTTGGTATTATTTTTTGGTTTTCTTTCTTTTTCTTGGTTTTCTTTTCATGAACACATTTTTTCATAAAGGTCTTGAAAACTAATCCGCCGAAACCATCCTTGAGGTACCATCAGGTTCAAAATTGCATGGTCAATTTATCAATGAATTCATTCATAAATTGGCCATGCAATTCTGAACCCGATAGTACATAATAATACCTACATAGCTAATTTAATTCCATTTTAGTAGCCGGTTTGGATTTAAGACTAATATCATATTTTTAATTCAAGACAGTTGATTTCAAGACAGATTCTGACAGCTGCTGCCCCACATTGTAAATTACTTTGTATTGAGACAACTGTCAGATAACTGTCTTGAATTAAAAATACGATATTAGTAAAAAAAATGTCCTAAATGATTACAGTACTAAATATTTAAAATATACTAACCGAACAATATAAACCTTTAAAAAAAAACCGGCCAAGTGCGTGTCGGACCACGCATAGGAGGGTTCCGTACCTTCAATGGAATAAGAATTAACCAAACTAATACCAAAAGGTCGTATCTGATGCCTATGGAAGAAGTTTTTTAGAGATAACTCAAAAATGGCTAAACCGATAATGTTCAAAACAATTTTCGTTGAAAGTTTATGATAAGGCGCACCTCTTCAATTTTTTTATATTTTTTGAACTTACGGTTCAAAAGTTACGGGGGTCTACACAACTTTTCTGATTTTCGAAGCGATTATTTCAGAAAATATTCACTTAATCACAAAATAGTCAAATAAACCTCAATGTTATTTTGAAAGACCTATCGATTGATGTGTCACATGTTGATATTTGTTTTTTTTTTTTTAGTTACCTGTATGGAGCGCCCCCCTTAAAATATATTTTTGTTCAAATTTCACTACATAACTAAGTAGCTGCATACAAAATTCACCTTATGTGTATATTTTATTCAGATACGTCGTATAGTTTCCGAGTAAAATGCCTGTGACATACGGACGGACAGACAGACAGACAGACATGACGAATCCATAAGGGTTCCGTTTTTTGCCATTTGGCTACGGAACCCTAAAAAGATTTTTTCTGAGGCTGGTTTAGATTATAAGACCATGGATTTTTGTGTGTTTATCACAGATATTTCCTGAGTTCTGGATGTTTTCTATTTATTTAAGTATTTATCTATACGTTGTATATATTGTCGTCTAGAGCTTACCTCGAGACTAGGTCGATTTGTGTAAGATTGTCCCATAATATTTATATATTTATTTAAGACCATTTTTAAGAAACGGTTTGATTATTCTGAAAATAACAACATATTATTAATTCCTTAAAAAATATATTTTAACGGTAAAAACATATTTAGATACTAGCTTTTTCCCGCGGCTTCGCCCGCGTACTAAAAGTACTAAAAAAGGAGGTTCTCAGTTAGACTCGTATGTTTGTATGTAGGAATGTGTGTTTGTCCGCGATCATCTTGCGTTTCGCTGAACTGATTTAGAAGCGGTTTTCGGAAAAGTATTCGTTACATTCTGGAGGTTTCGCTATACGTTTTGAAGACGGCGGTTCCCTCATTTTTTATTTTAAAGAAATTATTGCAATAATTGTTTAATTGTAACGCCATCAACGACTTACTACTGAGAGATTATGATTAATACAGATTTCTACTCTTGAATAGAAGCTTTTCCTCGCGGCTTCATTTGCGTAGAATTAGTAATCCACCCTCCTTTTTACCCGCTTAAGGAATGACTTCTGGGATAACAACTATTATATATCCTTCCCCAGAACGCAAAATATCTCCATACCAAATCATCTAAATAGGTTCAACGGTTATTAATTTCCCATACAAACTTTCAACCCCCGTTTCACCCCATAGAGGGTTGATTTTCGAGATAAAAACTATCCTATATTGTTTACCGCGACTCAGTCTATATAATATGTACCAAGTTTCATTTCAATCGTCTGTTCAGCGGTTAATAATTCGCCATACAAACTACCAACATGTTTTCTACCCCTTTAAGATTTATTTTCGGCTTAAAAATATTCTATATTGTTTCCTCCCAGCAAACATTCTAAGTACTTTTCCCCAGGCTCTAGAATATATTACTAATTTAGGTAAAAATTACATCATACGCACCACATAAATTCACATATCGTACATTTATACTTCCGGGTAAAAATATAGAGCCATTAAAACGTAAATTTCCCTTAATCAATTCACTATAAGGTCAGAAACTTAAGGGTTGAGAATGAGCAAAATATAAGGTAAAATTAACTTCGAAACTTGACCAATAGTTAATATATACTTGTAGGTGCATATTAGGTGTATATGCGACGTAATTTGTTCTTATAGTGAGGACCTTTAGGTCGACGATTTAAGTAGCTTTTGCTACCAATTTCGTAGTAAATATTACCTTCCATAGATACCAAATTGAGACTATAAAGTTAAAAACACTTGTAAGGTACTAAAAATACCATAAGGTTTCATTTAGATTACCTAATAGTCAAATTAACCTTAAAAAAACCGGCCAAGAGCGTGTCGGGCCACGCTCAGTGTAGGGTTCCGTAGTTTTCCGTCCGTCACAGTAAGTGTCCCCACTTAAGAGTTAATAACACCGCCATGTAGGATATGATTTGAGAGTTCCACGTACAGCGACAGCTATCGGCAAATTAAGTAAACTATTGCGCGCGAGCTTAAAGTATGGAAGATGATTTTTATGGGATAATTCTTTATTGCGTGAACCGATTTTCACCGTTTTTACTTTATTTGAAAGCACGTCATTTCATTGTAATTTTGTAGAAATTACAGGTACAATAAACACCTGCTTATATGGTTAAATTACAAACTTAGTTCAGAAATTATTTTGTAATTTTTTTTCAAAAACTATTCATCCTATCAAGTTCAAAATAATTTTCCTAGAAAGATTTTATAAAGTTCTACTTTCGAAATTTTTTTCATATTTTTAAAACTTATGGTTCAAAAGTTAGAGGGGGGGGGACGCATATTTTTTTACTTCTGGAGCGATTATTTCCAAAAGTATTTACATTATCGAAAAATGATTTTAGTAAACCCCTATTCATTTTTAAATACCTATCCAACAATATATCACACGTTAGGGTTGAAATGAAAAAAAAAATCACTCCCCACTTTACGTATAGGGGAGGTACCCTAATAAAAAAAATGTTTCCACTTTTTATTTTACCACTTTGTCGGCGTGATTGATATACATATTAGTACCAAATTTCAGCTTTCTAATGCTAACGGTCACTGAGATTATCCGCGGACGGACGGACGGACGGACGGACGGGCAGACATGGCGAAACTATAAGGGTTCCTAGTTGACTACGGAACCCTAAAAATAACTAATAAGTTGAAGTTTGCGAGGCGACTTCAGGTCAAGTTTGTTTTACTTACAAATAAGTCATTTCTTGGTGAAATAGGACGTGTTTACCCAATAGTTATTTCGTTTTTAAACCAACAGTAGTGTTGGATTTACAATGGCCAAAGACAAAAAAAAATATAGATTTTCCAGTAGTTACTATAAGAAGTATTAGGACAATATGAAAATTCAAAGTGAATTATTAAAAGAACAAAAGTGTGAATTAACTTCTAAATCCAGTTTGCATGGATATCCAACTTTGTGTCAATCTACTGATACTGATACCGTTTCAATAACACACACAAGCAAAGATCTTGATTATATGCATTCCTAAAATATTGAATTAGAAAATCAAATATCTGATAATATAGATGAGATGAGAGATGGCAATGAAATCGGTGCAAACAAAGAATCGGAAAGTAAAGACTCTGGAGATGAGTACATTAGAAATGAAGACTGCTTTAATATAAAATCAATAAAACTTATGGAAGACCTAAGAAAATGCACAGTACAGCTTAAACCCACCAACTCATCTCTAAACGACTTTTTTAATTTTTTTTATTTATTAAGGTTTTCCAAAAATTGTTGACATCGATACATGTTTACATTTTAAAAGCAAACCTACTTAAAGAATAATGTCACAATTACTTATAGGTAAACACCGCATGCAAAATAATTTGGATGTAAACAACTACATATGTGTAACATAAAAAACAAACAAAACAAAAAAGTATATTTTTAGTTTTTACTTAAGGATAATAATATATCTATTCATTTATTTATTTTAAACACCAGTAAATGGTAACTTGGCTTAATGTTGTAAAAAACATTTTCGCACACTTTTTAGGGTTCCGTAGTCAACTAGGAACCCTTATAGTTTCGCCATGTCTGCCCGTCCGTCCGTCCGTCCGTCCGCGGATAATCTCAGTGACCGTTAGCACTAGAAAGCTGAAATTTGGTACTAATATGTATATCAATCACGCCGACAAAGTGGTAAAATAAAAAGTGGAAATTATTTTTTTATTAGGGTACCTCCCCTATACGTAAAGTGGGGAGTGATATTTTTTTTTCATTTCAACCCTAACGTGTGATATATTATTGGATAGGTATTTAAAAATGAATAGGGGTTTCCTAAAATCACTTTTCGATAATGTAAATATTTTCGGAAATAATCGCTCCAGAAGTAAAAAAAATATGCGTCCCCCCCCTCTAACTTTTGAACCATAAGTTTTAAAAATATGAAAAAAATCTTAAAAGTAGAACTTTATAAAAACTTTCTAGGAAAATTATTTTGAACTTGATAGGATGAATAGTTTTTGAAAAAAAAATACAAAATAATTTCTGAAATAAGTTTGTAATTTAACCGTATAAGCAGGTGTTTATTGTACCTGTAATTTCTACAAAATTACAATGAAATGACGTGCTTTCAAATAAAGTAAAAACGGTGAAAATCGGTTCACGCAATAAAGAATTATCCCATAAAAATCATCTTCCATACTTTATGCTCGCGCGCTAGTTTACTTAATTTGCCGATAGATGTCGCTGTACGTGGAACGCTCATATCATATCCTACATGGCGGTGTTATTTTAACTCTTAAGTGGGGACACTTACTGTGACGGACGGAAAACTACGGAACCCTACAGTGAGCGTGGCCCGACACGCTCTTGGCCGGTTTTATAAATGTCGAATCAAAGTGCATATCCGCCATGTCACTGCAACCATTGGCAATTTTACATAGACTTGTTAGTTTTACGGATTTAAATTGCCAAAAGATGGACGAACACTTTTAAAAACTGACGATATCTTTATAGTGCCTATGGGCCAAGGCAAGTTTTGGTATCAAAGCAATTGTTTACAAAAAACTTTCTCAGATATGGATTTAAGTTCCTATTATGTTGATGTTCAACGTAGACGGTATGTCTTTTTTTAACAGTACTGCTTCCGAAGTGTGGCCTATTGCTATGGCAATATACAATGTATGACATGCCAAATATAAAGCCGATGTTTGCAGCAATTTACTATGGAAGTGGAAAACCACCTTTGGAACTTTATTTACGACAATTTATAAATAGTTAAAGCCATGACGCGTAATTTCAGTGACCGCGAGGCAACCGGATGGCTCGCGGTATTTTTAAGCTCCTGAAGTGATGAGGAACCGCCCTGTGCAACCCGAACTGACCTAACTTGGACTGAAGCGGAAATACGGGGGATGTGTAAAAAAAAAATATCGTGAGGCAACCGATTGAAACAGCGGTTGCCTGAAAGAATGTACCCTGGTTATATAACAAAATTTTAATGCCATCCCTCCTGGTTGGACTGGTTACCTGCACGAGAGCAAAGAAAAAAATTAAAAAAAACAATTGTCAGGCAACCGCTTGAAAATTAGCATGCTTGTTCTTCATCACATACAGACACCGGAAACAAATTACCATCCGCCCAGGCCGGGCAGTTATCGAACCATCAGAGTTGGAAGCCGGACCGGAAACAGTAAACTGTAAGTTTTTCTTAGCTGAACGAGAGAACTTCAAGTATTTCGAAGAAAAGTCGATGGAATTAAGCGTATCGAAGCAATACACAACATATATCGGAAAAAGACAACCGAAAAGAAAAAAATGATTGATGAAACACCTGATGAAGAAATTAGAATGACTGCGAGTGAAACTTTCAGGATTAACACGTTTCTCGTCCCCGTAGATAAGACTCGTGTCCGAGTTAGAGAAACGACAGGAGGCCTACTACGGATTTAACGAGAAAATTAAAATAAGTGAGTTGTCAACATCGACCCTTACGGAAAAAGCAATGTTTTTGGAAAAAATGTATCCTAATGATTTAGCCTAGTTCAGGAATGTGTACACTTTCAAGGCCACCTTTCTTCTGAAAGAATTTTGTTAAAACTAGATTCTGGATCATTAAAAAGTCTATCATCGTTTCTGCGAAATCAGAATTTGGAGAACATTTATCCAAACTTGGATATAGCAGTTCGCATGGCTCTGTGTACACCAGCGACAAATTGTTCGGGTGAGAGAAGCTTTTCTTGCTTAAAGTGGGTGAAAAACTATCTACGATCTACATTATGCCAAAAAAAGCTAAATGCCTTAGCTCTTTTGTGCATAGAGTCAGAACTAATGAACAAAATTACATACGACGATATAATTGACGATTTTGCGGATATAAAATCGCGCAAAAAGGTCATGTAAAAGTTTTATAACTGAATTGATTTTATTGTGATCATGATCGCCATGCAGATTGTTAACAGATAATTTAATAAGAATATTGTTCGTATTGTTTTTAAACTATAAGTCCAATAAAAAATATTTACCAATTTAGTACACTTCCTTCGTACTATTCCATGCAAGTTGCAATTTCATTGACAAACAAATTAATATGATTATGAACTACACGGAGAAAAATATTATACTGAAAATGATTATCTATTTTAAAAACAGTGATATTTAGATTCTAATGTTGAATCAGGAATAAAATGTAGCAATACTAGCAATAATAATTAAGCTTCAGCAAAAATTATATTTCTCAAGTTACCAAACTTTACTTACTGGAAACACAGAAAATTACAAACCGGGTTAGTAAATTTACAAACTTTTTTTTTGTCAACCATTTATCAAAAATTTGTACAAGTATTCTTATATAGTTTAATATTTATGATGAGAATACCAATTGTTTAGAAACTGTGCAGTAATATTTGGAATCCAATGATGTTAAATATCAGTAAGCTTACTAGAAATTCGTATGCTGCTGTATGTAAGTATTTATTGATTTCATAGATTACATTATTTAGAAGTTCAGAAAATTTACTAAACTGGTTTAGAACAAATGTTATTAGTTTAGAAAGTTTACTGGACAGGTTTAGAATTAATGTAATCAGTTCTTAATTTTTCATAAGACATATTTTTTTTAAACAAAGAATATTTTTTTAGTCTTTTAATTCTAAAATATTTTCTTCCACCTTCGTTTGTCCGTGTAGGGTATCGAAATGCAGAGGTCAAAAGGGGCGACAAAATTTGAATAGCCTACTGGCGGCAAATGTGTTAATTCGCCACTAACTGTCTGTGCTTGGCACCTCATCGGAAGCACACCGCCTACACCCGCGCTGTCAAACAAATACTGAATACGATTGCGCTCGCCTCGCGGTCAAAGTGACGTTGTGATGGCGGTCGCTTCGACCATGAACGGTTACTCTGCACCATTAGGTCGCAGAATTAAGTATATATTACGTAAAATTGACTTAAATACTAGTACGTCGTATTTTTAGGTAAATTTTAACTTCTTAGTCGAGCCGACATTTTGTTTTGTTATAATTAGGACGTGATATTGCAAATTACATAATTTAGGTAAGTTGTAATACCTATAACAATAAAATCTAACGGTACTTTTATTATCATTTAAATGAAAAAATATATAAAGTCAATTTAATATATTTACAAACACCGAACTCAAATTTACGAACCCCAATTACAAGCAATACATACTACTTATGAGCTTAAAAAAAGTAATACTTAAGTATTTCGAAAGCCCATTAGTAGTTTTGAATAAAAACCTAACATACTGCACGAGAAAATTTTCAGCGCACAAGATTTCATCGTATAATTCCTGCGTAATCCAACAAAATAATTATTTTACGCCAAGTAATGGCCGCCATTCTCGTTGCAAAACTTAAGATTGATTTTTAGTTAGACATTTTGTTTGTGAGCGAAAAGATAATACTCTCGTAATATATTTGTCTCTTTCTCTGCATGATATCTCATAAAAAATAAACCTGTCTGGGTAATTAAATGGTAAAAAACACGTTGAAATCATGTTGAAAAATGGTAAGTCTTACCAATTTAGTACATTGCAACCACATGACACGTCGTGGCGACGTTCAATCCACGTCGCAAACATTACCTATGTAGTAACCATTAGGTCGCAATTACTAAAATTACGTGGAATCGACGTAGCCGGCACGTGCTTTTTTTCCCCACTTTGGTGGATTCCACGTGGAATCCACGTCGATTCGAGGTAACTGATTTTGGTCACTGTCAGATTTGCGACCTATAATAGGTGGTTTTATCGTTATTTTTACCAAAAATGTTTGCTGGGCTGGGACTCAAACTATATCCACAACAAAATTATCTAAATCGGTTCGCGGAAAAAAAATCTCCATACAAACCTCCAACTCCCATTTCACCCCTTAAAGATCGATTTTCAAGACAAAAACTATCCCATGTCTTTCCCGGTACACAAACTATCTCTGTACCAAGTTTCATCTAAATTGGTTCAACGTTTAAAAATTCCCCATACAAACTATCAACCCCCATTTGACCCCCTTAAGTGTTGATTTCGTAATCAGCGACCCGATAAACCATAGAAACAATACCCATGTTGATATTTAAATTTTGTCACCACATTTCCCCCTTATGGGTTGAATTCTCAAAAAAGCTGAAACACTTGTTTTCTCATTTATCGTTAGGAATACTCCTGTAAAGTTTCGAATAAAATAGTTGAACTAATCTCGTTTCCCATACAAACTTTGAACCCCATTTCCCCCCTTAGGAGGTAAATTTTTAAAAATAATTTTTAAGTGCATCCTTATGCCTTATAAGGAGCCTACGTACCACATTTGGAATCTCTAGAACCAGCGGTTTGGGCTGTGCGTTGATATGTCAGTCAGTTTCTTCTTTTATATATTTAGAAGAAGATTGCAATTTGGCACAAATACTTTCAAGAATTTTTATGTCCACAATATTAAATTTCAAAATCGATGCCATTTTCTTAATTAACGTCCCAAAAAATCACAAAAACGACACCCATATGGATATTTAGACATTTCAACCCCATTGTACCCTAACAGGGGAGATAGTATTTCACGTCCACCACGTCGGATTTTAAAATCGTTGTTGTTTTCGTAATCAACGACCCGATAAACCATAGAAACAATACCCATGTTGATTTTCAGACTTTTTGACCACATTTCCCCCTTTTAGGGGTTAAATTCTAAAAAAAACCTGCAACACGTATTTACTCATTTATTGTTAGGAATTTACTTCTGTGAAGTTTCGAATAAAATAGACTAACTAATCTTGTTTCCCCATACAAACTTTGCACCCCCATTTCACCCCCTTAGGGGATGTATTTTGAAAAATTCTTTCTTAGTGCACCCCTAGACCTTATAAGGAATCTACCTACCAAATTTGGAATCTCTAGAACCAGCGGTTTGGACTGTGCGTTGATAGATCACTATGTCAGTCAGTCACCTTTGAGTTATATACCTATATATATAGATTCATATTTAAAGTCTTAAATTCTATGTCTTAAAGATTTGTATTTAGTCGTTCAATTGATAAAATGGTCGTAAAAGTATTGCGATGGTGGGAGTCATGAAGCATATTTTATTTTATTTTAAGCTTTATTGCATAAAATACTTCCTACTGGGTGGTTTAAGTGCTTTATGTAACTTAAAATTTACAACATATCTATTCTTTAATCGTTAAAATTTCTCAGTAATTTGAGTGATTGAAGAACTCAAAACTTTTACTTACAGATTTTATCTCCTAACGCATATGTCATGTCAAGGAAATGATGTAATATTTTTCATCTTATGACTCTAAGGTATGTACCATTTTATAAATCTTAATGTGGATGTTAAGAGACAGAAATGTATGGAGCTGTCGGCACATTTGTCTCAGATGACGCCGCTTAGCACGATTAGCCGTTAGGTCAAACTCCTAGCTGCCAGATTAAACAGTGGAAACCTCCCATAAAGCGTATGGAATATCGGCTTCTGAGGTTCAATCTGCCTACAATTCGCTGCTAGGTTTGATAAATAAAATTTTATGGAATCTACTCATTTTCACTTCCCAGATTCAATTGTACGGAAATCGCTATTGCCGCTCTATACTTGAAGGGATGTTTACAAAAAGAACACAACTACACCCGACATGTTTTCTCAGGAAACGAATAAAACTTAGTAACTCTCCAAGAATTACCCGATACGGTTAGATTCTTGTTAATAATGTTTGTTTATGATGACACACATTGAAATATTACATTAATTTAATTTAATGATCATTGGTTATTGAAAAAAGCACGTAAATAACTTCGCTAGTTACGTTGTTTTTGTAATATATTTGTTAGTTGTGTCGTTTTTGTACGAAAACACAGCAGTTTTGCCTACAAGGCTACTGTATACTTTTTTGCATTTTGTATCTTTTTGCATGCAAACTGTATCTTAGCTTTGGTTACGTACCACTTCACTTCTATATTATCAAATTGTGTTAAATTTGAATAGCGTTATCTTAAAAAAAATTTTTTTTGGGCTGACACTCGGACGAAACGTGTCATTTCTTTTAATTTTATTTGACTAATCTGTAGCCCTATCATATACGAACACAATGATACCCATAACTCAAATCTGAAAAAAATGTTAGTTATGTTGTTTTTGTAAACATCATTTCACTTGTTTGACAAGAAATATGAAGATGAACATTGAAGTAGATTATGGCTACGCTATCTCGGCCCTGATAAAAGCGGCAAATTAAAAAATCTGCGTATTGCAATAAATTAAGTGTATAAGGCGAAAAACAATAATGATACTTGAACAATTAATATTTTTCTTACGACATAGTTACACATGTACATATCAGGTATGCGAAAATAACTCTTACCTGCTGCAATATTTTTATTGTTTTTAAACATACACCAATTTTGAGTTTTCGAAGTGTGATAACGTGTGTACACAATAATATAATTTTATTATTTCTGCAATAACTAAATATGTCATGGTAACCAAATATGTATGCAAGTGTTTTTGAGCCATTTAAATACATTTTTGTGAGAAATTTAGTAAAATGCTATTTTTTTTCACATAAAAATTAATTTCTCAAAAATGGTCTTAAAATCCTAAGCGCCTACCATATGTTTAATTTAGTATGTAGTTGTTTTTTTAATTTTTTTAATTTATTTATTAAGAAACAAACAGTCTTATAAAAACATATCTGTAAATTATCTAAAAGCTATTTTTACTATATAGACCTATAGTTTCCTGTATTTCTAACAGTAAATAAATTAGAAACATTTCGCTATGAAAAGTATTGAAAAGTTAACTTACAAGAAAAAAAAAACTACTTAGATACAATTGAATACACTCGTAGTTTCCACAACTACTCTAACAACTACCTTAATGAGGAATTTACAAGTTTTTAAAATAATCCTAACGAACTGCCAAATAAATCTACCTGTTCACATCTTTCATCATACAACCTGCAAGCGCGCTTAATGTATGAAAGCCGTGCATAGGTACTTAGTTCTGCTTCCTTCGACACTAAATAACATTTTACTACGACAACTGCGTTCTGCTCTGCGAGGTACCCGAAAACGTATATTATGTAATAGTTCCGGGGCATCTACCAGATTATTAATAATTTTGAATGAAAATGACAAATCAGTACATGAGCGCCTTAATGAAAGTGGTTGAAGATTGTGTTTTGTAATTGAGGCTGTGTAACTTTGATAGTTTCCACATATTCGGAGTTCAAGAGCCTTAATAAATAAGTTTGTACCCTTTCAATTCTATTTTTATGTACCTTATAGTAAGGGTTCCATACTACAGATGCAAACTCCAAGCGGCTTCTGACATAACTATTGTACAATATTTTATAAGTTAGAGGTCTTCGAAAAGGTTTAGCGGCACGGAGAATAAAACCCAGTTGTTTAAATGCTTTGTTTAAGATGTTATGAATATGAGGAGTAAATGTTAATTTAGTGTCCATTATTACCCCTAAGTCACGTATATTGTTCTGCCGCGTTAAAGTACTGCCACACAGCGTGTAATCATGTAATATGGGATCCCTTTTTCTAGTAAATGTTATCACGGAGTATTTCTCACTATTTACAAACAGACTGTTTCTAGCACAGTAGCTCTCAAATCTAAACAAATCATCATGGAGTAAAAGACAGTCAGCATGTGTCTTAATGACTCGAAATATTTTCGTGTCATCGGCATACATAAGGGCTTTTGAATTTGAGAAACACTCCGTTATATCATTTATATACAAAATTAATAAGAGAGGGCCCAAATGTGATCCTTGTGGGACGCCTGATGTGGCTTGTTTGAAAGGTGATGAGAAAACTTCGAGTACTAACGCTTGTGATCTATTTTCTATATATGACTTAATCTAACGGAAAAGGTCGCCGTGTATACCAAGGTTCCATAGTTTTAACAAAAGCGTATTATACGAAATTTTATCAAACGCTTTTGCAAAGTCTGTATACACTCGCGATCAAAAAAATCGACTCAAGCAACATTTTTTACTTTTGGTCGTATTTCCGGAAAGCGGGAAATATTTTAATAAAACTTTGAATGCAATTTTATTACGAATTTATTCAGCTACAAAAAACAGTAAAAGACATCGATCTCAGTTGCGTAGTTTTTAGGTTATCGCAGTTTTTGTACAAAATGGCATTTTACATGGTTATGATATGCACGAGTTGTGCCCTCTTGAGACCAATAAAAACCGGTGTAACCGGTTATTTCTTATCATTCGCTTATCAGAAGTTGACCAGTGCACATCTCCTCGCAATCTTACACCGGAATCACCTTCGAAAAATGGATACCACCGAAGCTGAAGCCACCGAAGTCGTCACCTTGGTGAATCGAGGATTCTCGCAGCGTTCTGTTGCTGAGCAGCTGAATTTAAGCCAGTCTGCTGTCTCCAGAGTTTATCGTCGGTTTTGTCGGTTTGGAACCTTGAAACGGAAACAAGGATCTGGCCGTCAGCGGTGCACATCGGAGAGGGATGACCGCTTCATCGCCACCTCCAGTCTTCGTAATCGCCACCGTACCGCTGTTGCCATCCAGCAAGACCTGATGCGGAACCGGGTTGTGCCTGTTAGCACCTCAACAATTCGGCGGAGACTCAAGGAAGCCAACCTTACCCCAAGAAGACCTGCTACTGGGCCCAAACTGACTCAGAGGCATCGGGACGCTCGGAAGGAATTCGTGGCGACCTACGAAAATTGGACCTACGACCAATGGAGCCGCGTACTCGTCAGCGACGAGTGCAGAGTGTGTCTCCATGGCAGCGACAGAAGAGGACGGGTGTACCGAAGACCTGGAGAGAGGTTCGCCCAGTGTTGCTTCGCTGAAACAGTCGCCTACGGTGGAGGTTCCGTCATGATTTGGGCGGGGATTTCCATGGAGGGGCGGACCGAGCTGGTTTTTGTTGATGGCGGGGGTCGAGGCGGTGGTTTGAATGCAGACAGGTACATCACCGACATCCTGCAAGACCATGTCGTCCCCTACGCCGGGTTCTTTGACGAGGGGTTCCATTTCATGCAAGACAACGCCCCTTGTCATACCGCCCGCGTCACAAAGGAGTACCTTGACGCAGTTGGCATCCCGACTCTGAAGTGGCTACCTCTGAGTCCTGATTTAAATCCTATCGAGCACTTATGGGATTACCTGAAACGCAAGGTTCGAGCTCGCAATCCTGCTCCGGAGACAATTTTGGCCCTGAAAGAAGCTTTGGTCGAAGAGTGGGAAGCATGCCCCCAGGATACCATCAGGAAGCTGATAAGGTCAATGAAGAGACGCATGGCATGTGTGAAAAAGGTTTTTGGTGGTAACACCAGGCATTAAAGATAAAAATAAATTGTTATTCGTTCATGAAAATGTTTTTTCTTTCGTTGTTAAGGTCATTTTTGCACCCAAATTTTACACCTCCTTGGTATGCTAGCTTGTTTTTCATGAACTGAAATTTTTCGCCTGAAAAACATGCTCGTATTGAAAGCTGACACTGTTAGCTCTAAAATGGTACCGTTGCTTTTTTGATCTCATGATTGGTTCCTGAGATATTAAACGATGAAATTAAAAATTAGTTTGAGTCGATTTTTTTGATCGCGAGGTACACTGCGTCTACTTGATATTTTTTGTTCATGGCATGACATATAACCTCAGTAAATTACAAAATATTACTTTCAACACTTCGACCTTTGTAGAACCCGTGCTGGTTTGGGTTTATATGACGACAAACGGCGTAAGAGAGCTGGTTTGTAACAATTTTTTCTAATATTTTACCGAACTGACACAATTTAGAAATAGGTCTATATTTTTCAATGTCTTGACTGATATTACCTTTGGGAATAGGTGTTATCCACGCTTTTTTCCAAATTTGTGGAAATTGCCCTTCTTTAATGGATTTCGTGTATATTTTAGTGATAGGAAATACTAATGTATTGGCGCATTTGTTTATTAATAAAGGGTCTATTCGATCAGGTCCAGTGCCTTTGTTTACATCGACTGATTTCAAATATTTTAAAACGATCTCATTTGTTAAACTAATAGTATAAATGTTAAGAACTGGGTTTAATTGAGGTTCTAAATTGTCAATATCCAAACGTGATGACGTCGAAACTTCGAAAACAGATTGAAAATGGTCATCAAACATGTTACAAATACTTGCCCCGTCAGAGGCTGAGATTCCATTATAGTGCATAGTCTGTGGTATCCCTTTATTCGCAATTGTTGATTTAATAAATTTCCAGAAAAACTTTGAGCGAGACCTAATTTTATCTTCGGAAAATTCTATATAATTTTTATAGCACAGTTTTTCAACTAATTCAGCCCTTTTTCTCAATTTTTTAAACGATTCATAATCTAAAGGATTACTGTACCGCTTCCACAGATTGTGATACTTTCTTTTTTCTTTTAAAATTTTTCTTAGCGATATACTGTGCCATGCCGGGGTTGTGCTGGATTTTTTTGAGGGTAAACGAGGTACATGTCCATCAATTAAGTTATATAAGAGGCTATACAATCTTTTTACGCAGTTTTCCACGTCCAAACCATTAAATAATGCATTTCAATCTATGGTAGATAAGTACTATCGACTATTACTACTATCGAAATCAGCCAAGTAGAACTTATAAACAAGGGATTCGGCAGACTTATGGATGGTGTACATCCTCAGGAGTTAAGGGAAAATCACACCTGCTGATATTACAAATAGTACTACTAAATATCATATCGAGAATACGGTTATTCACGTTAGTAATACAAAGTAATACAATTAAATTGATTTAGATTATTGAGTGCCATAAAATCACGTGTGAACTGTACTAAAACATTACTAGAAGGATTCAGTGACAATTCACATGGGCCCAAATCTATCCATTCAGCCTGAGAGATATTAAAGTCCCCGGTAATGAGAAATAAATCGTTTGGGTGATCAAGTATAAGTTGAGAAGTTATGTCATAAATGATATAACGGTATCTTTGTGATTCGCTCTTTGTGAGTTGTAGCTTATTTGAAGTGCACGGTACACGGTATGGCCGTGTGGCGAATATTTGGAGCGGTAGGCTTAAAGATAAATTACATAATGTAATTTTTGTGTATTTTCAAACTGACTCAATATATGGGTGAATCAACTTTAAGAAAAGTATTTTTTTTTGTCAAAAGATTGTTTACAATTCGGCTACATGTTTATTAAGTCAGACTATCAAGCCTAAGCCTTCTTTCTTTACAAAAAATGTTGGTAATGATACAAACCCTATATTTGTAATTTGTGTCTGTCATTGTAATTATTATTTTTAATATGAATATTATTTACATTTAGACGATCGCTATACGAACACTAGTATAAACTTTAATGTATTATATGAAATTTGTATAATGAGATAATAAAACTAAACTAAACTAAGTTCAATGTACAAGTTTACCAAAATATATATTTTTAATTTTTGTGTCGTAACGTAGCAAAGCATGTTGTCCCCAGGTTTTGTTTTGGAAGTCCTATTATAACGCTTCATAATTAGTATTATCCTAAAGTCGTCTGCTAAGTTTTTCTTTCGTAAAAGATAATAAGTGTCCTAAAAGTTTATTCACGCACATACCCACTAGCGACCATTTAGGAACTTTAAGATTTATGTTTTATTAATCTCCAAGATATCCTCTACAAAGCTAAATGAAAGCCGACGGGTAGGAATTTAAATAAATTTATAGTACGGCCGGCTCCAGTACTAAAACGAAATTTACACGAAATTATGCCAAACATTATTTAGTAAATAACATTAATTTATTAACATTTAGATTTATTAACATGGGTAATTGACATAGGTAGGTATGTCTATACCTATATATATACCTACCTAATTTACAATCCATCGAGACAACTCTTAAAAAGTTATTCAGACATATTTTCGTTCACTTCTACCTATATAAGCGACTTCTAGTCTACAACAGGATAGGCCAACCGCGAATTTCGAATATCGACATTTCGTTATGTCCGTTTCCATCGCTCTTGCATATTCGAAAGAGAGTGATGCAAATAGTCGATTCGACGAACGAAGTGGTTCGCGGTTTGTTCGGCTAGCTAACTTTCCAAAACGCGTATCTCGATAACTCATTTCAAAAATCATAATCTTTTATAATCAAACATAATCAGAGAGTTCTAAACCAGGAGAGGCCCTGAGTATCATTTCCCCTCTGTCAAAAGTATTGGCGTAAAATCTAGTACATCTATAAAAACTATTTCAATAATCGATGTCACGCATTTTCGTCATCGCTGTCAATGGATAACAAGCTCCGTGAAAATGCCCTTATGCGCTGTTTTTGGATGTAAAAAAATGTTATATTTCGTCTAGTTTACAAAAAGATGAAATACCATTTCAGATGTAAGTACAGTTTTACTTTATTTATCATTACTTTCGTAATAAAAGATTTAACCTAAATCGAAAATCAAGCTTCGTTTACAGAATCGATTCAAAGACAATCATTTTCTTTCTGACGGGCAGTAACTATTTGACGTTTGACACTTCTCCATATTTAACGCGCTTAAGGATTGCTGTCTTCTATATTTTGTTTGAAAATACAATCAAAAATGATCCTTGGCTTTTTTGTTTGACATTTCCAAAGACTGCATCCAATAATGAACCATATGTTAAGATTTGTACAGTTGACTATCTATTGCTCCATTTAGTGTTATGAAGTATAAAAAGAATAATGTCAAATATGTTTGGTGTTTTCAAGTCAAAGGTACATCTTTGTCGGATGTCAATAAAGCGTTGCTGCCATAAAAATTCATTTAGAAATAAACTGTATTAACAACCGACAATGATGTACCTTTGACTTGAAAACTTCACATGCATGCTACCTCGCCCCCCTCCGATTTTGGCAGACTTTTTTGTTTGGAAAGATGAGGCGAAGCGTACTCCATTTATAGAGCTTTATGAACATAATACATCATGTGACATAAACGGGATAGACAAGGAAAGCAAGATAAAATATGTTATTTTCTTCTTACAAAGGAAAACATTACAGTTTAAATTTCTCAAAGGAGATGTGATTAGTATGAAACTAATAATGGCAACCTGTAAAAAAATATAAGCGGTCAATGACCTGTCCCCCGAAAGTGTGGTAGTGTGCGTGAAGTCTGGTTGTGTGTAAATCAGGGTATTTTAACAGAATCTGAAAATTCTCCCACATATACCCGACCAAATTCCGCATTCAAAATTAAATTAAATTATTTATTAAACAAAAACACGTAAAATATGATCCAAGGGATGGAGCCTCTCTGTAAGCAAAATAGATGCCAACTAAAGTAATACATAAAACATAGAGTAGTATTTAGTATCGATAATAATACGTTTTCTGAATATAAATAAAGTGACTTATTGTTCTAATACAAAATATCTTAGAAATATTGTGTGTGTGTGTGTGTGTGTGTGTGTGTGTGTGTGTGTGTGTGTGTGTGTGTGTGTGTGTGTGTGTGTGTGTGTGTGTGTGTGTGTGTGTGTGTGTGTGTGTGTGTGTGTGTGTGTGGGCGTGGACGTGTGTGTTCACGCGTGTGTGTATGTGAAGTATTACCGAATTACATTCTCTGTCTCGTCGATAGCTTTTTACACTCATGATATGATTTTGAGTGGAAGTCCAATAGTCTATTCAATTTATTATAGAGATGTGAGGATCTTATCTGATATTGTGAGCTAGCAAATTTGGTTCTAATAGTTTTAGGTAGCATAGCTATGTTCGGTATTAGTCTCTTTTTTATAGTTCGGGTTATATGGCAGAATCTTGTGCTTTTTTAAAGTTGTTTGTAGGATATATAGTTTTCGAACCGACAAAAGTCCACTGATTTGGTACAGTAGATCAGTAGGAAATGTAATCTTTTTAAAATACATGACATTGCACGGCATTGCACCCTAATCCCAAGAATTTGCGTAAGAATAGTTTTTACGAAAGCGACTGCTATCGGATTTTCAACCCACGGGGAAAACTAGTCCTTGGGATTAGGTCCGGGTTGGTCTTTTTTTTTCATCAAAAAGCAGCTAATAAATATCAAAAGCTATTTTGTACATAAGTTCCGAGAAACTCAATTATACGTCGCGGTTAGAACCTGAAGCCTCCGGAGTAAAAGTAACCTGGAAATATATTTAACGCTATTTGTAAGTAGCCCTAGCACAGGCCTCGGTATTTCTGAGCTGTTACTCACATAAGAAAAAGAGAATGATTAGCAGTGTATTCATTTAGAAGTCAATAAAAAAAAATTATACGTCTTACAACCAGGCTAGCAACCCATCCCGAATAACTCAGCAAATCAACAGCAATCCCGAATTATAAAGGCGGTGGAATATTTACGCATGTGAACTAATAATAGGGTATTCAAACTGTCGCATTTTATTGTTTAAGGCCGCTGTGGATGGGGCGGTTGTTGTATCTAACCTCCACCTATGAATAGTTGCGAGATGCCCTGATCTAGTAATAAGGATAGTATAGCAAAATAACTAGAGTTTCGTTGCTCTCGTAATTGTGACTCAATCGTTTTATTGCCATTTCCTCTCAACTGATTTAAAAATGTCAATTGATGGACGCGCAGATATCCTCCTGATAATTACAAACTATCCGCCCCTTTATCAAAATGTAAGTTAGTAGTACTCGTAGTAGTAGTAGTAAAACTTTATTGTACGGTCAGCTGCAGAGAAATGGCCCGCGCTGCATACAAAGGTTGTATGCAGGGGGGTCTTTTTCTCTGCAGCTGACTGTACAACAAGTGAAAAAAAATACGTTAAGAAAAAAATACATAACATTTTTATAAAGGCGAACTTATCCCTTTAGGGATCTCTCCCAGTAATATTATCCTCAAACATGACATGCGAAATTATATTTAAAAAAAAAACGCAACATGAACAGCACGCCATATATTTCGTTTTTATTCCCCGCTCACGTCTCTCATAAAGCCAACCTGTTGAAGCGTGTTTATGTTTACATAATTATGGAGTTGCCGCTTCTTTTTACAGCCCACTGTCGCAGATTTATAGGTCGATAACAAACGTACAATGTACAATACAAGATATGGGGGATGTGTGTTAATGCTCACGTTTTATTTGGTACTTTGGCCGTTTTGTACTATGATGAGCTGAATTTTATGTACCTATTTTATTTAAGATAAGATTACATTTAAGGGGACCTACTGAGAAGAAATAGTACATTATAGCAGAGGTCAGAAAAATGGGGATTATCGGGCAAATACGTGTAAACATAGGGATTCGGAGACAAGGAATTCATTTTGCTAAAGATATTAAAATAAACTCAAATAAGTAAGAATAAAATAATACACATTCACTTCAATAAGAACTATTATGTTACTTAAAGGTATAATTAATTAATAGTACGTACCCAACTACAATTTGTAGCAACAAGAAAGATGCAATAAAATCAACAGTTATTAGTATATTTTACAAACATATAAATGGGTGCAATTTATATTGTATCAACTTCTTAGGGAAGAAATCTTTAAGAAATATTCGATTATTTTGTAAAATGAAATATGAAACCAAATTTAAATACAATTTAATACAAAAATTAAACAATTACAAGCACAAATTTAGAATTTATGTGGAATTTACGATTTAAATATTAGAGCACGTATCAAGGGATCTACGATGTTAATCGAGCGAGCGCCTAAGGCCAAATAGGCAGAGTTTCAGTCTTCTATGCCTCAGGAAGGGGCCCATGGGTGGTGGCGTCGCAGCGTCAGCAGTTTGTAGACTTTTTAGCTAACACGGCCTCTCCTGACTAGCAGCGTCCTCGATGCTCTCACTTGGTTGTCCTGATTTCCGCTCTGAAGTTGGCTCATGATCTGGAGTCTCGTCAGCTGCGGAATAAACACATATGTAAATGTATGGTAGGTACGTCAAAGGTCCGCAGTGATGGGTGTAGTTGTATACTTTTATTTTTTTAACGCTTTCATATTTTTTTTTACTTTTTATGCTTTTTTTTTACAATTTTATTTAAACGACGTAGCCTCTTTCATTTCAAAGCTATTCTGATGCCACAAGGATACTATTCCGATGTTGAAATGGCACACAAACATCGATGCCACAGTGGGGCTTACACGACACGCATCGATGCCACGGCGGGGCTTGCACGACACAAACATCGATGCCCGGAGGGCTTACACGACAAACAAACGTCGATGCCCGGAGGGCTTACACGACAAACAAACGTCGATTCCCGGAGGGCTTACACGACAAACAAACGTCGATGCCCGGAGGGCTTACTCGACAAACAAACGTCGATGCCCGGAGGGCTTACACGACAAACAAACGTCGATGCCCGGAGGGCTTACACGACAATGCCATCAAAGGCAAGTCCGGCAAGTAAACTCGCCCAAAACGTAACATGAATGAATAGACTTTCAAATGTCATTTGAGGCTTTTTGTTAATCTACTTTCCTAGGTAGGTACTTAAAAACAAGTTTTTTTTCAAAATTGTGGAATGTCTTGATTGTGGAATGCCCGGTATTACTTGATCCCCAGATTCACATTAAGAATTATACGTAATCACAGGTCAATACTATTCTGAAATAATCTTTAAAACTGCCTCATTTTTAAAGTATAAGGCAATGGGCTAATGCCTGTATTTTTCGTTTCGTTCGGCCGACCTGACCATTAGTCATTGTTTACTTTTAAAACGCTACTTTAGCAGTTGTATAATTTCGCGTAAGTGAGTAAATTTACTAGTTAAGGTTTTCCAAAACACTATCCAATAAAATAATAACAGTCCTCTTGAATAAGTAGATCAATAAATGATTGTAAGTAACAATCAAAAACAGCAACAGGGTAATCGAGGAGGTCTGCCAACTTAATATCAGGTACAAGGTAGGTAATGTACGTATGAAAATATTTTTATCCTCTCAGACTTTAATGAAAACAACACGTAAGTGATACACGTTGTTGTCACGCCTTTACGAAGTATTTTCACAGCATTCCGGGAAAGCTATGCTATGTGTAAATATAGGTACGAACATAGATTATATAAGTCCCAGATAGAGTGCGGCTAACAAAATTTTGTGATTCCATAAAGAGCCAGTGTCCTCGTCGTTACGCACTACACACACATACGCACAGCAATAATGAGCCGCTCCCCCGCCATTCGTGTCCAAACGTCTATGCAGTCAAGAGCAGTTAAAAAATAATAAAAACATGCCGTCGTGCGTTGTGAAATGCTGCAGAAATGCCACCGGTCGAAAGAAAAAAATGGATGGGATAACTTTTCACCGTTAAGTAAACAATTCATTGCGTAATCACATTAAAAATCAGTAATTTCGTAAACTATTAACTTCATGGTAGCGGTGTTGCCAGGTGGTTGAATAGGGAAACTTCCCGAACGTAAGGGGGTCTATAATCGCCGCGATATGTTGTCAATACGACATTGACGTCCACACTACTAACTATACGTTTTATTTCACGCACGTTTTCAACGAATATTAAAACGTTACCTAATAGTTAATAACTTTTATGCTTTTGTGAGCAAATTATTCTTTATTATTTTTTGAATAAAATTTATAATTAAACATAATTATATATTTCTTAAAATTATTCCAAAAACTTCTTAAAACAAAAAGCCCATATCTAATCGTAGATTGAACGCGCGAAGTTATGTCACCACTACTGATCTGTCAAACTTTCGTCTCATTCTAACTATCGCTCCCTCGCACTCTGAGCGGCTTCAGTAATCGACTGGTCAAGCGATTAGAACGAGATGGAACTATAGTTAGAATGAGAGGTCAGCTCTTAAGTCAAACCGATTGTGTTGATCGATCGAGGAGCATTTTTAACCAACTTCAAAAAAAGGAGGTTCTCAATTTGACCTGTATGTTTGTATGTTTGTTCACGATTATCTCGCGCTTGGCTGAACCGATTTTAATGCAGTTTTCAAAAAGTATTTGTTACATTCCAAACAAGGTTTAGTATAAAATAAGGCGTTGTTCATTGATTACGTAAGAATTTTTTTGCCAGGGACACCCTTCCGCCCCTTCGTAAGAAAAAAATAATAATCCTCTCTGCAGTAGAAGTAAGACATGGTCAATTCCCCTCCCTCCTTAAATCGTGTTACGTAATAAATGAATACGTAATTACACTTTTAGTTTTCTTTGTCTTAGCGAGGGCACTGCCGTGCCTCCAGTTAAAAAAGGTATAAAGTATGCTTAAATAATAGTATTGGGGACGACAAGAGAGGCCACCACACTCAACAGTAGTCGTGTGATTTTAATAAATAGTTTATTTAGATTTTTTAAAATTTTACCTTTTAGTCGCCTCTTCAGAAATATATTTCATCAAATTTATTAAAACAGGTGCTTATTAATTCTATTTGAATATATATATTAATAACCTATTTTTTTATTCAAAGATACTGTATTCTTAATCGGGAAAATTTGTATTACATGGCAACACTCGTCTGGACACACACATTCAAACCAGCCGCCATCTTGCGTCACAGTTTGTTGTACAGCCATGCTCCGTCCTTTAATTTTTTTCGTCCAAGGGTACGAAGCGTAATTTAGCAGTGAATTACCAAAACTAAATCTTTCAAAATGAGTTTTTGAAGTAAAAAATATTTAGAATGCTTTAGTCAATTAATGTCATGAACAATCTCACGCACACACAGCACGTTCTCTTTTAAACAACATCGATGATAAACATCCATCCCGCCTGACTGCAAGCAGTATATACCTATGCGAATTCTATAAACGCGTATAACTCCAGAGGTGACATATGCGCGTGAATTTGTTATAAGATCTATTTTCAACCAGTAGGTACCATAACCAAATCTCACCGATGTTTACATTTGTACAAGATGTTCGACTAAGGAAGTAATCCGAGTATTTGTTTAACTAAAACATTTTGTTCATCTCCGAATAACAGCGTGTTGTATAAGTTGAGCTGCGTGGTCGATACATTACAATGTGTTACATAATTGTCAATCGTAGGTATTGGAAATTCATAGGTAGATAGATTACTTTACCGCGAATACTTAAAACGCTTGAATTGATATAGGTACTAGATTTCTTTCTAAATAAATGTTAATAAATCGCAAAGATAAATTTCAAATGCAGGATTTATTTCACATTGATCTACGAACAAAAAAAAGTTACTAAACTGTCGGATCTTATCATTTCACTACGCCGTACAAAGTTCTTTCACAAACCGAAAACAAATAGAAATAAATTGCTAGAATCATGCTCCGTTTGACTTTGCTGTAGTAGGGTAACAAGTTATCCGCAACTAAAGAATTTATCAGTACTCAAACCGTTATCAATCTCATGATTAAATCATTATTCTCATCGTTAATTATCTATTTCAGCTTTTTAGCAGTTAAATACCATTGAAACGTCCAGCATACACAAGTAATGCCTTAACTTGAGACTTGCAAAACAGGTGACCAATATCACTTCTTATGTTTCAAAACTTAAGTAGACTAGAGAGAGACTCTTAACTTCAAACAATACATGTACCCATGTTATTATTCGGTACACTCGCATTTGATCGATGGGTTATCGCATTAATGATTCAAACTTAACAAAAACTACGACTGTTTTATAAGTTTACGTTTGTGACGGTCACTCATATTTGAGGATCCATTTTGTTAATATAGGTACTTATGCATCACATTAAAGCATAGGTAATTGTAAAAATAAGATTAACACTGATGAACTTACACAACGGAACACGGAAGAGTTCATACTGATGTGAATTTGATAGGTCGCAAAATACAATTTACATCAAAATGTTACTTATTAACGTTTATGCGATGTTGATAAATGAGTTTCTAATCACAGACACAAACTCAATCAGTTACAATTATTTGCGAGCTCACTTGTGTACTAATTTAAATGATAATCTCACACAAGCAATGTACACTTTGTACCCTTAGTTATCACTAATTTAGCGAGTACAATTTATCACATCTTACATCAACATCACAAAAACTGGGTTCAACACATTGTAATAATGATTTGATGTCACCCGATGTATGACGGTTTGACGGTCTCCAATGCGTTTAGAGACAGTGTTGCCCCTTGAAGCAGTCTTCGCTTCGTTGAAGCTGTCAGTGACACTCAGGATATGTACTGTTGGCTGCACCAGCAGACTCGGGCAGGGCTGTCGAGGTTGCACCTTCCAGGTCCAGACCAGGAACCTGACAATACCGGCCAGGGAGCCAGCCCGCTCCTCCAGCGCCAGTAGCAGGGTGGTTCAGGGTCGCCTCCATGGTTGCTTCCAATCTATCTATTTAGGAAAAGAAGCTGGCGAAGACGCACGCTCTCGCGACGGACCACATTTTGCTTTTAATGACCCATTCCAATTATAACGAAAACAGAAATGGCAAAGAGCGGTTTCATATAAAGGCTTTCTATCCCTGCTTCTGATTTTAACTTCTTAGGGAAGAAATCTTTAAGAAATATTCGATTATTTTGTAAAATGAAATATGAAACCAAATTTAAATACAATTTAATACAAAAATTAAACAATTACAAGCACAAATTTAGAATTTATGTGGAATTTACGATTTAAATATTAGAGCACGTATCAAGGGATCTACGATGTTAATCGAGCGAGCGCCTAAGGCAAAATAGGCAGAGTTTCAGTCTTCTATGCCTCAGGAAGGGGCCCATGGGTGGTGGCGTCGCAGCGTCAGCAGTTTGTAGACTTTGCAGCTAACAGTATTGTAAAGTTTTTACATAATGTTTTCGTGCAATGAAGTGTCAACTTATATTATAGACAGGACATTCGATTGGTGTCTGGTTTTGCAATAACATTTAAGAATGAAAATTATTATTTAATACCTATTGTACAATTATTGATTATCATTAATAAGTGCAATTTACATTGTAAGTTGTAAAGTTTTTTCATAATAATTTCATGCAATGAAGACAAGTGTCAACTTATATTATATTAATTCAAGAAATTCGATTGGTGAAAGTCATTCCTATCGTACAATAATTGATTATTATTATCATCTAGGTATATTTGTAAAGTACTTTCCTTTTACACTTTATATTATGCTAATGATGTTAGAGCGAGATCAAATTGAGTTCATCAATTTGTAAAGATCAAATGCTACCGACTCTTAATCAGATAACAATATTCTCTTCTCATAAAATATTACAACTGCCAAAATCTGAAACGGGACATGAATGACCTTAACGTTACCCGACCCTTGACACCTTTGACCCTTCCTTATATTCCTCTATAAACTCTAATGGTGTCACATGTGACTTTATAAAGCTCTCTTGACCAAACCTAAATTTAACAAAACGTCATAAAAGCCAGCAACGTAGTAGATAGAATACGACCTTTCCTTTATGAACAAGTTTTACCCGCCCATGGAAATTGATGTTCGTTTTGATTGCTGTATGTGTATAACCGTTGAGGACTGTATGTATCCACTGTGGTTTTTTAATTTCCTTTAATTGCAAATGTCCATTCCTGAGCTTATATTAAGTATATTTTTCTAAGGCACCAACGAGTGTCATAAGCTTCAGTCCAGTTCTGAGATCGTCGATTTTTTTTTATCTTTTAGATTGTGTAAACTTACATGATTTTTTTTGTACTCTGAGACACCGCAATAAATGATGCACCTGTGGTCCTGTGTGTGACGTTAATAAAATATGCTTCCTTTGTGTTATATTTATATGTACGTTGGTAAGTAATTAGTTAATACACCATTTTATAAATCGCACGCCTTTAATTTATTATTCGCAAAAAAACACATCATGGATGACAGACCCACTGACCATAGATTATACAAAGTAACTTTAGTGTTGCTACTACACTCTCCCCCACATTAGTATTTTCTAATATTATCACAATAATATGGAGCAAATTCTATAACTAATTAGTTAACAACAAGTTCTTATTTTTATTTTATATTAATCTAAAAGCTGACTACATTTCAGCAGCTGGTTGCAATGCCGTTTCTACCGCTGACCCTCCACTTCCACTTCATAAGTCACCCCTGGCACAATCACCTGTGTTATTATACCGAGGGACCATTTATTTTTATTTTTACGATAGTCCCTTGCCATGACCTTCTCCCCAGACAAAAATATTTCTCTAGCATGACCATTGTTTAATGACTGTTTTATCTGCTCTTTATCAATGAGAGCATTTACTGGATGAGGCCTGAGCAGCGAGAAACGGCACCTCAAATCCCTGCCAAACATGATTTTGGCCGGACTTTGACCAGTCACTTTGTGTATTGAGTTACGGTAGTCAAACAAAAATAAATTACAAGCATATTCAGGTGTACGACCACTTTCAACAATTTTTATTACATGTGACTTAAAAGATTCAACAAAGCGCTCAGCCAACCCATTAGTTGGTGGGTAATATGGTGGACTGAAGCTCTGTTTTACACCCGTACCTTTACAAAAATTTTTGAACTCGTCACTAGTCCATGTTGGGCCATTATCAGTCACTAAATGCAATGGATACCCAAATCGTATATAAATACTTTTAAATACCTCAATTGTTTTGCGCGCTGTTATATTTGTCATTACAAAAGCTTCTGGCCACTTGGAGTAGGCGTCTATTACAATAAGATACATTTTTCCATACAAAGGACCTAAAAAGTCCGCATGAAGTCTATCCCAAACGGTTGGTGGCTGGGGCCATGGTATTAATTTAATTTTTGTGGGTAATTTGTGGTTTTGTAAACAAATTTTACAATTCTTTGTAATGTCACCTATGTCCCTATCTAAATCTGGCCACCAAAAATAGGAACGTGCTATCTCTTTCATTCTAGTAATGCCAAGATGAGAGGCATGCAGTTCTAACATTATTTCATCAGTAAGTGAACAAGGTATAATGACCCTATAACCCCATAACACACAGTCTCTATCTATTGTAATTTCATTTTTTCTGGCAAAATAACTATCATATTAACTTCCCAAATTATTAAAACTTGGCCATCCATCTCTGCAGAATCGAATAATGCTACACAAGATATTATCTTTTTTTGTCTCTTTTTGAATTGTTTCCCAATTTAGCGTTGTTAACTTTGAATTATTTATATAGTTAATCGTATTAATTTCAAAAGATTTTTCAAGCATTTCTGCATTTTTATCGCAGTCCGCTGCATTCTCTGAAACCACTCGGGACAAGTAATCTGCTGGATTGTTTTTGGATTTTATATGTTCAATCTGGTAATCAAATCCACTTAAAAATATTGACCAATATTGTAGCCGTTTTGCCGCCATTTTAGGTATACCATACTTAGGGCCTAGTATTTTTGCTAGCGCTTCATTGTCTGTTTGTAAGATAAATTTACGTCCAAATAAGTATTCATAGAATTTAGTAACACCAAATATAATGGCGTAACCTTCTTTTTCCAAAATCGGGTATTTTGCTTGAGTTTCATTTAATTTCCTGCTAGCGAATGCCACTGGCCTGATAACATTATTACTGTCTCTAACTGACAGTATTGCAGCCACACCGCTATCACTTGAGTCACAAGTTAAAATAATTTGTGAGTTTGTCCCCAGATGTGACAGGGAGCATGTATTAGCTAGGGCAGTTTTAATATTTTTGAATGCTGTGTCACATTCAGGTGTCCATTCGAACATGTCTTTTTTCAAACAATCATATAACGGCTTCAATATGGTAGCCATGTTTTGTAAAAATCTATAGTAGTAGTTTACTTTTCCAAGAAACGATCTCAGCATTTTGACATTTTCTGGTGGTGGTAATAACAATAAAGGCTGGATTTTACTTTTTTTTACCTTTTCCTGTCAATTTCAAATCCAAAAACATTCAACTTTTCTTTGAAAAATTTACATTTTTCCAGTTTAATTTTTAGTCCTGACTCCTCTAATTTTCGTAATACCATTTTCAGATTTGTATATGTCTCTATTACTGTTTTACCATAAACAAAAATATTATCTATGTACACAATTGCCTCTAATCCACTTAATTTTTGCGACATAAGTCTTTGGAAGGACCCGGGTCCTGTACTGACGCCAAAAGGTAAAAACAAATATCTGAAAATTCCTTCCTCAGTGACAATTGTTGCCAACTTTTGTGATTCCTCATCTAATGGAGCTTGAAGATAAGCTTCCGTTAAGTCTAACTCACAGAAAAAATTGTTACCTTGTAATTTCATTAAAATTTGGTCAATTGTTGGTAATGGATAGTGATCTATTTTCAAATGTTTGTTATGCAAAAATCACCATATAGGCGAACCGAACCATCTGGTTTTAACACAGGCACAATGGGTGTACCCCAATCTGCATACTCAACAGGTACAATCCGTTTATTTTGAATTAACCGAGCAATCTCATCTTTAACTTTCTCCTTAAGGGCAAATGGTACAGTTCGCACCGGCATAAAAACAGGTTGGACCCCAGGCTCCATTTCCAAATGAACTGGCTCTCCTTTGTAATCCCCCATTTCTGGTTCAAAAACAGTATGAAATTCAGACTTGATAGCCAATTCTAATTCACTAGATTCACCTAGTTTTTCTTGCTTAAACCTAGGCGGCCACAATTTAAGGGCGGAGAGCCAATTCTTTCCTATAATTCTAGGTAACCCGTCTTTTACAATAAACAATACTTGTTTATCTACACTGGCATTTTCATACGACAAGTTCAGGTTTTCCAGAACACCCAATGGTGTTGAGGTTGATTGGTCAAAATTTGTAAAAATTACATTTCGTTGCCTTAATTCTAAGTTTGGAAAATATTTCTGCCCATCTGAATAAGTGATAGTACTCACATCGGCTCCAGTGTCCACCTCAAAATCCAACAACTGTCCACTTACTTGTACACTTAATTTGGCCGATGGAATTCTCTCTTTCTCACTGAAACAAAACATATCATAGAGTTCTGGTCCTTGATTGTCATTTTCCTTTTCACATTCGTTCTTTCCTTTAACAGTGTGATTGTATGTAGTCACCTCATCTGCAGCGTTTAATGTTTTCATTCTCCAATTTCCTTTATTTTTGTTACACCTTCTATAGGTGTGCCCCTTAGTGCCACATTCACTGCAAAATTTCCCTCGCAGGGTGCACTGGGCCCTCATGTGCCCCTCTTTACCACAGCAGAAGCAAATTCCAGCAGTTCCTCCTGTCTGCGGCTTGCTGGTTCCAGGTCTTGAACTGTACTCTCTGTTCCTGTCTACTTTAAACATTTGAGGTTGAGTCTCTTTTTCTTCCTTTTTGTATGTTAAGTTGTATGCTGTCTCAACAGTTTTTCCAGTTTACACTAATTTTTCTAAGGACAAATCCACATGTTTAAGTAATTTGAATCTCACAGCATCACGCAGAGTGCCATTTAACAGTCGTTCCTTAATTTCTTCATTTATGTTTTTGAAATTGCAATTTTTTGAAAATTTTTTAAGTTCCAATATATACTGATCTATAGTTTCATCTTTTTTCTGAATTCTTTGTCTAAATTCTGCTTGTTCCAACGCAAAGTTTTTGACTGGATGGTAATGTTTTTCTAATTTTCCACATACTTGTTCGTATGTCATAGTCACTGGTGAGTCTGGTGTGCATATAGTTGTCAAGAGCTCGTAGACACTCGCTCCGAGTTTTGTGATTAAGAGCGGCACTTTTTTGCTGTCCTCAATATCATTTAACACGAAAAAACACTCCAGTTGTTGCTTGTATGCGTTCCAGTTGCCTCCGGCAAATACTTCAAGGTTTGAAATTGAGCTCATCTTGAAATTTGTTTGTATTTGTGCGTCTGCACTGCAATGACGATGTTCCTCTAGAGCATCAATGTAAGTACGAAGAAATTGTCGAAGCTCCTCAAGCGAATTTTCATCCGTAAACTGTGACTCCGCGTCGCTCACTAAGTTATTAGCAATTATGATCAGTTCCTCTTTCTTTTTTGTTGGATCCATGCTTTTTTTCCTGATTTTATCAGATCGTCCATTTCTTGGTGACTATTGTTTTTTTCATAACCTCACTTTGTATTCACAACACCACAATTCGAGTTTACTTCAAATACTATTCGTTTGTTCTTCCGCTCGTCGCCAGATTGTTATATTTATATGTACGTTGGTAAGTAATTAGTTAATACACCATTTTATAAATCGCACGCCTTTAATTTATTATTCGCAAAAAAACACATCATGGATGACAGACCCACTGACCATAGATTATACAAAGTAACTTTAGTGTTGCTACTACACTTTGTATTTCGAAGTATTAATTTTCGAAATTACATTTACATGTCATAATTTTCAATTGTTTGGTTGAGTTAATCATAATACCCTAATACCCTAGTAACATTGCTGACCGATATAACAGTTATTGTATGATAAACAAACGAACTTTTAAAAACTAATTATTCCAATTCCTTTTTAACGGAAATAAAAAAAATACGGTGTATATTACGCATTAATCGTGTACTGAGATTAGAATAATAGTAGATTGTACACCAAGGGGATAAAGCACTGTTTTATGTCACGGGCGCAATATTGAATCCTGAACGTAACGAAGGACTCCAGATTTTACTCCCGAGCGCAGCGAGGGGGTTATGAGTTAATTCCCGAGCGAAGCGAGGGAATTAAGACTGAGTCCTGAGTGCAGTGAGGGGTTCAAGCGCGCCCGTGACAAAAACAGCTTTATCCCCGAGGAGTATACTCTACTTTTCTCACCTCTTGCGAGACAATAAAATAGCTAAGGCTACTAGAAACGGATTTTTATTAAAGTAAATCAAAAGTAAAAACCGGCCAAGTGCGTGTCGGACCACACATAGCAGGATTCCGTACCTTAAATGGAATAAGAACCAAACTAATACCAAAAGGTCGTATCTGATGCCTATGGAAAAAGTTTTTTGGAGATAACTCAAAAATGGCTTCACCAATAATGTTAAAAAAATTTTCCTAGAAAGTATATAATAAGGCGCATCTCCTCAATTTTTTTCATATTTTTTGGACTTACGGTTCAAAAGTTACAGGGGGGGCACAATTTTTCTGACTTTCGAAGCGATTATTTCAGAAAATATTCACTTAATCACAAAATGGTCAAAAAACTTCAGTGTTATTTTTAAAGACCTATCGATTTATGTGTCACATGTTGATATTTAGTCAAAAATATAAAAAATAAAAATTTTGTTACATGTATGGAGCGCCCCCCCCTAAAATTTTTTTTTTTCAAATTTAACTACATAACTGAGTAGCGGTATACAAAATACACCTTATGTGTAAATTTTATTCAGATACGTCGTATAGTTTCCGAGTAAAATGGCTGTGACATACGGACGGACAGACATACAGACAGACATGACGAATCCATAAGGGTTCCGTTTTTTGCCATTTGGCTACGGAACCCTAAAAATTGATTCTTGATACATTAGTCCATTTTATTCTAATTTTATCTTCTATTTTTATAGAACCTGCAGTTTTACTCCGTATACTGCAGCGTCTTATGACACTCGCGGCATTTGTTTTAGGTATTTAAAATTGAGGTGGCCAGCACGATTTTCCGAATAAATTCGATTTTCAAATCAGCTCGACGCGGCGGCGCTGGCCCCGGCTGGCGTCGCGGGGCTGTGCACCGTGCGGACTTTACGAAATTAGACTTTAAGCACATAACAATAAGAGCTATGGGAAGTGAATTCACATTATTAACCAGCGGGTTATAATGAGATTTAGTACAACATTATAACCCGGCTAAAGCCAAGGGCTATAATGATTTGCTTTCGGTGAGGTTTGCATGATATATAATTTGGCATTGTCGAGCAGGTGGTGTGAAAATCGTATTAAATTACTACAGACTGCCATTACCAAGCGACAAAATTTTAATAAACAGACCTAAGGTCGGTGTCCTATATATATAAAAGATAAATAATGTAAAGAAACACATTTACCATCGTTGCTTTACAATCACACACTTTTAGAGAAAAAACTTGGTTTCATTGTCCATTTATAGACATAAACTTGTCATTTATATTCATTTTAGTATAAATATCCGTTAATTACTGATGTTTCAGTGAAATCAGATTTCTTTAAAAATATTTTGTTTGTGTTCTTTTTGCCAAAAAATCAGCTATACATACGGGTTGTAACAAAAATGGTGGTCATCCTTTAAAAGGCATAATTGGTATCGTATTCTGATTATGAAAAACTCAGAATAAAATTTTTCGCGCGCAAAAAAAAATTTTGTATGGAAGCTTGGCCGGCTGGAAGCACGTGTCCCAACAAAAAAAAAATTTTTTTAATAAAAAAATTTTTTCTCCTACTTTTTCTTAGACGCAATCATCATCATCATCATCATCATATCAGCCGAAAGACGTCCACTGCTGAACATAGGCTTCCCCCAAAGAGTGCCACAATGACCGGTCCTGCGCCATCCGCATCCATGGGACTCCCGCGACCTTTACCAGGTCATCAGTCCACCTTGTGGGGGGTCTACCGACGCTGCGCCTTCCGGTTCATGGTCGCCACTCAAGAACCTTTCCGCCCCAACGGCCATCGGTTCTACGTGCAATGTGCCCCGCCCACTGCCACTTCAGTTTAGCAATTCGGAGGGCTACATCGGTACTTTGGTTCTGCTGCGGATGACCTCATTTCTGATGCGATCACGCAGAGAGACTCCAAGCATAGACGCAATACGATACTAATTATACCCTTAAACGGATGACCAGTATTTTTATTACAACCTGTACATACCTTAGTTTACTTTTCTATTTTCTATTGTGATTTTGTATACCGAGATTTTGTTAACTGTTATTTCTTCGTGTGTCATTTAACTATCATAAGTGCTGTGTGCGAGCCGTTTTTATTGAACTATCCAATAGAAGTTCTTCAGGGAATTAGGGCGTCGTTTGCGAGAGAGGGGCTGCGATCCTCATTCAGGATCGTACTTATCTGGTTCAGCAGGTCTCAGCAGCTGGTTGCTGCTCAGCGGGGAAATGTGGCGGAAATAATGGGGACCTTTGAACCGGGTACGATTCGGAGTGGGCTTCATTAAAAAAATACTATTTGATTTGACATTTTATGTGATTTTAAATTCTTAAATTATAAGTTAGTTTTAAGTTGACATGTTTTATAAAATATGTACTTAATGACTTGGTTTCAATAAAATTTTATCAATAGAAGTTAAGTTGTTAATAACTAGTGAACTAGAAAAAAGGATACGCCCTTTCTAAGTTAAAGGGTAGGATAGTGCTAACCCTCTTGTAAGAGATATTCTGTAAAGATGGCTAAATCGAGCATGGCTCGAATTTAACATAACGCGGAACTTAAGTACGGATATATTTTATTTATACTTTACGATTTTTAATACCGACAAAACAGTTTAGGATGATCAAATGAAAACATAAGATCGTCATCTTATCTTTTTCCGGGGGGGGGGGAAAACCAATGGGAATGTAAAATGGACGCCTCTATAAATTTAAATTACATTAATTAATAATTATTAAAACCTCTTACTCAGCACCAAACTTCAACCGCTAAGCAAAATGAACTGCAGGCAGTTGTACATAATGTACATTGTCTTGTCTGTCTATACACGTAGACGAGTTAAGAAAGCTGCATGGAGTTTTTTTGCCATTTAAACAATTTCATATCATATCTCAGTGTCGTTCATATAACTTACAATAATACACTAAGTTTGCGAACCAACCGAGAACCCTATTTTATAGGTATTAGAAAAATTTATTCTGTAATGTCCCTTCAGATTATGTAACATCCCCGCTCCCAAGTGCTTCGCTTTTATCACAAAACTAGCACGAAAATACCTTTATACCATTTCCTTAAAACCCTTGAATTGGATTGGTTTAGTTATTACAATTTTCAATGACTTGGTAGTGACGTCACCATATCGTGCCAGTGTCGTCACTATTATAACGCTCGCCGGGATTAGTACGGAGTAATGAGCCGACCCCGTTGTTTAGTGAACTTGTTAACGCACCCATATTCTCTCGCTAGATTACCCAGGACCCTACTTAAGTTGCGTATAAGTGACGTATGCGTCACTAACACTTCTGTGATGTATGAGTTTATTCTGGAAACAATCGATGACAGACGTTTTTGAAACATTTCAGTAAATTTACGTACGCGGACCAAGAGGGCGATTTAGACTTGCGAGCTTTTAAAAGTATATCACCATTATTTTTACATAACATGAATACCTAGTTTTAAAAAAATATAATAATAAATTTCTATCGCAGTTGTTTTTAAAATATATTTTCATCGTTTCTAACAGTCAAAGTTCCAGTCGAGTGACCTTTAAAAATTGGTCTCTCTAGTCGTGGTCACAGTCCTGAAAGTATCTAGTTACGACATACATTGCGACATAATGTGATCTTAACTATTATATAAAAAAAACTGCGGAAAAAGCTAGTGTGATGATTAATGCGTCGGCTTTCATTATCAAGTATCCTTATAAATACTTAAACCGTATGAATATTTATGAGTACTATGAAGTATGAATCATTTCAAATGTATGCTCTCAAAATATATTAGGTATGAATCACTGTGAATGTATCTTATCAATATAACTGTTAACGGTTTTGATTTGGTTGCGTTATTATTAAAGAACGTACTTAGAAATAAACTGAGTACCAAACTTATTAAGGATTTAACGGCTTAAAATACTTTTAATCTTCCATAACAAATTTAATCGGTTTCAATTGAAGCTGCAAGAAGTCTGCGATAATAGTGGAACTGATTAATAAGCACAGAAAAGTGCAAATATTTAAAGTTTCGCCGTTAAACCGACGGCAATCAGTCGAGTCCCCGGCATCGTGTCATAATGAATAGTTAAAATCACCAACTCCTTGGAGATGGACAAGTTAAAAGCGAATAGGCAAGATGCAATATTTTCATTTACGCTTTCATTTGAAAGAATAGCACGTAGAACAGACCACGAGTGTATAAAAAATGAAAATACTATAATTTATAGTCAAAAATTGCTGTTACAAACTGACAATTTAAATTTTCGCGCCTAAACGGATCTACAGTTTCTGTGACGTCACTCATGTGTGTCACTCGCCATATTTGTTCGTTCAGTGTCAAATTCTTGTTGTTTTTTTTTTAAATTTTTGACCTGGTTGCTAGCCTTTTAAGCCAAATCCCATAGAAGGTTGCCAACCCCATTAGTTGTCATAATATGAGTGACGTCACCAGACGCTGATTGGTGGATTAAAACACGTTTCGTTTCACATGACTTCAAATCGTAATTATTATTTGAAATTAGTATAAACTAAAGTAAAAACGTTTCATTTTCATCACAAAATAATGGTAAATATTATAGCTGCATCTTCCCTATTCAAGCTAAGCTAGCTGACATACTAGCTAGCGTTTTGCTGACCAGGGTCCATTTCGTGGTGCTACACCTATACGTCTTTATTTTGTTTGTATGTAAATTTTTATGTAATATTGTGTACGCCATGAATAAACATTTTGAATTTTGAATTTGAATTCGAAACGAGTTATACTTTCTTCTGGAAAAATGTTCATGACCAATCGCGTCCCAGGCGATAACTTGTTAAGTGGTAAAGAGCGAAGAGCTTTGTTGGTGGGTTGAGGAACGGCAGTCACTTAATAACTTACAAAAAAATGGTCATCGCGTTCCAATTAATTTTAATTTTATTTTTTTTATAAATAAATGTTTATTCACGAAACGGCTTACAATTTTTTTTCAAATTCTTCTGCCAAACCACAGTGTGGCTTGTTTGTCACATGATTTGTATAGTATGCTCTTATAAACATAAAAAAATTGCCAGCTGACTGTATGCAGCTGCTGACTGGACTAGGTAGAAACACCATCAGTTGATGCCCTGAAGGCCGTATGTTCATGTGAACAGTTGACGGTCATTCAATACACTGCATCATGTTTGAACTCCCTGTCAACCTTACTCACCGGTAGGAAGTAGGAACACGACACTAATAGTAGGGTAATTTATATTTGTCTGTAGTTTTATATATGTATAGGTAAGGTGAAGGTAATTCCACAGTCGGGCTCTGTTCCAGATTTGAGCGAGATGGCATTCGCTGAACTGTGTCCTACCACAAAAAGCGAGATGACATTCGCAGTGCCCATTACTAAGTACCTACCTTTTTTTTGAACGTAGTTTAAAGACATACCCGGGTTCCATATTCCTATATTAGTGAAAAAAATTACTGAGTAAACGCCGCTATTCCAAAACTTGCCCCAAACCTCAAGAAAACCGGAGTCCCGGTCCTTTCTTTGTTGCATTTGGAGTTAAAGCGAATAGTAACGTTTGTGCTGTGTCCGTCTTATTAAATTACTTACTCTCATATTTTGTGCAAAGAACTCGATGTAGAATGTAAAGCAATGACAGCAGAAAAAGCATTATGTTGGTTGTCAGTCTGACATTTAAAACTTTTATGAAATATGGAAAGCTTTTAAATAAAAAATAGTTATCTGGGCCCGACATAAACCTATATTGATAATATGACAGACTTTGTTGGCACAAAGTTATATTTTATTCAGGTTTTAATTTTTATAGGTTCCATACTTATCACATATTTTAGCTGAAAATAATTGTAGAGCTCCGGTTTTGACCACTTTAAGTAGAGTTTGTCTATTCAGACGTACGTCATTTTGTGTCAATAAGGAATTATTATATCTTATTTTTTCTACAATAGAAAAAATAAGATAAAAATGAGAAGATTTTTCTAGAAAGGGGCCCAGTTTCAGCCACTATTTTCCATAGCTCCTCACAATTAAATGACAACTGATACATGATATAATATGACAGTGCCATCTGTGCTGCCTTAATTTACTCTTACATTAACTATAAACCATAGACTTGTAAATTTGTCTATACCTTAATAAAGTTGCAAATGGCCAAAACCGGCACAGTGCCCACAACCGGGGCATCTACCCTAGGTAAATACAATGTAATAAAATAATGTTATGTATAAAACCTCTATCAATTTCAAGTACACTTAAGAGTACAAGTATACAGGGTGGAAAGATAAGTCGGGCCCTGGAGGAAAACTACCTTAAAACGTTGAGATAGCTCAATTCACTGAAAGGAAACATTCTTTAATTTCTTTAAAGGGATATAACTTCATTTACAATTTTTTGGAAAGAGTACAGTTTTCAAAAAAAGTATTTATTTTGTAATTTTTGCCATAAATAATTTTTATGACAATTGATGCCAATCGATCCTGTTTCCAACGAGGATAAAAACTTCAAAATACCAAACAAGTTTAGGGCACAAGAGAACCCATAAATAATAATAATAATATTTTTCATACAATTAGTATGGAAAAAAGTGAAATATTAAGAAAAAAACTGTGAATGCAGTTTTAGTTTTTAGGAAAAATAAAAGAATGTTTCCTTTGAGCGAATTGAGCTATCTCAAGGTTTTAAGGCAGATTCCCTCCAGGGCCCGACTTATCTTTCCACCCTGTATATTCAAAATAAGCTTGAGACGATTTCAAATGTCCTTGTCAAGAAAATAAGAGCATTTTAGGATCAATTTGAATTGAACACTACCACTAGCCACTTTTGCTGATATAGAAGTACAGCACTTATTCCATAAAATACAAAACTTATTAATAATAATTACGTATTACCAAACCAGCATGAAACAACACGATGATCCAACCGTGAAACCCACCTGAGTGTGATCACACCCTTTCATTGATTCGTGCATAATGAAATGATTCCGTTTGAATTGGCACCGACTGAAGTCATTCTATGGGCAGCGGGCTGTGGAGAGCAGTGGCCGTGAAACATTATGTTATATAAGCTGGATAGCTGGACGGTAGGTTTCTGGACGTGCCCACATGCTTGAGAAAAGAAAAGGTAGAATTCAAACACGTTCTATAGGTACAAAATACTACTGGAGTACCGATATACCTGCCTCTTTAATAAGAAACAAGTTTCAATTGCATTGTAACACTTGTAAGACAAATTTGACTGCATTGAATATGCGAAAATGGGTATTTTTAAGTAATAACCGTTGACCTTGCTCAAGTAAGTACAGTCACCGGTAAAAGTATCTTCTTACACGAAGGCCGCAAAAATATGTGACAGGCTCTTATGGCCCTACAAATAAGAGCGTGTCACATATTTTTGCCGCCTTCATGTAGGAAGATACTATTGCCGGTGACTGTACCTACTCATTTCCTAGAAACGATTTCTGATAATGTGCTGGTAATTCATATAAAGGCATAAATTGCTTTCGTATGACCTGGAAAATATAGTAGAAAACATTTTCGCCACGAAATTTCTTTTCTTATTGGAAGCGTTGCCCCAAAGTCAAACCTCCAAAAACATTTATATGTTTTCTAGCGTTTATAAAAGTAACTTAATTAATTTCTCTAACTTTAAAAACCTTTTTGAAATTAATTTTGCGTCAAGTTTGAGCCAATGCTAAGAGGCTATTGAGAATAATTGACGTAAACTAATTTCAAAACAGCTTTGCAGTTTATGAAACTATTAAAGTGTTCAACCGACTGAATAAAGGATTTTACCGCCTTTGCAGGTCCGATATTGGGTGTCAAATGTTAAAATTTTGATTGTTAATCGCCGGGCTATAAAATACTATAAGGAGCTAATTATTATATATGTACAGTCACCGGCAATAGTATCTTCTTACACGAAGGCAGCAAAAATATGTGACGCTCTTATTTGTAGGGCCATAAGAGCGTGTCACATATTTTTGCGGCCTTCGTGTAGGAAGATACTATTGCTGGTCATGGTGACTGTACATAGTAAGAAGTCTGTCATCCCGTACCTAGTTTAGAAATTCATAAATTATTTGTATTATTGAGTAAATTATCATACTTAAATAGATTTGCGTCAAAAAACAATCTGAGAGCTTACCGTGAACTCTTGAATGTCGATTTTCGACTTTCGCGGAAGGTCTGCTCTGCGCGCCAAAATGCGCATACGTAACAACATCTCAGCCACTTTTCCTCGTCAATAACAGTCAAAGGTGAGCCAATTTTTACATGTACAGCCTTGACCAGAAGTGTTGAGCATAGCAGTTTTTTGTTTACAGTTTTGATGTTAAATATTATTTCCCAATAATAACAATGTACGATGACGTAAAATGTTATATTTTATTTATATATCTAGAAAACTTTACTTAATAAACATTTCAAGGTACCTATAAAACATGAAAACTTAAGGTCACAAAAATGCGACTTTAGGTCAGTGCGACAAATTGCAAATATTCTATGCAGTTACTACTAACTTCAACAAAACATATAACTTCAAAAAAGATAGGAACGCTGGACTAAAGTTTCGAGTTTTGTATGAAAATCGCAAGGGTGGTACTAGAATAATAAACTTTTGAAATATAATATAAAATTAAAAAAAAAAACAATCCTGAAAACAAACAATGTCTTAAACTTGGCTATTTCATAGTTAGGAAAAAAAAATTTAGGAAACACTATTATTTATTGCAGCGGCAGGTTTTCAAATAGCCAAAAATACAAGTTGTTTTAGTAGGACCTAGGATATTTATTTATTCGCCAGGAATGTCAACCGTTGTTTGTAAAAATAAGTCCCGCCGAGTTTCTTGCCGGTCATAATTCATAATACTTCTCGGGTGTAGGGTTAGAACCGGTGGCAGTTTTTTTTCTCTCTGACGTTCATAAGTGCATTGTAATATGCCTAAATTGAAGAATAAACATCTTTTATCTTTTATCTTGCAGACCAAAGAGAACACAAGCATAAGTTAACGTTACATAATAAAGCAAACCTGAACAGTAATTAAGCATAAGGAGCATAAATCACCGACCCTTTATCAAGAAATTACACGACGAATATATAACACTTATGTGACATATATACGCCTAAGATAGGACACATACGGTATACGGAGCATTAGCAAGCGATAACACTGTTTGTAGGACACATGGAGCTACAAATGGTGACTTAGCTGTTTATTTTGATGCTTACATTTTCGATTCATGCGAATCAGCCTGTTTACTTAATCATCTAATAGAAAAAAACCTAAAAGCCCACGCAAGGTAAAAAGACAATGTCTATTAAGACTAATTATCGATTGATAGTGAAGAAGGAATATAGGTCTCCTAACATAACAAATATATTTTGTAGTAATATAAAATTTAACTGACTATCAAAAATCGATTTTCGTCATAAAATAATTTTAAATAAAAAAGAACTGACTTCACTTACCTTTCCGAAAGCAAATGCTTGAGCTGCTGTAAAAAATACTTAAATCACTATAGGTGTGCCTATGATAGTTAAAGAGTTCCGTCGATTGCTCCAGGATACCATCATCAGATCCTGACCTGGTTACAATAGGACCAATTGTGAACAAACAATCTCTTTCAAACAATCAAAGAAGTTTCTAAATCGGTCCAGCCGTCTTCGAATAATCGGTGAACATACATAAAAAGAAGAAAAAGCAAAAAAAAAGATCCCGACGAATTGATAACCTCCTCCTTCGAAATCTTGAAGTCGGTTGAAAATCGATTTTCAATTAATAATAATCATTCATTTAAATGGCGTTCTCCAAATTTAAGTCTCCATGGTGCCGGTACACATGTTAAAGTGATGAATGTCGTAACAATGGGCCTTCATTAGCGTCTCGAGGCGCATCAATTAATTCACGTCTCGGGCCGGATGCATGATATACTCCGGAGGTAATGGTTTTGGGTAGCTTGCTTTTAGAATCTTCAGGAACACAATACTGGTCAGTAATATAATTTGTGTGTTTTTTATTAACGTAACTACAAGATAATTTATTGATATAATTATATAAAAACAACAGTATAATCTATATACAAATTGAAAATTATTTTAGAGTTGGATATGGGTTTCAGTCGATTTGCAGAAGGGAGGTACAGTCATAATCATAATCCAAGCCACCTGGCAGCCAACTTAAAGCGGTGGCGTATGCTGCGGATGCATATGCTGGTGGCGCGTACAATAGCTATAGGTATACTAATTCTGCATCTTAGCCAGCTACTATGATGCTTAGTGACCGGTTCTATCGTTCAGATATAGTTTCTGCCATATGTTTGATGAACGAGCATATCTGAGGTGCAGAGACAATAGATGTCACAAGTAGGGTGAAAGTTGCACATCCCATTTCGCAAGCGTTGGAATATTTTTACCACTTCTAACTTTTTTTACGATTACAACTTAACATGGAAACTAAAGACACGATGAACCGCGGTTTGTTCAGGATCATGAATCTAAATTTTGTGAATTCTTCGACGTCTTCTAGTTGAAATTACGATGCTGATAACTTTAATGATTTTATTAATGCTAACTGACAAAAGATGACACGTTTGAGATGTGGTGCTGGCGTCGTATGGAGAAGATCAGCTGGAAGGAGAAGATGACCAATGAAGATGTTCTATGTAGAATAAAAGAAAAAATAAGTTTGTTGAGAACCATAGAAAATAGGAGAGGAAGGATGCTTGGACACCTACTACGACATGACGAATTGATTAAAAACATTCTAGAAGGGAGAGTTCAAGCAAAGAGGAAACCAGGGAAGCCAAGAATTGCATACATGGATCAAGTCAAGAAAAAAATAAACGTCGTGTCGTATCAGGCTGTCAAGGAGAAGGCAAATGACAGACATACATGGAAATTGCTCCACCGACAAGAGCCCAGCTCTTAAATAATTGATGATGAACTGACAAAAACATAATAGAGGCTAGAATTTTAAAGAGTCGAAGAAAGGGAAAGCGAAGAAAAGTTAAGGGTATGGATCAAATAATGTAGACGATAAACGTAAAGTCGTACCAGGAAATAAAATAACTCGTATTAAAAAGAAAAGACTATTAAAAGGAGTTGCGCCAAAATTTCTTAAATTTGAATAGAGGAGAGCTATCGAAATATCGCCTTAAAAAAGATGTAACAAAAATGCTGGTGATTCTTTTAAGGCCATAATTGGTATCTTATTGAAATAAAGAAAAACTAAGAAAAAAAAAATTCTCGCGAAAAAATATGATATTGTATGGAGGGTTCACCAGCCGGGACGACCTGCCCCATACAAAAAAAATATCGCGCTTAAAAAAATTCTCCCACTTTTTCTTACTCGAAATACGACACCAATTAGGTATAACGGATCGGTCGGTATTTTTGTATTATACTCGTGGGTCTATATAGTTTTATAACACATCAAGCAGAATTGGCTAAGCAATGTTTATTTTTATTTTATTTATATTATTTTATTTATTTAAGGATCACCAACGGATAAAACATCTATGTATAGTACAGACAAGATACAAGAATCATGCAAAGATGCATAGCCACTTATAGGTGACCACAGCTTACACAGGGATCCATCAAAGATTTACAAAAAGATTTATTAAACTAGGTTAGAATTTTAACAATGAAGTTATAATTAAAATTAGATTATGTTAAACATATATTAAATTAGACTTATATCCCAATATATTATTATAGTAGGTACAGTACTTATAGAAATTATAGAAATTAATTTAAAGCATTACAATCACTTCCCAGACCCCAGTGAGTTTAGATGAGACAAAATTGCGGATCTAAACTGATTGGCTGAGTTATTAAATATGTCTATACCCCTGGAGTCTGGGATGCTATTGTAAAGCCGAACCATCCTTGAAATTGGCGAGTTATTGCCATAACTTGTCCTCCTGAAGGGCTCATTGAATAATCTGTATGTTCCTTTTCTAGGTAACCTATTTGGTATGGTGAATTTTACTTCCCCCAGCAACTCGGAACAATTAATGCCTCTATAATTGACTAGCTTATATAATAACTAAACATCGGTATCAGCGTTCGAATTTCATGGCAATGTACGGTTGGCAGAAAAACAAATACAAATAAATACACTTAGTATTTTTAACCTTTATTTTATATAAATAAAAAAGACGCTAAGTATAAATGTTTTAAAGGTTAGAATAGATTACTAAAATTTATTCCATGGATTTTGCTATCAATCCTTGACGTCTGTAAGAATATATCAATTTTAAATGACTAAAAGACCTTTCCACACTGACTGAGGTTATAGGAAGGTGTGTCAAGTATTGAAAATATTGCACGCATTATATAATATTTACACTTGCTGGGATTTAAACCTCTTTGTTTTTAGATAGTTGGTTTATAATTTGTATAGTCTTATAACCAGGGTTTTTCTTTAACATATTATTTAGTTTAAGATAAACTTTTCTGCCCTTTTGATGTAATCTTAACGTTGAAATTTTTTTTTGCAAACCATGCAAATCGATATTTAAAGAAAAGTAACGAAAAGTAACTCAGCTTTTAAATTCCGGTTGCGGAATATTTTCTTCGCTTTAGCAATTGCACTTGCTTCACGCGGATTTAAGGCGTCGATGACAGATTTTACTTTATCATAATGTTTGTGATAATATGAGGCAGCATTTAACCATGTGCCCCACTTGGTTATCACCGGTCGGGGTGGAAGAGGAATACTTCCATACATTTCTCGAAATAATTTTGTCCTTGAAGGAGCGTTGCGAAATTTTTTTTTATAGTCAATGAAACTGTTTGTGGCAGGGTAAAGATTTCGAATTATTTCTGCGACTCAATTAAATCCATGTGCAATGCAAGTTAAATGAGTCATATTTTCATATTGCCGAATAAGATTTTTAGCTGCTATGTACGATCCGGCATCAGTTATAAAAAATAATAATTTATCCAAGTGTTCATTGTATTGGTTTCCCCAAAGATCTTCAAGAGTTTCGTTGACGAGTTCAGTTATTGTCGAATGGTTGGTCGCCTGTAATACTTTAGATGCAAATAGATGTGACTGGGTACTAGTTCCATCTAGAGCTCCGATTACAACATTTGCCACTTTTTTTCCTACGGAATCCGACGTTTCATCAGCACTGAGATAAATCATTTTATTTTGCAGTTCTTCTCTGATTTTATTTTTATTTTTGTCATACAGTTCAGGTAAGCAATGTACTCGTATTTTTGTTTCACTCGGCACACTAATATCGTTTCCATATTTATTATTTAGAAGGTTTTCTATAAAATTTCTAAATTTAGGGTTGTCTAGTTTTGAGCAAGTTACATTCGAAGAAACCATGAATTCTGTTAAATCTTTATTGAACTGTTTTTGTGCATTATTATTGTGGGATCTGTTGTGTAAATCAGTTTACAGATGGCGGTCGATACTAGATTTAGATGGGAATAATGTCGAATGACACAATTTGCAATATAACATATCGTCTTTAATTTCGAAATCAGCGTTGCCTCGTGTTATATCCTGTAAATGGCAGGATGACTCATATAGTTTAGTTTGGTGAGACTTTGATTGTATGTGTTGATCTATGTTGTATTTTTTTTTCTTAATATTAATCTTGCAAATAATACAGCACGCACCTTCATCCATAAATATAAAATCAGGATATTGCGTTAAGTCCATTATCTCAGTCTAATACGGATTTGGGTTGGGACTTGTTAATTTTATTAATGCTAATTTCCAGTTGTGAGTGTTTCGATAAACTATTATTTGACGTTGTAGATTCAGCACATATTATTTCGCGTGACGATTAAATTGACAATCGTTACCTATTTGGCATGTATTATTTTTAGAATGTACCTAAACTGAGAATTAAGGTTCTATGACGTATTTATATATGTATATGTGACGTTTTCAATTCAAGGGTACATCATTGTCGGTTGTCAATAAGGCGTTACTGCCATACAAAAATATTTAGAAATAAACTCTATTAACACCTGACAATGATGTGCCTTTGAGTTGAAAACGTCACATATGTACAGTTTACCGCAGTATAATTGAGAAAATAAAAAATAAATTAAACAATATTATTAATAAAATATTCAAATGTATTTCTTTTTCTGCTACCCTTACCGAGTGCCATGAGTTTCGAACGTTGATACCGATGTTTAATAATAACATTAGATCAAGTATTTTTCGCCTGTAGTTGAGAGGAATCAATTTATAAAATTTTAGTCTTTCTGGGTACGATCTCAACGACCGTTCCTTCCTAGATGTGTAGCTTAATATTGTCAAGAATCGACTTTGTACTCTTTCAATGCGGTTAATATGCACTTCATAACAAGGAGACCAAACTTGAGGGCAATATTCAAGGTTACATCTGACGATGGCATTAAACAAATGTATTTTAGTACGAGCTAGTTTAAAATTTTTTGCATTCCTTACCACGAAGCCGGCCATAGCACAGGCCTTTTTTATGATATTGTTAACATGTGCAATGAAATTCAGTTCGCTATCAATTGTAATGCCTAAGTCCCTCACAGCTGAAACTTTTTTTATAATTAGTCCATTCAATTTAAATTCAGTGTGCAGTGGGGTTTTGTTACGGGTAAAGGTTATGTGGTAGCACTTGCCGGTATTTAGTGTCATATTATTACTTCTGCACCACTCGGCCAATCTATTAATATCATTCTGTAGCAATGAACAATGTTTAACTTTATACCGTTAGGTTTAATGAACGAGGCAAACTCTGCACAAGTTTCAAAATATAATTATATTATAACATTGAAATTAGTGTGTTGAAAACTGCCGCCAAACGGCTAAAATTATTTATATTTGATTTGAAATTTGAATGCATCAGCCAAGTCAAAGCTCCCCAACTAATTTACAAACGTTCTCTCATCCGATTTTCAAACCCAGGCCACTCAAAACTTAACTTGTTCTTTGACAAATGTTAAAATGCAGTTAATAATGTTTAAAACTTACCTTAATCATATCGTAATAGAGTCTAAAAAGATGGAAGTTGTATGTCAAATATACAATGGTGTGGAATCTCACTTTCGTGCAAGTTCGCGTAGAAATCTGGAAGTTTAATGACTAATTATGCCCCCTCCCGATCTCTGACCCCCCGAAACTCAATCGCGGATTAAGAAAAGGAAAATTTTAATTCATTTGGAATCTGGAGTTTTGTTTGGAATTTGTGGGATTAGTTCGTGTTTGAGTTTTGAAAACATGTAAAAAATAGGTTTTTAAACTTAGTTTGATTTTTAGAGTACGTATTAATTGTGTCTGAATTAATACATGTTTGAAGTGTCACGGTTCTTACACAAACATGGCAGGGTATTTGAAAATGTACCTAACGTTGCGTCATTGCAAGAACGATATTGTCACACAAACACGAGCGAGACCCCACATGGAGTTTAGTCTCTGACTCAATTAAACGATGAAAATATCATATTATTATGACAAAAACGGGACTTAATCGCGTACACTTACTTTTATTATTTTCCTGACGTTTCGAGCGTGCCGTAACGCTCGTGGTCGCAGGCAGACTGGCGAGGAATTGTATCAGCATCTCCTAGCTGCGCGGGTTTTTCGAACTACCCGCACTTGTTCTCGATTATGCACATTCACGCTAGGGTTGTCACTTTGCCTACACACAACACTCACGACATCTGGTGGTTTGGAAATGCAAGTATTTTCACGCTTACATTTGCTGATCACTGGATTCCACGAAGACGAGATCCCCTGTCCCTCGTTCTGGTTGAAATTCTTATGCTTCCTAATTTCAATAGCTTCTCGTAGTTTCCTGCTATAACGAAGACGTTCTGTAGAGAGGACTTTTGGATTATGGAGCTCAATCCAGTGGTTTGGTCCAGATTCTGACAAATGTTCGGCCACTGCAGACTTATTTATTTGCCGATTTTTGACTGCTGTGATATGTTCCCTGACCCTTTCCGCTATTTTGCGTTTGGTTTCCCCAATATAGGAACTACCACAGCTACAATCAATCTTATAAACACCCGGTGTTTGATAAGGGATAACATCCTTAGCCGACCTTAAATGCCCCGACACCCTGGATAACGGCATGTATACGGTTTGTATAGAGTACTTCCTTAGTACTGTACCTACTTTGTCCGTCACTCCTTTGACATAAGGCAAAAATGCCGGTCGTCTTGCAACATCCGGATGCTTCCTTCCCGGTTTCCGTCTGGGTTGCCTACTGTCCACCCTGTACCCATTCCTCCTAAGGACCTCCTGAATATGTGACATCTCACTCTCTAAAAATTCAGGGTCACAAAGATCATGTGCTCTGTTCCTTAGGGAATTCACTACTGACAGTAGATGGCGAGGGTGATGGTGAGACAGAGCGTTAAGATACCTGTCTGTGTGTGTGGGCTTCCTGTAGACAGTGTGCGCCAGGGATCCATCCATTCGACCTATCACTTTCACGTCCAGAAAAGGCAAACTACGTTCCGATTCCAATTCATAGGTAAACTTTACCTTGGGATGAATGGAATTAAGATACTGGAGCAACTGTTCAACTTCCTGTTTGCCACCCTTTATAATGCAAAACACATCATCGACATATCGCTTCCACAATTTCACTGCCCATGGTTGCAGATCTAAGCTGGCCTCAAAATGCTCCATCCAGATATTTGCTAAAACCGGGGCGACAGGGCTACCCATAGCAACTCCGTCGATCTGGAGGTAATGCGTTCCTCTATACAAAAAGTAGCTTCCTTCCAAACAGTTCCTTAATAACACCATGACTGATCCCAGTATCTCATTGTCCGCAAGCCTTCCCCGAACTACCTCAAGACATTCTCTTACTGGTACATTGGTAAAGAGTGACTCGACATCAAAACTCACCATTATGTCATCTGGTTCCAGCGTTATGTTCTTAAGAACGTCTATAAAGTGACGGGAATCCTTCACAAAGGACGTTGTCTTACCCACAAGCGGCTGCAACACCGATGCAACGTGCTTGGCCAGATCCCAGAGCCCAGATACAATGTATGGATTGTATGGATTACCGAAGGTGCACAAGTCAAACGTGCCCTTGCGACCGATTGTAAGTCAGATCGCCTCACCTACTTACGATCTGGCCAAGCACGTTGCATCGGTGTTGCAGCCGCTTGTGGGTAAGACAACGTCCTTTGTGAAGGATTCCCGTCACTTTATAGACGTTCTTAAGAACATAACGCTGGAACCAGATGACATAATGGTGAGTTTTGATGTCGAGTCACTCTTTACCAATGTACCAGTAAGAGAATGTCTTGAGGTAGTTCGGGGAAGGCTTGCGGACAATGAGATACTGGGATCAGTCATGGTGTTATTAAGGAACTGTTTGGAAGGAAGCTACTTTTTGTATAGAGGAACGCATTACCTCCAGATCGACGGAGTTGCTATGGGTAGCCCTGTCGCCCCGGTTTTAGCAAATATCTGGATGGAGCATTTTGAGGCCAGCTTAGATCTGCAACCATGGGCAGTGAAATTGTGGAAGCGATATGTCGATGATGTGTTTTGCATTATAAAGGGTGGCAAACAGGAAGTTGAACAGTTGCTCCAGTATCTTAATTCCATTCATCCCAAGGTAAAGTTTACCTATGAATTGGAATCGGAACGTAGTTTGCCTTTTCTGGACGTGAAAGTGATAGGTCGAATGGATGGATCCCTGGCGCACACTGTCTACAGGAAGCCCACACACACAGACAGGTATCTTAACGCTCTGTCTCACCATCACCCTCGCCATCTACTGTCAGTAGTGAATTCCCTAAGGAACAGAGCACATGATCTTTGTGACCCTGAATTTTTAGAGAGTGAGATGTCACATATTCAGGAGGTCCTTAGGAGGAATGGGTACAGGGTGGACAGTAGGCAACCCAGACGGAAACCGGGAAGGAAGCATCCGGATGTTGCAAGACGACCGGCATTTTTGCCTTATGTCAAAGGAGTGACGGACAAAGTAGGTACAGTACTAAGGAAGTACTCTATACAAACCGTATACATGCCGTTATCCAGGGTGTCGGGGCATTTAAGGTCGGCTAAGGATGTTATCCCTTATCAAACACCGGGTGTTTATAAGATTGATTGTAGCTGTGGTAGTTCCTATATTGGGGAAACCAAACGCAAAATAGCGGAAAGGGTCAGGGAACATATCACAGCAGTCAAAAATCGGCAAATAAATAAGTCTGCAGTGGCCGAACATTTGTTAGAATCTGGACCAAACCACTGGATTGAGCTCCATAATCCAAAAGTCCTCTCTACAGAACGTCTTCGTTATAGCAGGAAACTACGAGAAGCTATTGAAATTAGGAAGCATAAGAATTTCAACCAGAACGAGGGACAGGGGATCTCGTCTTCGTGGAATCCAGTGATCAGCAAATGTAAGCGTGAAAATACTTGCATTTCCAAACCACCAGATGTCGTGAGTGTTGTGTGTAGGCAAAGTGACAACCCTAGCGTGAATGTGCATAATCGAGAACAAGTGCGGGTAGTTCGAAAAACCCGCGCAGCTAGGAGATGCTGATACAATTCCTCGCCAGTCTGCCTGCGACCACGAGCGTTACGGCACGCTCGAAACGTCAGGAAAATAATAAAAGTAAGTGTACGCGATTAAGTCCCGTTTTTGTCATAATAATGAGTGAACATCGTGTAAGTTTAAATCAGTACAGAAAATATCATACTTTGTATGTAAGCGATAGAATAGCATACTTGTATGTTATTTCCATCGCTTAAATGAGCGTGCCTGTAAGCAACCCCTTCCTACTCCACCGCTTCTCGCGGACGACCTGGTTTGCAGATTCTGCGATACGTGATATGTGATATGTATACCTAATAATAGTTACCTAATTGCGAAAAAGTATGTTAAGCAGTCGAAGCAGCCAGTTATTGACATTGGGTTAAAATGAAACCTAACCTAGTTCTAGATTACATCCGAGAATTAATATCTTAATTGAATAAGTAGGTACCTTTTTGAGGGACATGTTACACAGACCGACTAGCCACAAACTAAGCAAAAAAGCTTGTAATACTGGTTCTTAGTGACGATATACAGGTTGGTCCAACGGATCGTCCTGGGTTTAAAAGGACTCACTTGGGGCCTTAAATGAGTTTTGTTATGCGAACAAGTCTGAAGCAACTGTGACGTCACGTTGACGTCGAGCTAGCATGTGCGCTGAGGATAGCCATAATATCCAGGCGTTCGGACGATGTATGCTGAGAAGCAACTCAAACATTTTGTGTTAAATTGCGTCGGAAATTGCATTCTTAGCCGAAAGAAGATACATACCCACTGTTTGAACTGAGTAACGTCTTTGCTTGCGCTGTGCAAGTGTTAAAAGGATAGCGGTTTAAAAAATTGAAACATGGATGGCTTCGGGAATATACATTAATATTGGTTACATTTTAGTATTATTTGTAAATAATTAAGTCAATCAAAAGTACCTAACCTTGGACTTATTCCGATCATTCATTTTATGTTATCAATTGATTTTCAAGTTCATGTCAAGTAGACATCAAAAATTACGTAAAATGTTTAATGACATTGCAATTGCTTACCAAAAGTACTATCTTGTCGCTGAGGAGTATTTTGGTAAGGACATGCCGAAGTTCTTGGTAAAACTTACTCTTATCTTCATTCGAAGTGAATACGCTTTTTAGATGGAGGTACTTCATAGATGATAATTAAAGCCTAAGTGTCATTAGGCGATCACTTATATTATATCCACTGGCAGTAACTATAATGCTCTCGCTATGTGATTCCAGCCATTCGCCATCCAGCGGACACCTTAATAAATAGTTAATGTTTTTAGGGTTCCGTACCTAAAAAATGGAACCCTTATAGGATCACTTTGTTGTCCGTCCGTCCGTCCGTCCGTCCGTACGTCCGTCAGTCTGTCAAGGCCTTTTTTCTCAGGAACGTGTGGAGGTATCAAGCTGATTGAAGCTGAATTTATATCAAATACTTAGGTCTACTGTCGCTTGGAGCTGTAAAAAAATCAAACTTGTAAGCCAACGCAATCAAAAGAAACAGCCGTTTATGCCGCAAATTTCCGCAAATTTTCGAAACTCGCAAGGGAATCAAAACCTACAGGGTACTTCCCGTGAACTTAGAATCTGGAAATTTGGTACGTAGCAACGTCTTACAGCACAGATAAAGGAAAAATTGCGAAAACCGTAAATTTTTAGTTACATCATATAATAAAAATATTTATAATAATTTTAAAGTTACTACCCCTATATACCTACAGGTTTGTACGGAACCCTCGGTGCGCGAGTCCGACTCGCACTTGGCCTTCGTTTCAAAGAAATCGCTCATCACGTTACCATTGCGCCCCTCCTTCCTACAAGACAGATGGGCATAGATTAGCCCGTGACTCGGGGTCAGTGGTTGCTCACCCAAGCCATTTGTAACCACTCGTTCAGCGTTCCCGGTGGTAGTGTCTTTATTTATAACTAGGGGGTAATTGAGGGTGCGTCAAAAAGGGTAAATTATGTCAGTTTGGCTTTATTGATTATCTTCCTTCCGGGTTCCGTACATGGACGGTCTAAGGTGTTTCCTACGGACGCAGAGTTATATTGATCCCCATTGTAACATAATGAATGTGAAATAATCGGTAACGTAATGAAAATCTAGCTCTCCTTCCCGACCGCGGATATCCTCCTCCCCGATCGCCCGCAGGATCCAGTTGGCCATGGCGGTGCAATGGCGGTCATTCTATAGATAATGGGTCCCGAACATGTCATTAAGAATTTATAATGTGTGTGTAGATATAGCAGTGTATAAAAAAAAATATTATATAACAGTACATAATTGGGCATTATGTAGCAGTCACAGAAATTACTAATTTATAGTTTGAAAGTACCTATATGTGTGCTCCATAATAATTTCTACTAACGTAGTACAAATATCAGATTTTAATTAAAATATTTCAGAGAACAAGTTAATAATAACTTGCTAAATTAATCAGTCAGGCGGCTGAAATGATCAATATTTGATTAGATAAAGGTACTTATTGGCAACGTGGCCAATTAACATTCTCATTTTCTGTTGCACTGTAGTTTGAAATAATATAGCAGATCGTTGTAGAGAAGTTTCTAAAGTTGAGTAGAAAACAAATTCACGAAGAAGAATTCATAAGGCAACTTTAAGATGGCGGTATTGTTTAAAAAATATACTTCAAGATTATAGGCACACTTATAGTGAGTTGAGCATTTTTTACAGAAGCTCGAGCATTTGCTGTTGGAAAGGTGGATGCTAAGTGAAAACGGTTCTTTTTTGTTTAAGATTATTTACTGTTTCAAGGCCTTCGGACTAGCATGCGGTGTTTTATTATGAAGTTTTATTGATCATTTTATATCCATTATGATTGATTTCACTTAACGCTAATCACTTTTATGATAATAACTTTAACAAATAATACAAAATTGAATGACGTATCGTTGATGAATATCATTCCGGGTTTTATCGGCAGTCTAATCTTAACAGTGTGTATTGAAAACTGATCGATCGATGACTGTACCGTAATATTTATGAAGGTGTACTTTCTGTACAGGACGAATAGCATGTTTCCATTCTATCACCTATCGTTGTATGCGTCACTTTTGCACTTACATATTTGTTAGAACGTCACCGCTATGGATGGACCATTTTAATGCGCTTTCACACTATCGGATATCGGATAGGACTATGAAGAAGACAAATTTAAATTTTGTGATTTCTATATTTTTAGGGTCCCTTGGAGCTTTGAAAAAATCAAACTTCTAAGCCAACGCAATCAAAAGATACAGCCGTTTATGCCGGAAATTTCCGCAAATTATCGAAACTCGCAAGGGAATCAAAATCTACAGGGTACTTCCCGTGAACTCAGAATCTTGAAATTTGGTACGAAGCAACGTCTTATAGCACAGATACAGGAAAAATTGCGAAAACCGTAAATTTTTAGTTACTTTAAATTTTTACTTTATATTTTTATTAATTTTAAAGTTACTACTCCAATATACCTACAGGTTTGTACGGAACCCTCGATGCGTGAGTCCGACTCGCACTTGGCCGGTTTTTTTTTCTTTAATTATCATATGTTCGTTGCTCAAAAGAACAAACTAACGCAAAAAAGGCGGACTGAATGCAAAAAGGTACTCTCTAACTGCTTCATTTTTTCTTGGGCCATCCGACATCCGATATCGGATCGGATAATGTGAAAGGCTAGCAAGTCACAAAATACTGAAACGGTTGGCAAAGTCTAACGGTTTTGATTACTCATAAGGCACGCGCTAAGCTGGTGGTTAGGTACTACCTACTCATATCTCTGGATCATAATTATAAACTTTACAAATATTAGTCATGAATGTATTTAAACAAATATGTGCGTACAGGTTTTTCTTCTGCAATATTGTTATTTCGGGCTATTAAAGGCTGCTTTTTTGGAAAAGAATCAGCATAATTTTGCAAAATAAAAGGTTAAGTACTTCTGTTACTTTTATAGTCTTTGACATCTTTCTCATCCTGTGTCATTATTCCGGGACAGGGGGTTTAAAAAGTATTATAAATTTTCAGCAAGAAAATGTAAGTAAATAAAAGTATTTGTGATCAACAAAGTGCTTGTAAACTTTTTATACTTTGCTTTTAAGTAAAAGTTACTGTAACTTAACTGTAGCCAATAACAAATAATTAAAAAGAAAAAACATAAAGAATATATATCATTAAAAGTATCTACCTGATTATAAATTAAAGTAATTGGGTGTAAATAGATAGGCTCAGTTTTTTTTTTAATATGATTTAATATGTATCTCTAAATTAATACCTACATTGAAGAATAACATGTTTACTCGAAAATATAGAAAAAATAGTGTTGTTAATAAAATCGCTCATTTACATTCCGCTCCCATTAGCTTTCTTAGTATAGTGCTCAGTGAACTTATTAGCTGCTTGCTAAAAGCAATAGAACCCAAATCAAATCATCCTTGAAATCCTTCTAAAAACTCGCGTTCGCAGGCACCGAATCAATTGGAGCATATGATTCAGCAATGCCCCTTATCTATGACTACGAATCGATCCTCCACGATTAGATAATTCCATATTGAAATAGTCGTGTTTTACTATCGGTTAAACAGTTAAGTTAGTGAAGTGAAAAGAAACCGACGTTCCGTTTTTGAAACTTTGGACTATTGAGCCTGAAATGGCGCCGTGCTTGGAACTACCGTTTGAAATAGAAGACGTTACGCCAGAAGAGAATAAGCTTATAAGAAAGTGTCTTTTAGGTTAGTTTTTCAGTGATGGCTTCAGTGTTTTGTGTGTGAATTAATACAAACGAATGATTTTTTTAATAATAAGAGGAATTTTTGACGCACAAAACATGCAATAAATATTTATACAAAAGTAGGCACATAAAATAATTCAATATTAAGAATGTTGTAAAAATATAATAAAACTGATGTAAGTCGGATATTAATCATAGAGATATGGTAAGAAATCTCATTTTGCACTTTCAATTTAGTATTATGTTTATAACACACAACAAATAGCCAACCAATATTGGAGTTGTATTTTAGGTAAATTGAAATATTTTTAAGCATATTCTGAACTGAAGAACAAATCAAATTATTTTTAATAAATATTGTTGTTGTTGTGCCAGCCCTGGGCACCGGAGGCCTAGGTCACTTTTTCCTTTGTATATGACATCTATATAAGTTTTTTACAAGCATATTCTGATTCAGACGTTTAGGCATTGTATTGAAGTTGCATCGTGTCGTAACGTGTTTTCTAATTAAAATACGGTGGGCCGCTCTGGGAGTGTCTTGATTATTATGGGAACTAAGTAGTAAATTCTACGACGCCGACGCTTCTCAATTTTAATGACACGTACTAAAAATAAATTAAAGTATGTAGAGCTGAACGATTAATGCCATGCCTACCTATATATATATATATACATATACCTATACTTTTTACTACCTACGAGTATATACATATACATACATATGTATGTATATAAGTAGTAAAAAGCTTATCTATGTCTAGTAATAGGTGCACTATGAGCAGTGATATAACTGTTCGCCTAGTGACGAAGTAGTCGCAAACTGATAGCTAGATTGTACTGAATGACAGCAAGGATAAGTGTTTATGATAATTTTAACCTGCCCTTGTCACAAGATTTAGTTACTAACTATTTTTTTTTTTAATTCTAGTTTTTTCCCGCGACTTCGTCTACGTGGGATTGACAGTTGCCATAAGGATGTAATGAAATGTCTTAGTAAAATCTCATAGCAAATATTAATTTAGTGCCCATGCTTTTATTTTTACCTCTACAGTGAGCAACAAATCCATACATACTTCCACCCCCCTTTTCACCCCCTTAAGGGATGATTTCTGGGATAAAACTATCCTATGTCCTTCCGGGGTCTCAAACTATCTTCATACCAAACTTCATCTAAATCGGCTTAGCGGCTTAAGCTTGGTAACAGACAGACAGACAGACTTTCGCATTTATAAAAGGTTGAAGGTACTGACCCTGAGAGGGAATAGCAGTTTAACGAACTCCGTTGGTGAGTTGAGGAACGGCAGCTATTTAATCACTTAAAAAAAACGGTAATCGCGTCAAGATTGAAAATTTGTATGCCCACCAACGGAGAGGCAGCTGACCTTCACGAGGTTTAATCACTTTTGTTAACCACTTCACCAATTAAATTTGTTCCTGGCTTACGGTCTATAACTAAAGGTTATCGCGGAACAAACATTAAAAATCAAAGAGCCATTGAAATGCCCCATTATACGTAGGTCCCATTAGCCAGCTGACAAGTTCTGTTGTATCCGAAGTTGTCTGTGTAAGAACTTCGCTTCGCTGCGCTCGCTCGTTCGATGATAAAATACTCGTTAGCCTTTCTCACTAATAAAGTACTCAAGTACTTGTACCAGCACAAAGGAGATCGTCAATTTTTGTTAGGCGATTTGCCCCAGATCATAAAGATGCGTATAATTATGAAACAGATATCAAAACATTCGCTTTAATTTCTAGATCAGGGTGGTCATAAAATAATCATGAAATGTAACGGGAAAATTGAGTAATCGGGATGTAAAAACATGAATGTGATAAGGACATACATAAGGGCCAGGACAAGGATAAGGTTTATGATTTAAAGTATAGCACAAAATAAATACCTGTTTTATAAAGAATTTCTACAAAATCTGACATGATAATGAAACGGAAATCATAATAAAATAATAAAAAGTCATATTTTGATCCTGCCGCAGATTTCTTGTATTTGGGTAAACAATGATAATGGCTGTCAAACCATCATTGCTACTATTAACTAAACAATCGTAGCACTTATTACAAAGAGATAAGGTTTATCACTGTTAGTGCGCTTCTAATAGTATCCATGAAGTTATAATTTTAAACCGGAGCACACTCTTGGGCCAAAAAGCAAGGCCGAAAGAGAAAGTAATTTAGGGAGCCGCGTCCCGCGTTGACTTAGGGAGTTTTGACGTCATTAGACAATAATGCCAGCATAACAACAAGTCAAAATGTCAATGTATGTATGTCATTTTTGTAACGAGTTCGAGTGAAACACCGCCCCCCATATTATGCCCTCTATCGGACCTTTTTTTCTAGTCTCCTATGAACGTCTATTTTACACGGTAATAAGCAGGGCCCGTAATTTTCATGCCGATGACATCAATTTGACGTCACGCTCCATATAGGATGATCCCAAATAGTTTTATTGTAAATTATTAATCATTAGTCGTCAATCATTTTAATCATGTACAAATGACTTCGAAAGTACTCTATAAATAATACCTACATGATACGTGAAACGTAACGTAAATAAAACTATTTGATTTGTTTTTATACATACATTTTATTAAGTGGTATTGTTAACAACACATTACAATTCATTTTAAAACAGAATTCCTCTCTAACGTAAAGCACGCCATCCTTCTTGCATTAATTCCCATGCAAAGAAAATCTAAGTCATCTTCGCTTTCATACGTAATGCAATATTCATAAAAATATTTTTTTTTGTAATCGTATTTTCGTTTGTTGTGTCACACATTTGGTTAATTATTCCAACTTCTTTGCTAAAATGAAAATTATTTGCATGGTTGGTAATTTCTTGTTTTTGTTTAATAATGGCTGACTTAAACGACAATAAGGAAGTTCGTCTTGATGGAAGCAATGGAAAAATAGATTTATGTCCTTATTTTAAGTATTACATCTGTAGAAGTTGAAAGGTCCTTTTCAATATTAAAATGGATTTTTACAAACCGGCGATGCAGTTATGACCCTTAAAAACCTTGAGCAAATTCTAATTAAAAATTTCGAATCTAAATATAAGGGACAAAAAAGGAGAAATGTAAATATGTTTCTAATTAATTTGTAAATAATTATGTACAAAACTAACTTGTACAGCCTTGGCCAGGAGTGTTGAGCATAGCTCTTTTTTGCTTACAATTTTGATGTTAAGTATTAATTCCCTATCATAATTACGATGACGTAAAATGTTATATTTTATTGATATATCTAGAAAACTTCACTTAATAACACTTTCAAGGTACCTATCAAATATGAAAAGTGGAGCTCACAAAAATGGGAATTTAGGTCGGTACGAAAAATTGCAAATATTCAATGCAGTTACTACTCATTTCAAAAAAACATGCCTGTTCAGTTTAAATTAATTGATAAAATAACTTCAAAAAAGATAGAAACGCTGGTCTAAATTTTCGAGTTTTGTATGAAAATCGCAAGGGTGCTCAACACTTCTGGCCAAGGCTGTATATATTACTGTACAAAACCTCGTTTGTAAATAATATCATTAAGTATCTAGTTATTCGTGTAGGTACGGCCCAGGACTTTGATTTGCATACCATTTAGAACCTTGTCACAGTGACAATAATATGAAATCTCTAGCGTCTAGATGTTGATTGTCACTATGACAAAGTATGTAATGTTACACAAATCAATTTCCTTGACTGTTTATAAATCAATATGTAATAAAACCTTTTTAAATGTAACCTTTTTTATTCGTTCTCATTAAAAAAACGTTCTGTCAAAAATGTTACAAGTGCCACTGAGAAATAAAAATACTGATTTCCTAATTGTATTAGTTGTTAAAATCATAAAAAATGTGTCCATCAATTATACATTTTCCTTTTAGCAGAGAATTTGGAATAATTAACCAAATGTGTGACACAACAATCAAAAAACGACTACAAAAAAAAATATTTTTATGAATATTACATTACGTATGAAAGCGAAGATGACTTAGATTTTCTTTGCATGGGAATTAATGCAAGAAGGATGGCGTGCTTTACGTTAGAGAGGAATTCTGTTTTCGAATGAATTGTCATGTGTTGTTAACAATACCACTTAATAAAATGTATGTATAAAAACAAATCAAATAGTTTTATTTACGTTACGTTTCACGTATCATGTAGGTATTATTTATTCCATGTGTAAATAGAGTACTTTCGAAGTTTGTACATGATTAAAATGATTGACGACTAATGATTAATAATTTACAATAAAACTATTTGGGATCATCCTATATGGAGCGTGACGTGAAATTGATGTCATCAGCATGAAAATTACGGGCCCTGGTAATAAGGTTCATCAGATGAACCTTATAATCTGTGGTTAGGGAAAAAGTGCAACAATTACATCCACTTTTTAGAAATCCATGGTAGTATCAGACATTACTTAATAGAAAAATAGTCAAAACGAGACGCATCCCCCCCATACCACCAACTCCTTCGGCCCCACCTTGTGGCCGAAGAGCACACTCCAGTTTCAAATTATAACTTCATGCGGCAGACATGGATGACGGTTACGTCATACATTAATAGTGTCAAACTATAATCATAAACAAGATTAGCAAAATAAACGTAACTCCTTACTGAAAATGTCCGTTTCGTCTCGGCCCAGGAGAAGTTAACCTTATGTCAATGCTGTAAATACGTTAACAACTTATTTAGCACTATTTGGATGGCGGAAGGATCAACGAAATTACTTTTTATTTTTCATTTCTAATTCCCGTTTTATTTTCATGCAATATTTTGTCTAGTTTCGTAATAAAATGGGTATTTGCTTAAAATTTAAGACCAAAATTTATACGAGACCATATCGCAAGTGGGCCTAGAATTGACGATCTCCTTTAAGTGAAACTATTTGAACTCTTTTTATAAACAGAAGCTTCAAGAGAAAACTTTATATTTAAAAAAAAAGTATAGAATTTGAAGTTTCAAAATTTTCTCCCCTTTACACTCCGTTAACGGGTGTTTTATGTGATTAAAAATCACCAAAATATAGATCATTTCGTTTAAATAATTTTAGCGATTTAAGCGTGAAGTAGTTAAAGAAATGCAGGCACAATATAGGTAATATAGGAAAGACTAGTAGGGATAAGATTTACCTACCCATATTTTCCGTTTTTAGTATAAGAGCCCACGACACTGAACCTAGTTCGATATACACCGTGGGCTGGAATAACCCGACAGATCTTAACCACGAATTTCTAAGACCAAAAGAAGGAAAACATATTGTGTGACTTTAGGTCAATTTCGCCAATAAAAAAATTTTTTTTTCGTTTTTTTTCATTTTCTGAATGTTTATTGCACATGAAAAGCAAATGTTATCAATAAAATTATCGCCTAAAAGAAATTGGTACATTTTTTTTGTAAAAATTTAGTTTCTGCAAAGTTTTCCTTGTCACTTTGATATCTGTCAATAAGGACGTGTAAACTATGTCCAATAGTGGCAACAACGCCATTAGAAAGGCGTTTTGTGATGAGTTATAATAAAAAGTGTATTTTTTTAAATTGGTATTAACTCTGAAACTAGGTGTACTCCAGAAAAGTTTATAGGACATTTTAGTATCTAAATATGATCAGGAATACACTGTTAAAATCTGTCTAGTTATATGGGCCCACGGTGTATAAGTCTCCTAGATGAGATATATATAATTAGTCACGTCTTTAATGGGGGACTACGAAATGCCGATGTTGTAATGCAAAAAAGTGGCAGGATGTCTTAATTTTTTTTTTGAAAAAAGTTCTCAAAAAAAAGAATTAGTATTTTACACTAGATAAAATAAAACGCTTTCACTAAAAATCGTTATACAAAAACCATTTACAATACAAATGTGTGAAACAATGTCACGTGCTTACAAAAAAAAATATTTTTGTATACAAAAGTAAGGTAAACCTAGGTATATGCAAGTGTGATAAAATAAAGCTATAAAAAATAAATTACAAAAAGTATTTACTTATACAGTTCCAATATACGTCAAATTTATTAAAATCTAGTGTTTTAATTTGTAAGTTATTTGGAAACAAAATAATGTAATTAATTATTTAGAACGTGATTTATCACTATATAGTTTACTGAATATAGCGACATTGATATTAAAAATACTTTTGTCGTTGTTCAAACTTGTCATTTGAGGTTTCGTTTCCGAGGCTGGCAGGTAGTCGTTCATAAAACGACGACCGGCTCGTGGACGTTGATTCGTGCAAACTACAGATTTTTTCTTTTTTTTTTTTACGCCACCTTATATGTTATATGATTAAATCTTAAAGTCAAGGTTATTTCACATTTTGTGAAATACTTTAATAAAAAAATATACATATTTATTACATTTCCAAAAAAAATTACTTAAACTTTGTAAATTTTTCATATAATTGCTCTAGCTAAACATACTCTTGCTTATAAATTTTTAACGTTTGCCGTCTGAGGAATAAGCGGAACAGTTTTGTTCATAACCATATATATTTATATGTATTATGAATATGAACAAAACTGTTCCGCTTATTGTTTATCCGCTGTTTCGCAGACGATTCATTTTCCAACGTACCTGTTTATATATTTTATGTACTAGTTTAACTTAATTTTAATCAGTAAAAATCTTACTTTTTTCACCTCTTCAAGCAAAAATCGTGAATCACCTGTCTGATTACGGTGAATTCGTTACATGTAAATGAAACATATTTTTTTTAAAAACGTTCCACTTATGAAATAAAAAAAAAAACGATCTTTCAAAACACGTATACAAACTAATAGTAGTTTTGTTAGTTACTGCAAAATAGTATCGAAAAGTTGAGCACAATCGAAAAAAAAAGCATTACCGGGCTCTTCATTTAATGCTAATCCTTTGTTTGTTTATTTTGATGTCATTTTATATTTTATTGTGATCTGATAGTTCTAATTTCTAACAGAACAGTGTTTGTATTTAAAAGAGAAAATAAGTAAAATAAATAACTATCTTATAATCATAGTTAAATATTAACTATGATTGATTTGGTTGACTCGAACTCGACACTTCACTACAGACTTTACCTAAAACTACTGGATAAAAAAACAGTACCCAATTTGAAGAACCTCAATTACGGATCCCATCACAAGAACTACATATATTCAGACCAAAAATTCCAATCTAAAAAAAACAGTTTGGAATATAATCCAGGAACCTTGCCGCCTGAAAGTATGGGGTACTGTGCGTCAAATCCGGTAGATCTGATTGTTTGCAGACTTGTTTATGATGTCGGCCCAATGAATAATCTAAGTTTGTGACCTCGAGTGCCGAACGCAAATTTGTCAAAAATCGAAAAATGTTTTTTTTTCAGACTGGCGATTTTGACCCTAAAGGACTGGTTTTTATAGTACCTTCTCAGTATATTAAATAAAGGAATAAAAAAATGTTTTCCTACTTTTTATTAGTCGCAATACGATACCTATTATGCACTTAAACGGATCACCACTATTTATTGTTATACCTTATATACTTACGCCCTATATCTTTTTTAACCTGCTTCACTCTCAAAATTTTAATTTTTTTATCATTTGTACTTTAGCATTCTGTTTTTAATCGATAGGTATTATTTGATTATTATGCATTGTAAAATATTATTGCATGTTTAGATATTTTATGTGAAACTGGATTAAGATTTTTATCTTTTATTGTCGTATTTAAAGATTGTGCTACATAATTAGTATCTATACATATAATAAAGCTGAAGAGGGTCGAAAGTCTGTACATGGAAGATAACCGAAAAAAAGTTGGCTGGGGATACTTAGAATCGATAACAGAACACGTTCGAACAATTTTTAGAATTTTTGTCTGTTTATCTGTTTGTCTGTTTATTTGACCGCGCATCACGTAAAAACGGCTGAACGGATTTTGATGAAATTTTGCATAGAGATAGTTTGAGTCCCGGGAAAGGATAATATTTAGTTTTAATCCCGAAAATCAACCCTGGTGGGGGTGAAAATGGGGTTGAAAGTTTGTATGGAGAATTTTTAGCCGCTGAAACGATTTACCTAGAAATGAGTATGGAGAGAATTTGAGTCTCGAGAAACGTAATAGGATAGTTTTCAAACCCTTGTGGGGGTGAAAAGGGGGTTGGAAGTTGGTATGAGGATTTTTTACCGCTGAACTGATTTAGATGAAAATTGGTATAGAGATAGTATGGGTCTCGAGAAAGGACAAAGGATAGTTTCATCTTCAAAAAAGACCCCCCCCCCATCTTAATTTAGAACCGTAGGTCCAAAAAATTTGAAAAAAACAATGGAAGTGAAGCCTGAAAGGTACTTTCAATAAAACTATCTAAAGGCTGACCAGAAATATATGATTATTGCCAAGAGGGTGCTATTACTCTCATTTATATGGAAACAGTTCAGTAGTTATAGAGCTCTATGGTATGGTGACATCTTGATTTGCTTACCTGTCAGCCCTGATGTTAATTTGAATATGTTTGACAGCTAAATGGTTTCATTTCCCGAGCGTATTATTTACAGCAGTTTATACACTACTAGCCTTTTCCCGCGGCTTCGCCCGCGTACTATAGGTACTCAAAAAGGATATGATACCCATGTTGATTTTCAGACTTTGTGACCACATTTGCCCCTTTCAAGGGTTGAATTTTCAAAACACCTGAAACACGTGTTTACTCATTTGTCGTTAGGAATACTCCTGTGAAGTTTCGAATAAAATATTCTAACAAATCTTGATTCGCCATACAAACTTTGGACCCCCATTTTACCCCCTTAGACCTTATAGGGAACCTACGTGCCAAATTTGGAATCTCTAGAACCAGTGGTTTGAGCTGTGCGAAGATATGTCAGTCAGTCAGTCAGTCAGTCAGTTTCTTCTTTTATATATTTAGATAGAAGATAGATTTATAATGTTTCGCTCTTGACTATGGATAATTTTGGGAATTATTTGTCGTTTATTATTTAATATTCAACACTTTATTATTATTCAAGTGAACCGCGTCAATGACACTGACAAGAGTGACAGCCAATCGAATGCACTCACACATGCATATCATTCTGTCATTAAAATTATTGCCAGTGTAAGAAATTAGTTCCAATGAAATTCCGCATGGCGCATGATCATATATTTCTGGTCAGGCTTTATACATATAATAAAGCTGAAGAGTGTCGAAAGTCTGTTCATGGAATATATTCGAAAAAAATTGGAATATATTGGCTGGAGATACTTAGAATCGATAACAGAACACGTTCCGACAATTTACAGAATTTTTGTCTGTTTGTCTGTTTATCTGTTTGTCTGTTTATTTGACCGCGCATCACGTGAAAACGGCTGAACGGATTTTGATGAAATTTTGTGTAGAGATAGTTTGAGTCCCGGGAAAGGACAAAGAATAGTTTTCATCCCGAAAATCAACGCTGGAGGGGGTGAAAAAGGGTTGAAAGTTTGCATGGAGGATTTATAATAGAAATTGGTATGGAGATAATTTGAGTCCCGAGAAACGACAAAATAGTTTTCATCCCGAAAATAAACCCTTGTGGGGGTGAAAAGGGGGTTGGAAGTTGGTATGAGGATTTTTTTACCGCTGAAATGATAAAGATGAAATTTGGTATAGTATGGGTCTCAAGAATGGACAAAGGATAGTTTTCACCCCGAAAATCAATCCTAAAGGGGTGAAAAGGGAGTTGGAAATTTGCATAGGGAATTATTACCGCAGAATCGATTTAGATAAAATTTGGTATGGAGATAATTAGAGCTCTGGAAAAGGAAATAAAATCGTTTTATCTCGGAAATTATCCCTTAAGCGGATGCAAAAGAGGTAGAAGTTTACATGGGGAAGAAACAACCAATAACCGCTGTACGAATTTAGATGAAATTTGGTATTGAAATAATTTGTAATTTTTTGGTCAAGGTGTTCATATTTATAACATGTTATCCGACGATGCTTTAAATTTATCTTTACCAGCGGGTAAGCGGGTATCTCAAGAGCGCTTAAGAAATATTTGAAAATGTCATGAATGTCAGTGTTATTGCAGGTTTGAGAACTATATATGACGGACAAAGATGCATGGCCCAAACCAAAAAAACTACTACAAAATCATCTAACATTTATAGGACACCGTTTAGGTAGGAAAACATATCAAACGTTTTGTGAAGCAGTCAGATTAGGATTTATTTTTCTTTATAATTAAACAATAGGTAAATTGTCTGTCTCTAAAGCTGTTTTGATATGTCTTATTGAAGAACTACGCATTATTTTGTATCTTGAAAATCTAATAATGTATTACTGTTTTGAAAAAAATAAGTACCGTCGAGTTTCTTTTCGATCATAATACTTCTTGGGCCAGAGGTATAGGGTTAGAACCGGTGGTAGTTTTGGAACGAAGTTCCTTATCGGACGGTTCGCGGATGGGGGGCTAGGCGAAAAAAAGTCACGTGACCGTCACGTCACGAAAACGCGACACCCATACGATTGAGAAACATGTAAAATGGAATGAAATAAAAAAATATAGAACTAGCTTTTGCCCGCGGCTTCGCTCGCGTTAAATTCGGGATAACACGGTTCCCCTTTCCTGATTGCCCCCCGGATTGCTCCATACAAACTTCCACCCCCCATTTTAGGGAAGTGGGGGGTTAAAAAGAGACAAAAAGTAGCCTATGTCCACTTAAAAAATCACGTTAATTCGTCGCTCCGTTTTGCCGTGAAAGACGGACAAACAAACAAACACACACATACACTTTCCCATTTATAATATTATAGTATAGTATAGATAGAAAGTGAAGTGAAGTGAAGTGTAGTGAAAAGTGAAAGTAAGAAGTGACAAAGTGATAAAAGTGGAAAAAGTCGAGAACCTAAAAGTAAAAAATGTCAAAAATGGCTAAATTTCTAAATTTCAAAAATTAAAAAAGAAACAAAAAAATTAAAACCACAAGATTTACGAAAAAGTCAAAAATTTAATAACATAACTTCGATCCAACCGAGTGTTCCACGACACTCTCGTATTTTATTTTTCTCTGACGTTCATTAGTGCATTGTAATGTGCTTACATTGAAGAATAAATATCTTGATCTACACCAATATCATAAATCCTCTATTCCGCGTTCGGAACCGTATGTAATTATTACCATCATTATTGCAACCAGTAACGTAATATCAGTGTATTATATGTGACAGTGTGGTAAAAACGTATGAAAAATTCAAATCACCCCTTATTACTAATTCCAATCCCCGGAAGGATTACTAATTCCAATTCAAGAAAATCCCCAGCCCGGTTATACGTAGCCTATAAAAATTTAACGTCTAAGAGGGGGGTAGCCACTACACTCGATTGAGTTAAATTTGCATGGGTCATGGACCCCCTCCAAGTGCACCTCCAATAGAAAAAAATCATTTCTGCATGTGTGACCCCCCCCCCCCCCCCCCCCATTTCAACCGCGCCTGTTCTTACCTTTCATGCTTAGACTGATTTGACGGGAGGATCGATTTGGATGATATTTGCCGTGGACATGAACGTATAAATACAAAAGTGGTCCTGTATCGTCCGATATACACATACTATTCTATGTCGTTTAAATCATGCCAATAAAAATTAATAGGATAAAAAAAGTATTCATTTTTGAGTGTAGTTTCATTTAGTGGTAATTGTAAAATATATTACTAGGACTCCTGTCCTCTAGCGTATCCATCTGTCAACTTTACTTCAAGTTCCGCCTCCAGGGTAGCGGGAGAGAAATTAGGGGTGAATTAGCCGCTGAGGAGTCGCGGAGGAATTAATAATTCTTAAGGGGTGATTTCCGGGATAACAATGCAAACAAAACCGGCCAAGAGCATGTCGGGCGATGCTCAGTCAGTGTAGAGTTTCGTAGATGCCGCCCTGTTACGAAACATCCGTTCAAACGGGCGTTTATTAATGGATATTTGGCGGCGCTTACGTCAGTGTACTATCTTTCTTTATTTACTTTCACTATGCGGTTTTGACTGATAATTCAAAAACGGCTGAACCGATTTTATTCAATATAGTTTTTATTGAAAGTTCTTACGAGTATCAGTTCGTATCAGGCCTCACCAAATTTCAGCTTTCTAGTGCGAACAGTAACTGAGCTAGACCGTGGACAGACGGACGGACATGGTGAAACTATAAGGGTTCCTAGTTGACTACGGAACCCTAAAATGAGATAAATAGTAGTTTATGTAAGTGTTACGTAATAAGGCCTAATTATGTACAGAAGCATACACTGCTTTACCTACACACATATTAAAAATCCACTGAAACTATGCGTGCCGGCGGACGGGAGGGGGGGGGGGGGATTTTCATTACGTTACCAGATAATACACTGTCACAGATAATACACTGATGTTACGTTACTGGTTGCAATAATTGTGGTACATACTTCAAGGTAAGCACATTACAATGCACTGTTAATGAACGTCAGAGAAAAATAAAATACGTGAGTGTCGTGGAACACTCTGTTGGAACGAAGTTATGTTATTTTATTTTTGACTTTTTCGTATATTGTATGGTTTTAATTTTCTTTGTATTTTTTTGAAATTTTTGATATTTTTGAAATTTTTGTAGTTTTTGTAATTTTTGAAATTTTTGTAGTTTTTGTAATTTTTGAAATTTTTAAATTTTTTAAATTTTTTTACTTTTAGTTTCTCTTTTATTTCATTCCATTTTATATGTTTCTCAATCGTATGGGTGTCGCGTTTTCGTGACGTAACGCTGTTTCGTGACGGTCACGTGACTTTTTTTCACCTAGCTCCCCCCATCCGCGAACCGTCCAATAAGGAACTTCGTTCCAAAACTACCACCGGTTCTAATCCTACACCTCTGGCCGAAGAAGTATTATGACCGAAAAGATACTCGACGGGACTTATTTTTTTTTCAAAACAGTAATACATTATTAGATCTTAAAGATACAAAATAATGCGTAATGTGTTCTTCAAGAAGACATATCAAAACAGCTTGAGAGACAGATAATGTACCTATTGTTTAATTATAAAGAAAAATAAATCCTAATCTGACTGCTTCACAAAACGTTTGATATGTTTTCCTACCTAAACGGTGTCCTATAAATGTATGTAATGTATGTAGTAGTTTTTTTGGCATGCATCTTTGTCCGTCATATATAATACTCGAACCTGCAATAACCCTTTGACATTCATGACATTTTCAAATATTTCTTAAGAGCGGGTAAAGGTGAATTTAAAGCATCGACGGGTAACATTTTATAAATATGAACACCTTGACCAAAAAATTACAAATTATTTAAATACCAAATTTCATCTAAATACGTACAGCGGTTATTGGTTGTTTCTTCCCCATGTAAACTTTCACCCCTTTTGTTCTTATCAGGCCTTACCAAATTTCAGCTTTCTAGTGCGAACAGTAACTGAGTTAGACCGTGTACAGACGGACGGACATGGCGAAACTATAAGGGTTCCTAGTTGACTACGGAACCCTAAAAAGAGATAAATAGTAGTTTATGTAACTGTTACGTAATAAGGCCCAATTAAGTACAGAAGCATACACTGCTTTACCTTCACACATATTAAAAATCCACTGAAACCATGCGTGCCGGCGGTCGGGGGGGGGGGGGGGAGTATACAAATTATATAAATACCAAATTTCATCTAAATACGTACAGCGGTTATTGGTTGTTTCTTCCCCATGTAAACTTTCACAATTGTATCCGCTTAAAGGATAATTTCCGAGATAAAACTATTGTATTTCCTTTTTTAATTAATTATCTCCATACCAAATTTTATCTAAATCGATTCTGCGGTAATAATTCCCTATACAAATTTCCAACTCTCTTTTCACCCCTTTAGGGTTGATTTTCGGAGTGAAAACTATTATTTGTCCTTTCTTGAGACCCATACTATACCAAATTTCATCTTTATCAGTTCAGCGGTTAAAAAATCGTCATACCAACTTCCAACCCCCTTTTCGGGCTGAAAGGGTTTATTTTCGGGATGAAAACTATGCTGTCGTTTCTCGGGACTCAAATTATCTGCATACTAAATTCTATTAAAAATCTCCATACAAACTTTCAACCCCCTTTTCACCCCCTCCAGGGTTGATTTTCGGGATGAAAACTATTCTTTGTCCTTTCCCGGGACTCAATCTCTACACAAAATTTCATCAAAATCCGTTCAACCGTTTTCACGTGATAAATGTATAGATAGATAGTTTTTATTGAAAGTACCTTTCAGGCTTCACTTCCATTATTTTTTTAAAGTTTTTTGGGCGTACGGTTCTAAAGTAAGATGGGGGGGGGGGGGGGGGGGCTTTTTTCAAGATGAAACTATCCTTTGTCCTTTCTCGAGACCCATACTATCTCAATACCAATTTTCATCTAAATCTGTTCAGCGGTAAAAAAATCCTCATACCAACTTCCAACCCCCTTGTCACCCCTACAAGAGTTTGAAAACTATCCTATGATATTTCTCGCGACTCAAATTATCTCCATACTCATTTATATCTAAATCGTTTCAGCGGTTAAAAATTCTCCATACTAACTTTCAACCCCATTTTCACCCCCACCAGGGTTGATTTTTGGATTAAAACTATATATTATCCTTTCCCGGGACTCAAATTATCACTGTACAAAATTCCATCGAAATCCGTTCAGCCGTTTTCACGTGATGCGCGGTCAAATAAACAGATAAACAGATAAACAGACAAACAGATAAACAGATAAACAGACAAAATTTCTAAAAATTGTTGGAACGTGTTCTGTTATCGATTCTAAGTATCCCCAGCCAACTTTTTTTCGATTATCTTCCATGTACAAACTTTCGACCCTCTTCAGCTTTATTATTATGTATAGATAGTGCTGACATCGTCCAGTGCATCAAACATTGTAAATACCATTTATATGCCGATGATCTACAAATATATTTTTCATTCTCTCCCAACGACTCAGCTTCATCTGTTGCTAAAATAAATTCGATCTAAAACGTATTTCGGAATGGGCCACTGACAACTGCTTAGTTTTGAACCCTACCCAAATCCAAATACATGATTTTAGGATCACCCCACCAGACAAACGCTATTTCAGCATGTGATCCTGTAATCGAAATAAATGGCGAAAAAGTAACAAATGTAAGCGAAACTAGGAATCTTGGTCTAGTGATGGACAGTAACCTGCGGTTTGAAAATCACGTACTTGAGATAGTCCGGAACTGTTTGTATCGAATAAAAATTTTATATAACGTTCGTGATTTTCTAAGTGTTGATATGCGAGTGAGACTATGCGAGGCACTTATTTTGTCGAAATTAAATTACTGCATTACCGTATATGGCCCTCGCCTTTTGGCCCGCTCGCAGCGCTGCATTCAGAGGGTCCAAAATGCCTGTGCTAGATTCTGCTACAGGATTCCTCCCCGTACTCATGTTACACCTTATATACTCGTAAATAACGGAAATTGGCTCAAAATGCTACCACGTCAGAAACTAATGATGGCTTGCTTACTGTTCGACACAATAAATACACAGACTCCAAGCTATTTATTTAAAAAACTTGTTTGGTCAGTAAACAGGAGCTGTCACTCAGCTAGGGTCCCACGCATTCTGATGTTGCAATCACTAAGACACAGCACTGCTGCCTTTCGCGGGAGTTTTAGATACCAAGCCACAAAATGTTGGAACAATATTCCTCCTCCAATTCGAACATTAAAAAGTAAACCTCTATTTAAAATAAAATTGCGTCAACACTTATTAGAAATTCAAAAGCGAAGTACCTAAAATTCCATTATCTACTAGTATTACCTTACACCCCTCACAATTGTAAATAATTATTTTAAGCCCCTCTTAAACTAACACTACATTCTCGCTCTCAGTTTTGGACTACTAAATCTCTAATTCTCTATCACTCAATATAATATGCACAAAACACTTATTATTATCTTGTAAAATATATTGTATTATTATTTTTTATTTTTTCTATGTATGTACTTACAATATTAAACTTATTTACTGACTTGCGCTGCACTGGTCGTTTTACACTAGTGTAGGTTGAAAGGTTCTGACGGAAGATCAGCGCTGCGGGCTCCACCAAGTCCGTGGCAAGCATGCTGAGTCAGCGCCAATTCTATACCACAACACATGACCCTTGACCAAGTTAGCTATGTATATACAATATGTAGCTATAAATAGTTCATCCAAGTTTAATGTAATTTTATTTGATCTGATTTGTTTGAATATTTTTCGTTATGCATGTAAGTTGTGGTTGAATAAAAATTTTATCTATCTATCTATCTATCTATAAATACAAATTGGTCCTGAGTCGTCCGATATACACCTACTACTCTATGTCGTTTAAATCATGCCAAAAAAAATTTATAGGATAAAAAAAGTATTCATTTTTGAGTGTAGTTTCATTTAGTGGTAATTGTAAAATATTTTATTAGGACTACTGTCCTCTAGCGTATCCATCTGTCTACTTTACATCAAGTTCCGCCTCCAGGGTAGCGGGAGAGAAATTAGGGGTGAATTAGCCGCTTACTGACACAGACCGAATTCCACACGGGCGGAGCCGTGGGCACAGCTAGTTAATAATAAGATAAGTGTTTATTATTTATTCCGACAATGACCTATGTACTTTTAAATGCGGCCTTGAGATTAGATATAGGTAATTAACAACAGCTAAAATGCTTTCAAACTGAAAATTTTCACTTACTTTTTCGTGAAGATCCCTAGAGCTTTAAAAAAACATAAACAACCTTTAATAGGAGCAGTATTTTGATTAAGTTACGGACGATTTTGTCACGGATTTGTTACCAATATGATCTTTATTTGTCATCAAAATGATATCTAAACAAATTGTAATTCTTGGGTACAATTCCACTAAACGTCTGACATGTAGTACCTATTGACGTTTCTTACCGTTAAGATGTATTATCCATTTGACAAAAACATTTTTTTTTGTAAATTATAACTTCGCTTCTTGGACACGTCTTCTATTGTTATTTAGTTTTCTTCCAAGGCATTGTAAAAAGTTATTTTGTATTAAAATTTCCAGATAATATAAAGCCTGACCAGAAATATATGATTATTGTCAAGAGGGCGCTATTATTCTCATTTACATGGCAACACTTCAAAATGGCCAATAAGTATGATATTCTCTATGGTATGGTGATATCTTTGATTATTAAACCAACAGGATGCGAGACGCGCACTAATTTCTATCAGAAAAAGTCTGCCAATTTCGGCGCGGGGGACGAGGAAACGCACACAAATACTTTTAACACTAATGCATTTTCCATTGACGTCGCTACACACGCACACGATAAAATTATCAAACACTAGCATAAAATATACTCACACAAGTACAAACACAGACACAGACAACCCGTCCGTGAACGAGATAATGTCATATTTAAGTAAACGTAGACAGTGCGAGGAACGCGTCGATAATAATATACTTAAGTATCGATATTTGTGACGTTTTCAAGCCAAAGGTACATCATTGTCGGTTGTTCATAAAGTTAATTTCTAAATGATTTTTTATGGTAACGCCTTATTGACAACCGATAATGATGTACCTTTGACTTGAAAAGGTCACATTTTATCGTAGATTTATTTATCGTATGCCTACATGTCACTGGATATAGATAGGCATTTCTTCCCTAGGGTAGTGGGAAAGCAGACGATGAAGAAAATTCAGTGAGTGCTGCGAGGTCCAGGTAGGACAGTAGGGCTGCTAAGTTTGTTACTCTTTTAGCACCACCCAGGGATTACGTGTAGGGTTGTCTAAGGTGTTTCCTACGGACGCAGAGAAACATTGATCGTAGGTTAGTTATATATTTTTGTTTCTTTACCAAGTATAAGGTTTAGCTATTGATAAAATTATAATGTTAAGTTGTGATTAAATATCAAGTTTTTCTATCAGAATATTACTTACAATGTTAGTATTCTACGTTAGTTAGTTTGTCTATTTGTTCAGGACAAATCTTGCAAGCTGATTTAGAATAACTTTAATATTATCAATTTAATATTTTGATGTTTATTTGCTTTTATACAATACAATACAATATTTTTTATTTCAGAATATAGATTCCATTTGGTTAGTAACACACAAAAACAAAAACAAATAAAAAGATTATATTACTAATGTTAGTACTTACTTGCTAAAAACTTATCAACTAAATAATACAATCTACAACTACGGGGAGCGCGAAACGTGCAACTGCGTCTATCTACGCAGCAACGCGGAGTCCCCGCGGAGGGTTTTATATTTAGTGGAAAATACTACAAATTGGAAACAAAGAACTATTACAATGAAACAATTAACTGCAAAGAACTCTGGAACATCACGGGATTCGAACCCACGTGTTTAGATTACCGTTCCAATGTGCTTCCAATTACACTAGACCAGGGGTTCCCAAACTTTTTTTAGGCACGCCCCCTGCTGCCTAAAATGAAATTCCCACGCCCCCTTAGGCTTCGATGTAAGGTAGGTCTACCTAGCCCTGTTCAAATTTCCCGAGGCCCCGCGCCCCCCTTAAAATGTGGCCGCGCCCCCCTAGGGGGGCGCGCTTCCCACTTTGAAAACCCCTGCACTAGACGTTCCTCTATCCACCTCAGTGAATTTTTCACTGCAATGGACAATGATGAACCACTCACTAGCGACATCGTGATATTCCAGAGTCCTTCGCAGTTGATATTCTGATTATAATGGGCATCTGTTTCCAATTTGTGTTTCTATTTCTATTATCTCTTCTTCATTTTCTATTATAAATAAAAAGTATAACATACTGCTAATGTTAATATCGACATTTATTTTTGTGCTGTCCCATCACTAAAACTTCCCTGTTAGGTACAGTGATACCAGAGTCAGAAATTAAAAGTGCCTATTTAAGGGGATAAGTGTATATAACGTACCTTATAATAAATAAAGTATAATCCATACAAAATTAAAATGCTACATAAAATGTATGGTGAAAATAAAGGAACGAATTAATTTCTAAACAGGAATATAACACATTCGAGCGGAATTCAGCGCGGAATTCATTACACTAGCTGAAATTTGTCTATTAAAACCGAAATTTGTTTATGGTAGCTGTATTTTTGAGACCATAGACAAATTTCAGCTATAGTGCCGTACAGCACACATACGCTGAGTTTCTTACTATGGTTCTTCTCATTTGGGGCTCCTTTCCGAACCAGTAGTAGTTTATTGCCCTTCCCATAATACGGTTTTAAAAAGATTTGAATTCAATACAGTTGTTAAACCAGTGTTTATGTTTTATTTCATTACCGTGCGTCCGTGCGTAAAGTGCGCTAGGTTATCTTAAAGTGTCAGTTTTTTTGAGTTCCTAACCACCTTACTGCCCTGCCCTTGGCGGTCCTCGACGACATATATAATTTAAAAAGCTATGCGTGTGAATGAGTTTTACCTTTGAAGTACTGACGTTAATCTTTTCATTTTTTCAATATGTAATTTGGATAATTTAAAAGTTGATTAAAATATGTTTAGAAACAATTTAATAACAACACACACACAGAGACACACTGCTTTTTTAACAGAGCAATGCTTTATAATTATGGCTGTATGCCGAATGGGTCTCTGCCTAAGCCACGGAGTATCTTTTAAGTGTATTGCCTAACCTGTCATAACAATGACAATGACTGACATAATGGCGGACGTATTTCTGCCGCACTGGAGTCGATTACTCTTGTTTGCAATATTTCACTTACCTCCCTCGATGTAATCGTGTTCATAATTGCATACCCAATTTATGACGGGAATTAATTGATAAATTGGGTATGCAATTATGAACCCGATGGTACAATGCACTATAAACATAAAGCTCTATAAATGGAGTACGCTTCGCATCATCTTTGCAAACAAAAAAGTCTGCCAAAGTCTGAGGGGGGCGAGGTAGCACGCATGTGATGTTTTCAAGTCAAAGGTACATCATTGTCGGTGGTTAATACAGTTTATTTCTAAATGAATTTTTATGGCAGCAACGCTTTATTGACAACCGACAAAGATGTACCTTTGACTTGAAAACACCAAAACATATTTGACATATTCTTTTTATACTTTATAACACTAAATGGAGCAATAGATAGTCGACTGTACAGCTGTTAACATATGGTTCATTATTGGATGCAGTCTTTGCAAATGTCAAACAATAAAGCCAAGGATCATTTTTGATTGTATTTTCAAACAAAATATAGAAGACAACAATCCTTAAGCGCGTTAAATATGGAGAAGTGTCAAACGTCAAATAGTTACTGCCCGTCAGAAAGAAAACGATTGTCTTTGAATCGATTCTGTAAACGAAGTTTGATTTTCGATTTAGGTTAAATCTTTTATTACGAAAGTAATGATAAATAAAGTAAAACTTTACTTACATCTGAAATGGTATTTCATCTTTTTGTAAACTAGATGAAATATAACATTTTTTACATCCAAAAACAGCGCATAAGGGCATTTTCACGGAGCTTGTCATCCATCGACAGCGATGACGAAAGTGCGTGACATCGATTATTGAAATAGTTTTAATAGATGTACTAGATTTTCCTGCCAATACTTTTGACAGAGGGGAAATGATACCTAAGGCCTCTCCTGGTTTAGAACTCTCTGACTATAAAGAGTCAAGTTAAAAAATTACCCTAAAGCAGATGTAGTACCATTAAGTGGCAACACTTTTTGATTGACAATATTTTTTAGTTTTTTGCTAATTTCGTGCACTATTTGATGATATTTAGACGTAATTATACTTACAGATGAAAAGAAACGTTATCCTTCTGTAAACTAAATAATTCAGATCTTTTCTTACATAAAAACACGCAGCAATTCGGCATTTTTACCTCAGATCGTTCCGCGCTGACTGACATTCATTGAATGGCGTTTGACGCGCGACAACTAGTTTTATATAACCGCTACGACCAGTGGTCTTGTACGTTTGGCAGAGGGGGACGCCTGACAATTACCACTCCATTGGTTTATTTCTCTGAGGGTGATATCTTGATTTGTTTACCTGTCAGCTCTGATGTTAATTTGAAAATGTTTCGTAGCGAAAAAGTTTCATTTCCCGACCGTTTTTTTTCCTGCACTTTATTATAATATACATTATTAACAATGTTTCGCTCTTGACTATGAATATTTTTGGCCATTTTTTGTCATTTATTATTTAATATTCAACACGTTACTTTTATTCAAGTAAACCGTCGCAATGACACTGACAACACTGACAACCTATAATTAGAATTATCGCCAGTATAAGAAATTTGGTCCAATGAAATTCCGCAACATGGCGCATGATCATATATTTCTGGTCAGGTTTTACATCAGTTAGTACAATATGAACCACTCGCACTCACTAATCTTACTTCATACTTAAGTAGACCACATCCATACGCTCCGTCAGGTTATACAGAAGACTGAGGAGTATAACCTGCCCCTCTGCTTAGCGTTCGTGGACTACGAGAAAGCCTTCGACTCGATCGAAACCTGGGCTGTACTACAATCTCTCCAGAGGTGCCAAGTGGACTATCGCTATATCGAAGTGCTGAAGTGTTTGTACGAGAACGGCACTATGTCAGTCCGCCTCCAGGACCAGAACTCGAAGCCTATTCCGTTGCAGCGGGGAGTCAGGCAAGGAGATGTTATATCTCTTAAACTGTTTACCGCTGCACTGGAGGATGTTTTCAAGACTCTGGACTGGAGAAGGCTAGGCATCAACATAAACGGCGAGTACATCACTCACCTTCCGTTTGCTGACGACATAGTAGTCTTGGCTGAAACCATGGAGGATTTGAGTACGATGCCCGATGACCTCAGTAAAGCCTCCGAGCGAGTTGGTCTAAAGATGAACATGGATAAGACGAAGATCATGTCAAATACCCATGTAGCACCAACTCCCGTTACAATCGGAGACTTTACACTCGAAGTTGTGGACGATTATATATACTTAGGACATACTGTCCAGTTAGTTAGATCCAACTTCGAGAAAGAGGTCAATCGACGAATCCGACTCGGTTGGGCAGCGTTCGGGAAGCTACGGCACATCTTTTTGTCCAATATTCCGCAGTGTCTCAAGACGAAAGTCATTGACCAGTGTGTGTTGCCAGTGATGACATATGGTACTGAAACGTGGTCGCTTACAATGGGCCTCATAAGAAAGCTCAAAGTCACCCAAAGGGCAATGGAGAGGGCTATGATTGGAGTCTCTTTGCGTGATCGCATCAGAAATGAGGCCATCCGCAGCAGAACCAACGTAACCGATAAAGCCCTCCGAATCGCTAAACTAAAGTGGCAGTGGGCGGGGCAAATTGCTCGTAGAACCGATGGCCGTTGGGGCGGAAAGGTTCTCGAGTGGCGACCACGAACCAAGGTAGACTGATGACCTGGTGAAGGTCGCGGGAGTCCGCTAGATGCGGGTGGCGCAGGACCGGTCATTGTGGTACTCTTTGGGGGAGGCCTATGTCCAGCAGTGGACGACTTTCGGCTGATATGACGATGATGATGACGATGACTTAAGTACTTACTTTGGAAATGTACTTCATGTGAAAATTAAGTACATACCTACTTAGGTATGTACGGTCAACCAATTTGATTCCTAGGCCACTACTACTACTACGTATAATCGTAACCTATTCGCTACCAAACTAGCTATTGTGACAAGATTCTAGAGTGGCCTAGGAATGAAATTGGTTGACTTTACTTAATTTCCACATGAAACATTTACCGAAAAGTCAAGGAAATCATAAAGATAGTGTAGGTACTTATTGTTCTAGCAAACCTTAATCGTCTTACGTCAGTATGTGGGCGTCTATCGGACTTGTCGGATTAGTTTTTCAGAAGGCTTATCATAGAAGAAATCTTAGTATTATTATTATAATTAATTAGTTATAACTACATACGTAAATCAATATAGGAATGGTTTTAGGATCATATTATTAATTTTCTACACATTATCATGTATTTTTGAGGTTTGATGTACAGTCGCCATCAAATATATCGAAGCGGCCAAGGTGGTCACAAATATCTGAACAACGCCTCTATTGTCAAGGTGACAAAGTGCATGTTCAGATATTTTTGAGTACCCTGGCCGCACCAATATATTTGATGGCGACTGTTCATACATACAGTTTTCTGCTGCTTCACTTATGTGAAATGGCTCGTAAAAAGATCTTTTTTTCAAAAATTTCCGGCAAGGTTGACTTTTATGGTTAAAGTTAAGGTCAAATAAAAATTAAAAAAAAAATTGCAGGATCAATTTCGCGACAATAATGTTGCATACAATTTCCATTTTCGAGGTACAAACTTTTTAAAAAGTTCAACAGCTATACAAAAATAAAGACATAGGTCCTAAACAGCCGAAATACAACATGGGTAGTGTTATTTATACTGTTGATACCGCGACTTTTTAGTTATCTCAAATAGCTTGCGGTCATTTCAGAAGAAACATATACTTCCAACTTTTTACTTATATATAGGTATATTAAGGTGGAAAAACTTAAGGAAAAACTGAGCGTGTACCGCGGACATAAAAAATGGAAGTTTCTACTATATCTGTCTCTGTCACTCAAAAGGGCAAGCGATGGTGATGGAGGTAGGTATATGATTCGATTCGAAATTCGATGTTCGCGGTAGCGTTTATCGTGTTAACCTAAAGGTTATCCTGAGGTGCACTTTCTAAGTCAATATTAAGCGTAGTCCACCAACGTCGTGGGATTTGGCTGTTTTGGACCATTATTGAAAAAAACACTATATTGGACTCGGCGCGAAGGGCCATCGCTGCCTTCGTTTTAAATTAAACAGACTCCTAAAGTTATCCTAAAGTTAACATAATACTCAGCCAGCAATGTGCTACTTCGCCTCCTCGACAATAATGTACTATGTTATCTTCAACTTTATTATTTTTATGTTGCTTTCCAGGTTACACGAAACCCTTCGTAAAATGTGGAAAGAACGGCTACGTCATGCCTGGTGCTTTCAAGAAGCACGCTGAGGCTATATACAATATGGATGTCAGGCCAGACGACGTGTGGGTTGTCACATTCCCTCGATCAGGTAAACCTTTATTTATTTTCTTTATTTATTAAGTAACAAAGAACTTAATACAGCATTACAGCTAAGCACCGGTGCACTGTAAAGTCAAATATTGAATTGAATACTAAGATATAGCTTCACAAAATTGTAATATTACGGTGTTTAGCTAAGTGAGTTAGTCCGCAAACAATTCGCAGTCTGGTGCGCAGTAAGTATAATAATTTATTATGCAACGCGCGTGCGCGGAAAATGGGCGATTGTGTGCCGTCGTCCGATCTGCCTCCTCCGCGAGGAGCTGATGGTTCCGGCAACTACGCGAATCATACTGATCTGAAATACAATCAAACAAATCAGAAAATTGCTGTAGAATGCATCAGGAAGGCTATCGGTGCACACTAGAAGATGATTATAGCAAGAAAGGAGATCAATCTAACAAAAGTTAGGCGATTTGCCCCAGCTCATAAAGGTGCATATAATTATGAAATAGGTATCAAAACATTCGCCTTTATTTCTAGATCAGGGCGGTCATAAAATAATCATAAAATCTAACGGGAAAATTGAGAAATCGGGGATGAAAAAACATGAATGTGATAAGGACAATATTTTAAACTGGAGTATACTCTTGGGCCACAAAGTGAGGCCAAAAAAGAAAGTAATATAGGGAGCTGCGTCACGTTTTGACTTAGAGCGTTATGACGGTATTATATCTTGCTCTTTAGATAACGAAACGCATTTTTTTCAATTTAGTAACGTCTGATACTAGTATGGATTTATAAAAAGTGGATGTGATTGTTGCACTTTTTCCCTAACTACAGATGAACCTTATTACCGTGCAAAACAGTCGTTCATAGGTGACTAGAAAAAACGGTCTAATAGAGGGGATAACATAGGGGCGGTGCCTCACTCGCACTCGTTACAAAATTGACACACATTGACATTTTGACTTGTTGTCATGCTGGCATTATTGTCTAATGACGTTATAACTCCCTAAGTCAAAACGATACGTAGCTCCCTATATTACTCTCTTTTTCGGCCTCACTTTGTGGCCCAAGAGTATTCTCCAGTTTAAAATATTGTCCTTATCACATTCATGTTTTTTCATCCCCGATTTCTCAATTGTCCCGTTAGATTTCATAATTATTTTATGACCGCCCTGATCTAGAAATTAAAGCGAATGTTTTGATGCCTATTTCATAATTATATTCACCTTTATGAGCTGGGGGAAATCGCCTAACATTTGTTAGATTGATCTCCTTTCTTGCTACAATCATCTAGTGTGCACTGATAGCCTTCCTGATGCATTCTACAGCAATTTTCTGAAGACATTTTGGCAATTTATATACAGTTAATAATGTAGCTACACCAAATGCTTTGAACGTGAAGCATTCGAAATGCCCACCCCCCGGACTCTTTACCCGGACCTTGACAAATAATCCTCATCGTTTGACCTTAAGAAGGTTTCTGTTATATGTTAGGTGGTTGAATGAAAGTATTTAAATAAGCTCTTATAAAGTATTATATAATGAGTCTTACTAGAGTCTGTCCGGAAAGAGAAGTGTCGTGGTTTATATGGGAACTCATACATTCTATCTAACTTTTCTTTCCGGATAGACTCTATACCGTCAGGTGACAATCAAAACTCACGAATTGCAAAAAAATATTAAACTAAAAGCAGCGTTGTTTTTTCTCAATACGGTTAATTACAGTTAATCGTGTTATGAAAAGTTTGTGAGTTATGTTCGTCACCCGACGAATACGTGCGTTGATTTGAAGGCCTGTTGCGAATTTGAACTTATATTACCAAGAATTAATGATAATATAAATTCAGAGGCAATCAAAAATGTCGCAGGACATTTTCTGTTACATACCTATTCATAATAACTTTAGATTATGTCGCCATTAAGTGACTAGCATAAGTTGACCTCAAAATTCGTAGAATCACTCTTAATCGGCAATCTAGCCAACGTTGAACCCCCGTTTTACCCGACTTCACGTAGTAAACTTTTTCGAACTATTTGCTTACGCCTTATAGACATTTAATCGTATCCATCAGGTATAATTAATAGCAATCAATCAATCTAATTTTAACGGGCTTTATCAGCTTCATGTGATAAACTCCATTTGCTTCCACCTCAGACATTAAATAAAAAGCGATCGTACAGAATTATTTTCCTTCTTTCTCCCCCGACCCCCTTTCTACCAGGTTTCGCAGGGCTTTCTGCTTCCGCCTTAGCAAATAACCTAACCAATTTAGGGTATAAATAGCAATTTCGTCAGATTTTCGGTCTTTCTTTCATAATATATAGATCCTATATATAGATCATTATTGAATGTGTACTAACAGGTTTTTTCTTCTTTCTTCACTTTTCATTTATCTTTGTAAATATTGATCATGTACATTTATAGATCATCTGTTCTTATGCTTTAGGAACTTGCATGTGTATTAAGTTGGGCAAAAACTTTTGTAATATATTTTGTTTCTATAAGTGAGAACCTATAATTGGCTTTGTGATTCTATTGTAATTTATGTATACTGTATAGCGCTGTTGGTTTTCCATGTATCAAAATAAAATAAAAAATTAAAATAAATAAAATAAATTAGTTTTAATAAGGCTTTAAATCCAACAGTCACTACTGTGTGTATTATTTAGATGAATCAGATGAGTACACAGTGACAGTAAAAACCAATATCCAAACACAACAGTGATTGATTATCTGAACAATAGGCATGCTAATGGGATTAGAGCTTTACGAACACCATATTTATCAGTTTATGACAATGGAACTAAGATTCATAAAGCAGCGGTAGTTTTAGTTCCAAAAGTCAAATAACGGATAAGATTCCCCGTGAAAGCCTCTTGAAACTAATATAACATTTGGTGATAAAACTCACCTAAATTCGATAAAGCGTCATTACCTACGTTATCTTTTATCATACGACGCGATAATATATCTAGAGGTCGTGCAGAAAAAAACCATGATAAAATTCCAACGAAGCATAACGTGGCATTGGTCCGTACTCAACTTCTCTTATAGTTTGCCATGTTCGTCTGTCCGTCCGTCCGTCCGTCTGTCCGCAGCTTTGCTCAGTGACAGTTAGTACTAGAAAACTGAAATTTGGTTTGAGTGTTTTAAAACGCCGACAAAGTGGTACAACAACATCAGAAAACTTAATCACAAAATGTCATTTTTAAGACCTATCGATTGATGTGCAACATGTTGATATTTGTTTTTTTTTTTTTTCAAATTTAGTTACATGTCTCCCGCGGCTCCCCTACATTTTTTCCTGCAATTTAACTACATAGCTAAATAGCGGCATACATGACAACTTATGTCTTATTAAGATACGTCTTATAGTTTCCGAGTAAAATGGCTGTGACATACAGACGGATGGACGGACGGACAGACGGAAATGACGAAACTATAAGGGTTCCGTTTTTGCCATTTTGCCCATGGAATCCTAAAAAGGGCGTCCTCACTTTCATGAATTTGGAAAAATTCATAAAAGTTAAAGGCCTAATAAGAACTTTCAATGAAAACTATACTCTGTTAAGTTACGGAATTCTTTGCCGTCTCCTCTTCGACAATGTCAATTGGTCGCATTGTTAAAGGTGAATTTGACAAAGATGTGTTTTTTAGTCTATGTTTTTAAATAGCATATATTATTGTAAATAAAATGCAAATTTGAACGAATACTTGTGTTTTTTAATAATTCTGGAAATTTTATCCGAAAATTGGGAAAATTTCTTTATCTCTATGTTTGACGTGGATTGTTATTATATTTTTACACCCTCAAAATAATATCTGTATAGAATCTGACAGTGTATTTTGCCGTTCTTCAAAAAATATACCATATGTGCATAGGTTTCATACAAAAAAGCAGTTTAATTGTAGTTTTTCTAAAGAGTATCATCTAGAACAAAGTGCCCCGCTGAACCCCTGCCAGATGTGCCAAAATGTGCAAAATGGACGCCGCCAGAAGTGGTAATTTTTTCGCTGTCCCGCTGCGGGATTTTGCCACGTGAAGGGTTATAGTTTCGTCATGTCCGTCTGTCCGTCCGTCCGTCCGTCCGTATGACACAGCCATTTTACTCGGAAACTATAAGACGTATCTTAATAAAATTTAGACATAAGGTGTATTGGTGTGCCGCTATTTAGTTATGTAGTGACATTTCAGAAAAAAATATTTTCAGGGGGGACGCTCCATACATGTAACTAAATTTAAAAAAAATACCAAGTATCAACATGTTGCACATCAATTGATAGGTCTTGAAAAATAACATTGAAGTTTCTTTGAACATATTCTAATTATGTCAATATTTTCAGAAATAATCGCTTCAATAGTCAGAAAAATAGCCCCCCCCCCCCCCCCCTGTAACTTTTGAACCGTAAGTTCAAAAAATACGAAAAAAATTGAAAAGATGCGCGTTATCATAAACTTTCTACGAAAATTGTTTTGAACATTATAGGTCTAGCCATTTTTGAGTTATTTCCAAAAAAACTTCTTCCATAGGCATCAGATACTACCTTTTGGCATTAGGCTCCCAGCAAACATTCTAAGTGCTTTTCCCCAGGCTCTAGAATATATTACTAATTTAGGTAAAAATTACATCATACGCACCACATAAATTCACATATCGTACATTTATACTTCCGGGTAAAAATATAGAGCCATTCAAACGTAAATTTCCCTTAATCAATTCACTATAAGGTCAGAAACTTAAGGGTTGAGAATGAGCAAAATATAAGGTAAAATTAACTTCGAAACTTGACCAATAGTTCATATATACTTGTAGGTGCATATTAGGTGTATATGCGACGTAATTTGTTCTTATAGTGAGGACCTTTAGGTCGACGATTTAAGTAGCTTTTGCTACCAATTTCGTAGTAAATATTACCTTCCATAAATACCAAATTGAGACTATAAAGTAAAAAACACTTGTAAGGTACTAAAAATACCATAAGGTTTCATTTAGATTACCTAATAGTCAAATTAACCTTAAAAAATAACTAATAAGTTGAAGTTTGCGAGGCGACTTCAGGTCAAGTTTGTTTTACTTACAAATAAGTCATTTCTTGGTGAAATAGGACGTGTTTACCCAATAGTTATTTCGTTTTTAAACCAACAGTAGGTAGTGTTGGATTTACAATGGCCAAAGACAAAAAAATATAGATATTCCAGTAGTCACTATAGGAAGTATTAGGATAATATGAAAATTCAAAGTGCATTATTAAAAGAAGAACAAAAGTGTGAATTAACTTCTAAATCCAGTTTGCATGGATATCCAACTTTGTGTCAATCTACTGATACTGATACCGTTTCAATAACACACACAAGCAAAGATCTTGATTATATGCATTCCTATAATATTGAATTAGGAAATCAAATATCTGATAATATAGATGAGATGGCAATGAAATCGGTGCAAACAAAAAATCGGAAAATAAAGACTCTGGAGATGAGTACATTAGAAATGAAGACTGCTTTAATATAAAATCAATAAAACTTATGGAAGACCTAAGAAAATGGACAGTACATCATAAACCCACCAACTCATCTCAAAACGACTTGTTAGTTTTACGGATTTAAATTGCCAAAAGATGGACGAATACCTAAAAATACTGACGATATCTTTATATAGCCTATGGGCCAAGGCAAGTTTTAGTATCAAATAGCAATGCACCGAGGAGAAGTTTCATAAGTTGCGAAACTTCTATGGAGAATATTCTCTGGAACTTAAATTTAATAAACAATCTTATCGTGTCAGAACCGAGGTAGACACACGCCATTTTAAATATTATGCCTGCCTGGTTTACTAATATGTGGCGTGTAATATTATATATTACACAAAATGTTAAAGTTCTCATGGGAACATTCTCACAGAGAACTTTCTAAGTTTCTTTCATGTAATTTCTCGGAAATTTCCGAGAACATTTCTGCAATTTCTGCAATTTGCACATTGCTGGTATCAAAGCAATTGTTTACAAAAATCTTAGTCAGATATGGATTTAAGTTCCTATTAAGTTGATATTCAACGTAGACGGTATGTCTCTTTTTAACAGTACTGCTTCCGAAGTGTGGCCTATTGCTATGGCAATATATGACATGCCAAATATAAAGCCTATGTTTGCAGCAATTTACTATGGAAGTGGAAAACCACCTTTGGAACTTTATTTACGACAATTTATAAATACTTAAAGCCATGACGCGTAATTTTAGTGACCGCGAGGCAACTGGATGGCTCGCGGTATTTAAGCTCCTGAAGTGATGAGTAACCGCCCTGTGCAACCCGAACTGACCCAACTTGGACCGAAGCGGAAATACGGGGGGTATGTAAAAAAAATATCGTGAGGCAACCGATTGAAACAGCGGTTGCCTGAAAGAATGTACCCTGGTTATATAACAAAATTTTAATGCCATCCCTCCTGGTTGGACTGGCTGTACGAGAGCAAAGAAAAAAATTAAAAAAACAATTGTCAGGCAACCGCTTGAAAATTAGCATGCTTGTTCTTCATCACATACAGACACCGGAAATAAATTACCATTCGCCCAGGCCGGGCAGTTATCGAACCATCAGAGTTGGAAGCCGGACCGGAAACAGTAAACTGTAAGTTTTTCTTAGCTGAACGAGAGAACTTCAAGTATTTCGAATAAAAGGCGATGGAATTAAGCGTATCGAAGCAATACACAACATATATCGGAAAAAGACAACCGAAAAGAAAAAAAATGATTTGACGAAACACCTGATGAAGAAATTAGAATGACTGCGAGTGAAACTTTCAGTATCAACACGTTCCTCATCCTCGTAGATAAGACTCGTGTCCGAGTTACAAAAACGACAAGAGGCCTACTACGGATTTAACGAGAAAACTAAAATAGGTGAGTTGTCAACATCGACCCTTACGGAAAAAGCAATTTTTTTGGAAAAAATGTATCCTAATGATTTAGCCTAGTTCAGGAATGTGTACACTTTCAAGGCCACCTTTCTTCTGAAAGAATTTTGTTAAAACTAGATTCTGGATCATTAAAAAGTCTATCATCGTTTCTGCGAAATCAGAATTTGGAGAACATTTATCCAAACTTGGATATAGCAGTTCGCATGGCTCTGTGTACACCAGCGAACAATTTGTGTTCGGGTGAGAGAAGCTTTTCTTGCTTAAAGTGGGTGAAAAACTATCTACGATCTACATTATGACTGCACAATGAAAAGCTAAATGCCTTAGCTCTTTTGTGCATAGTCAGAACTAATGAACAAAATTACATACGACGATATAATTGACGATTTTACGGATATAAAATCGCGCAAAAAAGTCATGTAAAAGTTTTATAACTGAATTGATTTTATTGTCATCATGATCACCATGAAGATTGTTAACAGATAATTTAATAACAATATTGTTCGTATTGTTTTTAAACTATAAGTCCAATAAAAAATATTTACCAATTTAGTACACAATTCGTGCTATTCCATGCAAGTTGCAATATCATTTACAAATAATTTTTAAGAAAAAAGAACCGACCTTCATGGGACTAGCCGGTGAAGCATTATTGTAGATGGTGCACTTAGATTCCATACAATGAAATAACTTGCTTAACAAACGCAGCGGAGAGGACAAATCGCCAAACCTGAACTATGCGTCGTTGAAGAGTTCCATTCTGATCATCATCAGCAGTTCCACTTCATCAAATGTCACTCTTTTGAATGAAAATGCTTGATTTGTTGATAAAAATACAAAAGTCACTTTATGTATGCCTTTAAGATTTGAGGAATTCCCTCGATTCCTCATGGAACTCGTCATCAGAACTTGAGCTTGACGAAAATTGGTCGTGACAATCTAACTTGCTTAACAAACACAGCGAAGGGGACGAATCGCCAAACGTGACCTTTGCGTCGTTGAAGAGTTCCGTTCTGATCATCATCAGCAGTTCCACTTCATCAAATGTCACTCTTTTGAATGAAAATGCTTGACTTGTTGATAAAAATACAAAAATCACTAAATGTATGCGTTTAAGACTTGAGGAGTTCCCTCGATTCCTCATAGATCCCATCATCAGAACTGCGTTTTGACAAAAACGGGACCAATCTGTATATATATACTTACAATCAAAAAAAGAATTTTCAAAATCGGTTCAGACATGACGGAGTTATGGAGTAACAAACATAAAAAAAAAAACAAAAGAAAAAAAACATGCCGAATTGGGAACCTCCTCTTTTGAAATCTGGAAGTCGGTTAACAAATGAATATGATTATGAACTACACGGAGAAAAGTATTATACTGAAAATGATTCTCTTTTTTAAAGATTTTTTTAGAGCTCAAAGAGGACCCAGTGTGTTGACGATGAGGGACCCTCTCGTTCCTTTAGCCGTCAACACAGTGAATCCTCCTTTTTGTAAAGGGTCGGCAACGCGCATGTGACTCCTGTGGAATTACAGGCGTCCATAAGTTACGGTAGCTGCTTACCATCAGGCAGGCCGTATGCTTGTTTGCCACCGTCGTAGCATATAAAAAAAAAACAGTGATATTTAGTTACTAATGTTAAATCAGGAATAAAATGTAGCAATACTAGCAATAATAATTAAGCTTCAGCAAAAAATATATTTCTCAAGTTACCAAGCTTTACTTACACGTTCGGGTTGCACACAGAAAATTACAAACCGGGTTAGTAAATTTACAAACTTTTTTTTGTCAACCATTTATCAAAAATTTGTACAAGTATTCTGATATAGTTTAATATTTATGATGAGAATACCAATTGTTTAGAAACTGTGCAGTATTTTTTGGAATCCAATGATGTTAAATATCAGTAAGTATCTTGCTTACTAGAAATTCGTATGCTGCTGTATGTACCTAAGTATTTATTGATTTCATAGATTACATTATTTAGAAGCTCAGAAAATTTACTAAACTGGTTTAGAACAAATGTTATTAGTTTCGAAAATTTACTGGACAGGTTTAGAATTAATGTAATCAGTTCTTAATTTTTCATAAGATATATTTTTTTTAAACAAAAAGAATATTTTTTTAGTCTTTTATTTCTAAAATATTTTCTTTCACCTTCTTTTGTCCGTGTAGGGTATCGAAATGCAGAGGTCAGAAGGGCGGCAAAATTTGAATAGCCTACTGGCGTTAAATGTGTTAATCCGCCACTAACTGTCTGTGCTTGGCACCTCATCGGAAGCACACCGCCTACACCCGCGCTGTCAAACAAATACTGAATACGATTGCGCTCGCCTTGCGGTCAAAGTGACGTTGTGATGGCGGTCGCTTCGACCATGAACGGTTACTCGGATCTGCACCATTAGCTCGCAGAATTAAGTATATATTACGTAAAATTGACTTAAATACTAGTACGTCGTATTTTTAGGTAAATTTTAACTTCTTAGTCGAGCCGACATTTTGTTTTGTTATAATTAGGACGTGTTATTGAACATTACATAATTTAGGTAAGTTGTAATACCTAGAACAATAAAATCTAACGGTACTTTTATCGTCATTTGTATGAAAAAATATATAAAGTCAATTTAATATATTTACAAACACCGAACTCAAATTTACGAACCCCAATTACAAGCAATACATACTACTTATGAGCTTAAAAAAAAGTAATACTTAAGTATTTCGAAAGCCCATCAGTAGTTTTGAATAAAAACCTAACATACTGCACGAGAAAATTTTCAGCGCACAAGAATTCATCGTATAATTCCTGCGTAATCGACCTAGATAATTATTTTACGCCAAGTAATGGCCGCCATTCTCGTTGCAAAACTTAAGATTGATTTTTAGTTAGACATTTTGTTTGTGAGCGAAAAGATAATACTCTCGTAATATATTTGTCTCTTTCTCTGCATGATATCTCATAAAAAATAAACCTGTCTGGGTAATTAAATGGTAAAAAACACGTTGAAATCATGTTGAAAAATGGTAAGTCTTACCAATTTAGTACATTGCAACCACATGACACGTCGTGGCGACGTTCAATCCACGTCGCAAACATTACCTATGTAGTAACCATTAGGTCGAAATTACTAAAATTACGTGGAATCGACGTAGCCGGCACGTGCTTTTTTTCCCCACTTTGGTGGATTCCACGTGGAATCCACGTCGATTCGAGGTAACTCATTTTGGTCACTGTCAGATTTGCGACCTATAATAGGTGGTTTTATTGTTCTTTTTACCAAAAATGTTTGCTGGGCTGGTTCTTATTCCATTGAAGCTACTACGGAACCCTCCATTATGCGTAGTCCGACACGCACTTGGCCGGTTTCTGAGTATAACTCAAAAACCGGACTCAGAAACGCATATTAAAAGGACATAAGTGCCGCATAGTAAAATGACGTATGTGCCGCAAAATATCCCTTTTAAATGGACGTATTGTAACAGGCCGGCAACTACGGAACCCAATACTGGGCATGGCCCGCCATGCTCTTCGCCGGTTTTTTGCAAGTATGTTAGTATGGGATAGGAGTATTTAACAACAGGGGCGGGGCGAGACGGCGTTTTACAATTTTATTACGAAATCGATGTCGCGGAGAAAACATAATTCCAAATACGAGTAAGTTCTTTTTTCGAAAGTTTATTTGGGACGATGAGGGACATTCTTGTTCCTTTAGCCGTCAACACAGTGAATCCTCCTTTTTGTAAAGGGTCGGCAACGCGCATGTGACTCCTTTGGAGTTGCAGGCGTCCATGGATTGCGGTAGCTGCTTGCCATCAGGCGGGCCGTATGCTTGTTTGCCACCGTCGTAGTATAAAAAAAACAGAAAGTACCGCTCGAGTCGTGCTTGCGGGACTATTGTTGGGCCTTATGACTACCTTTTCGGTCTCCGTCATTAAACCAACTCGATGGTACGAAAATATTATATTGTCATCCAAGTAAGGTACATAAGTAAGATTTTACTTAAACAACAAACACTGTGAGATAAACAAAAGCTTGTAATATGACTTTGCCGCTTGAGGTGATATAGAATCGTATTTTCCTTGGAGGAGCCTTTACGAGGACTCTTTGAGAACCACAACGTTTCTTCTACTGCTGATCATAATCATTAATTTATGAGCCTGGCTCCTGTTGGTGAAGTAATCGCCATTCATCTCGCCTCTCCGCGATTGCTTTAAGCTCCTGATACGACACTACATAGTCTTTTCCTTAGCCTGAGTCATAAATGGCCGTCTAGGCCTCCCGCAGCGCCTTCTTCCGTTAATTTTCCTTTCTAGTATGGTCTTTACGTAATCGTCGCATCGTATCAGGTGCCCTAATATATTTCCTCTCCTGTTTTCAATCGTCATCATAAGAAATCTCTTGTCTCCTACTAAATCTAGCACTTCTTATTGGTCCGTCGTTCTGTCGAGCTGATGTCTTCCATTCTTCGCCAACATCACATTTCAAGCGCACTTAGTCTCATTCTCTCTTGCTTAATTAAAGTCCACGTCTCGCTTCCAATTTACTATTTAACACTATTCAATAACATGGTATACTTTATTATCCGTCTTTACACATGTAGAAAACAGCTTAACCCTTTTAGTAATTTCATCAATTCTTTCTTTACAGGCACAACATGGACTCAAGAAATGGTCTGGCTTCTTAAAAACGATCTAGACTACAACCAAGCTAAACAACAACCCTTGCATGAAAGGTTTCCTATGTTAGAGTAAGTATCATTAATAGCTAGCCATATAACACGGACTTCTTCGCCGGATCTATCTGACGGACATGTCCGAAGTACATAATACATGGCCCTATTCATATCTGTCCGCAAACACATCTGTACTCATTTTCCGCCACACATTGACAGATTTGTCCTTCGGCCATGTCTGCCAGATAGATCCAGTGGACAAATCTGGTGGTGGTGGAAAAACTGCAGCACACGATCACTCATTATTCATTGTAAAGATGCCTTAATGGATACCAGTCTGCCGTGATAATGAATATAATACATGCAGTATGATTAAGTACTTGCTTTGAAAACTTGTTGAAAAACTGCATTTATCATTTATTAGCACGATAGCATTACCCAACAGTGCTGCTTAACCAGGCATAAGAGCCGCAGAGACGGTTAACACTTTTATAAACAAATTCATGTAACAATTGTATTCTTTGTACATTAGAATACGATAAATTATTAAATAAGTTTTCCAATAGATGTTGAAGATCATATGATCGTAGTGTAATTAAAATATAATAAATAAGTACCTATGTAGGTATAATAAATATTTCATTTACAGATTGACATCAAAGATACCCGAAATTGCTTACAACCTAATCAAAATAAACTTCATGAACATAGGAAACTTCCAAGGATTAGACAAAGCCGCCCGATCGCCCAGTTGGGAGCTCATAAAGAACGCACCATCACCTCGGTTTATCAAGACACACTTGCCTCTGTCTCTCCTACCTCCAAAACTTCTAAAGACCGCTAAGGTCATCTACGTGGCCAGAGACCCTCGTGATGTTGCGGTGTCATACTATTACTTGCATAAGTTAACGATGAAGGGGATGATAAGGACATCGTTTCGCACTTTTTGGAATACGTACAAAAGGGATTTATGTAAGTTATCTACGACAAGACTTAATTGATTCAAACACCGTGAGGACATTAATCTGCTGTACCTTTTTTTTCTTATCTGCGGCACATCATTATCCTCTTGTTAGGGTTCCGTAGCCAAATGGCAAAAAAGGAGCCCTTATGGATTCGTCATGTCTGTCTGTCTGTCTGTCCGTCCGTATGTCACAGGCATTTTACTCGGAAACTATACGACGTATCTGAATAAAATTTACACATAAGGTGTATTTTGTATGCAGCTACTTAGTTATGTAGTTAAATTTGAAAAAAAAACATATTTTTAGGGGGGCGCTCCATACAGGTAACTAGGTTAAAAAAATTAACCACATATCAACATGTGACACATCAATCGATAGGTCTTTCAAAATAACATTGAGGTTTCTTTGACTATTTTGTGATTAAGTGAATATTTTCTGAAATAATCGCTTCGAAAGTCAGAAAAGTTGTGTAGCCCCCCACCCGTAACTTTTGAACCGTAAGTTCAAAAAAATATTAAAAAAAATTTAAGAGATTCGCCTTATCATATACTTTCTACGAAAATTGTTTTGAACATTATCGGTTCAGCCATTTTTGAGTTATCTCCAAAAAACTTCTTCCATAGGCATCAGATACGACCTTTTGGTATTAGTTTGGTTCTTATTCCATTGAAGGTACGGAACCCTCCTATGCGTGGTCCGACACGCACTTGGCCGGTTTTTTATATTTCGACAGGTGGATGGTCAAACCCGATAAATCAAGAAAAAGTTTTCAAAAATTAGAAACATACGTGGCTTACGTATAGTTCTTAAATATTACATTAAAAATTCTCGAGTTATCGGGTTTGACTGCCATCACCTCAGTCACTATCAGTAACTAGACTTGTAATATATTATTAAGACTTCCTTGCTTTTAATATTACAGTTTTCTGTATTTTATTTATGTAAAACTTTGTTTAGAAAAAATGGAAAAGTAGAAAAATCCACTGCCTCAGGCGAGACTCGAACTCGCGACTCTGAACTTGGGACTCCGATGGCCGGTTGAGAAGTGTAAGACTTCTTCGGCAGATGTCGCTAGACGTCCGCCTAAGACGCATATGGGATATAGTGGAGAAATTCGCAACCATCAGGTGTGTCTGAGTAGCTCAGTTGGTCAGAGCGATGGGCATGTATCCCAGAGTCGCGAGTTCGATTCTCGCCTGAGGCAGTGGATTTTTTAATTTTTTATTTTTTTCTAAGCATTGTGGTAGCGTTAGCAGACGTTCTACTTAATACAAAATTAATTGTAAAACTTTGTTATTTTTAGTACCATGGACACCAATCATATCGCACACAAATGAGGCTTGGAAGCTAAGACATGAACCGAATCTCCATTTTGTATTTTATGAAGATATGATTAAGGTGAGATTTTATCACATTAAGGGTTCGCTAAATTATATTGTATGGAAATTTTCAAGGTATCCTGCCGGGACACGCTGATGAATCCGTCAAAAATGGTTGTTGCAACTGGCCCTAAGTATATTAATTTGCAAATGGAGCACTGGAGAAAATAAAACAAATACGATCATATTTTTGATATATCAATTTTATAATTGAAAGAAAAATGGAAAAATTCACCGCGTCGAGCAAGATTCGAACTTGCGACCTTTCGGAACTCCGGTCCGACCGCTCTGACCAACTGAGCCATCGACGCTTACTCAACCTCGGTGAATCTTTCCATCGGTTCCTTCATTGCTTACGTCATGAGGAGACGTGTAGCGACATCTACCGTAAGTGTATATACACATTAACGGCATCGAAGTTCCAAGTCATATTGGAATAACATCGATAACAATGCGTTAACCCGTAACGCGGTGAATTTTTCCATTTTTCTTGCAATTATAAAATTGAAATTATCGCTTGCAGACGTTTCTGCTTAATACAAAATATTTTTTTGTTATAGTTTCATAGACAATATTATTAATTAGGAATATGCATGATTTTTTTGGAAGACGTCATTCGATTCTATTTCCCTGTAGATTCAAATGTCTCTAATAAACCTACTATCTATGATAGTCCTGAAACGTCAAACATGTGAAAATACGTTAGGGGTCTGCGCCGCGCGTCAAAACGCTCCATACAAAAAAGTTACAGGTTTGTGACGTCACCGACCACAAAGTTGCAGGAAACTGTTTGGAAGGAACAAGTTTTTGGAAGATTTTTGTAATTTTAGGCACGAAAAAATGCTCTATAGTTGTCATACTTTTTTTTTCTTGTTAGAACATAAGTAATCGAACTGAAGTTTCGAAAAAACATTTGAGGTATAAAAAAAAATGCCTAAAATTTTACGTTTTTAAACCGCAATATCTTTAAAAAACTGTTAAAAATTATTACGGATTTCCACTTATTTATATTAATTTGGGGTTGTTGAACGTGTTTATGCAACAAATTCAATTAAATATTTTTCACGCATGTTCTCTATTGTAAAATATTATTTTAGGATCTAAACAAAGAAGTTCGCAGCATGTGCCAATTTCTGGGTACAACACAATACTCAGACAAGGAGCTGGACTACCTCACAAGCTGCCTCAGCTTCGACAGTCTTAAGAAGAACAAGGCGGTCAACAACACTTTATATGATAATGGAGTGCAGTTTATACGAAAAGGTATTTTGTATTATTTTTAAAAGCAAATATTTGGTTCGTTGTTTGGAACACCTATCAATAAAGGCAAAGAAAACTTAATCTAATTTATTAATTATGTTGTACTTATTGAACTAGCGTTAGGAGTTGATGTACTTGGCTTTTGTTTTGAGATATGAAAAACATTAAATATAGAATGTATTTTGGAGCTCACAGCTCACCATGGAATTTAGGAATTGAATATTACCTCAAAGGTCATCTGATCAGAGTTCATCTTTACCACATTGTTTTTTCTTAGGTTGGCTAGCAGTAAAACGAATGTCTTTGTTCTTTATTTTAGGGGAAGCGGGCGGTTGGAGAAACCACTTTGACGCCAAGATGGAAGCAGAAGCTGAAGAATTCATGACAACCAGGTTACAGGACCTAGATCTACGATATCCCTCTTTTGTCGAGAACAAAGAGTGTTCCTATTTATAAGTAATCATGAGGATGCTAGATGATTTCTATTAAGACTGTCTCTCTGGCTGTGGTTGTAATAGCTCTCGAAGTTATCAATGATGTTAGGAGGCCATTCTACGACTAATTTCCAAGGTCCTGTGCATTTGAATGTAGGTTAATTTATCTGATATTGTATCAGAGTCCTAAAACAAAATGTAAACTTAAACTAATTATTTTTTCATTAAGCATATTTATGTCAATTTCCTTTTTGTAGATTTAGATTTAGATTTATTTATTTCTTAATAATAAATTATAGTACAAAATGGTCTTACCCTAATCTATACAAATTTATATTATGATCGTCAAAGCAGTGAAAATAAACATATTTTATTGATTGATTACTTAATTACATTTAAATGTCACAAAACTATAAAAACTAAGAATAAATAATGAAATACAATATCAGATTAAAAAATACACAAATGTCAATTAGAGATATAACAATAATAAATACAATTTCAAAAGATATATTCAAAGTTAGTTTCTAATATTGGATGTCAAAGTCTATTCATTTACAGAATATAATGGATTTTCCAATAAAAAGTCTCTCAATTGGCGTTCAAATGCTTCGTCAGATGGTTCAGTTCGCAACTCTGTAGGTAGACGCTCATAAAAAGTTGGTCCAATTACCCTCGGATTTTTGAGTGAAAGTAGTAGTTGTAGTATTAGTTTTTGGAAACTAGTAGAACTGGAAAATCTAAGGATACCTACCTTCCTTCCTGCGTCCTTCACAATTAATTATTTCATTTGTCATACATCTGTTCTAGTTTTGTGATAATTTTCACTAGTATATTTTATGATTTTGACCCTGTCCTGATATGTAGAATTTCTAGGCAAACTTCGAGTGAAATACGAAAACAAGTATTGGGATGAAACATGAAAACAGTTGTTCATACCTATATAAGGCAGGTGCCATGTCCTCGTAAACTATTTGTATATATAACGTGTAAGGCCTACTTTATCTAGTCTGCGTAGCTGTTTTATTAACAGTTGTACTGTACATAATAATATGAAGTATTTATAAATAAAAGAAATGTGATGACTAGAACAATGGAAAGAAAGTTGAAGTTTAACGCATTAGTATCTCTTTTAAAAAAGCTGCATGAAATGTGCAACCTGAGTGGATGCTTCAGCGGCGCGTGCAGTGTCGAGTGCATTATAAATAAATGTAAACGTATGAGAACGGCTTCAGAGAACGCTGCTCAAAACCCTCAGAAGCTTAAGGCAACACTAGACGCCCCGCCGGAAATTTTCCACTGAGATCGTACAAATTAATGTGCTGAAGTGCAGCGAATTCCTAGCCAGTGCTCAATAGTAGGCAATATTGAGTATACAGTAGAACCCACTTACTATAATTACGATTAATAGGTAAGGTTTCTCGCATAATACGCTATTTTATATCAGGCCCTGCAACTTGAGGTCTAGCTTAATATACTTTTCAGCTTAAGACCCGTTTTTGGCCCCTTCAAAATCGTCTTAAGCGAGTTTTACTGTAATTGCTATAAGGACTATTATGTTAAGTTTTCACAACTTGTTAACTTTAATAGTACATTACTTACCAAGGACTGTAAAAGAAACAAAGCCCGAAATCGCAGGTATTTGTGACCCGAGCCGCAGGCGAGGGTTGTAAATATGCGAAACAGGGCTTTCTTTTTTACTGCGCGTGGTGAGTACACAATTTTACGTCTCCACCTGGCCATAATGCTAGTTTTACCGTACGCGTAGCGTGCGGTAATACTCACATTATGGCCAGGTGTGACGTAAAATATGTTAAGACACGATCCAACTTCAATACAATTCATTACTGTGCTTTAACCACGCAATACAGCTAGCGTCTAAACGTCTGAATCAGAAATATCAGAATTTGCTTGAAAAACATTCCGATGCAACTCCAATACAAATTCAATATTGGTTGATTATTTGTTGTGTGTTGGAGCTATATTTCAGATATATTGTGTTTTTAATGTATTGTTCATGTTTTTTAAAATGAGAATACGGCACAATGAATGGAAGTACCTAACTTAACGTAGCACATGTTAGTAAAGTATTTTAAACTAGTAACAATTGTTGTTGACAACAGTTGACTCAAAACTGCCGTCACTGCCAGTTATTTTAACCCCCGACGTAGATATGTTATAAGTTTGACTGCTGTGTATATCTGTCTGAGTCAGCGTAGCGCTAAAACGGTTCCACCTATTTAAGTGCGGTTTTTATAAGTCGTTTTCAACCAAGTGGTGTTTTATTAAAATCGGTTCACCCGTTTCGGGGGTATCCCTAAATTGTTAAATAATTATTTAGGTATATGTGGTCTTGTCAGTTTCTGTCTCTCTACCTCGAAGTTAATAATGTAAATAGTAAGATACGATATCATGTTGTGCTCCACGGATCAAATCCATATAAAATGTATATTTTTGTTAAATAAATTAATTGTTTTAACTTATATTTTACTTTTCTTAAGCATAGGTTGGTAAATATTTTGCTCCTTCGAATCTTATAAATCAGGTCAGCTCTTTTAAGAATATTTGCAGGCACGTTTGGGGACCTAGCTAGTACTGATATAGTGCATAACAACATGCTAAAAGTTTTTATCTTTTTGATCTTTTATTAATCTTATGTATTTTTGGAATACCCATTCAATGTGATATTCCAAAAAATAAGAGCAACTTTAAATAGTTGTTTTTCGAGAACTATAAGGTCTATGTTAACTTAATTGGGCTTATTAATATTATCTTAAAAACATAGTCTACTTTAATTGTTATTATATAATTTTGCCGTGAAGTACGTGTTTTATGGAAATAAATTACAGAAAAAAAACATAATGTTAGTGTTATGTCGATAACTCATGTCTTAACACCTAGACACGCGGTAGCGTGTCAAGCCAAGTTCAAGTATAACGGAACTGGCGAGCAGCACCGTATGTACGAGTAATATAACACGAACCATTTGGAGCATTTGACCCCCTCATAACTCAAAAACTATTTCACATAAACATGTCAAAGTTGGTTCATATACTGAAACTTGCGAGATACATAATGTTTAACAAATTTCATAAACACACCTCAAACGGTTATTTATATATTAACGTCCAAAACTCGTCATTTTTATCACGTATTGACCTATATACTAAAACTCTAACCCTGTTCCAGATGACCTAGAAAGTTCAAATTTGGCATCAAGATAGGTAGTTGGGTGAATACAAAGAAATAAATCAGAAACTAGTAAATTTTCATTATTTTATTATAATTTTTCAATTAAATGATTCTAGTACGAACACTTACTTGTAGTTCTTGTAATGTAAGAATAAACAACACAATTGATGACAGCCTGTCTTTATATGGATTTTAAGGTCTTCACGTAAATATATAATGAGTAGAATACACCACCCTTATTTTTTTTAAATCGAAACATATAAGGTTTTGTACTTATTATAACTATTTATAACTAAGAGTATAGTCTACCTTCGTATTTATTACGAATAAGAACCTACTTATAATTTATGTACAAAAAGATAATAATATCCCATCAAAAACATAAATGTGAAATGAGAGCCAAGTTCAATATATCATATATGCCTTGGTTGTTGACTTCAACGACAAAAGAAGTGAGATCTAAATGGGGGCCAAGTTCTTGTCAGTCCTGAAATTTATTTATAACAACGCAAAAAAATTAAAACAACTCAAAATATCATTTCTTCTTAAAACTTAGGATAATATACCTCAATCATATAGATCGTTCTTTTGTCGTTGAAGTCAACAACCAAGGCGTATATAATATATTGAACTTAGCTCTGATTTGACATTCTGACATTTATGTTTTTGATGGGATAAGTATTTCATCACTTGACGTGCCTTGATCTTATATAACCCTGTGAGGGTTTTCTCTTTTTAACATACAAAATAATTGACAAATAAATAAAATCGGCACCGGTTTTATAAAACGCTTCGTTTAACTATTACCTTCCTAACCTTTGCTCATGATCCGGAAGTGAGTCCGGTGTATACTGCGAGTGAAAAGTAGCTCATTAGCCCTAGGGAACTCCTACAACTAGATTTCGGGTAAGTATATATATGTTATAATTTTAAAAATGTTGATGAAAATTCGGTACTTACTACAAAGGGGTAAAGTGCAAAAGTGAAAAAATATATTCGACGTTGACTGTATAAAACTGATTTGTTGGTTGCCTTCAATTTTGTTCCTTTTGCCACAAAACAATTGGTTAATAAAAGTAACCTCAAAAATTTGTGCTGCAAGTTTGTTTACTTTTCTTTTATAAAATACACGTGTAGGTACTTTACTTTTCTCATAATCGAAATGAAAAATATAGTGAGTTTTTATTTAACTCCTGCGTGTCACCCACTTCACTCGATTTTTTGTCGCTCTCACTTTGTTCAAGCACCGAAAAACGTTTTTATTCGTAATGGTCGTCTTTCATATCTTGGTAAACAATCTACCGTATATTTCCTCGCTTGTAAAGAGCCACCAAAGAACTAAACTCAATCAATCAAATAATAATTTAGCTCATCTCGAACAAACTTCAAAATCGCTGGTTATGAAATTTGTAGCACAGTAATAATTAATAATTTCGATAGCTCGCTTTGAGGGATTCCCGGAGTTCCTAGTAGCTAGTTGGTTTACTATTAAATACTTGACTAAGCTTAAGGCGTTCCGTCCATACGGAATTTGTCAGGGAGCGTTTATAGGTTAAAATTAAAAATCGATTTTAAGCCTTATTGAGCTTACTGTGTACTAAGTTGATTTGTGCAAGATTGTCCCATATTGTTTATTTATTTAATAAGAAATGTTATTAGACTTGATTTGATCTCGTTAACTCTGCCTGGATTTTGGGGCGGCAAAATGTGGAACTGTCGCGGTAAATTCCACCGAAGAAATGTAGCTGGCTACCAGTAGCTACGTCTCGGCATTTCCAATTTTATTTTTAACAGTTTAACTTTAGTATCGTTATTCAAATTTGAATGAAATTTTGTAAAAGCCTAGGGCCGTATACTAATTTTAAAACAGGTATAGACACGATCCAACTTCAATATAACTCCAATGCATTAACAACGCAATACAGCGATTAAACATCTGAATGATAAATACCAGAATTTGCTTGAAAATTATTCCGTTGCAACTCCAATACAACTTCAATGTTGGTTGATTATTCGTTGTGTGTTGGAAATATGTTTGAGATATATTGTTTTTAATGTATTTTAAAATTAGAATACGACACCTAGCCGAGGAAAATAATTTTAATTTATTAAGATATGAGCAGGATCAATCAAGGGGTTGTGGAGCTAGACAGCCTATTTAAAGGCGGTTATATTGGTAAAATCGTTAGCAAGAAAGTGTCGCCATAGCGCTTTTAGAAATCGTGAGTTATCAGTTCAAGGAGGACCATTAGTTTTAATAGGTTTTTACTTTAATTCTGGCAACTTAAATAAAAAATTATGATGGTAACCTTAATAAGGCTTGTATTGGGGGACTAGATGATGATATATATAATATATAGATAAAGATAAATACTTGAATACATAGAAAACATCCATAACTCGAAAGGATTCGAACCCGGGACATCTGCTTCATAGGCAGGGTCACTACTGACTAGGCTAGGAGGCCGTTAAACAACTTGTTTATAGACAAATTAAAACTAGCAATAATATATACTGTATATTATACAGTCAGCAGCAGAATTAACTTAGCGGATGAGGGATTCAAAACGACCTTTACACGCTCTTATTCTCCTTCAAAATCAAGTAGTGTCAATGTAAAATTGAACACTTCACCCGCTTGACTAATTTCGCTCCTGGTTGTACCTTAGTAGATAATGAAAGTAATATCAACATCGGTACATATACTAGGTATATCTACATCTTTTATATTGTTTAATTATCACGCTCAAGGTATCACGCGTAACTCCGAAACAAAGCATTTTCGGTGAAAAGCACTTTTGTTAACCACGTAATGGGATCCGCGTGTTAATTGTTACGTTCGTCAAATGATAAACAACAGACATCCTTTTAACATTATTCCTTTTTTTGATGGAAAAAGGAATAGGTTTTTCGTGAAACAAAAGAGCTTGTAACCATTTTCTATTTGGATCGTCGGATAGTGAATAGTAAAAAACGAGTGGCGTCCGAGTTAATGAAAAAGAAGTGTTTTTTAGGGTTCCGTAGTCAACTAGGAACCCTTATAGTTTCGCTATGTCTGCCCGTCCGTCCGTCCGTCCGTCCGCGGATAATCTCAGTGACCGTTAGCACTAGAAAGCTGAAATTTGGTACTAATATGTATATCAATCACGCCGACAAAGTGGTAAAATAAAAAGTGGTTTTTTTTTTATTAGGGTACCTCCCCTATACGTAAAGTGGGGAGTGATTTTTTTTTTCATTTCAACCCTAACGTGTGATATATTGTTGGATAGGTATTTAAAAATGAATAGGGGTTTACTAAAATAATTTTTCAATAATGTAAATATTTTCGGAAATAATCGCTCCAGAAGTAAAAAAATATGCGTGCGTAACTTTTGAACCATAAGTTTTAAAAATATGAAAAAAATCTCAAAAGTAGAACTTTATAAAAACTTTCTAGGAAAATTATTTTGAACTTGATAGAATGAATAGTTTTTGAAAAAAAATTACAAAATAATTTCTGAACTAAGTTTGTAATTTAACCATATAAGCAGGTGTTTATTGTACCTGTAATTTCTACAAAATTAGAATGAAATGACGTGCTTTCAAATAAAGTCAAAACGGTGAAAATCGGTTCACGCAATAAAGAATTATTCCATAAAAATCATCTTCCATACTTTAAGCTCGCGCGCAATAGTTTACTTAATTTGCCGATAGATGTCGCTGCACGTGGAACTCTCATATCATATCCTACATGGCGGTGTTATTAACTCTTAAGTGGGGACACTTACTGTGACGGACGGAAAACTACGGAATCCTACACTGAGCGTGGCCCGACACGCTCTTGGCCGGTTTTTCGTCTTACAGTCAAAACCACCCTTTTTGATAAGACGAATTGAGGAAATAAAAATGGATATGGGTAGTTGGTTATGTAGATGACCTTATTCAGGTATTTCATTGAACTTAAAATTTAAATACAAAAAATGTGGGTTTGATAATCGGAAAGTATAGTATGCTTACTTATATGTTTCTGATTTTAGAGATTTTTTCTCGGCTGTTGGTAAGGTTTGCAGGTGTATTCCTTAATATTCTTTTAAAGGTACTGTACCTTGCTCTGGTGACATTTTATCAGGGCAGATAGGTTTAAGATTATGTTAAGAAGAGTTCCTAGTTTTAATGTAAAATCCATACTTCCATACTAATATTATAAATGGGAAAGTGTATGTGTGTGTTTGTTTGTTTGTTTGTCCGTCTTTCACGGCAAAACGGGGCGACGAATTGACGTGATTTTTTATGTGGAGATAGTTGAAGGGATGGTAGAGTGACATAGGCTACTTTTTGTCTCTTTCTAACCCCCCACTTCCCTAAAATGGGGGGTGGAAGTTTGTATGCAGCATTCCGGGGGCAATCAGGAAAGGGGAACCGTGTTACCCCGAATTTAACGCGAGCGAAGCCGCGGGCAAAAGCTAGTACTTCATAATTCAACTATATAACAAGTACTTACATAATTTCCATTTCTCCATTTCACAATCAAACTACAAAACGAGCAAGCGTGAGATATCATCCAATTTAACGACCCGTGCTAAACAAGCATCAAGTTTATCCGTTTTATTCATAAATTGAGCATTTAAAACGGATATAAATAAAAAGTTTGGCCATTAAAAGTATAACGGGAGCGGTCTGTCATTTTTTGGCTGCCACCAGCGTGCTGAAATATTCCGCAGTTGGAAATGCAATTATTCTCGCATGGGCGAAATGGCAATCAACTGGGCATGTTCTAACATAGTTCCAAAAAAATCAGTAAAAATATAGATCAAGCCAAAGAGTGAGCTCACTATTCGGTGCCGAATTTGTTACTTGTTATTTTAAGGCATCAATGATGGGACATCATTAACCGAGCGACCGAAGCGTCTTTGTTTCAGCTAGGGCAAAATGCTTTCGTATGTTCGGATGCCCGACTGTTCTCTGACACTGAACTAGCGAAGTGAATCCTGTACACTTAACTTATGCATATTATGTGTTCAACCCCGATTCTAGCCAAGTGATAATCATTTATTCACTATTACGACAAAAAAGCTTCTCAACAATGACCAAAAACACGGAAGTGTCATTTGGAATTTTAAAATCGTTTATATGAATTGCGTGAATACATGACACGAACCCGTATCTATAGAATGCAGGTTTTCGTAGCACGATAAATCTATATTCTAGTTTGTCAAGCGGGTCCTGGATAGTGGTTATGATCCTCGTCCTGGATCGTACTTGGTGCAACAGATCTTAATCCATTGGTTTGTGTGACCATTCGTAGTCACCTGACGAAGCCTGCGCTTGCGCATATAGTATGTTAGATAAATACAGGCTTCTGTTTGAAATGTAATCTTTTTTGGCTGAATTATCATTTATGTTAATTATGTTTTATGGTCTCAGTTATTGATCGAAAATGTCTATCCAGATACCTATAGTTCCGTGACCGCCCATGGTCTTTGGCCATGAAACTGTATTGATAAAACATTTTTCCTTCTTTCGCTTGTTATAAACAAACTTTTATCGTGAAGATACACTAACAGGTGATAACTCTGAACATCGAAACTTTTGTAATGATTCAAGTTACAAGATATCTTTCTCGCTTTTATGTATCCCTTTCTTACATCGCTCATCAATCAACCGGGTGTTTCACCGACTTTTGAATGAGGAAGGCTGTGTTAAAAGCTTTTGTTTTGTAATAATATTGTGCGTACAAATTTTGGCTACTCCACAATTTGAACCCACCTTGTTAGGGTAGTCAACTAGGAACCCTTATAGTTTCGCCATGTCCGTCCGTCCACCTGTCCGCGGTCTTGCTCAGTGAGCGTTAGTACTAGAGAACTGAAATTTGGTATAAGTTAGGTTATAGTTAATATAGTTTTTATACTGACATGCGCAGCAAAAAAAAACAAAATTCAAAACAAAACTGCGCAAGTCTGGTATGCTGAATTTCCTATTCATTTTTTAAATTAATCTTTGTTGGAACCTACTTTGCCACCTAGTTGTAATATTTGTAATACAAAACTACCCAAAGCTTGTCCCAAGGCATAACCAGGCCAATACCAAAGCTCCCAGTCCAAATTAGGCGGCCCAACTAAACGCATAAATTCATTTAAACTTCACGTGGCCGCAACCACACGAGGGCCTTTAGTTTTAATTAATAGTCCAGTATTAGACGTATGTTTGCCTACTATAATCCTGGAATAGGGATTCGGACTCCTGGGGCCCGATTCGACGTTTGATGAGAACACGTGACATGAACTGAGCGCAGCTATTACCTACTTAGAAGAATGTGAGTAGTGTAATAAGTACCTATATTTAATATGATTGTCTTCCTACGTACGTTAGTACGTTAAATACTTAAGTAAATCACTAATTCCATGATTTATGAGAAAAAAAAATGATTTTCTTTCTTTTGATTTCAATTATTTCATCTTTAAGGTCGGTTACCATTTTTTATTACTACCAGGTTGATTAGTAGGTACTTCCAAATGCCATACGGCTCAATTTGATACTCAATGAGGTGGATTACATAATTATATTTTTTCTGAATGCACAAAATGCTCCAAATTTGGCTTAGGCTACCAAGTATAAAATACATTACTTTTCACCGTGCATTGCCCTTGATAGGCCGAATCTTGCTACTCGATGAGGTAGGGTTGCCAACGGTCCACTCTCCGTCTATAATGACTCAAGTTAGTAATAACTAGCTTTTTTCCGCGGCTTCGCCCGCGTACTATATACTTATAGTACTTACTCAAAAAGTTCTCAGTTAGACTGGTATTATTGTATGTACCACATTTTTCCCTTTTAGGGGTTGAATTTTCAAAAAACCTGAAACACGTGTTTACTCATTTATCGAATAAAATCGTCTAACAAATCTTGTTTCGCCATACAAACTTTGGACCCCCATTTTACCTCCTTAGGGAAAGAATTTTGAAAAATCCTTTCTTAGTGCACTCCTAGATCTTATAAGGAACCTACGTGCCAAATTTGGAATCTCTAGAACCAGCGGTTTGGGCTGTGCGTTGATATGTCAGTCAGTCAGTCAGTCAGTCAGTCAGTCAGTCAGTCAGTCAGTCAGTCAGTCAGTCAGTCAGTCAGTCAGTCAGTCAGTCAGTCAGTCAGTCAGTCAGTCAGTCAGTCAGTCAGTCAGTCAGTCAGTCAGTCAGTCAGTCAGTCAGTCAGTCAGTCAGTCAGTCAGTCAGTCAGTCAGTCAGTCAGTCAGTCAGTCAGTCAGTCAGTCAGTCAGTCAGTCAGTCAGTCAGTCAGTCAGTCAGTCAGTCAGTCAGTCAGTCAGTCAGTCAGTCAGTCAGTCAGTCAGTCAGTCAGTCAGTCAGTCAGTCAGTCAGTCAGTCAGTCAGTCAGTCAGTCAGTCAGTCAGTCAGTCAGTCAGTCAGTCAGTCAGTCAGTCAGTCAGTCAGTCAGTCAGTCAGTCAGTCAGTCAGTCAGTCAGTCAGTCAGTCAGTCAGTCAGTCAGTCAGTCAGTCAGTCAGTCAGTCAGTCAGTCAGTCAGTCAGTCAGTCAGTCAGTCAGTCAGTCAGTCAGTCAGTCAGTCAGTCAGTCAGTCAGTCAGTCAGTCAGTCAGTCAGTCAGTCAGTCAGTCAGTCAGTCAGTCAGTCAGTCAGTCAGTCAGTCAGTCAGTCAGTCAGTCAGTCAGTCAGTCAGTCAGTCAGTCAGTCAGTCAGTCAGTCAGTCAGTCAGTCAGTCAGTCAGTCAGTCAGTCAGTCAGTCAGTCAGTCAGTCAGTCAGTCAGTCAGTCAGTCAGTCAGTCAGTCAGTCAGTCAGTCAGTCAGTCAGTCAGTCAGTCAGTCAGTCAGTCAGTCAGTCAGTCAGTCAGTCAGTCAGTCAGTCAGTCAGTCAGTCAGTCAGTCAGTCAGTCAGTCAGTCAGTCAGTCAGTCAGTCAGTCAGTCAGTCAGTCAGTCAGTCAGTCAGTCAGTCAGTCAGTCAGTCAGTCAGTCAGTCAGTCAGTCAGTCAGTCAGTCAGTCAGTCAGTCAGTCAGTCAGTCAGTCAGTCAGTCAGTCAGTCAGTCAGTCAGTCAGTCAGTCAGTCAGTCAGTCAGTCAGTCAGTCAGTCAGTCAGTCAGTCAGTCAGTCAGTCAGTCAGTCAGTCAGTCAGTCAGTCAGTCAGTCAGTCAGTCAGTCAGTCAGTCAGTCAGTCAGTCAGTCAGTCAGTCAGTCAGTCAGTCAGTCAGTCAGTCAGTCAGTCAGTCAGTCAGTCAGTCAGTCAGTCAGTCAGTCAGTCAGTCAGTCAGTCAGTCAGTCAGTCAGTCAGTCAGTCAGTCAGTCAGTCAGTCAGTCAGTCAGTCAGTCAGTCAGTCAGTCAGTCAGTCAGTCAGTCAGTCAGTCAGTCAGTCAGTCAGTCAGTCAGTCAGTCAGTCAGTCAGTCAGTCAGTCAGTCAGTCAGTCAGTCAGTCAGTCAGTCAGTCAGTCAGTCAGTCAGTCAGTCAGTCAGTCAGTCAGTCAGTCAGTCAGTCAGTCAGTCAGTCAGTCAGTCAGTCAGTCAGTCAGTCAGTCAGTCAGTCAGTCAGTCAGTCAGTCAGTCAGTCAGTCAGTCAGTCAGTCAGTCAGTCAGTCAGTCAGTCAGTCAGTCAGTCAGTCAGTCAGTCAGTCAGTCAGTCAGTCAGTCAGTCAGTCAGTCAGTCAGTCAGTCAGTCAGTCAGTCAGTCAGTCAGTCAGTCAGTCAGTCAGTCAGTCAGTCAGTCAGTCAGTCAGTCAGTCAGTCAGTCAGTCAGTCAGTCAGTCAGTCAGTCAGTCAGTCAGTCAGTCAGTCAGTCAGTCAGTCAGTCAGTCAGTCAGTCAGTCAGTCAGTCAGTCAGTCAGTCAGTCAGTCAGTCAGTCAGTCAGTCAGTCAGTCAGTCAGTCAGTCAGTCAGTCAGTCAGTCAGTCAGTCAGTCAGTCAGTCAGTCAGTCAGTCAGTCAGTCAGTCAGTCAGTCAGTCAGTCAGTCAGTCAGTCAGTCAGTCAGTCAGTCAGTCAGTCAGTCAGTCAGTCAGTCAGTCAGTCAGTCAGTCAGTCAGTCAGTCAGTCAGTCAGTCAGTCAGTCAGTCAGTCAGTCAGTCAGTCAGTCAGTCAGTCAGTCAGTCAGTCAGTCAGTCAGTCAGTCAGTCAGTCAGTCAGTCAGTCAGTCAGTCAGTCAGTCAGTCAGTCAGTCAGTCAGTCAGTCAGTCAGTCAGTCAGTCAGTCAGTCAGTCAGTCAGTCAGTCAGTCAGTCAGTCAGTCAGTCAGTCAGTCAGTCAGTCAGTCAGTCAGTCAGTCAGTCAGTCAGTCAGTCAGTCAGTCAGTCAGTCAGTCAGTCAGTCAGTCAGTCAGTCAGTCAGTCAGTCAGTCAGTCAGTCAGTCAGTCAGTCAGTCAGTCAGTCAGTCAGTCAGTCAGTCAGTCAGTCAGTCAGTCAGTCAGTCAGTCAGTCAGTCAGTCAGTCAGTCAGTCAGTCAGTCAGTCAGTCAGTCAGTCAGTCAGTCAGTCAGTTTCTTCTTTTATATTAGTATAATAATAAAAAAAACAACTACGGTAGCTTAAATTGAGCATGGCACGATATGTTCTTGGCCGATTTTTCTATAAAACTTTGTGTCATTTTAAATGTGAAATAACCACTTTATTGAAGCCAAGAAGTCTCAGTATAAATCAAAATAAAACAAACCAGTGTAAAAGACGTAGCCTATGAATACATTTGCCGCATACTACTTTTTACAACTGCACATCTCAAATACTCGAGGCGAATACCAAGTTTCATGTATATTTACGCCTATTTACATAAAGTCTTATGACAATACAAAAGTATTGTGACATACGACGTTTAGTGTATAAGAAGTGGATTTTTCCGTAACCGTAAAATTAGCTCCGTGAAGAGTAATTTGTCTTAGTCCGTGACTCAAATATTCTTATCATTTACACTTCTAACAAAGGAAAGAGATTTCATTTTTGTCTTGTCGCGTTCTACCCCTCCAACATTTATCTTTGTCTAGTTATATAAATACATTGTCGGATGAATACTACGCTATTCAAATAAGAAATTTTTACAGAAGGTAGGTTACCTATATCAATATAGGTATTAAGTTTAGATGAAAACTTGACCTTATGTAACTATGTTAAAAAAGGTATTGATAGGTAGCGCTTAGGTACTACGATTTATGATAACCTGGATTAACTAGTAGCTGAATAAGTAGATGTAGATCGAGTACAGTCGACTTCAAAGATATGTTTACACTTTGCTTCACGCTGCTTCGCTGTTGGGGCTCTGCATTTGTTTTGCTGTACTCTATTTAATTGTAAACAAATAATAAGTCAAGGAAAAACTAAACATCGTGTCATATCAGGCTGTCAAGGAGACGACAAACATACATGAAAAGCTCACAAATAATTTATGATGATGATGAAAAAGACGATCGGTTCAAAATAAGGTTTGTATGCCGCCGTCACTCTCCAGTTTCATCGCGGAACGCGGCCAAACGTGCAGCCTGTTGTCAAAAATGACATGACACCTTAAAGGTGGAATGACAAAATATATTTATTTTGTCATTTAATCGTATAACTCAAATGATCAAAGGCAATCTAATTCGGAATGCGGGTCCTTACTTATCTCACAACGATCATCATATTTTGATGATATCTCATCAGGATTAACGGGGCTGTTTTTCCTTTGAAGGATACAATCGATGTTACTTTGAATTCAGGGTGGGTAATCTTTTCAAAAATACACGATAATGTTTGCTACACATGTATAATATAACAATTTATTTGCAGATTGCATGCTTATTGAACTGGCTGATTTGTGGAAATGCAAATGCGAGAGAACTTTAAGGAATCGTTTCATTTTGAAAATGACGCTTGTTTAAGTTACGTTTAGCGACCATTATTATAAGGCCATTTTTATTTGTGGTTATTATCGGTGTTTGTATCGGGATTTGAACCCAGAGACTTCGAGAATCGAATGCAGAATCACCAATTCACCACTGACGTCGCTAAGTAGACCAATATAGCCTTAATAGCCCTAGGCATTAAACTATTATGACTGCCTTTGTATGACAAAATATTCTTGTAGCCATTATATTAGAACTGTTGGGATGATATCTAAAAAAAAATTAGAAAAGATAGTATAGTATTTAGGTCTGTACTTGATCTTTACGGATTAACATCTTATCGCCCATTGGAAAACTCCAAACTGGAGGTGCCATAAAACAAGGTTCAGAGTGCTAATTATTGTTAATGAATTGAATTAATTAACTCCAGTAGATGCAAAATTAACTGTATAACTACGTCAGCTTTTACCTGCTACGACGGCACGCGACATTTTAGCACGTGCTGGCCACCCACGTAGGATGCTTTACATTTCTTTATTCATTCATCTAAAGTCGAGAGCTAAAGAGTTGATTATTCGTTAACAATAATTAGCGCTCTGAAACTTTTTTAATGGCACCTCCAGTTTAGTGTTTGCCAACGGGCGATAAGACGTTAATCCATAAAAGACCAAGTACAAACCTTAATACTGTACAGTCACCGGCAATAGTATCTTCTTACATGAAGGCCGCAAAAACATATGATACGCTCTTATTTGTAGGGTCATAAGAGCGTGTCACATAATTTTGCGGCCTTCGTGCAGGAAGATGCTATTGCCGATGACTGTACCTAATCGTAATTTCCAGTGCATTCATATTAAATTACACGGTTTTTTTTTCAGTTTAAAGATCATAACATTTTTCATATTTTTATTACGCTATTCCTAACAGACCGCGTCAATTCGTACAAAAATACAGATAAAAATAAAATAAAGCAATGGGGAGCACGTGGCGCGTAACGACCAATTAGTCCGGTGGATGTTGCTGGCTTGTTGCCGGTGTGCTGCCGGCACTGGGGACCGTTGCGTCCAAATGTGTTTTTAACCCTTGAAAAAAAGATATTAAAATTATACGGTCTATTGTGTGTGTATACTGTATTTAGCTTTAAGAGATGAATTTTGAAGCGTGGGATAAACATTTACTTTTATGATATTTATGTAGTAAATAGTAATGGTTGGATAAGACTTACAGTTGTCTTATTTTACGTTTTACATTTATGCCTTTATTCGCTGGATATCAGCTGGATATAAAAACATAACCAAAATATAATTAATGTAACCTGTACATACCATGTGGGATGCAACCTGTGTAGGCACGCTGGCCCCGTCACATCTTCATGGAACATCTGTGAGGGCGGCAGCTGCGGCTGAGGCGGCCGAACACGCAAAGGTGGCGAAGTACAGTGGTCTCAGCGCCGAATACACTTTTGTTTCGTTCAGCGTCTAAATGTTGGGTCCGTGGGGCCCTTGTTGCGCTTTGAGCCTTTTTGTAGGTCTATCGAAGAGACTCAGAGACGCAACGGGGGACCGGAGAGCTGGAAGTTACCTCGCTCAATGTATTAGTCTTGTGGTTCAGCGGGGTAACGCAGTCAGCATCTTTGGTACCAATGGTACCATGCCACAGGGACCTTTTTTAGATTTAGTTTAAGAGTTGTGTTATGTTTATGTTATGTTTAAGGATTTTGGTATTTAGGTTCATGGTAGTTTTAAGTAGATTTTTATGTATTGTTTAAATTATTGCTCCTTGCATAACATACTCGTAATAAATATTAATGATGTTCTGAGCGTGTCTAGGCTTTGGTTACAGTAAACTGGTTTGTTCTCGCCAACCCCAAACTTCGATAATGCTTTCCTAGCTTATCTCCCTCACCTAAACATGCTTTTTTATCACACAGCCTTATTGGAGATAGCGATCAGCCCGCCGAATCAAAGCCTGCCCCCCAGGTCGTGCGTAAACACACACTTGGGTTACTTCGGGTTCTCGATCACAACTCACTTTACACGCTCTTAAGGCTAGTGACAACATGAACACAACCTGTAGTGTTTACCTCCTTAAGATTTAGGACGTAACTAGTCTCGGGTTCACCGAGTAGAGTTAAGTGAGAGCCCAGTGGCTACAGAACAAGAGCAGCGTTGCCCTGAGTGATTTTGTCGTGTATCACAATGTAAGTAGGTACTATGTCTCCATCAGATATATCGAAGTAGCCAAGGTGGAACAACTTATATATGTCACAGGGAAATGATTAAAACAGAGATTTGAACAAATCTCTAAGGGATATGACCAAATTACGCAGGATGTTAAAATGGAGACTCCATATCATCATTTCCCTAGAAAAATTCAGTAATTTAAAGCTAAAACTTGTTTAGCGAAATGATAAATCTAGTCGACTTTTTGAGTTCGTTTCATCAACTTACTGTAGCGGTTAGGGATTTTGTCAAATTCCTAAACAAATCTAGTGAAATGAAAAAGCGTGTCGCGTTTTTTGCCCGATTTTGTCTTCCCACTAAACAGAGTCAGTGATTTGGTGAAATTACTGAATTTTTCTAGGGAAATGATGATATGGAGTCTCCATTTTAACATCCTGCGTAACTTGATCATATCCCTTAGAGGTTTGTTCAAATCTCTGTTTTAATCATTTCCCTGCGACATATACATATCACGCCCGTTCGTCAATTATTCAAATGAAAATGGAGTCAATCGCGTACTTATTTTAATTATTTTGCCTAATGTTCCGAACGTGGCATTCATGGTCGTATGCAGATAATTGTTTAGTTATAATAATAAAATTTATTATCGTGTTAAGTTTATATTATTAATGTAGATATGTGTTTGTCTATTAATTTCCCATTATAGTCCCCAATTGATTGATCAAGTATCGATTTTTCATATAAAACAATAAGGCGCGTGGTAGGGCATTCATAGATCCAATTTGGCACCGTGTCGTGGGTATGGAGGGGAAAAAATTGAAAATAAATTGATCGTGTAACTCAGGCGTGGCACGAGAGCAATCGTTTAGAAGAAATAAGATCGCTGGTGTCACGCAGGTTCTTGAATAAGCCAGGTCTGTTCGAATTTGGCACATTGATCTCATGTTGATATTATTTGCAGCACATATCGTTACCACCTATGATATATAATAATGACAGATGGGTTATACACGCTACAAAAGTGAAGCACTTAAAATGAGTGACGAACGTGTCAATGAGCTCCCGTCACCCGCGTGGGAAAGAGACAAACTGTAATTTTCTAACAATGAGAGTGAAAAAGTTGTAATGATTGTCAAAATAGATAAATATAACAGAATCGTTGCTAGGTTATGAAATAACTCTGGAAGTATTATTCGTGCTCATTTTGTTAGAGTATAACCCATCCATAGTAAGTATCATTGGTTACCACTAAATTACTCCATGATGCATAAGAGCCGTATGCGCAAAAACCTGCTTGAATTTGGAATCTGCTTTGCGAGAATACGATAAATAACGTAATGAAGGTAACTTCCAATATAACTATTAAGTACTAAATAAGATTGTTTTTATTTAATTGTTCGTACACCATTCTGCAATAGAATTTTGCTGGGTGAACTGAGTCGTACTGGGAGGATTCCTTTTTGGGTCTTCTGAGTACTGGATAGTTTGTTTTGCGGGTATGTAATGTACCGCTAAGTCTTATCAAAATCATCATTATTAATCTGGAAGACCCATTCCCTGGCATACGCTTCCATCAAAATTCTCCACAATCGATCAAGCACGGCTTTCGTTGTCAGTTCAACTTTAGGGGGTTTTCATTAGATGTGTCATCTGGTTCGCGGTCACCATTCAAGAACTTCTTTGCCCTAGTGTGCATTTATGTTAATTCTTGACATCAAATTAAAATCATTTAGCAAAATTCGAACACGTCACAAGCTTATCCCATACGCAATGTTAGGATTTTCACGTACTGATATTTATAAGACAGCAAGGCGAAAATGTTAGATAACACAATCTTAGAGAGATGCGGATGAAAAATATTTCACATTGGTTATCTCAGACAACGTCCCGAGAGAGTGCGAAAAAATCTTTTAATAAAAGTTTGGACGCTCAGCAACCATATCGTTTTATGACTTGTGATTTAAAGTCAGGATAAAGTTCAGCCTTGGTTCTTTACTTATTTTTAGTCAAATAGCCCTCTATTTATATTTAGGTATTTTTTGAGTTGAATAGAAATGTTATTAGATAAATGGTAACGTCGGATAGAAAGGGTAGGTGCATATGCGTATCCTGCTGACTGCGCCAAATACCTTGAAGGACAATTAAAACGGGTCATTTTGTATGGAGAAATGTCTAAACTTAAATAAATAAAATTCTAAACCAGACTCGTGGCCGAACAGTCCAGTGACATTGACTCAAAATCACACTCAACAAGCCCGAACTGGATGCTGATAAGCAATAATATGCCAACCAACAATAACACAAAAAATGAGATTTGAATGCCATTTTGTAGACTGTTTACTGTTCTAAAAAAAATACCGAAGTAATTTGAGGTAAGTAGTTATATAAAAGCGTTGGTATCCTGACGGTAAGACGTCTGATTTTCAATCCTCAAGGGTTCAAACCCCGGTCCATACCAATGAGTTTATCCGAACTTATTATTACCAATCGCTATTCGGTGAAGGAAAACATCGTAATGGAAAATTCCATACATCCGCGGAGAAATTCAGAGGTGTATGTAGAGTCCCCAACCCGCTTTGGGCCAGCGTGGGGAGTATAGCCCGATCCCTCTCGTATATGAGAGGAGGCCTGTGCCCAGCAGTGGGACATGTAAAGGCTAACATATTATTATTATTATTACATATTATAGGAGCGTGCTCGTTGCGCTCAGCATCGCGCCGGGCTCTAGCCGTCGATGTACTTACTGCCATTTTGGCAAAAACTTTTCGCCTAATTTCATTTCCCAAACATCTTCTCGCAGAACGTTTAGTCGTCCGACCAACGTTTAGCAAATGGATTGTTTTGCATTTTTTTATTTGGACGTTTCATTGGCTTAGTTACACCTAATGCTAAATAAGAAATAATGTGAAAAATAGAAATTTGCTTTAGAATTCATTTATTTCCTTTTTCAATATGCCATGTTTTCTGAAGTTCTGTAACTTTAATAAAACGATGTAGGTATTTGTTTGTGACCAAAGTTAATGCCAGTTTTCTATTAATGAAACGTGTGTCGCAGACAGCGGTTCGGGAGTTTCTGCTAAACTTCGCACACACCAGGGCAAAAGAGTTTCTCATTTACAAATTGTTCATAAATCACCGTTAGGTATTTACAGCCAATGTGTACTTACATTATTGTAACAAAAGTAGTTTGATATATATTTAAAAGTGGTAAATAAAATAAGTCTTGCTTCATATAATTCCATCCGTAAAGTTACTGGAGAGTGGAACGAAGTACATTATGATAATAAGTTATAAACTTATATCTTCAACCAATATTATTTTACCAAAAATACTCGACAACGCCAGAACAATCGGGACGGATGAAAAACTAACATGAAACATAATAAATTTATGGACTAAGAGCTGGCCACGTCAGATATGACACAATAATGAGAGCAACGAAACCCGTCTAGTAAGATTGCAATACTATCCTTATTGCTGGATCCGGGCTCTGGCAGCTTTTAATGGGTGGAGGTCAGAGTAACAGCCTAGCAAAATTTTTCATTTGGAAAAAAGTAGTACCAAACGAGGTAAAAACTGTGAAAGTTGTTTTATTTATAAAGGACGGGGCCTATAATTTAACATTAGAACAAAAAACATTGCGTATTATTACGGAAACAGAAACAGTAGACGACAAACTATGCATTACATCATACGTCGTTTTGGACTACTTTCCCCCATCAGAAAGTTTTGGCAATGATACAATCTAATAATTTATATAATTTCTCATAACACTGCACCAAAACCAGAACTCTAGGATTTGTATTCTTAAAGTGATTTGCATTCTTTGACCTCCACCACTTTACAGCTGCCAGATGTCTGGATCTAGAAGTAAGCATAGTATAGCAAACTAACGAGAGTGGTTTCATCGCTCTCATTATTGTGTCACATCTGACGTGGCTAGCTCTTCGTCTATTACTAAAAACCGGCAAGCATAAGCGAACACATCTCACGTAACAATCCTCACCGAAAAACAATTGAAAACGCAAGCATTGTAATTCCACTGTGCTTGACAACCCTAAGGCCGTTTCTATCGCCGTTGCTTTTCACGTCACGAACAATTTCTTTTGTCTTCACGCTAGGGTTGTTGCCGAATTTTTATGAAGTGCCACCGAAAGAAACATCTGAAAGGCCGGGCATGCCGGGAATTGCAAACGGTTTTTTCTTTCAATTTTTGAATAGCGCGAGATTCATTGTAGGCTTGGTTTGGACGTGTTACGGAGTGGATCGTGGGATGTTCTGTTTAAATTACTTTAGTCTCGCGAGCAAATTGTTTAACAAGTCGGTAGAAATAAATATGGGTTACGAAATCTGGTGGCAGTGGCAAAAGACATCATTTTTGACTTTACGGTGCTCATTGCAAACTAGTTGTAGTACAATAACTTTTTTTAGATATGCGTTGAGTAATCAGTCATAGTTATATTAATAAACAGTTTTTGGGTAGAGAAAATAGGCATGATGAATTTATTTCATATCTGGTATCAATGGATTCGGTTTGTTGTAAGGATCAAATGTATATATGGGGCTAATTGCGTCAAAGCAACACAAAAGTCAGAAATGAGATTCAAAATCTGCAGTCACTCGCTTTTGTTTCTCAAAACGCTCCTAACAAAGTGATATGCAACAGTGACGTTATGTATATGGTTGCGTTTATGTATATGGTTGTCTTACAATTTATTTTACCATAAAATGTATGAAATCGACTGTCATTGTTTTTTTGAATTTCATACTTTTTTTAATCGTAAAATTTTAGAATTTTGAAGTCTCCTTAAGTCTCGTATCTTTGAACCATTTCAATATTTTTTTTTAAATTTTACTTTATTAGGATATATTTATCATTTTGCATCCATTCAACTTAATTTTATTACAACATTCAACATGTGTCATCATCCCTATTGTAAAATTTTCGAAACAATTAGCAAAGAGATAAAAGGCTTTATATGAAAGGGTTGGCAATGCGCATGTGACATCTCTGTAGGTGTACCTATTAAAAAAAAGTGATAATCAACTATGGCTTATATTTCGAACAATATTTTTTGATTCGTTTCTAAGTTTTATATGAATTTTATTTCTATTAAGTTATGTGCGAGAATATCCTTAGTATCCTTACTCCTAAATGTCTGTGCCTGTAGCATTCTATCATCAGATTATTGTCATTTATATCGAATTGTCACTGTTGTTAAAATTTTAGTCGGCGCCCATCATGGTCAAGCTAAGGAGCATCGTGTGACAAAGTGATATGATTTTAATATGTACCCGTGATAAGATCCTAATTAATAACAGCAAGAGCAAATTACTTGACCGTAATAAAGTTAATATGTCAATAATTGACTCGCATGACACTTATTAGGTACGGTCAGTGGCAGAAGTAGTGAAACTACATTGAGCATACCCCGACGTGCTTTTAGCCGATGTTTTGAATCGATTTGTATTATAAAAAAAAATTTTTTAACCTCAAATACTCGTAAAATTATTATATCAACTAGCTTTTGCCCGCGGCTTCGCTCGCGTTAAATTCGGGGTAACACGGTACCCCTTTGCCCTCCGGAATGCTCCATACAAACTTCCACCCCCCATTTTAGGGAAGTGGGGGGGTTAGAAAGAGACAAAAGTAGCCTATGTCACTCTCCATCCCTTCAACTATCTCCACTTAAAAAATCACGTCAATTCGTCGCCCCGTTTTGCCGTGAAAGACGGACAAACAAACAAACAAACAAACACACACACACTTTCCCATTTATAATATTAGTATGGATTTGCAATGCGGCTTATTGATTTCATCTTGAAATGCAGCTTTTGAACAAATAGCTCCATAATTAGCATGTATGAACATTTAATTCATAACCAGACAGGTTCCCACCGAGTTCTGTGCACTGTGGGAGTTTATGAGCCCCGCAAACTATTAATTCAATTAACGGCGCAGTGTTCAGGGTACTGCAATGCGAAAATTGACAGCAGCGCCATCTCTCGTCGCCGTGACGGATTTACGTTAAGGCTACTTTAGACAAAGCCAACTAAAGCGAAATATTGTAGCTGTAGTTTTTACAAACAATATACGCTATACGTGTTGTGGAAACTGAATTTCAACTTAAGAAGGTGTATTCGTGTAATTCCGAAAGGAAAAATCGGGTAATATTTTGAAAGTTTGCACGTATTATATACTTTACGATAACTAACTGAACATTATCGACCCAGACGACAGCAACTATTCTGACAACACTCTACGTGCACTACAGCATGCCCGCCAGCCAGGATTGACTCTGTGACCTTAAAAACAGAGTCATCTCCTTCCATATTGTTTGGCCACTACCATCACAGTGACAGTGATAACACGAAAGACAAAAAAACAAAATAAGGATACAAACGTGTTCTAAGTACAACCCACATACATACATAGAGAGTTAGAATCATCGCACCCTTGTCATTATCATAGTGACGGCGGCCCATGATTACCAACCCAACCCGTTTATTGTAGATCCAAGGCAGACATATAAATATAAAGCAATAGAGGTAGATCTTTAAACACGTTTGGCATACGAGAAGGTTTTTTCAACAATAAACCTTTTTCACGTAGTAGGTAACTCTGTGGCATCGGTTAAGGAGAGGACGAGAGCACGCTCCAATTAAAATTTATGTTTTCCATTATGTTTACCCCTAAATTGCTTAAAAGTTGATTAATGAAGGATAACCGTAGTGAACTGCACGCGGAACAAACTTTGGTTAACGCTTCCGGGGTTTAATAAAATTGAACCAAAATTTTGGAATTTGCTTTGAGCTGCAAAACTTGGGACGATTTGGCGTACAAGCTCTTGTAATAATTGCGCCGTAATAAAATCGTGTAGTTATTTTTATTCCTTTTACACTGCAAAGAGTCGGCAAGGCGCATGTGACACCTCTGTAGTTGCAGGACTTGCAGGCGTGTGTAGGTAGGTAGCTGCTAACCGTAAAAAATGGCTATGTGAGAGTCCGACTGATAGCTACACCACACGCGCCAATTTAAGGATTTGATTTCGAAATCTAGGTGCTTATTTCTTTTGGTAAGTTTAAAAGAAAATTTCGTCATTAAGTGTTTCTGGATTCGGTAATGGTGCAGTTTTTTACAGAAATAAAATCATCTGTAAAGAAAACTATAATGAAAAATTTTTTTTTTAATCAAATACGACATGATCGACAGAAAACTACCTTCAATGATTGGTTGGTGTAAGTTGTGAAAGAAGTGATGATATTAAATAAATATTATGGGATTTTAAAGTTAAGAACAAGATATTTCTGTGTGAATACTCTTTTAAGTCCTGAAGACGAGCTGTAAAACCAACTTAACAGCCATATAAACTCGAGAAATTCAGTCTTCGTATAACACTAAATACATTTTTAGAAGATTTTCCTACAAGAATTTTCAGAACGGAAAGCTCTTCCACATCTTTAAAATTCGAATATTATCGCTTAGAGCAGACTTAGAAATTGGACGCTGTCCAAATAAAATAGGGCTGCCCAATAAAATTTCACTTAAACACCGAAATTTAAAATTTTCACGTTACAGCTTTTTACCTCTTCGTCCCAAAAGAGCTTACATTTTAAAAATTCTTCAAACTAAACTCGATTCTACTCCCTTGTAACAGATTTGAAAATGTATTATATCAAAAATGTGTATGTGTCTAAATAGTTTGGTTATTTTTTTGAAATTGGAAGTCACTGTCGGCAAGTAATGGGTGATCGTGACGCGAATGTCATTTGAATTTTGTCAATACAGTACGAACAATTTTACGATACGTACGAAAAATTTTATACAAACCAGTTTAATTTTCCTTGTGGGATAGAGTAGAGTACGTGACGACAATCTAGAGGAAATGGTTTCGTCGCACGGAACAAAACGCTTATTTAATGTCCCTGCTTTGTTTATCCACTTTAGATTATTTTTTGTTTTCTATCATTTAAAAACCGGCCAAGTGCGAGTCGGACTCGCGCACCGAGGGTTCCGTACAAACCTATAACAAGCAAAAGTTGTAGTATGTTTATTACTAATTTCAATTTTATACCTCTACGCGTTTACGAGGAAAAAGGTAGTGGTGGTTTGTCTGTGCTATATGAAGTTTCTTCGTGCCAAGTTTCAAGTTTCTGAGTTTACGGGAAAGTACCCTTTAGGTTTTGAGTTTCTTGCGAGTACTCAGTTTCAAAATATGCGACTTAAATTGCTATTTCTTTTGATTGCGTTGACATAAAAGTTTGGTTTTACTACACCTGAAAGGTCCTATAACCCTGAGTATTTGACATGAATTTAAATTTAATACCTCCACGTGTTAACGAGGAAAAAGGTAGTAAGTTTAAAATTTAAAAAAATATTTTTTTGTATGATTTTACTAAAAATGTCTACTTTTTGTAATTTTTCCATTGTCTATGCTATATGACGTGGCTTCGTGCCAAATTTCAAGTTTCTGAGTTCACGGGAAGTACCCCGCAGGTTTTGCGAGTGCCGAAAAACTCTAAAATTTGCAGCATAAACGACTGTATCTTTTAATTGCGTTGGCTTTTAATTTTTATTTTTTTACAGCTCCAAGGGACAATAGACCTGAGTATTTGATATAAATTTCAGCTTGATACCTCCACGCGTTCCTGAGAAAAATGGTCTTGATAGACAGACAGACAGACAGACAGACGGACAACAAAGTGATCCTATAAGGGTTCCGTTTTTTCCTTTCGAGGTACGGAACCCTAAAAACTGATCTTGTTAAATGAACACAAAATGAGTATTTAACTAATGGCAACATGTGTACAGTCAAATATTCCATACTTTTAAAACTGTCAGTTTTTAAATAGATATATATCTACTCGATAGTTATTGAAAGACCCTATTCTTAAATATTAAAATTGGTATTTGTAAATTTTTAAGTGACCCATGGTTTATTTATAAAGCAATATTTATAATTAAACGTTGCTTGTTTATTGACTATAATATCTTATGTAGTTAATAAAATACTAGGCATAACTACCTTTATTAAAAAGTTCGAAGTTACAAGTATCTAGCGCGTGAGATAGACTTTCCGTCACTTTATAATTAAAAGGTATATGTACTTAGTTAGAAATAATCTGATAGTCCGTCATCACGACCGTGATATAGTATCGTGGCACACTCATGCTAACCCTGCTTCCATGACAAAACTTAAAAAAATCGCAATATTAACACACATGGTCTATTCTACTTGAACGTACATTTTTAATATGCGAAGCGACACAATATTCGCCATATTGGATTTTTGGGCGTTAGGTAGGACAATAGGCCACCGTCATAATCATATTTTTAGGGACACAAAGGGGCCTTACATTAATACGCATGGGTAATGAATGGAAGTCAGCCGTATAGAATTTTTCCGCCTTTTTGGGTTCCGGGGATTTATATTTGAATATTTAAAATAGCTATAAACACTTTTCTTGGATGGTGTTTCCTAAATAAAAAGTAATATTTGAAATGAAAAGAAAAATGTACCTATTCGGTGCAAAGAAGAGAGAAAAAACATGAAATGTAAAAAAAATACACCAAAATGGTTGCCACTGAGCATGACTCATGACAGGGTAGCCACAACGCTGATTTTCAGGGCAACCATAACTTAAAAACTACACTTAATCTAACTAGTGACAACAATATTTCCAGCACGGCTAGCACGTCTTACGCGCGACTGGCGCGACAAGAGACAGATCTGCGCGACTTCATGTGTTGTCGCTAGTTGGCAGCACAACTTGCGCGTGAAAGGAGCTACAGACCCGCGATCAAATGCCACTGTCATAAAATGACAGTAGCTCGCGACTTTGAACTAAAATCCTTAGCACAATTTTGACTTCTCTTCGCGTCAGTTGCAGCCGCGGGTGCATGTTATGCTACTAGAAAGCGAGATTTTTGACAGGCGCGTGAAGGTTTTCTCTACTCGCGGCTTAAGTCGCTCTTGCAAGACGTGCTAGCCGTGCTGATGACATTCAAGTTACTACTGACAACCCTAAATGACCGGTTTTGAAATTTTATGAAACAAATAGTTCAGTTATTTCATCTATTTAATATTGCATCGCAGACAGTTTGTAATGGATAGGAAATGCCCATCTACAGATAGCAACAGAAGCAGCCAAGCGGGTGAGGTACTCAAAATAATCTTAGAACGACTATTTTGTTAAAACTGACCGTATACTCGTAGGTATATACGAAATCCTATTATTCTGGGAGAAATCAAAAATAAGTAGCACTGTCGACGAAACGAAAAATCCTCTTATGTCTGCTATTATTACAAAATCCCACGGACCCTTGTTGTTCCAAACGGAGCTCACGGAGCGACAACGTTTTAAGGGTTCCGTATAAGAAGAAATCGGAACCCTTAACGTCATCTGTCTATCACAGGGCTAGGGCAGGGCTTTACATAAAATATGTATATACACGGTGCTCGTGAGCATTGCGAGAGATTTTAACAGCGTATTCCTGATCATAATTGGAGACTAAAATGTCGTATAAACTTTTCTGGAATTCGCCTAGTTTCAAAGTTACTACCAATTGAATAAAAAAACATATTTTATTGTGACTCAGTGCAAAACGCTTTTTTGATGGCGATTTCACCCTTTATGTGGTCTAGTCTAGACATTCTTATTGACAGATATCAAAGTGCCAAGGAATTTTTTTACGAAACTATTTTTTACGAAAAAAAAATGTACAAATTTATTTTGATCGACAGTTTTACCAATAACATTTATGTTTTTATGTTCAAAAGCATTAAAAAAATCGAAAAGGAGCAAAAAAAACATTCTTTTTTGGCGAAATTGACCTAAATTCATATAACACTTATGACTTCAGGAATTCGTGGTTAAAATCTCTCGCAATGCTCACGAGCACCGTGTATTGCTGCTACAACAAAAATGTAATGTCACCACAGTCTCTCAGAAATATGCGAAGCGGGTAACAAGGTGACACTCCAATGGATAAAAGGGCACAGCAGCTCCAGAGGAAACGATGCAGCGGATGAACTGGCCCGGAAGGGCTCGAGTACACCGGCTTTCGGACCCGAGCCAATAATGCCCCTGCCCTTTTCATACATACAAAACCAACTGGATCACCACTACAAACAACAACATCAAGAATACTGGGAACAAAAGGACACCTGTAAACAGACCAAAGAAATTGTGTCGAGACGTAACCATAAACTCACCAAAACACTCCTGAGGACACCGAGACACCTACTACGCAAAATAATAGGGTTGATAACAGGACATAATACACTTAAGAAACACCTCTTCAATATAGATAGGACAGACAGCCCCCTATGCCGTGCATGCATGGAGGCAGAGGAAACAACTAAACACATTCTGCTAGACTGCAAACAGGTAGAAGTATACAGAAATAAGCACCTAGGGTCTCCAAGCACCTTACACGACGCGGTAAGCAACATAAAGGCTTTGCTGGGGTTCGTGGAGGAGCTAGGGTGGTTAAGAGTAGCGCCATCCCCATTTCACGCAAAATAGGCACGCTGGATGTCGACTTGCGGAAAATGCCCAGTAAAACTAACTAACTAACTACAACAAAAATAAAAAAGGAAAAGTAAACTGCATTAAAAATGGTCAAGGAATCACGGGGATATATTTATAAATATATATTTTAACATTTTTGTGATATTATTAAAACCTTGGGGCGCTACTGCGACTCACACTTTGCCGGTTTTTTCACTATCATTTGGGAACGTTAGGCGGAAGGCTTTCAGGATTTTTTTTAACAAATTTTTAACAAGCGACGACCTTTTTTGGCACGCTGTTAGTGAATTTTGTCTCTCCATGATATCCGGTATTCATGCTGCCTTAAATATTTTCTACCGTATCAGAATTTGTAATCTAATAACCAATCAAACATATTGCCATTTTTGTGTCGCAAAATTTAAAATGTGGCTGAAGATTTATTCCTATTATATTATTTTACACTAGTTTCAAATATATATATTTTTTCAACACACCTGCTCGTAACGAGGTTCTTATTCCACCGCTTTTATGCTCATAATCCTAGATATTAATCACGCGTGCATTTCACAATAATTATCCAACTAGTGGAATAATTTAATTTAATAATCAAGTGACGTTTGTACTCTAGTACCAAGTTGTACGTACGCAGACGAATCGTTGTAATTTAGTCGGGTATTACCTTTACTTTTTTTAACTCTTTATGAGCAGGGCCCGGAATTAGGTGAGCTAAAATACCTAAAGTTCGCGAGAGGACATAATATAGAGTGGTTACAACCGGATGAAAATAGTAATTTATTTGGATTCCGGGTATTCGATATTCATCCGGGCACTGCAAGTAATAGTCGTAATGATGAAAAATGGTTACATTGCAGCCATAAAGTTAACATTATAATAATAAATCTGAAAATGTGACATATATTTTAAATTAGTAATCTGTATTTTCCTATTCATTATCAATGCTTGTCAGAGTGGCGTATTAGCGTCAAAATAGTGAAAGCTACTAGTACTACTATAGTATATATAGAAAGATAAGGAAACAAGTACTTAGTATTAATCCAAATAAAATATTATTTTCATCCGGTTGTAACCACTCTATATTCTGTCCTCTCGCGAACTTTAGGTATTTTAGCTCACCTAATTCCGGGCCCTGTTTATGAGCTAACATTCTAAAAAAGTAAAAAAAGTAATAAATATATTAAAAATATACACCTTTACGATAGAATATAAATTATACAATCCTGATTGTGAATAATACTCATTTCAACTTATTATATTACTCTTAGTACACAATAATTCGTGTTTAAAACACGAATTGTCTGTTTTAATATTGGCTGTTTGGCATTATACGTCCGCGCCTTTGCCTCAAGCTGCAAGCACATCCAAAAAAGAAAATTGCGCGCCATTTATAAGTTAACCTCAAATCATTGTTTATTTGTTAGATTTTTCTCGTCGTGTTTTATTGATTTAAACAAATTATATTCTCATTGAATAAGAAGACAACTTTAGCGTTAATTTAACCCCTGGATATATTTCAAAATTGTGATACATACTAGTAAAATGTCATCAAAAAAATCTAGTGAGCAATACGTAAGAAAAAAATACTATAATTTATTGAACAATAAATGTGAAGTCTTTAATTTTATGAAATGATTTGAAAAAGATGTCAATAACATTACAAAAAAGGTTAGTTAAATTTAATTATCTTAGCTTCGTAAGTACCTCTATCCTGTAAACATTCTGACAATTAAGGTCTTTATCAAAAGTTATTAATTATACTATTCTGTTATTTCCTCGCAAGTGTGTTGAAAAACGTCGTATAAAACGCGTGTGCTTGATCATTAAATAAGCTCAGCTTCCTTATGCGCACTCACATGCGTTCGTGCGCACAATATCGCTTCATATGTAATGATCAACTTAGCACACTTGTATCATAATGTACTATTACGCAACATTTACAAGTTTTTACCCCTTTTTAGGGTTCCGTAGCCAAATGACAAAAAACGGAACCCTTATGGATTCGTCATGTCTGTCTGTCTGTCTGTCCGTCCGTATGTCACAGCCATTTTACTCGGAAACTATACGACGTATCTGAATAATATTTACACACAAGATGTATTTTGTATGCCGCTACTTAGTTATGTAGTTAAATTTGAGAATAACATATATTTTTAGGGGGGGGCGCTCCATACATGTAACTGAAAAAAAAAAAAATTTTTCACCAAATATCAACAAGTGACACATCAGTCGATAGGTCTTTAAAAATAACATTGAGGTTTTTTTTACCATTTTGTAATTAAGTGAATATTTTCAGAAATAATCGCTTCGAAAGTCAGAAAATTTGTGTAACTTTTGAACCGTAAGTCCAAAAAATATGAAAAAAATTGAGGAGATGCGCCTTATCATATACTTTCTACAAAAATTGTTCTGAACATTATCGGTTCAGCCATTTTTGAGTTATCTCCAAAAAACTTCTTCCATAGGCATCAGATACGACCTTTTGGTATTAGTTTGGTTCTTATTCCATTGAAGGTACGGAACCCTCCTATGCGTGGTCCGACACGCACTTGGCCGGTTTTTTTAAATAGTACATTACTTACCAAGGACTGTAAAATAAAGAATGCTCGAAATCGCAGGTACTTGTGACCTGAGCCGCAGGCGAGGGTTGTAAATATGCGATAGAGGGCTTTCTTTTTTACTGCCCGTGGTGAGTACGCGTAGCGTGCGGTAAAACTCACATTATGGCCAGGTGTGACGTAAAATATATTCCTAAATTCTTGAAAATTTTATTCAACCTCGAATGCAACCCAAGCTGCCAAGGTTAAGGGCCGTTTATAAATAAATAAATAAATATTATGGGACAATCTTACACAAATCAACCTCGGTGACGTCACAAACCTCACACTTTTTGTATGGGGCGTTTTGACGCGCGGCGCAGACGCCTAACGTATTTTCACATTTTTGACGTTTCAGGGCTATCATAGATTACTATCTATGTTTATTAGAGACATTTGAATCTACAGGGAAATAGAATCGAATGACGTCTTCCAAAAAAAACATGCATGTTCCTAATTGGATCTGTGTAGACATTTGATCCTCACAACAAAACAAATCGATTGATACCATACATGAAAAAAAATCATCACTTCTATTGTCACTTTATCTTGCTACCTACTTATTTAAAACGGAGTAAGAATTGCAGTACAAAAATTATTGAGACATTTGAAGCATTTAAGAAAAAAATCAACTGAGAAACTACAAATAATGGTATTCAATGTATCTTTAATAGAAGTACTTTAGTAAATTAGTAATACTAGTAGTATTTTTCTTTACATAACGCCTTTATGAAATGAACCGGCAATGGCACGGAACATCGATTAAGTACATTCCTCTGGCAGTGAATTGGCGTCACAATGCATCAATTATCAGAACTCCCGACTGCTCAGCAGACTTCAAGTAATTGGACAAGCGTGCCAGTTCCGTGTCCGATCTGATCAGGTTATAATTTGGGTGCTCATTGAGACGTTGGAATGCTTTAGTTGAAGTGGTTAGGTAAGCGTATTTACTACAATGGGTTTTGATTTAGTTGAAGTTAGCTATTTATATATTTAGGAAGGCGTTGATTATCAAAAGCAAATAAAAATAAAACCCTTGTGATCCAATTGACAAGTCTACTTGGAAAATAAACATTTTTCAAAGATGTATGTTTACATTTACATTTATTTACAGTATTTTGTCGTCTTTTCAACCGACTTCAAGATTTTGAAAGAGGAGGTTCTCAATCTGTCGGGATCTTTATTTTTGCATTTTATTTTTATTTTTTATGTATGTTCACCGATTATTCGAAGACGGCTGGACCGATTTGGAAATTTATTTTTTTGTTTGAAAGATTACTTATACTTTACAGTTGGTCTCATTCTAATCAGACCAGGATCTGAGAATGGGATCCTGGAGAAATCGAGGGAACTCTTCAAATATTTTAGGCAGACCGATAGTGATTTTAATATTCTTTGCAGTGGCTCGGGCATTTCCTTTTGGAAAGGTGGAGTCTTAGTGAAGTCAGTTCTTTTTTGTTTAAAATTATTATGAAGCTTTCTTTCATTCTCACAATTAGGACAAGTGTGAAGTGACAGTATGTCGTGGGCGAGATATGGCTGCACCCTTATGCTAACTACAATAATTTGGAAATGCATCACCTATCTCAGATAGATTCCCCTTCCTACAATCAACACGTCAATCGGATCAATTATTATCTACCTAAATAATAAGTAGTTACTCATGGGGTGCTGTGTAAGCTTGCAAGAGCGGGAGGCATTTATTTGCTAGACTGAGATGTTTATACTATATAACTTTAGCAATCGAGACTAAACACACTTGTGCTTCTAAGGACCTTGAGAGACACAAATCCGGCGGTTATTGAGCCAACAATAAAACAAACGTTGTTAACATTTAATCATTTTATTTTACTTCTTGTCTTCCTTGAGCAGCTGGTAGACGAAGGAGAAGTCCTTTTGCCCGTAGCCACGAGATTGCACGATACGGTACAGCTGTGTAGCCACCGCGCCGAGGGGGATGGGTGATCTGATGCCGAGGGCCATGCCGCTAGCTAGCTCCAAGTCCTGTGAAGATAAGAAAATGCGTCGTTAATAATGGACTTCGTTGATAAAGTGTCGTTGATAAACACGAGGAAGGCCCGTAATAACAACACAGTGACAGATCCCTTGAAGGACTTTAAAGCTACCTTTCTACTAGAGTGATGATGACGGAGACGACAGGAGACGTGCGGAAATCAACCAATAGGCTGTCTTTCAGATGAGGTAGAGATGGAGGAGACGAGAGGATATGTTCGGGAATCAACCTGTTGCCACTGATTTCTTCCTAAGGGTAGTAAATCTTTCTAGGGCGGTATGCATACCAACCTTAACCGTAAGTATAAAAACTATTATTGTGTATGGTCAAGGTCACACACGCGGCCATCCGCTTGGTGGTCATTCGCCGTGAAAATCTGGGCTTTCAACATGATCTTTTTTGGTCTGCACTTACCTTAACCATGAGCTCGTTCTTGAACCCTCCATCGTAGTTTCTGCTGGAAGGAGCGGTAGATACTAGGCCAGGCACGGGACAGTATACTTCAGTGGACCATGATCGGGCGGAGGAGTTATTCAAAACATCTAGCAGGACCTGCGGGTCCAGACCCATCCTGGAATAGAAGTATATGATCCATAAAAAAATATGAAAAACGTATAATCTCTTTTCTTTTAAATCCTGCAGTAACAGTGAATTTACCAAGGCCTACCAAAAAATAGCGTTGTCAATCATATCAGTTGATAGAAGTTAGCTTCCAAGTAAGGTCACCATTGTATAAGTGTTCATCTGAACTAGTATTTTTACGATTTTTTTTACACCTCCCAGGCCACCTAACCAGGCGGCCGTGGCAGGTGGGCGTGGCCGAGAGATGCTTGCTTCAAAGATTGTCGAAACCTCTCAGTCCCCCCAATCCCCAACATTGTGCCGATCTCCTAAGTTGCTCCCGTTCAAACGTTGACGTACCCACTTCATTTAAATATTGTAAGCCCGAATACTCACCAGATTACGAAAATACTATAATTGGACATACTTCAGCTATACTCTACTGTCAATTGGAAAACTGTATTCATTACTCTGACTAAAACTGGGGATCAATGTTACTCTACGTCCGTAGGAAACACCTTAGACAACCCTACACGTGATCCCTGGATGGTGCTAAAATAAAAGAGTAACAAACTTGGCAGCTGCACTGTCCCATCTGGACGTCCACTGGACCAGCGCTCACTGGATTTTCTTTATCATCTGCTTTCCCACTACTAATACCCCAGGAAAGAATGAATGCCTATATAGATCCAGTGATATATACGATAAATAAATAATTGTAAAACTCACTTGATACCCATGTTCATGCACTCAGCAGTGGCCATGCCAGTGATGCCCATGAGCATGTTATTAGCCAACTTGGCCACCTGGCCAGCGCCGGCGTCTCCGCAGTGGAACTGCTTGGCACCCATGGCTTGGAGCAGGGGCAGGGAGCGGTCGAAGTCGCCCTTGCGACCGCCGGACATGAAGGCGAGGGTAGCGTTCTGAGCGCCCATTACTCCTGAGAAGGAATTTCAATATCTCAAAAATTTCTGAGCATCTCTTTAAAAAAAAATTAAACACCTACACATGTTAACTGGATCCCCCTGTCTTTGGGAGGAGTCTGTAGTCTTATTTTGTCTATGGTATTGACGTAGGTATCGAAATATGTTTTTTTACTGGACACATTTTACTAGTTCACCTATTCTGCTGGTGTACTTGCTAGCACTTGTTGATTTCGTTTTTTTTAATCTTCTTAAATGTCTGTCAGTAAATGAAAAAAAAAACTATAGACAACCTAACACACAGAAGTTAAAAGTCACTAATTGAAGTTGGTCTCATACAAAAATAGTGGTGATCCGGTTAAAGGCATGCTCGTAATTGGTATCATATTTCGACTAAGAAAAAGTAGGAGGAAAAATTTTTGGACGCATAAAATTTTTGTTTTTAATGGAACACGTCATTCCAGCCGGCCGACCCTCCATACAAATCCAATTAGTTTTTCACCTAAAATAACCTTTTTCTTAGTTTTTTATAATTAGAATACGATACCAATGATCACCAGCATTTTTGTTACACTCTGTATGTTGGACGCAAACAAAATTTTGCAGAGTTGATTTGTCTGTAGTGTATGGATTTGATATGTCCAAAGATATGTTGTTACAAACAATTGCAGCGCTACCTGCGCGTAGTTTGGCGCAATTATCCGTATTACATTACGAGTATAATAATATATATATTATTTATCTACACTCATATTGTAAGTTCTCTAAAACGTGTTCGAAAACGGTAGGCAATGGCTAGCATTACCACGACCGATTTTACTATGATAAGCTTTTTATCCGTGGCAGTAACGTAATTTTAACTTTTCATGCTCAATTATTGATGTGCTATGAGTTTTGATAACATAATGTACACCTGCATCCTCCCGCGCATCCGCCGACAGCCCGACACGCGCCTCCCCGACCGCCGGCACAATCGAGTTGGCCATGGCGGTGCAATGGCGGCCATTCTATGGTTTCCGAATACGGCATTTTGGATAAATAATATGAGTGTAGATAAAGCAGTGTATGCAACTGTACGTAATTAGGCCTTAAAACACTCGTGTGATCTTATTATGAAACTCACCTGCGGCTCGTTTCATAAAACCACACTCATGTTTTAAGGACCCTTATTACGTAACAGTTACATAAACTACTATTACCACATCAACATAACTGTGATTTTTGTTTGATTACGTATGAAATGAAATCTTATCAGTGATATCCTGTTGTTTTTCAACAGATTTGTGATACGTACGTCAAATGAAGATAATTTAGATAAAACGTACTTTGATAACATTGAGTACTTACTGTACCACATGATATTCACATTTATTTGTGTTTACCGACGTTATGTACATTTATCTTTTGTTAGTTCTCTCAACAATATGTTACTTAAGATGTTACGAAACTTTTTTGATGATATAATTGCGTATGTAATGGTAACAATTGCTGCCAATTTTTTCTAGTCAGTTATTAATTGAGAATATCCACCGAAAAAGTAATGCGTAAGAAAAGGCATTAGCCGAGTGAGTCGGCCGACCAGCAGAGCTTTTAATCCGGCGGTTTAAATCCTGGCTCGTCACTTACGAGCCAATAATTTTAGAAGGAATATTATTAAATTACAAACTCATCGCCGTTTGTGAAGAAATTAAAATATGTAACTATCCCGCTTGTTCTGGGCCGGAAAATGAGATAAGCTACGTTTACAAAATATATCAATCCCTCACGTATGCCTTTTCTTATCTTAAAGATTAAATCACAGTGAATCTTCCTTTTATAAATGGTTGACATCGGGAATGTGACACCTCTGGAGTTGCAGACGTCCATAAGCTACAGTAGCTGATTCCCATCAGGCCCGTATGCCTGTTTGCCACCGTTGCGGTATAAAAAAGTGATCGAAAACGAAATTGTGTAAATGTCAACGAACAGATGGTTTTCTCAATAAAACAGCATTAAATCTTTCACGTTTGGTTGCATAATGAAGAATCAAAGGTTATCATTTCCAAAGATAAGATAGAAGTACATTGAAAACTTATTTTTAACTATAAAAAGTATATACCTACTCTTTATTGCACATCGCAATAAAAGAAATCGAGACATAGAATAATTACAAAACTTTATTTTTTAAATAATTATTTAATAAATACATGACGTAACTTTTATAAGATTGACTGCTTAATAGTGATGAATGTAGGATTGGTTACATATTGTGCAAGTACAGTTAGCATCAAAAGTAGCTAAGCGGATGAGGCGTTCATAATGTCCTCCACGTCTCTCTCTCGTTCTCTCTTATTCTATTAACAATAAAGACGTGTCAAGCTCATTTTGAACACCTCGCCCGCTTAGCTACTTCTGCTGCTGACTGTACCTATTCATAATATTGTACTTACGGGATGCAATAGAAAACATTCGCCCTCCTGAAAAGAGAAATCTCTCACATAGTTGCTGACGCGGGGCAAGCTGCCTAAAAAGCTAGTTGCGGATAAGGTGTGATTCTTGACTTAGACGAGCCGGTAGGAATCGAGTTGTACGTATAGGTACTTGCCTCCTGAGACCGGAGCATCAATGAAGGCGACGCCATTCTCGGTGGCGACAGGGAAGATTTCTTTCGGCACGTTCGGGTCCACTGTGCTCGAGTCGATGAGCAAAGCGCCTTTTTGGGCCTGCAAAACAGAAACAATAAAATAGTAGATTGTATAGGTACGAACCTAAGTGAAACAATTATGAAATTAAATAAAATGAAAATGAAACGAAATGAAATGAAATTGTCCTCTATGTATGTCTCTCTGTGTACCTTGTCTGTGATATCGTAGCGCTAAAAACGTAAAACTGTTTTTTATTTTTTTTATTTGAAAGCAGATTTTCTAGCGACTGACCTTAGACATGTGTTATATCAAATTTCATTCAGTCGTTTCCGGAGTTTCCTATATTTGCACAGGGGCCTCGTCGCTCGGCACTTGAGTTACACTCGCACCGCCGGACCGCCTCGGCCGCTCGGTGGTTGAATAGTAGGATTTGGAACCCATTGCTAAGCCAATATGATTCTTAACTTAACAATTGGTTCTTTATAATCTATTAGAGCATAAAAAGCCAGCTTTTTGCAGCGTAAAGTTCGTCTTTATATGGCGAGTTAGGGTTGCATAAAGTGGCTTTTTATGCTGCGGGTGTAAGTGAAAAAGGTTTTTGGAAGTGTTGTAGACGAGGTACAGTGCTCATGTGGCATCCACCACACATGTTATGTAAGCAATTACATATTAAGTAAAGTTGTGCACTCAAAGATGAAGAGAGTGAGAGAAAGTGGAGGTGGGCCGGGCATGTGTACTGTACAACAGATGACATAGGGCTGACTAATATCCGAGTGGCGATCTTGGCTAGGAACTCGTAATTCAGTAAGGCAGTTCGCAAGAGTGGCCGATGACATTGCCAAAGCGGTTGAAAAAAACTGTTTGAGAAGACCAAACAGTGGATTTAAACCTAGGTCAAGAAAAGTAATACAATTGATAAAATGATTATAGTTTAAAGATAAGCGTAACCTTAACTTTTGTCATTGGCCTACAAAATTGATATTACAATGTTAAGTCATGTTGTTATCAAGTTTAAGTATGACATGTATTTAAGTACGATAGGAATTGAGTATCATTCTTTTTGCCAAAATATATGCAGGGCCGTAGCTAGGAAGAGGAAATATGGGGCAATGCTCTACCACCCTTTATAGGGCAATGGTCTAAAAAAAACACCTGTAAATCATCTGTCTGTATTTCTTTCTTGTACAAAATTTTTAGGACTATAGATTGGCGATATACGCGTATAGTAGTATATTTATCTATAAATATTTCTAGTATTTTATTTGTGTATTTTTATGCAGATTATTAACTTTTTTAACCGACTTCAAGATTTGAAAAGAGGAGGTTCTCAATTCGGCGTGTATGTTTTTTTTATTTTTTTTTATTTTTTATGTTTGTTACTCCATAACTCCGTCATGTCTGAACCGATTTTGAAAATTCTTTTTTTGATTGTAAGTATATATATACAGATTGGTCCCGTTTTTGTCAAAACGCAGTTCTGATGATGGGATCCATGAGGAATCGAGGGAACTCCTCAAATCTTAAAGGCATACATATAGTGATTTTTATATTTTTATCAACAAAACCATCATTTTCATTCAAAACAGTGACATTTGATGAAGTAGAACTGCTGATGATGATCAGAACGGAACTCTTCAACGACGCATAGTTCACTTTTGGCGATTTGTCCTCTTCACTGTGTTTGTTAAGCAAGTTTGATTGTCAGGATAAATTTTCGTCAAGCTCAAGTTCTGATGATGGGATCCGTGAGGAATCGAAGGAACTCCTCAAATCTTAAGGGCACACACATAGTGAGTGATGATTTGGATATTGAGCGAGAGCGTAGGTCGTTGGCTGTCCGATGTAACATGTTGGCCCACAGGTTCGCGAAATACTGTACAAGTAAAGACTACACTTTTCAAAGCGTACTGTTCAGTCATTTTACACATGCAGCCTGTGGACCAACTATACGCGAGGGCATACAACGGCCTACGTGTCCAATATAATAACGCGTTCCGGGTGTTGATGGGGCTGCCGCGATTTTGTAGTGCTTCTGGTATGTTTGCGGAGGCACAAATTGACAGCTTTACAGCGATAATGCGCAAGAGCCCCAACAGCATTCTGAGCGTGTTTATGGAGCGCGAAAATGGCCCCACGCTCAACCATTGGCAGATACTGCATGCAGTCGCCGTTTAGTTTTAGTTATGATTTTAGAGTAGCATGTCGTACTAACACTAGTATAAGATTTTAATGTTTAATGTATGGACTTTTTAGTCTGAAATATATGATTTTTATTTTTTATTTATATTTATAGCAGAGATACATATAATTGGAGAATTCGTACATGAGCAGGATCGATCAAGGGGTTTTGGGTTCATAAGCGCGCGATTTACTTGCAAACGAGATGACCAATAAAACAAGACCGTTCTGAATATTTTTTTTCGCCTTCTAGCTCCACAACTCCTTCGATCGAGGCCTCCCTGCTCATATACGAACTCTCCAATTATATGTATCTCTGCTACAACCCTAATAAATTTCATAAAGATCAGAAAAAACGTTACTAAAGTTATCGTGGAACAAACGCTCAACATCAAAAAGCCATCGAAATGCCGAGACGTCACAGTAGCCAGGTGACAGTTGTGTCCAAAGTCCGCATCGCACTGAGAACTCGCGGTTTTTCTACCAAACGATTTGACCAAAATAGCAAAAACCTTATGAAGATCTTTTCTCCCCTTCTAGCTCGACAACCCCTTGATCAATCCTGCTCATATACGAACTCTCGAATTACAATGTTTCTTTGCTACAACCTTAACAAATTTCATAAAGATCAGACAAACGTTATTAAAGTTCAAAAACTTCAAAATCAAAAAGCCATTGAAATGCCGAGACGTCCCAGTAGCCAGGTGACAGTTGTATTCGAAGTTGTTTGTAAGAACTTCGTTTCGCTTACGCTCCGCTCGTTCGAAAATCAGGCATTTGTTTTTATCTAAAACTTTAATAAAATCGCAGTGCAACTGATCGTTGTGATTGTGATAAATGTGATAATACAATGACCAGAGAAATACTGTTACAAAACAATTTACTAAGTTATCCATAGTTGGGCTAAAGAACGGCATACTTAATAATTGGTCTAATGCATGTCATAGCCAAATCCACGGCAGTAAATTTTTGCCAAAAATTTCATTTTTGGTAGGTACAAGATTTTATCGCTGGCTGTGCTTTTCTTTCCACAGGCAAATAATACTCATCGAGACAACTCTAACAACCCCAAAACATATAGGTAGCGTTGTTTTATAACAGAGGTTCCATGACCACCTCCTATCTTCATCATCAGATCAGCTCCATGTCATCATAATTCCAATTTACATATGTATGAAAAATTTCAGCTCAATCGGAAATCGGGTAGTGGGTCAAATTTAGCTTCCAAGATTTGACCGACACTAACTAGCATGGCAAGTTAAAAAGATTTAGACCAAGATAACTATGCAGCGAATTTGATAGCACAGAGCGTGGAAGTGTTATCATAAACTTGAAATTATGAAGTTTAAAGTAACACTTCAACAGTCCGTGCTATATCAAACACGCTGCAGAGTTAGCTTGGATCCATTCTGATAGCTTATAATAAAACGAACATATAGGTATGAAAATAAAGGATGTTTTTACTTTACGACCAAATAAATTAATCTAATTAATCTGAGTGAAATAGAAAAATAAACAATTCAATCGAGCATTTAGTATAACGGTTTGAATATATGGAGTAAACTATAGTCCGGCAAACCAAAGTCATTAGAAAACTGCGAAAAATCAAAATGACTATAGAAGATCGACCTTTCGCGCCTTTATTTTTTGTAGGTAGGTATTTGTCGCCTTTGGTACTGATAAATTGGTTGGCCAGACTACTGCCATCCAAATGCTTCTGAGCTTTACATATAAGTACCTACTTCATTAAATTTGAGACATATTCTACTTTATTAAAGATTTTCAAGAACCTTTGAACGTGGCGCCTATCGTGCGCGGCGCGTCATCTAGAACCTTGTCGGGATGTACGAAAGTTGTCATTGTAGCCGCACGCATCACTCTTTGCAATATCTTTTGTCGGTCAACGGGTTAATTCAAAAAATCATATTTCATTGTCACTAATTAAAATTCTACACACCTAAACCAGTAACACTTATAAAATTAGCCTTTACACATCACATCAACTCTGAACATGTAGGTACAACTGTTCATTACATATTGAAGGGAATAGGGTATATTATCTTTATTATTTGCATATTAACACTTTCATATTTGTAAATGAAACTATGCCTACGTGTCCCATTTTTTCGGCTAAATAGCTATACATAAATCAATTAATAAAAAATAATTCTTATATATAAAACATATTTGAACAAGATATTTACAATAAGGAATGAAACTCTGTATGAGGAACCGTATTATACGTAGAGAAAGTCGCGGATGGAAAGCTATCTATAATATGTACTTTACATTATATATAATACGTACCCCGGTAGTTATATATATTGTTACCTACCTACATTTACATGGATTAAGTTGCGGGCGGAGGCTAGTTAAATATATTTACAATTTCGCTAAACAATGCGCTTGCCCGGCGTTAGTGGCGCATCATTTTTGTTCAACGCTTGGCGATCAAAAGGTTAAACAGAGCACAGCACTCAGGCAAAAGGTCAGGCTCGTACTTTTGTGTTGTAAAAATTGTGTTTATGTAAGATCTTGATTTTCAGAAGACAAACTGCGTAACCTTTTTATTTCTGTTAACGATCTATCGTCATGTGGTCTGTTCAATAATTTATTGGCGTCTAAATCTAATAAAACGATGCCTTCCAAACTTTTCACACGACTTAAAGCAACATAAATTTGCCCTTTTGCAAAATTTTTTTTGCCCAAGTCTATAACAGCTCTTTCCAGAGTGGTGCCTTGAAGTTTGTGGACTGTGACTGCCCAGCTTAATATTATAGGCAACATACGACGCTCTACATCTCCGTAACCCCTTGCTGCTTGAAATATAGTGCTTGATGGAGGTATAGGTATTAATCCATCACTACCTTTTAACCTTGGACCAATAGTTGCATCATCGAATTTAATGTATACAGCTTCTGGTAGCTCCCCATCTTCCAGTTGGTCTCTCCTTAAAGCCGGCCATTTAATTTTTTTTATTATTCCCATGGCTCCATTAACCAAACCTTCAGAGACGGCAATGTTGCGTCTTAACATTATTCGAGATTCAATTGCAATTCGTATCGACGACATAAATCCACCACAGTTGTTGGCATCTTTTGAGATTACAGTTTCTGGTGGTTTCCTGCCATATGTCGCTGCTTCGCGAGACTCGTCCACTGCGTTAATGAGATATGTTCGGTGCAGCATGGCATTTTTTTCACTCATTTTATTGTTGTAGTCATCAACTTGTCTAACCGTTGGAAAAATACGCACAGCCACCCCATCAGCAAATTCTCCATTTAAAGGCACGTGACGCCGCTCACACAGTAGCTCCAGCTGAGCTGTCGTGAGCTCACCCACCCGTAAATTGTTTAATAAAGCAATGAATTCGCTGTCATTTCGCTGGCGCATATTTGTGGTCAATTCACAAAAAGACAATTGATGCCATAAATTTATCTCAGCTGAAAGCCACGGTGGCTGTATGAAACACCAGTGCCCTTTCACCGGAGGAAGCTGGAATATATCCCCAAAGAGCAAAACGTTAATTCCGCCGAATAATATGTCATTATTTTTGTATTCTTGAAGCCTAAGGTGTATGATTCTTAAGTTTTCATATGACACCATAGAAATTTCGTCAACTATCAACCAACTTATATATCGCCATTTGCGACGTTCGTTTTCAAGCTTTTGACCAGTCATTTTTTTGTACGTCATTGTGCTCCCTTTTTCTATTGGCAAGAAGAAAATACTATGAAGCGTTTTTCCAAAAATTTGGCGTGCGGCTACCCCAGTTAACGCCCCGACCATTACAAAGTTCGGGTTTAGCAGTGGGTTTACTGTTGGTGCATAACAACGCTTAATATGTTCCACTATCAGTTTTAATAGAAACGATTTACCACTACCTGCACCGCCTGTAATAAAAAGCAACAGCTGATTTTTTTCTCCAAGTAAATCCTTCTCTATAGCTGCTGTAACTTTCCCAAACAAATCCTTTTGTTGCATATTTAGCCCTCGAATACTTCCCAGGAAACCTTCATCTGACATGCCTACCTGTTCACCTACATCTTCACAATAGTTGTCATCATCATTGACAATTTGTTCAACAAACATATGCAAATTGTCTGAATGAGTTTCACGTGCTGCATTGAGCGCGGTAGCTTGAGCAAGAGCCTGTTGAATGATTTGCTCAGCATGAGTAAATTGTTCTGCGCTGACGTCACCCTGCAGTGGGCGAAGATCCATTTGACGCCTAAGGAAACATTCTTCAGTGGTTTCATTATCAAGCAGTAATTGGCCTTCATTTCGAAACGGTATGTGACATACAAGTAAACTGTAATAATATGCTTCCTTGTCGCTGGTGATGGTGTAATAGCGAGTACGTAAAACTGCTGGACTGTTTCTGATGCGCATTCGCGTGTTGTCTTGCAATTTTATGTACCTTGCAAGTGTATTATCATCCTCTCTGAGTTCCTCGTCACCATCTTCCTCTGACCATGCCGTATTAGATACCGTTTCAAAACGAACAGCAAATTCGGCGAGACTTAATTGTTCCAGCTCGTTCGGTCGTAAGATGTACCGATCAAAAATGTTATTATAAATACTTGTCTCGTCTTGATCGAATCTAAGAAGCCTATAGCGTTCCTCCGGCTTGCAACTATTTACAAAAACAGTCTTACGTGACGACATTTTCAGTGGCAAATGACATAATCGGTACGCGCATTCTGGCGCACTCACTAAGCGTTGGTTTAAAATTGCCATTGACACTGAAAATAGCTGTTGCCAAACATCACCACCTTGTCGCTTAGCTTTTTGAATTGCCTCTCGGATAACCTCACCCGTTTCATGGGGTTCGCATTTACTAGCATATTTTGCGATATAGTATGCTACAGCAGTGACACTACCACACGGCTGGACGTCTATATTTCCCTTCCATAATCGTAAAAGTACAGCATTATAATTATTTACCATACTTTCCTCGGGGGTTCGTTTCAGTAAACAGAATCGTCCATTATTTGCTAGTGCCTCTTCTGATCCTAAACAAACCGTGCTGTCACTCGCTGGCTTTGCAAATCCGAAGCGACAATTATTGTCCTGGCGGCTTTTTTTGCATGTGGCAGTGTGTTTGTGGATCTGCAAATCCTTGACTAATGTTTTTAACACAGGATTGTCAGGATTCAGTGAGCATGAAATCACCCTCTCAATTACAGCTATTCCCTGTGGAGTAGTAAATTCGGGAACATTCAGACACCAGGCTAACATATGCAAGTGGGGGCTGCCACGGTTCTGAAATTCCACTCGATACCAATAATCGTCTAGGGGACCACCCAAACAGTCTTCGTCGCGCTTTAAAAATCGCATGAGAGCGTTAACACGAAGTGTGAACTGCCGTGCTACTACCACAGGATGTTTTTCCACTAATTCCAAACGCTCCGGGTAGGACAGGCTTTCCGCGTCGCCGATATCACGGCCATCAGCTATTAGTAAGGCCTTTATCATGTCTGACCAATTTAGGTCATTGCAAGAAAATGTTAAAAACCAGGTTGGCGGCCCCAAAGTTTTAACCATGGCAATTAATTCAGAGGAACATTTCTGCCAATAAGATGCTGATCCTCTGATGTTTCGCATCGTAAGGTGCATGTTATCTACAAGTCCCTGTGGTGTTTGCTCTCCGTGTCCTTGTCGCATTCGGCATGACACAGAAACACTTGACTTAGCCCGATAATATTCGACTACTGACAGAGCATAAAATAAATATTCATTCCTGTTGAATCTCTTGTCAGCACCCATTACCCGCGTTTGGAAATAATCCAGAGGAGTAATTGGATTTTCTCGCTCTTCGCCAAAACCATTCTTACCATCTGGGAAAAGAAAGTACCAACATAATTCCTCCATACGGTGTTCGCGGTCCAAATTCACGGGCGGAGCTGTTTTCCTTGAAATAGTAACCAATCTCAATGTGTTATCTGTGTTATCTACAACACTATCTAAATTAGGTACATTATCATCTACGTTTCGGAGCATGCTTGTTGATTCAATATAAACGGTGTCTAATGAATTATGGACTGGTGATGGTAAGGACATATCTGGTTGAGTTAATTCTGCTTGAATCGTTGTTTGATGAGACTCGGTGACTTGTGTTGTCGATTGTTGGGAATAGCTGTATGGTGTAAATGTTGGACTGATCATTTGGAGAGACTCACTGCTAGGTGTAAATGTTGGACTTATAATTTGGAGAAGCTCGCTGCCAGGTGTATATGTTGGACTCTCTATTGCCGACTGTTCTATTATGGGTCGAATTGATTGCATTTGGTTGTCTCGATTTATAATTAATGACGTTAACGAAAACACATTAAGGTCATGACGAAGGTCCGCTTCTAACACATTGTTCGATGATATAAACAAATTGCGTCGCAAAACGCTATGCAATTCGTCTAAATTGCTAAAGCGCATGCAACAAGCAGTACCATTTATGGGAGCAGAAGCACCTTTAGGACCACGGGCATGGGAATCGAACAACCAGTAAGATGTTTCATTTTCAGAGCTAGCTCTACAATGCACTGCTACCGACATTGCGTTTGCTGTAACTATGCCATTTGATTGTTCTCTAAAGAAACTTCTTAATGCACTCTTTAAATTAGGGAAGCCTTCGGAACTGTTATCGTTGTCTAGATGCCCATTATAATTGGATTCTTCGAGTACAGTGATCGTCACATTTTCTCTATTATATACAAGTCTTGGCATAAGGTCGGTTACAGCAAGGTAATCAGGGTTTACTTCGCCGGATGCAGGATTATCTCTAACAACTATGCAGTTACTGTAGTACTTATCACCTATCATCACAATGTAATCAACATCGCTCTTAGTCCATTCGTTTGGATTAAGTACATTAAATGCAACACAAGCAACTGCCGCTATACCAGTGCATTGTTTACCCCGAGATGAATCAAACCGTAAGTCACCTTGGTGAAATGATCCGTGTAAAATTCTTTTATTTTCACTTAAGGTGACGTAATGGTTTGATGTCGCTGAGCTACCACCACTCTCTTCCGTATTAAAATTGTCAGCAATTTGAATTAAGGGACTAATTGAATTAGTGCCAAAATGCACTTGGACATCTCTGTAGAGGTGGTTGTTGGAAGTTAACCAAGCTAACGCTCTATTTAATCTTTGCATGTCCACGACAAATTCTTTGGAACATTCAAGATTTTCTAAATTTTCTACAACCAAAATTAAGCCGGCTTGTTGTGGGGTTAGTGGTAGCTGCTCAGCTATTTCAGCAACATCTTTTGCAAATAAAATTACTTGCCCCTTGCACCAGTTTTGACTGAATCGGTTATTAAGTTTTAAGATCTTTAAAAATGGTACAATCCGACATAAAAACCGTTCCTCAACGCTCGTCAAATCAGCTAATTCAGATGGTATTTCTGCGGGCAACATTTTGTTAAAAAATGAGGTTGGAGGAATTTTTCTTTTTTTTATATAGTTGTTACAGCGGGAGCATGTTTTTATTGTATGTAGAGCAACCAATTCTTCCGGTAACAGTGTACTATACATGCCTGCTTGTAAATTGAATCGCTGCTGTGGATAAATATTTTTTTTACAAACAGCGCATGAAACGTCGGCGAAAACATTAATAGCAGCTTCAAAAGACTCTTCTGTTGTAATGTTTTTGTTCCTACGAACCTGAATGTTATGTTGCATTGTATCTAGCCGATCTGAACGAGATTCAGGTGTTTCATTTAATAACCGGTTGCGGATCAATCCAAGGCGGTGGGCTCGTTGCTCCTCCGATTCGGTAGAAAGGCGCTCGTGGATTAAACCGAGGCGGTGGGCGCGTTGCTCCTCCGACTCGGTAGAAAGGCGCTCGTGGATTAAACCGAGGCGATGGGCACGTTGCTCCTCCGACTCGGTAGAAAGGCGCTCCTGGATTAAACCGAGGCGATGGGCACGTTGCTCCCCCGACTCGGTAGAAAGGCGCTCCTGGATTAAACCGAGGCGATGGGCACGTTGCTCCCCCGACTCGGTAGAAAGGCGCTGGTGGATTAAACCGAAGCGGTGGGCGCGTTGTTCCTCCGACTCGGTAGAAAGACGCTGTTGCATTAAACTGAGGCGGTGGGCACGTTCTTCCTCAGTCTCATTGGAAAGGCGATCTTGGATTAATCCTATCCGGTGAGCACGCCTTTCAGTATTTTCACTATTTAAAATTTTTTTAGTGTGCGCATTCATGAGCAATAGTCTTGTTTTTCGCTGTTGACTACTTTCTTTTGATATGGCCTTTGCTCTAGATAGTCTACTTTGAGACAAACGTTTCTCCTTTTCTTCACTTGTCTCATTTTTACGTCTCTCTCTCATAAGAGTAGCGCGTTTAGACGGTCTACCCATAATTGTCAATAAACCTGTAGAGAACGAGTGTACCGTTTAGGTACAGAGATAAAAATACCTACATAAGATAATGACCGGCTCCGAATATTTAATTATTGAAAAGTAAAAGCAATAACATTTTATTTTTCAGTTTCCTCAATATACAAATACCCCTACAGACTATGCGTATAATCACAACATACGTACTTACTCAAACTTGGCCCATAAAGTAGTACGACGGATAACTACTTTAACACATTCACTGTCAGTGCGAGCTAGTCTCTAAGAGCTTAGCCCATAACAGAGAACCCGCCTAGTGGGTCGCTGGCTGTGAATGTGTTAAGGCGGTTTTTACACTGCTGCGGTTTCCGCATGCGGCGACGGTGTGCGAACGAGATGGCGCTATGCACGTCTATAACGCTGTGGCGCTTGCACACCGTGGCCGCATCCAGTTGCGGCGCCAGTGAGATAATCGCCTAAGACTGCTGAATAGACAACCAGTAGCCAAAAATATAAATGTATGCAACTAGGTATGGTATTTTTGAGACCGTGTTTCCGCAAATACGCAACTTAATGTAGCACGTAGAACGTAGGTAGGTATGTAGTACTTAGTTACCTAATGTAACATTCACAAACGAAAACTCAAGTGATACCTAATTATACCTACGCACCTACTTATTTACATTACATACATACAACTGTTAGTTTAGTTAAAGAGGAAAAAAAGGAATGTGGTAATTAGATTGATAAGTAGGTATAGCCTTAAGGATTTAAATATAACCAACCTACATCTAAAGAAAGTTCATTGCAAACAAGTGCATCGAAAAGCGCACAACGATTCCCACCCTCCTTATCTTCTACCGCGTCGACCGCGTCGTACAAGCTTACTGCCGCACCTTGCATCCGCTTCGTGTGTTTACTTGCAAATGTTCTTCATAATGAGACAAATGTTTTTGTACTATCTTGGATTACAAATCAGCAAACTATCACCGCAATTCTAGTAGGATTTTTCTAGATTTGGAGGATCTGGGAATGAAGGTTATGAGGGATTTAGCATGTAATTCTTGAGCTGTTTGTAGGAGGAAGGTATTCAAGGTAATAGTAAACTTTATTTGGTTTGTCTAATTAATAACAAAATAATTAATAGGTTTAAGAATACGAAGTAAAGTAAAGGTATGATTGCAGCTAGCACATCTAGGCATCAACTTCAGTTAGTTTTGCCCGCTTACTTCATTGATATCTACTTATCTATACGAAAATGTAATACGAGTATAATTTACTATAATACATACCCTATTAATACCATTTATCGCAAAAGTAGACAGAGGGCACGTTTTTGTCCATAGCACCTACTACAAATACTACTAATGCTGCCTTTATTCTGCAAATTTATATTTGTATGATCCTGAAAGTTGCAATCAAACGACGTTTTTTAATACAACAACAAGAACAAATAGAATAAGACAAAATACCTACCATTATGAATTTTACCTCGACATTGTAATGTATTACGTCAAGCATAGCATAGCTAGATTGAACAACATTGAAAAAAACTAATCTCAGCAGCTCATGTAATGTTAAAACAAAATTATTTCGGCACAATTTAGTTCTAATGAAAAAAATATTTCGCGCCTAGTTTGACTTTGAATTTTTTTTTCTGTTTACAACAGTCGTCGTGGCAATGGTAATGCTATTCAGCTAATTAAACAAATTAGATTTTCACACCACCTATTCGTACATATACGGGATTTTTCTCCCTTGCTAGGAAGGAACAAAGTGGCACTTTTCTGTTCTAGGACATTAGTTTTTTTAGCCAGTGCGTAAGTACAAACAAATTTCTTATTAAATTAATCGATAATAACTTTTTTTATAATCGATTACTTGCATACTATTTATTATTATACGTTATAGAATTCTATGAAAAAAAAACCATTATAAACATAATACTCAGTATTTGTGCTACTAGTAAATGATTAAAAAAATGTTACAACTTTAAATTATTTTTCACAATCGATTCAATAACTAATATATGAACTCACGTAATCGATTCCATCGATAGGTACGTTGTCTGTGGTGGTTGTCATTATTTTATTCGTTTTGCTTGTTGGTTGTTCTATTCTCTACGTTTGCGAATGTTTTATGCATAACATGATAGTTTTATTTAATTGAGACTCATATCAAGGAAAAATAGCAACATTGGTGCGTAGTGGACAATTTGATGCCTATAAATAAAAACAAAGGTATCTATAAAAACACACAAAAGGGATACGAAACTGGTTACAATTATTGAGGTTATCTGAAAAAGTAAAAATGTTCTCGGAATCGGTGTTTGTGGTTTATTTACCTACAAGAATTTGCAACCTTCCACACTCTGGATCATACTGTGTGTTAAAAATAACGATAATAAAAAAAAACAACATTTCTGAAACTGATTCTGAAGGCCACAAACCAAAGATGGCTAAAGTTCTAACTGCAAATAATATTATAACATTCTAAAACATAGCACTACAGTAAGTAAAATTAACTGATGTTATAATATGTCTGTCAGTTCTTGATTTTATTAGTAAAGATAGATAATATAGGTACTCTAACGCACAATGGCAGAAAGAACTTGTTCCAAATTTATTTCATAGCCTAGCAATGATTCTGTTATGTTCATCTATGTTTGCAATTATTACATTTTTGTCACTATAAATGTTAAATAAAAAAGTCTTGGAAATTCACCAGCAAGTCCACAACACTCAACTTATTTGAATGACTTGCATGGAACATTTTAAATGTTTCATTTTGGAATGTGAATATCATAGCCATAGTTATTAGTTCTTAACTTATTAATATAGTAATAATGCCAACGATACTACTCAATTAACATTTTTTTTGTTATAGGTTGTTCTTATTTTATGGACTTAGCTGTGTTTGTTGAGGAAATGGACTATGGACTACTAGCTTCTTCTGACAATGTCAAAGACCAGATTCACCTTTACCAGGATATTCTTCTGGTTGAAAAATCAAGACCAACTTCACTTTCGCTGGGATGCTGGTCCGTTAAAAAACTAAGACCAGATTCATCAGTACCGATGTATGCTACTGATACAATACCAAGAGCGGCTCAATCTATACCAGGAAACACTAAGCACATATAAATTTAATATAAATATTATTCAACAATAACTTTTTTATTTTCCTCTAAGATGGTGTGGAAAGCAGTATAGAGTAGTGTGGTTGGCATACATGTCGCACCAACTGACAAGTATACAGAATGCAGAAGACGCTGGTTTGATACCAGCCCTGGGCACCGGAGATTTAGGTCACTTTTCTTTGTATATGATATCTATATAAGTTTATAATTTATATAATGCTGTGGCTACATATAATTTATAAGTTCAAAGAGGACCCAGTGTGTTGACCACGAGGGACTCTCTTGTTGTCTGTCTCCTCCTTTTTGTAAAGGGTCGGCAACATGTGTTACGCATGTTACGCTAGTTACAGGTGTCCATTGGCTACGGTAGCTGCTTACCATCAGGCGGGCCGTATGCTTGTTTGCCACCATCGTGGTATAAAATAGAATAAAAAATAATATAGTACATTGATCTAGTGGAAAGGCTGATGATCAGAACGGAACTCTTAAACGACGCATATTTCACGTTTGGCGATTTGTCCTCTTCGCTGTGTTTGTTAAGCAAGTTATTTTATTGTATGGAATCTAAGAGTGCACCATCTACGATAATACTTCACCGGCTTCCCCCATTGAAGTCGGTTTTTTTTTCTTAAAAATTATTTTTAGCTATGCTTTTAATGACTTTAATTGACTATTCTCTGCACCTTTTTGTCATGTCTCTGTTTAGCCCAATGGTTGACTGGTAGAGAATGCCTTTAGACATTAAGTCCGCCATTTGTACATTTTTCTGTTGTGTGCAATAAAGTTTAAATAAATAAATAAGGCTTGAATTGAGGATTTTTTGCAGTCTTGCCCTTTAAAGGATTAAAACGACTCGAAAAACAATGAAAATAAAGTATATGCCCTCCCTTAAAATTGGCCATGCCCTTCTTTAATTAGCACTGTTTCGTCTTAACTACAACTCTGGCTATGGCCCAGGATACACGCCCAGCATGATTTTGCTACGTGGGAAAGATGGAGACGACCACATCTGCGTTTTCAACGGCCCAGGCGAAAGAGTAAGCTCCTTTGTTACCGTTCTCTTCGGCTTCTGACAGGGTCCCCATTGAAATAAATTTCACTATAATGTTGTACAACCACACTTAAATGTTTGACAACGCTATCCTTCCCAAGATACACGTCCAGCTCAACTTTGTTTCTTGGCAAGATAGAGACAACCGCGTCTGCTTTCTTAACAACAGTTATAAAATAGCTTCAAAATAAATATACACAATTACTTTCATATTTGACAATGCCATATTTGCCAAGATACGCGTCCAGCATGACTTTGCTGCTTGACAAGATGGCGACGACCACATCTGCGTTTTCAACGGCCGCGGCAATAAAGTTAGCTCCTTTGATGCTTTTCTCTGCAGCTTCATGGATATAAATTCTACAATATTTTTGTACACCCATACTTACGTGTTTAACAACGCCATCTTTGCCAAGATACGCGTCTAGCACGACTTTGTTGCTTGGCAAGATCGAGACGACCGCATCTGCGCTTTCAACAGCCGCTGCGATGGAGTTGGCTCCTTTGATACCATTCTTTTCGGCCGCTGTTAGGGTTTCCTTTGACGGGTCATAACCGGTGACGTTGAAGCCCTGAAATAAAAAATAAGTTCAATAAAGGATGCACCTTGAAAAATAGAAAATTGGTTACGTGTAAAATTTTGTAAGCCGATATAGTCTTCGACCAAACATCCATACTTCCATATCCATATCCATACTAATATTATAAATGGGAAAGTGTATGTGTGTGTTTGTTTGTTCGTTTGTTTGTCCGTCTTTCACGGCAAAACGGGGCGAAGAATTGACGTGATTTTTTAAGTGGAGATAGTTGAAGGGATGGAGAGTGACATAGGCTACTTTTTGTCTCTTTCTAACCCCCCACTTCCCTAAAATGGGGGGTAGAAGTTTGTATGGTTTGTTACCCCGAATTTAACGTGAGCGAAGCCGCGGGCAAAAGCTTTTCTAAAGTTTATCTATAAAGCAGTGTATTTGATAGAAAATGCTGAAATCCCTACTTTTATGATTTACTAGCTTTTGCCCGCGGCTTCGCTCGCGTTAAATTCGGGGTAACAAACCATACAAACTTCCACCCCCCATTTTAGGGAAGTGGGGGGTTAGAAAGAGACAAAAAGTAGCCTATGTCACTTTCCATCCCTTCAACTATCTCCACTTAAAAAATCATGTCAATTCGTCGCCCCGTTTTGCCGTGAAAGACGGACAAACAAACAAACAAACACACACATACACTTTCCCATTTATAATATTAGTATGGATTTTCTAAAGCTGTATGCCTATTCGATTGAAAATCCAGTAGCTACATAATTGCTGATTTTAATGGATTTATTTTGTGTAAGTAACAATAAACGTAACGCAATATTAAAAAATTGTTCCAGGGTTTACTATAACTTCCTACGCATTAAATTGACCGTACTGGTATCCCAAATATGCTAAACATGAAAATTCGAATGCAAAGAAAAAGTCGGCCAAGCTCAATATCTTCTTTGTTAAAAAAACTTGACAGAAGGAAGCTAAGTAACGTGACCAATCCGACCCCTGTCTCTAAAATGTATCCATCTCCATATTTTAGCATATTTTTTGCATGAATTGAAACGATTTTAATTTGAAATTTCGTAAAACCTCCGCGCCATTACGCGGCTTTTCGTTTTAAATGGCGATGTTACTTTTATATTAAAGTCAGGAATAAAACGGAAAATATTTGCGAAGATGAGTGGAATTCCTAAATCTAGGAATGGATTTTAAAGTAGATGTAAGTTTCTACTTATACACAAGATTATTATGTACATATGTGGGTAGATACTTAATCATTGGCTTTGTTTTTTAATATTTTTTTTAAAGAATGGTTTGTGAAACACGAAACATGCGATTTGCGGTTCGATTGCACTCGAGAAAGTGAAAATATTAATAGTCAGCATTAGGTAGTCTAGTAGACCCGTAGCTACTCAATTAGTACTTATAGAATCGTCGATGTATGATACCTAAGAGTACGAGTCGTCTTATATACTCCATCCAGTAGCGATATAGATAATATAAATAGAAATAATCTTAGCTACGATATCATTAATCTGCTAGAAACTAGAACTACTAGAACCACAAGAAAGTCTAAGCCGATAGTCACTATCGGAGAGTCAATTGTTTAGCTACCCGTGAAAGCAAGATAGACGATAGTTTGCGGTTGTATTGGGTTGCAAGCTCAGGTTTTTGCTACCTTGGGTCGTTATACGGCAACGTGGGCTATGGCGTAAACGGGATAATTCCGTGATATTAAAATATATGTATAAAGGCCCTAAAGGGTCACTCACGTAATTGAATTCAAATTTCGCTAAACATATTTCGATTCATAAGAATATATTTTAAAATGCCTGAGTTTCCTAGGAGTGTTTATAGTTAAATCCTACATCTCAAAGATTGTTCTCTCTCATTCAAAAATCGTATTTATTGTTTACCGGAATCTTATTTTCCATTTATATATTTTAAAAAAAATTGAATTCGTCATATGTTTTACAGTATATTTGTCAGGGTATTGACCAACACGTCAACATATTCAATTAAAAAGTATTTGCATTAGTTTTATGAAAAAACAATTACCTAATTGGTGGCTTTCATGTGCAATACCAAACATAACTCTCAAATCGCCAAAATGTTTTTGGAATTGATCCAATCCACCTGTAAATGTGATAGTTACATCACATGAATAGACGCCTGACCGGGTTCATTGAATACAGTTGATCGGTTGCTAAGATATTCAGTTATTCACGACCATTAATTTAAAGCAACCTTGGCATTGCCAAATAGCTACGTATTTATACAAGTGTCGAGCCATCGCCCATCTTCATTATTAAATGAGGATGGGGTCGTACTATTGAGTAAGACTTGATAATTTATTTCTTAACACCTTTTAGAGCTGTACTTTCTCGAGAACGTTTGCCGACTTGTATGGGGAATATTCTCGAGTGAGAATGTTCACCATACAAAACGGGGAACTCTTTCACTTGTACTTCAATAAGGTTGGTCACACATGTTGAATTTAAATTAATTTAATCTGATTGGTAGAAAATATGCTGATTATTTAAATAAAGTGGAAATCACAGCACATAGGGATATAAAAAATAAAGTTTTCAATGTTTTAAAATAAAGTTAAATTATTGTGATCCTGATGGTTTTCATATATTATTGAAATTTTCTACCACAATGGGGTACATTTTGCGTGCCTTAACTGAACGGAAGAGAACACGAATTTTAAAATTTTATCTAGTTTTAACATTACTTTTAGTACAAGTTTTAATCAGTAGGTAAAGTAGATCTGATTTTCGACCATAGGGATCAATGTTACTCTGCGTCCGTAGGAAACACCTTAGACAACCCTACACGTGATCCCTGGGTGGTGCTTAAAAACTAACAAACTTGGCGCCATATACAAGATATCTCTATACTCCGCTTAGCGCGTTATTTCTTTGAATCCTAAACTGTCAAAAAGAAGGGGTGCGGGAGGGGAACTCGCAATGCTAGACAGGGACCGCGCGATTCTTCCGTGGAGCGTAAGAGAGAGTCGGACATTAATGGTTGCCACGGAGACGGTACTATGTTTACTGTCACTTCCAATATTAATGTCTCACTATAGAGTGAAATTACTTCGAGCGTGGCATCGGGGGTCGCCCGGCTATGCGGGGTCTTGGGTTAATTAGTCTATGCTTGGCGCACTGTCCCACCTGGGCCTCGCAACACTCACTGGATTTTATTCATCTACTTTTTTACTACTATTAACCCAGATAAGAAATGCCTATCTATATCCAGTGACATGTAGCCATACGATAAGTAAGTAAAGTAAGTATTCCACTATGTCAATGTTTACAAATAATAATTAAAAATGTATATTAAAATAAAGGGAATATTAAAGAATATCAAATTCAAACTACGAGTATTACGCGTGTTTACGCACACGATGCGACCTACAAATCTACGTAATTCTATTTATATTATATAATGACGACGCCACGCCTACTTTATCTAACACGTTGGCTGGAGCGGCTTTATTTAATTAGTTACTATGTATTTATCACGTGGTAAGTGACCATTTTTGATAAGACAAGGTAGTTAGAGTTAGTACAGTTCCCGAATTGTTACTAACAAGTTTCCACTACAGAATCCAAACTTGATATTATGAGTACGAAACTGTGTCTGTCTGTTATGTATTTACACTTAACCCTTTAACGGGCAAGGCTGAAAAAAATCCTCAATTCAAGCCTAATCTCCAATCTATAGTCCTAAAAAATCTGTACAAGAAAAAAATAAAAAAAGATGATGTTACAGTTGGTCATGTTTGAGACCGTTGCCCAATAAAGGGTTAAATCTCTGAACCGATAGATGAAATTTGGTATAGATATAGTTTAGGTACCGGGAAAAGACATAGGAATTTATTGTGCTTATTATTTTTTCGTCATTAGTATAATTGTAATTAAGTTATTATTTTATTTGATCCACCAAATTGAAATTGAAATAGGATAGTTTTCATCTCGAATATCAACGTTTAAAGAGATGAAAAGGGGGTTGGAAGTTTTTATTAGGAATCAATAACCGCTGAACCGGTTAAGATGAAGTTCTGTATGAAGATAATTAGAGTGCTGTGGAATGATATAGAATATTTTTACCCTCGAAAATCCCTTAAGAGAAGGGAAGGGAAAAGTCGCGGGCAAAAGCTATAAATAATAGTAGGACTATGATAGACAGAAATTTTACAGTGTAACTCTATCACATGGTACCTATGTATTTTGGCTTGGTTTAACAACTAACGGGCCCGTAATCACGGGCCGCCGGCATCGATCGGTATGCCGTTGCAACAAAATCACACACAGAGGCTTTTTTTGGCTTATTGACTTTTTTCTATCGATCCTGTTTCTTGCGAGGGTTATAATGTCAAAATCCATTAATTTAATCGAAAAGTCAGAAAAAAATGCCAAAGAAGGCGTTATTATGGTTATTATTAATATTTTAGTAGTTTATAGAAGTAATTTTGTACCAAAATAATAAAAAAATTAAGTAGTAAATCGGACACTTATCTAGTTCTCTATTAAAATTACTGATGGATTAGGTAGATTGAGGCAGATTGGAGCAGGTCCAGCAATCAAACTAATCGCGTAATTGTCAACCCTAGAAATTCGAAAGGCAAAATTGTATCAAGCCGTCATGTGTCACCGTTCATCTGTCAAAGTTCTGTCAAATACTGATTTTGTGTGGAAGATAACCTTCTGTATGAAGTACTATTATATTATTCTGTGGTATCATCATCATCATTGGCCTGTAACGTCTATGGCAGACGATTAGACGTAATGTCCAAAATCTAGTTAGACACTTCCTTTGGTGGCTGTACCAACCAATAGGGAATAGGTATAGGTACCTAATATCAAATCTTAATTAATAATATTTAAGTAACTTACCTATATATTTTTCTTATGAGTAAACTAAAAAGGTTCTTTCCATCGTGGTATGCCATATTTATTCAGTATTTAATCGTTATATTTTTTGCAATTATTTATCCCGTATTTTATTTGTTTATTAAGTACCTTTATGGTTTACTTAAATATTAGTTAGTAAGTAAAAACCAAAAAAGTAAGAGTTTTTGATTGTTAGTTGTTTTCAGAGTCAAAACAAGTTACTAAAAACCAAAAGTTACAAACACGTTTCAACAAACATGTCAAAGTAATAAACATACAGTCAACACGGGTGTGCCGTTTAGCTACTATGAATAAATTACCAAAACCTAACTCAAAAACTGACCTTTTTGACTAGATTAGCGGCCATGTAGCCTCCCATATTACCGAGGCCAAGAAACGCCACATTTTTGTCTGCCTTCGAGCTGTAGGCACGCCTCGAGAAAGTCGACAAACTGCTGGTGAGAATGGGCCGGGCCGCCATTTTGAATCTTTATTTAAACGCGGTCTATCCGAGGCGCCGGCGCAATGCGACTGAGCAACGTTCCGTTTGAATGTCGTTCGGATACTTTATTTCTTCACAATAAAGACTTTTATAAATTCAGTTTAGTTTAAATTTGGAATTAAATATGCTTGTGATAAAGTTCAATGTTGAATGATTTGGTGCTTGTAGTTGTGCTGTTTAGGTTAGAATGTGATAACGTTATCGAGTTATCAGCTGGGTCATGGGGAGTTTTTAGGAATTCTATTTGAATTGTTAATTACTAAGAGTAATTAAGCTAAGAACAATATAACGGGTACGACCTCTTGGCTTAGGTACCTACTTAAACACTTTTTTGTGTCTTAATACTGTAAAATATTCCATTAATAATTAAAATGCCTGTCAAGTCTGGCGCCTAACAACTCATTGAATTTCATACAACTAACCTATAAGTCACTTTTGTCTTGAATACTGCCGGGCCTCTGTCATAAGTTATGTAATTCAGGTATATATTATATTATGTTATTGCAATTCTGCAGGTAAACTTTATTTACCTAATATATGCCCATATTAATTTAATTGTTTCCTTAATTATATAATGTTACTTCAACTTGGTGAATTCTAATAATGTTACATTTAAGTTTTAAACAACATTTATATTGACGTAGGGCGTAGTAAGTATTCGAACGCTTTTCTGATACCGGCTAGCAAAACAGGCCCATACGCAGTAAAATTAAATATTCACTACAGCAAATATGTCGCAAATACGTGAACGAAAGCATCAAACCAAACATAAACACAAAAATAGCATAACTTCAAGCAAATAACTGTTTTTAATTAAAAACGACACACATTTCCTGATACTTCGATTTTCTATAACTGGCTATACGATAATGCGACATCGCAGTTCGATACTTACCTACTGTCGCAGGGAGATTTACTGCGATATTTATTTAAAGATATAGGCACATTCAAGGCCGCCATGTTTTGATTATTGAATAATAAGATAAAGATTGTGATAGCACTCAGGTGGGTGGGTAGTTACTAGGGAATGATAATGGATAGGCAATACTTATTAATCTACAAAATAAAAGTACAAAACGTTTAAAGTTTATAGAAAACTAGCGATCCGCCCCGGCTTCGCACGGGATAAAAAATGGTTATTGTGGATTATTCCTAGGAAGAGATAGACATATACCATCGCGGACATTTTTGTAGACCTTTTTTAAGATGTACAATACTGTAGTACATTATTTTGATCTATCTCTTAGGACTCAGCCAGCGTTTGAAGTGTAAGCGCAAAAATGGGTTTATTTACGACATCACATTAGAAACCTCTAAAATCATCAGTGTTTCTGTACTATATTATGCATGTTTTATACATATAAACCTTCCTCTTGAATCACTCTATCTACTAAAAAAAATCGCATCAAAATCCGTTGCTTTGTTTTAAAGATCTAAGCATACATAGGGACAAACAGCGGAAAGCGACTTTGTTTTATACTATATAGTGACTCACAAAGTCGTAGTGCACATCCAGCTGCAGAAGTACCTATGCGAGTAGGGTATTTAAAATGACCTTGTCACTACCATAGACATAATATATAAAATAAGAAGACGTGGTCCCACGTAGATAGAACTGTGATTCCATAATAAGCCGCGGTCTCGTGCACACACACTCACTTTTACCGTTTGAACGTTTGAACCAATAACCGCTCGTCCACGATGTGTGCGTGTCGCGCGTAAACACAAGGAAATAGGCTTATTAAGGAATCACAATTTTGTTCTTATTTTATATGACTATGGTTTGACTACTTAGGTAATTGTTAAGAGAATAATCTACGGTCAATTTGAACACATCATCCGCTAAGCTCCTGCCAGATATATATTGTATGGTGTCAGCTCTGTACAAATATAGCAATGTCACGAAAAGTTAACAAAAACAGTCCAATATGAACACCGTTCATATAAAAGTGGTAGGAAATGTGATCATGATTTAATTTTATAATCTGTATTACCATTCATTAATATGGATTACCGGATTATAAGTGGTTCCATCTGTTTTAGGGTTCCGTAGCCGAAGAGTAAAAAAAAAACGGTACCCTATTACTCAGACTCCGCTGCCAGTCTGTCCGTCTGTCACCAGGCTGTATCTCATGAACCGTGATAGTTAGACAGTTAAAATTTTCACAGATGATGTATTTCTGCTGCCGCTATAACAACAAATACTAAAAAACAGAATAAAATAAATATTTAAGGGGCTCCCATACAACATACAAGATTTTTTTACAGTTTTTATAGATAATGGTACGGAACCCTTCGTGCGCGAGTCCGACTCGCACTTGGCCGGGTTTTTGTTTTGTTTAGTCCCACACGCAAAATAAAAAAAAATCTTTGTATATGAAATGGATGAAATTATCTATTTCCGGCATAATTATGTCCCATACGGAGTTGTTATTCAAAAAACTGTTTTTTTTTTAAATGATTGCAGCGTCATCAGCGCGTTCATCCTCATTACTAGACCACGACACTGTCAGTAATAATGTCAGGATTTCTGTATATATGAAGGATGAAAGGATGAATAGAGAAATAATATTAAGTACTGATAGTGTCTAGTGGGCAAGGGAATAAGCCCAAACATATGAATGTTAGTGCACTTTCACCACCAACTGTAACGAGCCAAAAAAATGTGACACGGATTTTGAAAAAGGTACTTTGGCGGATGGCGCTTACATTGCACTTTGTATTGATTAAATAATGTATTCGAGCAATAAAAGCTTAATAAAGCTACCAAATAGTACCTTTTGATTTTTCACCTTTTTTAATGATTACATGCGTTTAAATCAAATCCTACAAATAATAGGGATGATGACACGATACATTTTACAATTTTTTAAAGTACGAAATTTTAAAAAACTATGGTACCATTCGATTTTTAACATTTTACTGTAAAATAAATTGTACGGCAACCATATACATTAACGCAACATTATAATAGCAATTTCATATATTTTTCCATACTTTAAAGGGCGACTATTTGATCGTGACGTCGCTGACATTTTGTTGGGAGCGTTTTGAGAAACAAATGCAAATCTCAGACTTTAAGTCTCATTTTTAGGGTTCCGTAGTCAACTAGGAACCCTTATAGTTTCGCCATGTCTGCCCGTCCGTCCGTCCGCGGATAATCTCAGTGACCGTTAGCACTAGAAAGCTGAAATTTGGTACTCATATGTATATCAATCACGCCGACAAAGTAGAAAAATAAAAAGTGGAAAAAAATGTTTTATTAGGGTACCTCCCCTATACGTAAAATGGGGAGTGATTTTTTGTTTCATTTCAAGTAAAAACGGTGAAAATCGGTTCACGCAATAAAGAATTATCCCATAAAAATCATCTTCCATACTTTAAGCTCGCGCGCAATAGTTTACTTAATTTGCCGATAGATGTCGCTGTACGTGGAACGCTCATATCATATCCTACATGGCGGTGTTATTTTAACTCTTAAGTGGGGACACTTACTGTGACGGACGGAAAACTACGGAACCCTACACTGAGCGTGGCCCGACACGCTCTTGGCCGGTTTTTTTTTTACTTTTGTGTTGCTTTAATGCAATGGGCCCCATATAGATATTAGATCCTCAATATCATAGATGAAATTCATCATTCCTATTATAACGCAACTACGAGTCTGAGTTAAATAGCTAAGTACTATTTTCAGGCGCTATTAACTAGAAAGATAATTTTAAAATCTAGATTTTGTTTAGGAATGAATCCTAATAAACAGCAATCTCCGAGAGTACTACAATGCGTATTGCTGAACCTTAAACAAAGAGAAAACGACCTAAGTATTTGGAAGCCGAGCCTTACCGCTTAGCGTTTCAGGATATGGATGAAAGAGCATAATAATAGGTAAACTTGTATGGGAAACTAATTTCAGAGCCGAACGCAAATTACGGCAAAGCTAAGCAGTTTATCGCCATGCCGGCGGCGCTTATAATAGTGCAGCTCTTCACCGACACTCGATAGCTCGAGAGTGATACTACTGATTTAATCCTAATAGGTCCTATTTCATCATCATTCAAGTTTTATGTTTTCTCACCAAGTCCTAAGCGCAGGCCTCTCTTCAAGTAGGTACGCCACTTGGCCTGATCCTGGGCTACCAGATAGCGCTCTGCATGTGTATAGCGCTGTCACGCTTGCACACCGTCGCCGCATCCGGTTGCGGTGCCAGTGTGATAATCGCCTAACGGTCCACCCAAGTATCTAACAGACGTCAAACGACTTCATCCGAGAGCGGCTTCTTGAGACAAGAAAATGGGGGAAGGAAAGGAACGGGCTGGAGGGTTGATTCTAAATGTACCTACTACTCAGAATATATCTTAGATGAAGAAAGTCGATAAAAAAGAGATTGTTGTAATGATTTAAAAATGTCAAAAAAAGTATCGATTCTTCTAATGCTCTACGTACATTAAAGACATCCATTTTTCTTTTTGTCGATATCAAAATGTCCTTATTTTGGTTCCAAATTAGTATTCTCTGATGGATAAATGAAATCAAAGACTGCATTTGAAGCGTTGAACTGTAATAAATTTGTAGGTGTATGTACCTATAAACTGAACCAACTTATCAAATAGCCCCACAAAACCTGAAAATGTTAGGAGATTAATATGTATTTCAATTAAAGCCCAACTGCTCCCGGTCTAACCACAACGACACGGGTTTTAGGACGAGGCTAGGTGTTCAAACTTCGAACACTATTCTGTCCGAGACATCTGTCCAAGTTGTTCATTAGATATTGTTAGGAACCAGGGACCGTAAACATAATAGATTGTTACTAGACGCAGCGAATATTCTGTAAATACTTCGAGTACCTGTATTTATTGATTTATTAGTATTAGAATAGAATAGAATATAATAGAATAAAATAAAATAAAATATATTCAGACAATACATCATTACAAAAGCACATTTACAGAAATATTAAAGAAGAAGTACATAGATATAACAAAAAAATGTGAGACAATATTAAAGAAGAAGTACACTTACCGAACTCTATCCATTTTGGTTGCATCTTTTCTCAATGTAATCCAATCATTGGGGAATCATCTCCATACATTGCCTTACAAAAGGTGGAGTAGAAAATATTTTAATGGTTATTGGTAGGCTATAGGGTGGTAATTAAAATACTAGATTTGAGACCTTGAGGGGGGGGGGGGGGGGCGCCATCTTGGTTTAAAGGTGCCAAAAGTCCGTTTTTGAACCTTGGCGCTTGAACGGTTATCAGTATGCCTAAAATTTCTATTGAACGTATGAAGAACATAAAATTGTCTACAATATTTCCATACACAATACATCTGTAAGTTTTACAGATATAAATGCAGGGGGTGATCATTCTCTCCGGATGACCGTCATTTTGATAAACTTGTTTAAGGGTCCTTTCACAGCAGTCATCTGGTTAGTTAATCGCATTTGAGGACTTTTACGCGAGTCATTGTTTCGCTATGACAAAATCGTGTGTTTTAACTATTGAGGGTGCTTGCTGATCTAGTTCAATCTATGTCTATGTTATGTACGGACTAATATCGAAAGGTATGTGGAACTTTGGATCGAACAAGCCACTCTAGGAGGTTGTGTATGTGACGTGTAGTAGGGTAATATGAATGGGTTGTTACTTGAACTTTACGTTGTTAGATGCAGAGTTGCTGTAGAGCACAAGCGCGCCACATCAACGAAAGACGAGTGTCGATTTTGAAGTATCGGAGCTATCAACATGGTGGTTATAGTTATAGGTTTTGACGTCCTGATATATAAATATGGCGGATTTTTCGGCCGCATTGGGTTTTTACGTATATATTCGTCATCTCGTTTTGCTTATGAATATGGCGCTGAGTTAAAACGAGGCGAAGATATTTTTATGTGTTTTGATTTATATGTCGAATCCACTATACCTATACGAGTATAGTACATCCATGCTGTAGAGACAGTGCTCAATTTATAAAGAATGATTTGGGGGTAGTCGGACAGAAGAATCAGGTATGATAGAGAATTGAAAGATGAACCTAATGATATTGATATTTTTGTTATATCAGCAATCATCATCATCATCAGTCGTTCCCTCAAGAGCTGAGGATCGTGACATCATGTTCTTCTGTTCATGACGAGGTTCCGCCGTAAGCTTCTATCCCTCGCTAAGCGCATGGCTTCGTGCAGTTCTAATTGCATGGGTGCAGTAATTTGGGTACACCATCTTTCAGGGAGAGGGCCTCTCAGTCTCGTGCCTTCAAATTTTCTCGTCATAATAATTCTCTCCAAGCTATCCGAGGAGCGTTGTCAGGGTGTCCGAAATATGTTAATATGTGGTCCTGGCACGTCTTCGACAACCGGCGTTCTATGCGTAGCTAAGTAGAAAATAGCTGTTACGTAATAAGGGTCCTTAAAATACGAGTGTGGTTTTATGAAACGAGCCGCAGGTGAGTTTCATAATAAGATCACACGAGTGTTTTAAGGCCTAATTACGTACAGTTGCATACACTGCTTTATCTACACTCATATTATATATCCTAAATGAAGTGTTCGGAAACCATATAATGACCGCTATTGCACCGCCATGGCCAACTCGATTGTGCCGGTGGTCGCGCGGGCGCGTGCCGTTGGTCAGGAAGGAGGACAGGATTTACATTATGTTTTCAAATTAATAAAAAGCTTATCATAGTAAAATCGGTTGTGGTAATGCTAGCCATTGCCTACCGTTTTTGAATACGTTTTAGAGGACTTACAATGTGAGTGAGATAAGTATATTTTTGCATAAAATTTGGTCACCCTACTCTTTGTGACGTCATGTCGCTTCCAATACAGTGTATGGCAGAAGTTATAGGGTGCTCTCGTTTTTTGTACCTTCCTCTTTTGTTATTATCTAGCATCCCTTCGATGCTGGCAGTCAAACTTGTGCCCGTAACCGAGTCATTGCCACATAATAGTACAAAAAAATTGTTAAACACGAACAAATATTTCGGTCGAATGTTTCTGTTAAAAACGCATCCCGCAGTGTCATTATTTCTGTCGTCATCCTCTACTTGAACTGATCTAGCATCCCTGAGATGCTGGGGGTGAAACTAACGCACATACATTCGTAAGTATCATCGTCTCATCGACGTCTTACAGATGCCACCACGGTGTTAACGTATTTCACGTCTATTGGTGATAAGCTAAAAAGTAGAAAATTATTTCCAATAACGGCTTAGCGGCAAGTCTTAACGGCTTTTGTTTTACTAATTAGCCTCACAGCTGATGTCCACGTGCCGACTCTGTACCTTTGGGCCCCTAACCTCCCAATATCACTTATAGTAGGGTAAATCGCCAGTAACTGGCCACCATTCAGTTACTGGCCACCTATACTAAAATGAATTCTGTGTATAGGTGAATAGAACTCATTTTTGTAAGAGGCGGCCAGTTATTGAACGAGTGACTAGTAGGCAAATCTCCAGTAACTGGCCATTTTCCTCATACTAAAATGAGTTCTCTTCACCTTTAAATAGAATTCATTTTTAGTGTAGGTTACTTAATAATAATACTTAATTTATACTGTTACGAATAAGCCTTCTCCCTGATTGCCGCGGAAGGGAAATTGTGACTCTCGTACGACAAAAAGTGCGCTGGTTCAATTTCGCTGTTGGTTCGACACCTCGGACATTCTGATCCGCTTTTCAAGTGTAAAAAATGAGGAAACTAAAAGATAATAATAATAAAATCAGTCCCTAAGCACTCACCCGCACGCGCTCCGCCTTTTAACACTTTTTTAGCAATTATTCCGCACAAATTAGGTTTAAGAGTTTTTAAAAATAGACCGCCATTGTCCGCACAATTTTCCATCTTCTTTTTCTTTTTATCTTTTTAAATCGTCTTCTTCTTGACGTCTTGTTATATGCTTTGCGCATGCCCCCAAACGATCCCCAAACGAGATAAATATATATGAAATATGGGGTGAATGATAGAGATGACAAATATGTGCGTTCCGATCTCGCTGCGTTCGCATATCTGGCATAAAAACTTAACATTCCCCCGCCCGAGAAAGGCTAAAGCCTTTATCAACAAAATAAATCAACTATAAACTAAACTAAAACAGTTTGTCACCAAATACAAAGTTGCATTCGTATAACAACTAGTTCCGCAATCTAAACTTATAACACTCGCATTACCGGATCAAGATGTGAAGCACGTCAAAAAATTAAACTAAAACCGCTTGGTACCGCTGCCAAACATTGCCTAGCATAGGCGGATCAGTTGAAGACATTCATTTTTCTTCAAAGCATTGATACATAAGCTTAACTTAAAACGGCTCAACCATTAGCTTAAAGTATCTTCAAAATTGTACTCCGGAACCGAAAGCAAAGCCTACCAATAATTATATAGGCATCCGTTAGAACTTCCATTTCATTGAGGATCTTTAGAATAACAATTAAAGAATATAAAATAAAACGCCTCAAATACTTGAAAATACGTGTACGAAACACCTTTCCCGCAGAAATAAACTAAACTGTCGCTGTAATAACCCATTGCAACTGTGAACCCGCATGAAAATATAATACAAGAAAATAATCCACGACCAAAACCGCTACAGCGTGTAATTTTAGTAAAACAGGCACCGCATGCTTCCGCTTCAAAACTTGATTTGGAAACTCCAAACGGCCTGTAACGCGAAGTAAGCCATCATCCCCAATAAAGGCCCAAGCCGACGCAAACGCGTGGAACATTGTATTTTCTGGTCTAAGCAGTTGAAGATATCCGCAAACTCCACCTGATGAACCAACAAAACTAACCGCTACAAAGCGAACCGTCGCTCTAGTACTCTTAGAACTCCGATAAGTGTCTAAGACTGAGTCCTGGTATTTTTGATAAGTCGAAAATAATATGCTACGACCGCCAGCAACATACTTAAACTAAAAACCCGCGTTAAAATATTATCATCAACCGCAATCCCGACTAAGGCCTGGAAATTTACTTTCGCCTTCTGCAATCCAGGTAATGGATCTTCTGCTTTATCCATTATATTCTTGAGCCAGGTGTCAGCATCACCTGTCAGCCAACTATATTCCCACCACAAGGGGTGCTCAATTACTTCCGATACGCGAAGACCGCTATTCACCACATCGTCGGAGTTCATTTCTGAAGGCAATTGCCTCCATGTCATGTCTATACCGCAATTAACTATTTGTGAAACTCGGTTGCCGCCAACTACGAGTAAAACAAATAGAATAAGAATAGCCAAGAACCGCTTCATGGCTATTTGTACCCCTTTTCCGCATTCTAAGAAACTCGATAAATAATCCGCAAAATTTTTGACACTCCCGTACCGGCGATGGGTGTCCTTAAAAAATGTTTTACATCCCAGATCCTTAAGGCCGTCTACCTTGTATGAAATATCCTCCGCTTCCGCAGATAGTTCCGAAGTTTGATCTGTACTTCTAGTACAGACAAATGTCTGAGCGCACAAGTCGCTTGAGGGTATGGATTAAATGCCGCAATGGTGACTGGACCGGACAACACGTGTCCAAACACCGTGTTCGTTACCCTTGGAATATGCTCATTAATCGTAAGACGGCTACTGAGCAAAATTTCACTGAGTAAACCTTCGCCTATTAAAATGTCAATCCCTCGACTGACGTAGAACTGTTCATCCGCAAGATACAGTCCCTTATAATTATCCGCTAATTGAGCTGGTAACGAAATCCCCGGTATGTTATTGGTGATCTTATTTAAGACTGTAGCCGTGGCTACCAGTACAGGCGTATCCGACAGCCTAGGTGCCATGACCAAATTTACCGCTCCTCTGCAACCGCTTACAGGGAGACCGCTCAGCCCCGTGAAGTTGTCAGATTTAAACCGCTTTAAACCCAACCTTTGGACGCATGACTCCGATATAAATGTGCTCTCGCTACCTCCATCCAACAAGGCCCGCGCCTCTTGGTAGTAGCCGCTGCTGTCCCGTACTCTTATTATTGCCGTTGCAAGAAGTACGCTGCGCTGATACACAATCGGCTTATCAACATGTGACGCCGTCAGTCCAGTTCCAGGGACTCCAGGGACCGCACCTCCCGGATTGTCACTAATCAAGGGCTCATTTGCAATGGGAGTACTAGGTGTGAGCGAGACAGGGTTGTAAGTCCTTCCGCTCGTAGGCACATTGTTTGATGTCAAACGTTCTTCACTGTCTGAACCAGTTTCTGGTACATCAAAATGTAGTAAAGTATGGTGTTTAACCGAATTACATTTATAACAATTTTTGTTATATATACACTGGTCAATATTGTGACCATTTAAACATTTAAAGCATAATCTAAGTGCTACCACTTGACGTTTCCTAGCCCAAGGTTTCATCTCCAAGAACTTGTCGCACCTGGCAATGAAGTGTCCGCTATTCCCGCATAATCTACATGCCGACGTTGAACCCTTATTCTGAAAAGCCGCATGAGCCGTTACCGCATGACTCTGGCTGTTTCCGCTACGTCTAGCCGCTGATGACGCAGCCTGTGGGTCCGCACTGGATTCTAAAATCCGTATTTCAGTTTCCAGAAACTTCAAAAGATCCAAAAATGTTGGTAACTCTTTATCGGCATGCTTGTCTTCAAAGTGTTTCCTTAGGTTACTGTCTAACTTTTGGAAATTAATATAGAACAACAAATAGCACCACGAATCAACAGGAAATTTCATCTTTTCCAATGCCTTTGTATTTTCAATCAAAGTATTTAAAAACATTTTTAGACCGCTTACCCCTTTAATGTTAACATGTGACACACTTAGCAAGTTATGCAACAAACGGTCCGCCAGCAATCGTTTGTTATTGTACCGCGCATTGAGTAAATCTATAGCAACCGAAAAATTGTCTCCCGTAACAGACAAGTGCTGGGTCAAGGCCTTTGGTTCACCTAAAAGTGACCCCGCTAAGTAGTACATTTTTTCAGTATCCCATAAAGTCGTGTCATTGCCCACCAATGACTGAAATAATTCCATAAACGGAACAAACTCTTCCACCTGACCCGCAAAGGTAGGAAGTTTCACTTTAGGGAGAACTGCCCTATTCCGCGCGTTCTTAGGATTGTCATTACCGCTACCGCTGCTACAGCTGTTGTCCAAGTTAGCTGAAGTGTTCGACTTTGTCAACCGTAGATGACGCTGTTTTATAAAATAATATTTCTTATTGTATGACTCGTACCCTTGTGTATGGCCTTCCAGGTCAAAGCTCTCTATATCCGCAGCAGAGAGCTGAAGCTCATAAAACATTTCCGTAAATGCCTCATAAACCTTTTCTAAGTCCTGAAACCGCACCATAAAATCGCTTTCTTGTTCCGAAGACAGTTCTGAATTACGAGCCAATCCATCCAAAATATCAATACTACGACAAGCCGTATGATACTTCATCTGCAGTAACTGTATCCGCCTAGCTGCAGCCATTTTTACGTTTGAGTTTAAGTGCGTAGTCCAAATTAATAGAATCAACCAAAATCCTAAGAAAAACCAAAACATGAAAACTAAAAATAGCAATTAAACATTACTTGAACTGCACGTAAACCGACCGCAAATCTTAAAGTTTGACAACGCACCTTAAATTATATTTTTTATTTATTTTATAATTATGTTAATATTAATTATATTATATGTACTAAAGTTTTTACCGCTAACTTTAATATTCCGCAATACCAATTATTCCCCGCAAGTTTTGAAATGAATACTTTCGTTCTTTGAAATATGTTTGAAATAAACCTAATACCGCAAATAACATTTACGTCACACCTGGCCATAACGTAAGTTTTGCCGCACGCTACGCGTACGGTAAAACTCGCATTATGGCCAGATGGAGACGTAAAATTGTGTACTCACCACGGGCAGTAAAAAAGAAAGCCCTCTATCGCATATTTACAACCCTCGCCTGCGGCTCGGGTCACAAATACCTGCAATTTCGGGCTTTCTTTCTTTTACAGTCCTTGGTAAGTAATGTACTATAAATACCCCGTAAATCCCAAATTTTATATTTTTAATAATATGTATACAATTTTCATATAAAAAAGGGGGGGGAGATAAACAAGAAATTTAGTCGAAAAGCCCACCCCGAGTCATTCCTGGTCCAAAGGTGCCCATCACGCTGGCTGCGTTGCCGCGTTGGACCGCGATAGACAGCCTTTGCAACAAGAAGGACCCGGAGCGGGGGTCGAGACCTCTCTCCTGTAGCCGGCGCCCCACTTCCCTTAAAAATATTAGGGCCTCCTTGCACCAGCATCCCGAAGTTTCCACCGCAAGCGGTGCAAATAAATAGTTTGATAAAGCTAAATATTTGCCCCGCTTGCGGAGTGCCGCTAACTCAGCAGCTGCACCTCCAGACCTGACGGTTCGACCAAGGTGAGTGGCGGCGAAAGTGCTGACGCAGGACCCGGAGCGGGGGTCGAGACCTCTCTCCTGTAGCCGGCGCCCCACTTCCCTTAAAAATATTAGGGCCTCCTTGCACCAGCATCCCGAAGTTTCGCACGGCACCAAGGTCAGGCCGTCGGGTCTTTTGCCATCTGAGCGGCTCAGGCCTGGCGGTTCAAGGATGCAGGGGACATTTGCGGAGACGAGTGCCCTCCTAACGATTTCATTGAGGGCGTGGTGGCGTGGGAACCTTCCTGCACAACGTTGACAGCTCAACGCGTGATGACCGTTGCTCTCCACACGTGAGCCGCAGATGCATATGTGAGGTTCGCAAACATCGCAGCCCAGGCGGAGAGCAACTGCCACACGAATTGAATCGTTGTCCAGGAATGTTCCCAAGTGGGGTGAGGGCAGTGCGTGCAGCCAAGCTCCTGACTCCGGCCTGTAAATAGTATTCAAATACCGCTTATTCAAGAAATCTAAATACTTAGAAAAATACAAAAGTTGCACCTTGGCTGAGATTCGAACCGTCGACCTCTAACTTACTAAGCAACAATCATAACCGCTAGGCTACGAAAGTCGATAGATAAAAGAACGAAATTATCCTATACTATATAGGTAGTATATTGTAACCTAGCAACCAAACTGTTTTAATTTAGTGTGTCATAAAATAAACAATTCCAATGCAAATTATTTATGATAAATTGAAACCGCCATTGAATTTTACCTATAAAATTGAATGCCAATTGAATGTTCGTCTTAAATACCAAAATATAGCAACCGCAAACGCTATTATACGATAAATCCGCGACGAACAAACGTAGGTAATGTAGTATGAACTATGGAAATGAAATGTAATAAAATAAAATCCCCACCGCAATATATGTATATAAAGGTAATAAATGAGCGCTAAAATATATATAATCCCCGAAACTTGTGTGAAGTGTATAGGTTACCGCAAATAATTATATTTCGACCGCTCGAAATATGTGAATTTGTTAAAAAACCGATCAGAATGTACGGAGGCGTCGACAAAAATGTAAGTAAATCCGGGTCGAAGCCGACCAAATGGTTACTAATAAGCCTTCTCCCTGATTGCCGCGGAAGGGAAATTGTGACTCTCGTACGACAAAAAGTGCGCTGGTTCAATTTCGCTGTTGGTTCGACACCTCGGACATTCTGATCCGCTTTTCAAGTGTAAAAAATGAGGAAACTAAAAGATAATAATAATAAAATAAGTCCCTAAGCACTCACCCGCACGCGCTCCGCCTTTTAACACTTTTTTAGCAATTATTCCGCACAAATTAGGTTTAAGAGTTCTTAAAAATAGACCGCCATTGTCCGCACAATTTTCCATCTTCTTTTTCTTTTTATCTTTTTAAATCGTCTTCTTCTTGACGTCTTGTTATATGCTTTGCGCATGCCCCCAAACGATCCCCAAACGAGATAAATATATATGAAATATGGGGTGAATGATAGAGATGACAAATATGTGCGTTCCGATCTCGCTGCGTTCGCATATCTGGCATAAAAACTTAACATATACCTACCTTGTACCAAAATGAACTTTATTCACCTATAAATATAAATCATAAGGTGGCCAGTAACTAAAAGGTGGCCAGTTACTGGCGATTTACCCTATCTTGTGAGAATTTCCTCTCAGTAGTCCACAAAAAACACGAAATACATTTAGCGTGTAACAGTTAATTTTATTTTATTTTGATGATTAATTATTGAACTTGAGGACTCTAATGATAATTTCTTAACATAGAAGATTTTGTGTTTCTTAATTATCGAGTATTTAAAGAAAAAAAGTTACTGGACCATTATACCCAATTTTTCTTTGGTGTTTTTTCTTAAGTGTCTTAAATATCTATTATTCAAATACATAAAATGATTTATTATTTGATATAAATCTTGTGGATTTGAAGATTGCAAATGACATTTTTTATGATATATTTTATTTTTGACGTCTGTTAGACACCACCTCAGCGTAAGTGTTACTCTGAGACCACGTCGAGGTTAAGGCTCCTTATTCCCTAAAAGGTCGAAAAACTCCATTAATGAAAAAAGCCGCATAAAATGCTATTTATAAGATAGTTTGAAGTATTAGTAATACAAAAAAATAATTTTGAACCATGTTTATTATTATTAAGTACCTACCCAAAAATACGATTCTTACAAAAAGTGTCCTGTGAAGTGTGATTTAAGTGTCATTTTTAAAAATTCATAGTAATTTGAAATTTACTGCTATAGTAATGTTTTTTTTATCGTGATAGAAATATAGTTTATCTTTGCAATGGTAATATTTTTAGGCCAAAATATTCATAGGGTTTTTGTGGAAAAAATGAAATGGTACCGTGTTTTCATCAAAAAACTGGCATATAATCAGAAGGTATTTTGTCGATTATCCAAGATGAATCTTCGATTTTTATTTCCATGGCCGTCTCATACATGATATACTCAATTGAATTTAATTCAAATTGAATAAGAATTTTTACCCTTTTTTGCGTAATCTGAAAATGAACGGTACGGTGGAAAATCCGGAAAGGCCTTCCTTGACAACCAATTTTTTTCATATTTCACTCGTTAAAATGTAATATTTGCTCCGATGGCCGTCTAGATAAAGAAATGAACTATTATGTGCACCAATTGTTGATTTAAAAAAACTTAGTATTTTCGCCATAGCCTTCGAAGAAAATGAAGCTTTTCGTGAAATTCGCGCGTTTTGGGAATAAGGCCTCTTAACTTAAAATTGTATTTTTATTTCAAGGCAGTAATCTGACGGCTTCTGACATACATTGTAAACCCCTTTGTATAGGAAGAGTTATCAGATTACAGTCTTGAATTAAAATCACTATCACTTTAGTTTATGGAAAAAATTATACTTGCTTGCAAAATATGAAAATTTTAATTAATCCTGTTTTGTTCAAATACTACGAGTACCTAAGGATAATATTGATCAGTTACAGAGTCAAAAAGAGATTCCGTACCACAATCCAGAAATTACCCTATAGATTTCAGCCCACTAAAGCTTTTTTTATGTCACGACGGTGGCAAACAAGCATACGGCCCACGTGATGGTAAGCAGCTACCGTAGCTTATGTACGCCTGCAACTCCAGAGGTGTCACATGTGCGTCGCCGGCCCTTTACAAGAAGGAGGATTCACTGTGTTGACGACTAAAGGAACAAGAGGGTACCTCGTCGTCAACGCACTTGGTCCTCTTTGAGCCCTTTGGCAACCTTATTCACCGGAAGGAACACAACACTATGAGTAGGGTCTAGTGCTATTTGATTGTAATTTTCTGTAAGGTGTAGGTACTTCTCCAGTCGGGCTTTACTCCAGATTTTAGCTTAATGACATTTGCTGAGCTGTGACCCTACCACACAGCGAGATGACATTCGCAGTACCCATACCTCTCTTTTGGACATAGTTTAAGAACATACCCGTGTTCGGATGTAGTTTAAGGACACACCCGGGCACAAAGTATTTCCGAGCATTTACTCTCACTCTTAGGTAGTTCATCTTCTATTCGCTTAACCGCAAACAAGTAATATTTGTTATCAAATACACGCTCTCAATATTAGGAATGCCGGTAGTACCATCGGACACATTTCTAAAACTACGTAGGTTCGTTTCGTAGATTTATAACATCCCAGTTAGAGCAGTAAATCTTCAGGTTACTCCTAGCTTTTCATATTGTCCGTATTCCTAAATGACTGGAAGTCTGGGCTCGGAATTCATGCCAGATACAATTCGCAAGGGCGTCGGAAAGTTTCATAGTGACCCGGCTGCGGTTACACTAGCTAGTGAAGATACGGCGTTTTTACGTTTATTTTGTATCACTTTGGAAACATTAACAACAAAATATTTTTATTATATAAATAAAATAATAGAATAAATGTGCAGAGCAAAGAGGCGTTACACAAGCCGTGGGTATATTTACACGAACCATTTGGGGTCACTTTTGACCCCCCAATCTTGAAACCTATTTGACCTTCATACGTCCAATTTTGTGAGTTGTCAGACTCACAAAATTGGACACCAAGGAAATTAGATGATTTTTGATGTAACAAACTATTTCAGATGATAACTTTCGATTATTAGGCCAAAAATTATATTGTAAATGTATGAATTTAACATTCATACAATACTAGCTTTTGCCCGCGGCTTCGCTCGCGTTAAATTCGGGGTAACAAATCATACAAACTTCCACCCCCATTTTAGGGGGGTTAGAAAGAGACATAGTAGCCTATGTCACTCTCCATCCCTTCAACTATCTCCACTTAAAAAATCACGTCAATTCGTCGCCCCGTTTTGCCGTGAAAGACGGACAAACAAACACACACATACACTTTCCCATTTATAATATTAGTATGGATGGAAAGACTTAGGGAGGGTATTTTCCCCCGAAACTCAGTATTCAGTATTTAGTAAACAAGTAATATTTGTTATCAAATACATGCTCTCGATATTAAGCATCCCGGTAGTACCATCGGACACATTTCTAAAACTACGTAGGTTAGTTTCGTAGATTTATTACATCCCAGTTAGAGCAGTAAATCTTCAGGTTACTCGCAGCTTTTCTTATTGTCCGTATTCCTAAATGAATGGAAGTCTGGGCTCGGAATTCATGCCAGATACAATTCGCAAGGGCGTCAGAAAGTTTCATAGTTACCCGGCTGCTGTTACACTAGCTAGTGAAGATTCGGCATTTTTACGTTTATTTTTTATCACTTTGGAAACATTAACAACAAGATATTGTTATTACTTAAATAATATAATACAATAAGTGTGCAGAGCAAAGAGGCTACACACAATCCGTGGGTATATTTACACGAATCATTTGGGGCCACTTTTGACCGAATCTTGAAACCTATTTGACCTTCATACGTCCAATTTTGTGAGTCTTGTCAGACTCACAAAATTGGACACCAAAGAAAATTAGGTGATTTTTGGTGGAACAAACTAATTCAGATGATAACTTTCGATTAATAGGCCAAAAATTATATTGTAAATGTATGAATTTAACATTCATACAATACTAGCTTTTTCCAGCGGCTTCGCTCGCGTTCAATTCGGGGTAACAAACCATACAAATTCCACCCCCCATTTTAGGGAAGTGGGGGGTTAGAAAGAGACAAAAAGTAGCCTATGTCACTCTCCCTCCCTTCAACTATCTCCACTTACAAAATCACGTCAATTCGTCGCCCCTTTTTGCCGTGAAAGACGGACAAACAAATACACACATACACTTTCCCATTTATAATATTAGTATGGATGGAAAGACTTAGGGAGGATATTTTCCCCCGAAACTCAGTATTCAGTATTTAGTAAACAAGTAATATTTGTTATCAAATACATGCTCTCGATATTAAGCATCCAGGTAGTACCATCGGACACATTTCTAAAACTACGTAGGTTAGTTTCCTAGATTTATAACATCCCAGTTAGAGCAGTAAATCTTCAGGTTACTCTTAGCTTTTGTTATTGTCCGTATTCCTAAATAAATGGAAGCCTGGGCTCGGAATTCATGCCAGATACAATTCGCAAGGGCGTCGGAAAGTTTCATAGTGACCCGGCTGCTGTTACACTAGCTAGTGAAGATTCGGCGTTTTTACGTTTTTTTTTCTTCACTTTCACTATCACTTTGGAAACATTAACAACAAATATTGTTATAAAAGTGTGCAGAGCAAGGATTCGTGTAAATATACCGACACAAGCCGTGGGTATATTTACACGAACCATTTGAGGCCACTTTTGACCCACCCCAATAACTTGAAACCTATTTGACCTTCACACGTCCAATTTTGTGAGTCTTGTCATACTATCTGCATATAACTTCAGCTAAAAATCTCAAACCGTTAATGAGATTCTTCTTCTTGGTCGCATCCATCATGACTATGATCGTGGTTGGTCGGTTTTGTTCGGGCACGAACGTACTCTCGCCATCGACAATGAGATATTGACCTCCAAAAATCACTATTTCTACCACTGACTGACGCACTCATTCATCAAAGCTTTGACTACTTCTAGGTGACCAGGAAAGTTGAAATTTGGCATCCAACTGGGTAATCGTGTGTAAACAATAGGAAAAGTGTAAAAACAGTAAATTTTTATATTTTCATATTTAATATGAAATAGGGAAATTCACTGCTACACTATTGATTGATTTTTCTAATTGTAATGTACATAAAGTGAAAGGGTACATTGGGGAAAGCATGAAGAGGTTAAAATACGATTGTCCAACGAAGTATACCCAGGTTTATGTGTTACAAAATGGTGTGACAGGTGCCTCACCCAACAATGTCTCTGCATACATCCAGCGAAGCGAATCTTCTCTTGACAGCTACTTACAAAAGAGGGAAATTCATATTTTATGCCCTACCTGTGGGCTTGTCCTGTCACTAGAGGGTAAAGTGACATTTTGTCGCTCGATATTGACTTGGGTTATTTTATAGGGTCCTTTCCAACACAGTGTGAGGGTTACTGATGCTTACTAACTTAAGGCTAAACTTGATATTGGTGAATAAGAGGACTATGAGTGGTGGTTGGATTATAAGGTGATAAATGTGTTTGAGTTGAATATTCAACGTGATCTTTAAGGACAAAATGTTGATTCAGTTACGTTATAGTCCGTACTTGTATTTAACTTTAATACATATTTTGTTTATATTTCATTCTGCAAGAACTCAATCTAAAATTTGAACAAACTACCAGAGGACACAGTGTTGGCTCATAGTGTCAATGAATTTAAAAACAAATTAGACAAGCACAATAAAAATTCAAATGAAAGTGATAAATTTGTCAAGAGCATACTGGATAAAGGCACTATCAGTTATTACAACTGCTTGCCTGCTTACAAATAATAATAATAATAATAAAATTGTACTTTTGAAAATCTGGGTAGTATTAAAATTAGTTAGATGTAGATAGAATACTCTTTTTTGCATACCTACCTTAAAAACGAAAAAATGCAGCAAATCTAAATTAAAAAAAAACTAAAACTCCCAAGACAAAATTATAAGTGATGTCGCTGCAACGATTCTTAAGTACCTAGCTTAAAATCGATAGATTATAAGGACGAAAAAAAAGCCGGCCAAGAGCGTGTCGGGCCACGCTCAGTGTAGGGTTCCGTAGTTTTCCGTCCGTCACAGTAAGTGTCCCCACTTAAGAGTTTAAACAAATGGACCCATGGTTAGGTTATTTGAAAGCACGTCATTTCATTGTGATTTTGTAGAAATTACAGGTACAATAAAGACCTGCTTATACGTCTAAATTACAAACTTAGTTCAGAAATTATTTGGTATTTTTGAAGTGAAAACTTCTTTGGCGGCGCTGTCACTTTTTGTGATGGGGAAAAAATGTTAAACTCGCGTCAGGGTCACGTGACCGACAGATTCGACAGGTTCAGTGTTGCCAATTTAGCACATTTGGGGCTAAACTTAGCACTATTTAGACTGACTTAGCCCTAATTTTTTGCATTTTGCACTTAGCACTATTTTTAGCACTTTTTGGAAATTGCAATTTAATAAAAAATAATTTTCCAAAAGTTGATAAATTTTATTTGTAGTCTGTCAAACCAAAATTGTCAGTAGTAGTAACACAGAATAATATAATAGTATTACATAAAGATGCTTAACTTCCCTATAAAATCAGTGTTTGACAGAACTTTGAAATATGAACGGTGACACATGCGGTCTTCATACAATTTTGCCTTCGATTTTATAGGGTTGACAAGTCAAGTATAGAATTAGTTTGATTGCTAGACCTGCTCCAATCTGCTTCAATCTACCTAAGCTATCAGTAGTTTTAATACAAAACTAAATAAATGTCTGTTTTGTTTGTAATTTTAGTACAAACAAAACTACTACATATTATATCTTATCTGCAAATAAACGAAGGGGATTTTGACAACCTCGAAAAGTATCCGATCACTAACCAAGGCCGTACTTGTCAACCCTAGAAGTCGAAAGGCAAAATTGTATGGAGACGTCATGTGTCATCGTTCATCTGTGAAAATGCTGTCAAACATTGATTTTGTAGGGAAGTTAACCTTCTGTACGTAGTACTATTAAATTAAATAAGATCAATCGAGCTTCGCAAGTAAAGTTCTATCGATATTATATGACTCGCTTCATTGGAAGATATAATAAACACATTCGAATGGATAACTTTTTTTATTTAGCACTTTTTTAGCATATTTTTTAAGTTTTAGCACTTTTTTCAGTATAGTTTTAGCACTGATTGAAATGCGGAGTTGGCAACACTGGTCAGGTTGAAAATTCGTAAGATGGACTCGTGACCTGATCGAATAAATCTATATTACTCGTAATAATTCCGTCGAGGGATACGGTAGACCCGAATGAAATTATACTCAAATGAAAAAGCGTTAAAAAATAACAGTTTTGAATTGGAGACATATATGGGCAAAATTCGGATTGTCGCGTATTTTGCATTTAAAAGTGTTAATTTAATGACAAATGGTGGGCCATATTACATAATTTAGTGGTTGACAACTTGACAGCGAGGGGTGCGTTCGGAAATTGTGAACTATGTTTACGTCCGGCATATTTGACAGGTTAGTTGGTCAAAAGGAGGACGAAAGTAAATAAATTAAGAAAACCCGGCTGACTGACAAGGCAAGAAAAGCATTTGACACACGACAAAATATATTCTTATAGAAATTAGTTTTCTTTTCATTGAAATATAAGTAAAGCCTGACCAGAAATATATGATTATTGTCAAGAGGGCGCTATTATTCTCAATTATATGGCAACAGTTCAGTATAGCCATAGAGCGTATTATTTCTCTATGGTATAGTGACATCTTGATTTGTTTACCTGTCAGCTCTGATCTTAATTTTAAAATGTTTCACAGCGAAATAGTTCCATTTCCCGAGAGTATTATTTACAGCTGTTTATTACATACACTATTTACAATGTTTCGCTCTTGACTATGAATAATTTTGGGATATTTTTGTCTTGTAGTATTTGATATTCAACACTATACTGTAATTCAAATAAACCGCGACAATGACACTGACAGCCTATCACATGCACTCACACATGCATATCATTCTGTCAGTAAAATAATTGCCAGTGCAAGAAATTAGTTCCGATGAAATTCCGCAACATGGTGCATGATCATACTCAGAGAAATAAACCAATGGAGTGGTAATTGTCAGGCGTCCCCCTCTACCAAAAGTACAAGACCACTGGTCATAGCGGTTATTATGGATGGTATAGGAAGGTTGGAACTCTCTTATAGGAAAACGGTCGAAAAAGTGTCCAGCGGTAAGCACTAAACAATAGTTTCAAATATTTCCGGGTGGCGCTAGGGTATAGTTCAGCACTTGAAATGAATTACCGATATTTAATACTTATATGACTTTCTAAATAATATTAATATTCGAGAGTGTTTTTCATAGGCAAATAATTATTTTGGATTAATTTTTTTTTATTTCAAAATTAAATTAATCAAATTTAATATCATTGTGGCGCCATCAGTTTATCGCCTTTTGACGGACACTTTTGTAACATAGAGATTTATATCCTTCTTGTACCATCCATAGCGCTTATATAAAACAAGTTGTCGCGCGTCAAACGCCATTCAATGAATGTCAGTCAGCGCGGAACGATCTGAGTTAAAAATGCCGAATTGCTGCGTGTTTTCATGAAAAGATCTGAATCGTCTAGTTTACACAAGGATAACGTTTCTTTTCATCTGTAAGTATAATTACGTCTAAATATCATCAAATAGTGCACGAAATTAGCAAAAAAAACTGAAAAATATTGTCAATCAAAAAGTGTTGCCACTTAATGGTACTACGTCTGCTTTAGGGTAATTTTTAAACTTGACTCTTCATAGTACATTGTACCATCGGGTTCATAATTGCATACCCAATTTATCAATGAATTCATTCATAAATTGGGTATGCAATTATGAACACGATTACATTGAGGAAGGTAAGTGAACTATTGCAAACAGGAGTAACCGACTCCAGTGCGGCAGAAATACGTCCGCCATTATTTCATTCATTGTCATTGTTATGACAGGTTAGGCAATACACTTAAAAGATACTCCGTGGGTTAGGCAGAGACCCATTCGGCATACAGCCATAATTGTAAAGCATTGCTCTGTTAAAAAGCAGTGTGTCTGTGTGTGTGTGTTGTTATTAAATTATTTCTAAACATATTTTAATCGACTATTAAATTATTCAAATTACATGTTATTTTTTAATCATTAACATTAATTAAAAGATTAACATCTTTCATCATTTGAAGTACTCAAAGGTAAAACTCATTCACACGCATAGCTTTTTAAATTATATATGTCGTCGAGGACCGCCAAGGGCAGGGTAGTAAGGTGGTTTGGAACTCAAAAAACTGACACTATCAGGATAACCTAGCCTATAGCACATTACGCACGGACGCACGGTAATGAAATAAAACATAAACACTGGTTTAACAACTGTATTGAATTCAAATCTTTTTCTAAACCGTATTATGGGAAGGGCAATAAACTACTACTGGTTCGGAAAGGAGCCCCAACTAAGAAGAACCAGCCCAAGAAACTCAGCGTATGTGTGCTTGTAGTACGGCACAATAGGTGAAATTTGTCTATGGTCTCAAAAATACATGCAGCTACCATAAACAAATTTCCGTTTACATAGGCAAATTTCAGCTAGTGTGATGAATTTCGCACTGAATTCCGCTCTAATGTGTAGCGCCCCTTAAGTGAAATATACCATCGGGTTCATAATTGCATGGTCAATTTATCAATGAATTCATTCATAAATTGGCCATGCAATTCTAAACCCGATGGTACTTGTAGATGCTTGAAATAACGATATTCCTGTTTAGAATTTAATTCGTTCCTTTATTTTCGACATACATTTTATGTAGCATTTTAATTTTGTATGGATTATACTTTATTTATTATAAGGTACGTTATACACGCTTATCCCCTTAAATAGGCACTTTTAATTTCTGACTCTGGTATCACTGTACCTAACAGGTAAGTTTTAGTGATGGGACAGCACAAAAATAAATGTCGATATAAACATTAGCAGTATGTTATACTTTTTATTTATAATAGAAAATGAAGAAGAGATAATAGAAATAGAAACACAAATTGGAAACAGACTGCGAAGGACTCCGGAACATCACGATGTCGCTAATGACTGATACATCATTGTACATTACAGTGAAAATTTCACGGAGGTGGATAGAGGAATGTCTAGTGTAATTGGAACGGTAATCTAAACACGTTGGTTCGAATCCTGTGTTGTTCCAGAGTTCTTTGCAGTTCATTGATTAATTGTAATAGTTATTTGTTTCCAATTTGTAGTATTTTCCACTAAATATAAAAGCAAATACACATCAAAATATTAAATTAATAATATAAAAGTTATTCTAAATCAGCTTGCAAGATTTTTCCTGAACAAATAGACAAACTAACTTACGTAGAATACTAACATTGTAAGTAATATGCTGGTAGAAAAACTTGATATTTAATCACAACTTAACATTATAATTTTATCAATAGCTAAACCTTATACTTGGTAAAGAAACAAAAATATGTAACCAGGGCCCGTAATTTTCATGCCGATGACATCAATTTGACGTCACGCTCCATATAGGATGATCCCAAATAGTTTTATTGTAAATTATTAATCATTAGTCGTCAATCATTTTAATCATGTACAAACTTCGAAAGTACTCTATAAATAATACCTACATGATACGTGAAACGTAACGTAAATAAAACTATTTGATTTGTTTTTATACATACATTTTATTAAGTGGTATTGTTAACAACACATTACAATTCATTTTAAAACAGAATTCCTCTCTAACGTAAAGCACGCCATCCTTCTTGCATTAATTCCCATGCAAAGAAAATCTAAGTCATCTTCGCTTTCATACGTAATGCAATATTCATAAAAATATTTTTTTTTGTAATCGTATTTTTGTTTGTTGTGTCACACATTTGGTTAATTATTCCAACTCCTTTGCTAAAATGAAAATTATTTGCATGGTTGGTAATTTCTTGTTTTTGTTTAATAATGGCTGACTTAAACGACAATAAGGAAGTTCGTCTTGATGGAAGCAATGGAAAAATAGATTTATGTCCTTATTTTAAGTATTACATCTGTAGAAGTTGAAAGGTCCTTTTCAATATTAAAATGGATTTTTACAAACCGGCGATGCAGTTATGACCCTTAAAAACCTTGAGCAAATTCTAATTAAAAATTTCGAATCTAAATATAAGGGACAAAAAAGGAGAAATGTAAATATGTTTCAAATTAATTTGTAAATAATTATGTACAAAACTAACTTGTACAGCCTTGGCCAGGAGTGTTGAGCATAGCTCTTTTTTGCTTACAATTTTGATGTTAAGTATTAATTCCCTATCATAACAATGTACGATGACGTAAAATGTTATATTTTATTGATATATCTAGAAAACTTCACTTAATAACACTTTCAAGGTACCTATCAAATATGAAAAGTGGAGCTCACAAAAATGGGAATTTAGGTCGGTACGAAAAATTGCAAATATTCAATGCAGTTACTACTCATTTCAAAAAAACATGCCTGTTCAGTTTAAATTAATTGATAAAATAACTTCAAAAAAGATAGAAACGCTGGTCTAAATTTTCGAGTTTTGTATGAAAATCGCAAGGGTGCTCAACACTTCTGGCCAAGGCTGTATATATTACTGTACAAACCCTCGTTTGTAAATAATATCATTAAGTATCTAGTTATTCGTGTAGGTACGGCCCAGGACTTTGATTTGCATACCATTTAGAACCTTGTCACAGTGACAATAATATGAAATCTCTAGCGTCTAGATGTTGATTGTCACTATGACAAAGTATGTAATGTTACACAAATCAATTTCCTTGACTGTTTATAAATCAATATGTAATAAAACCTTTTTAAATGTAACCTTTTTTATTCGTTCTCATTAAAAAAACGTTCTGTCAAAAATGTTACAAGTGCCACTGAGAAATAAAAATACTGATTTCCTAATTGTATTAGTTGTTAAAATCATAAAAAATGTGTCCATCAATTATACATTTTCCTTTTAGCAGAGAATTTGGAATAATTAACCAAATGTGTGACACAACAAACAAAAAACGACTACAAAAAAAAATATTTTTATGAATATTACATTACGTATGAAAGCGAAGATGACTTAGATTTTCTTTGCATGAGAATTAATGCAAGAAGGATGGCGTGCTTTACGTTAGAGAGGAATTCTGTTTTCGAATGAATTGTCATGAGTTGTTAACAATACCACTTAATAAAATGTATGTATAAAAACAAATCAAATAGTTTTATTTACGTTACGTTTCACGTATCATGTAGGTATTATTTATTCCATGTGTAAATAGAGTACTTTCGAAGTTTGTACATGATTAAAATGATTGACGACTAATGATTAATAATTTACAATAAAACTATTTGGGATCATCCTATATGGAGCGTGACGTCAAATTGATGTCATCGGCATGAAAATTACGGGCCCTGTATATAACTAACCTACGATCAATGTTTCTCTGCGTCCGTAGAAAACACCTTAGACAACCCTACACGTGATCCCTGGGTGGTGCTAAAAGAGTTACAAACTTGGCAGCTCTACTGTCCTACCTGGACGGCTGCGGCGACTCACTGGATTTTCTTCATCATCATCGTCTGCTTTCCCACTACCCTAGGGAACAAATGCCTCTCTATATCCAGTGACATGTAGGCATACGATAAATAAATCTACGATAAAAGGTGCCATTTTCAGGTCAAAGGTACATCATTATCGATTGTCAATAAGGCGTTACCATAAAAAAATCATTTAGAAATTAACTCTATTAACAACCGACAATGATGTACCTTTGACTTGAAAACGTCACAAATATCGATACTTAAGTATATTATTATCGACGCGTTCCTCGCACTGTCTACGTTTACTTAAATATGACATTATCTCGTTCACGGACGGGTTGTCTGTCTGTGTTTGTACTTGTGTGAGTATATTTTATGCTAGTGTTTGATAATTTTATCGTGTGCGTGTGTAGCGACGTCAATGGAAAATGCATTAGTGTTAACAGTATTTGTGTACGTTTCCTCGTCCCCCGCGCCGAAATTGGCAGACTTTTTCTGATAGAAATTAGTGCGCGTCTCGCATACGGTTGGTTTAATTATCAAAGAGTCAGACTCTATATTTCTGGTCAGGCTTTAATTCAAAATTAATATTTTTACTAAAAATAAATGTATATAACATAAAATTCATGAAAATTTGTAAGACGGACACGTGACCTGATCGAAAAATGGTTACAATGTCATTGAAGCCAATAGACCGCCGGCGCGGCGTAGGAGAGGAAGTATTCCCCTCTCTTTCTACCGCGCGGCGAAAATGTATGCCTGCGCCTGTTGTTTCGTTCGAAATCGTAATCTTAGCACTACGAAATACAAAACTACTATTGATGCGGTATTTATTAGACATTTAAATAGGTTAGAATCAAAATTGTTCGTTTCTTATTTCAGTTACCATAAACCTATAGTATCAGTTTTAGAGACTGGCGATGATGGTTCTAGTAATGATGATGGTATAAGAGTCGTTGAAATTATGGGTGGAAGTTGATATTTCTGAGAGATAAACTTTTTAATGTTAAATAATTGTAATAGTTCTGAAGTGTTAAATTTTTAATGTAATATGTTTATATAATGTCATGTTTGTGTACGATAGCGCAATAAATGAATATTGTTGAGTTTTTTTGCACCTCCTATTGACTGTTTCTGCTTTATCTTCTCCGCTACCCAAAGGTTGTCTGGAAGAGATCGCTCATTAGCGATAAGACCGCCTGTTGTTTGCCTCTTTTTGAGGTGTGCAATAAAGCATTTATTCATTCATTCATTCATTGTATTTTACCACATACAATTTTTATACTGATAATTAAAACAATTCGTGCAAAATTATTCCCTAACCATTCCAAAATATCAAAAATGCACAATGTTAATATTCAAGTTTTCACTTCTGCCGGCACTCCCGGAGAGCCATCCGTTGTTTTTTTTTTCAAAAACTATTCAACCTATCAAGATCAAAATAATTTTCCTAGAAAGTTTTTATAAAGTTCTACTTTTGAGATTTTTTCATATTTTTAAAACTTATGGTTCAAAAGTTAGAGGGGGGTACACTGTTTTTTTTACTTCTGGAGCGATTTTTTCCGAAAATATTTACATTATCAAAAAATAATTTTCCTAAACCCGTATTCAATTTTTAAATACCTATCCAACAATAAATCACACGTTAGGGTTGAAATGAAAAAAAAATCACTCTCCTTACGTATAGGGGAGGTACCCTAATAAAACATTTTTTTCTACTTTTTATTTTACCACTTTGTCGGCGTGATTGATATACATATTAGTACCAAATTTCAGCTTTCTAGTGCTAACCACAGATCTAGTATAGTAAGATGGATTGACAACGATCAAAAGTGCGACGAAAACTGTAATGCAAGAGTGTGTGTAAATTGCCGATGTGGGCGTAAAAAATAGTAATACCAAGTACAACAGGTCAATTATTTATCGATATTTGACTTTCTTATCGATAAGTTGCAACGGTAAATTTATATTCATGTTTTACACTAAAGGGCATATACAAATTCTATGAAACTAAAATATATTTAGTTAAAAAAACTGGGTGGCGGTCATTAGCGGCACATAAAAAAAACACCTCTATCTAGTTAATTTCACCAATACACGCTTTTTTATATTTATGGCTGTGATATAGGGACAGACTGACATGACAAAGCTATAAGGATTCCATTTTTGCCATTTTGAGTACGGAACCCTAAGAAAAGGATATAGATCGTGTCTTACAAATAAGTAAATGTAATAAATAAGCCCCTTAAATCGGGTATTACAGTTTAAATTTACTACTTATCATTTGTCCGAAAAGAAAAGAGAAGTGTCGTGTTTTATATGGGAGCTCCTACATTTTACGACACTTCACATTCCGGACAGGCTCCTATCATGCAAGATTCAAAACGGTCACAAAAAGACAATAAGAACACAATTTAACATTCATACGTAATGACACTAATGACCAGAGCTCGGATTTTTCACGGCAAAACAAAACACTAGCGTAATTTAGCCAGTGCTTGAAATATTATTTTATCGATATCGATAATTCAGAACTAGAAGAAATAAAAGTCACCAAATAAAATTAATATGTAATAAAACTAATAAAAACATTTGTATTAAGTTACTATATATTAGAAACAGACGCAATTTCTTCTTCAAAATCTACGTCAGTACACACAGCAGCACAAGACATTTTATTTGGGTAATAGTGATAGGAGTAGATGATCATTATCTTTTCAACATTCTCTGGGAGTAAACAGTTGCGTTTATCACTATAAATCCATTTATGTACACTAAATGTACGTTCAACTTCAGTTGACGTCAAGGGAGCAAATTTATAGAATTCATTATCAGTTCGGGTAATATTTTCAGATATGTCTCTTAAAATTTCGTAATCAGGATTTCGTTCGAGCACGGCTTCAAATTTACGTATCACTGGTAAAAGTTTACTCCAGTTTACGTAGCAACGAACAGTATCCAGAATGAGGAAGGATTCCGCAATGGATAAAGTCGAACATTGCAATTGTTCTATTGAAGAGGCTATTACTTCGTAGTTGTCGCAAATGAAATTTAACTCCGGTCGTAGTTTGCGTGTTTGAAAACATTTTTTTGCAGCTCTTATAGCTGCCGAGTCATTAGCAAGTATGGAGACGACATCACGTATTTGCTCATAGTATTGAGCGTAATATACCGCAGCAGATATCCAAGTTCCCCATCTGGTGATAATTGGCTCGGGAGGTAGGGGAATGGACGGATATTTTGCCTTAAAAAGGCGTACACGCTCTGGAGATTTTAGGAATATCTTTTTGACATTCGATATCAACCCATCCACACCTTTGAAATTATCTCGCACTTCTTCGGCAACCCGGTGCAGACCATGAGCTAAACACGTAATGTGTTTCATACGAGGAAACGTTGCTTTTAAAATACGACCGGCTTTAAGCATATATGCGGCACTATCTGTGCAAAGTAAAAGCAAATTGTTTACGTTATCATTGAAAGAATTTTGAAACAAAAATTTTAATTGGTTTATTATTAGGTTTGCTATTGTTTCCCCATTTACCTTCTCTAAAACCTTCGACCCCAAAAGATAAAATTGCTTAGAACAATTTTTTTGCAAAGACCGAATCACCACGTTTGTCACACATTTTCCCATGAAATCTGGTGTTTCGTCTATAGATATCCACAAATAATTGGTTTTGTTTACCTCTCTTATACCCTGTATAGTTTTTTTGTACACGAGATTTAAATAAATTTTTCGCAGGGTCGATTCGTCCGGTAAAGAAGTCATAGAGCAGTCGCAACATAAATACTTGTTAAAAAAATGACGAAAATTATTGTTGTTGACTGTTGCCCATGGTATGTTGCATGAAATAAGAAAAATAATTAAATCGAAATAAAATTGATGTTTCCTATTTGGTTGCCCCGAACGGTAATTGTGGCGGTTGCTTTTCACATGATTCTCAATATTGCATTTCTTCAGTTTTAGATGCATATCGCACATAGAGCAGTATATAGTGGAGGTCACTTCATTATAGACTAACTCAGGGTGATTTTCAATCCACGTTTTGATCCGATCTTGTACATTACTCATTTTTGTATTAATTGATACCTTGCAATATTAAGTTATTATACGTATATCCAACACGTCGGATTCAATGCGTTGCGAAATAAATAATACCTAGATGCAATTTACGTTTTATACGTAATGAAATGACAGTTAAAGTGTGAATGTCATATGTCATGTGAGATGAAATTTGCAGTCGTTTCTATCATTTTAAATGAGGTGGTATAGTTACTTCGTTCTAAGTTGTACATGCAGACCTACCTCTTTGTTGCTCGACTATGGCAAAGCTAAAATGAAAAGTTATTTTATTACTTATACAGGATGTCCGGTAATTAATGCACAACCTTCTAACCCCCAGTAGGTCACCTTAGACTGGTCAAAAATATTGATTTTGAGCTCTAGTAAGTCTCCTGTTTTTCGAAATTTTCGCACGTTTGTTAGTTTTTAAATTTTGACATTCACACTGATAGGTGTACCATCGAATAAAAAAAGAAAAAATGTACTGAGGCAATACCTGTCATATACTCTAGTAAGACTCGATAGGTGTCGATAAAATAATATTTCAAGCACTGGCTAAATTACGCTAGTGTTTTGTTTTGCCGTGAAAAATCCGAGCTCTGCTAATGACATAATGTTAATACAAGATTTATTTATTTATTATAATTCATTCGAAGTTAATAATTAAAATTTTCATATCGAACAGTTATCGATATATGTCCTCACGATATTTTGTCAAACTCTAGCGTAGAATAACAATTTCGATTTTTACTCAAAATAATCTTTAATATTGACTATTATGATAAAATATTCACATGCAGTAAAAGAATCATTAATATTTAATGGTATCAAACGGTTACTTACATGAATTATTTGGCTAATTTGTTAAAATATGGTTTCAAAAACATCGATCGGAATATCATATTTACCTGTGAAACGAGTGATTACCTAGGTTTTTCCTTTGAGTAGTTGTGCAATCCAGGACGCAACATGACACCATTCTTATTTTTTTTTTCATTATAAGTGATTTAACACCGGATTATATTCTATTTTTCACGATTAAATATTAGCTCTCACGACGCGGGTGTTTGAGTGTAAAGAGGGACGTCAAAAGTTGTCGTACTTGGAGAATGATCGTGTATCTCTTTCGCACTCGCGGAATGTTCATATACGTGTTGGTTTCTCTTTTGTGCACTTCATTTGTCTTTAGCATAAGCGCCATTTTAGGTCTGTGGTGAACGGTCACTGAGATTATCTGCGGACGGACGGACGGACCGACAGACATGGCGAAACTATAAGGGTTCCTAGTTGACTACGGAACCCTAAAAAAAGGAGCCAAAATTGTGCGGTGCAGTTATAATTTTGTCTTGGGTAGTACTAGTACCTATGCCGACCGCAACCAAATCGGAGAAGCCATTTTGGTGATAAATAAATAAGTAAGATAAGATAAGATAAGATAAGATAGTTTATTTGCGTTAAGCATTACAGTACAAGGTCTTAATTATTGGTACTTACAGTGATTTTCATGCTTAACCTAATATGGTATGCAAATGGGTAACTTAAAACTAATATTGTATCATTTTTCTATACATATTCGTAAAAGCACTTAATATATGTATATGCTATGGCTTTAATTTACTAGGTACATACATCTTTGAAAAATTTAAAAATCTTGCAAATAGGAATATCATAATCATATTTAATTTAATACAGGTATTTCAAGAAAATCTTTCAGACTGTAATAGTTTTTATTACTAAGCCATATATCATCACACTCATAACTAAACAACTTTTTTGATGTTTTGCTACTCGAGAATAGTCATCAGTTAGTAATCTGTCTGGGTCTCGACAAGAACGAGGATGGTTGTCACATGCTTTTTTAATCATGGATTTATGCTTATGAACAAATATACATATTTCATAAATATAGAGCGCTGGAAGTGGCAATAAACTAAGCTTTTTAAACAGTTGTGAGCAAGATTCGTCAGGTCGCATTCCATGTATCGCTCTCAGACACTTTTTTTGTGCAATAAACCCTCGATTTATGTCAGTGCCGCGGCCCCACAGTATTATCCCATAGCGTAGCATGGATTTCACATAGGCATGCATGGTAACAGGAAATTGCAGTTTTAATACTTGTGATTTTACTTATCTGTTTGAGGGCATATACATATTTGTTGAGTCTGTTAGTTACACTAAGCATATGTGATTTCCAGTCGAGTTTCTCGTCTATCATCACTCCCAGAAACTTAGTTTACGGTACATTTTATATGCTTGGGATATTAAGTTTGTAGTTATTGAATTGCAGATATTTTGACTTATCCAGGTTAATTTTTAAATTATTATTGTTAAGCCATTTTTTTACTGCATAATTTTTACTGCTGCAATAATGTCTAGCTCGTGGTCTTTTACAGAATTACTTTCTTTGTTTGAAGTTACTATTATAGATATATCATCGGCATACAGAATGCAACGATGTCTTGTTATTTCGGTTATGTCGTTTATACACAATAGAAATAAAATCGGACCCAGAACACTTCCTTGAGGAACTCCGTATTTATTGTCCTTAAAATCAGATGAGTAGTTAACTAATTCACTATTTTCGTTCATTTTTGTAATTTTTACACATTGTTTTCTATTTTTTAAATAGGAGGCTACCCATTGAAGTACTGGTCCTCTGATACCAAGGACCTCAAGTTTGGATAATAGTACGCTATGAGAAACGAAGTCGAAAGCCTTAGACAAATCAAAAAATAGTCCAGTTGTGATATAATTGTTGTTTATATTAGTGAGTATTACCTTAAGCAGAGAAAAAGTGGCCAAAGTAGTAGACTTATTTTTTTGGAAACCAAACTGTTCTTCTTTAATTATAATTTACATCGTGCAGTAATCTATTAGCCTTTTTAACATGCATTTTTCGAAAAATTTTGAGAGAATGGGTACCAAGGTTATCGGCCGATAGTTACTAACATCCTCTTTTTTCCCCTTTTTAAATAGAGGCTTGACAATAGATATTTTTAAGGCTTCGGGAAAAATACCCGATAAAAAAGAAAGATCGATTAAATGCGTCAACACCGTTACAGTTTCACTTAAACTTTCCTTTGTAATGTGTGTATTAATTCCATCATATCCCTCCGATTTTGTTTTGTTAAGTGACATAACTTCATTTTTTAATTCGTTTTCTGATATAGGTTTCAAAAACATCGAGTTAACCCTTTGAATACGATTTTTATTGATTGAAGGATGGGTGTTCGATAATGTATGTGTAGTCTATGTAATAATTATTGAAAATAGAAGCAATTGCTACGGGATCATGAACTTGGGAGTTATTGTATGATATGTGTTCAATCGTCGTTGGATATTTGATTTTTAATAACCAACCATGAAGCCTTACATTTATTTGAGCTATTATTTATAAATTTTGTGTTAGCCCGTTTCTTTGCCAAATAAATACTTTGTTTTAATATTTTTGAATATTGAGAGTACATAGTCTTATAGGTTTCATTTTTACTCTTATAGTACATGAATCTTATATTACGTTTAGTTTTACAGGTTATTTTTAAACCTTTGCTAATCCAGTTTTGTTTATATTTAAAAGTATTGTTTATTTTTATTCTTACAATCGGAAAGCACAGGTTATAGAAAAGACATAACAGTTGATGAAACTCATTAAAAGCTAGATTTATATCACTTTGCTCATAAATCTCTGACCAAGATAAACTACGCAAGCAATCTTTGAATTTATTTATGTTTTCAGCGCAGTAGTCTCTTTTGTAGATAAAAATGTGCGAGCCAAGCACATTTTTCATCTTCTGTGCGACTTTCTGTGTGGAGAATCTTAACAATTGTGCCCTGTCATGATCTGAGAGATGAAGTGGGAGTACTATTGCTTTAGCGTTTGGAATATTGCTAATTATGTGATCTATGCACGAAGATTTCCTGGTAGGAACATCAATATGTAAAGTAAGATTATAGTTTTTTGAAAGTTCTAGCAGTTCAGTTGTTATGAGATTTTCCTTTAATGTTCTTGCTGGTTGGCGATTTTAATATCAACATATTAAAATCGCCAGCAAGAACCATGTGATATTTTGACTGATACCTATTCTCTAATTCAAGGAGAAGAACATCTAATTTATTTAAGAATACGTTGGGATTTGATATCGGTGTTCTATAGATACATACAATAATTAGTTTTTGCTGTGGGAATTCGACGCCATAAATTTCGAATAATTGCTCAGTAGCAAAATCCTTTAGGAACGTAAGTTCATTGCACTTTTGACCTTTTTTTACTAAAATACAGGTTCCTCCCTTTCGCTTTTCGCTACAAAAACTAGCTACGACATCAAAGTTATTAATTTGCACGTAATTGTCATAGCCCGCTCTATGGGATGTCTCTGTTAAACATAGCACGTTTTGATCATAACCCTTTTCTTGTAATTCCTGTATTGTTAGCTCTAGTATATCTTGTTTTGATAAAATGCTAGTTATGTTTTGATGGAGAATTGTGAAGTTACTTAATGATGCCGTTTTGGGCACGAAAAAATCACAGGGACAGGGAAGTAGAAAGACATGTTCCTTTTTTTGGCTCCTTCATTGCCATGAAACTTTGCTCAGAAGAAGTGTTTGTATTTTTAGGGACATATGATCCACTTGTAACATGATTAGATAAACAAAACCCAATTTCTATCATAAGAGCGTTTAGATCAGTTACAATAGTTTTCATTCCATTCCTGTTTATTTTCCCCGATACTCCGTTGAACATTTTGTGAGAGTAATCTAAATTCCTACTACTGTCTAATATATATGCATATTCATGCACGAGATTGTTCAGATATAACAGATTATTGAACGCTTCTACTCTTTTATTAAATATATTTGCTAACTTACTTAGTTTAAAAACCGGGAGGCAGATAACAATGTTAGTATGCTGGACGGCTAGTAATTGGTTTTTCAGGTCTTCAATTATGTACGAGTAGTTCTGTGTTACCTCGAAATCTGAATCTCCTATAAATAATATGCAATAATCGTCCAACGTATAATTTCCAACTTTTTTGTAAATTCCTTTTACTAAATTCCTTAATGTTCCCGCCAGAAATTATATAGTGGCAGACTTGATCTGCATCAAAGTTGTTTATAAGTAAATTTCGGCTGTGTTTGTCATTATTCCCACTAATTATGCAGATTTTTCTTGGACCTTTTGTTATGCTTTTATGGTCTTGGTCTGTATTTGTGGTGGTGGTATCTGAACTATCCAGTCGCTGTGTGAGGCTGTCTAGGTGGGTCTTCAGCTCAGAGTTTACTCGTTTTACTTCGTCAAGTTGCTTTTCTAAGTTATCTATTAATTGTTGTAAATATATTACGTATTTACCGTGGTCAAGTTCAGGTTTATGGACCGTAGATGGCGAATGACCAGATTTTGTTTCTGAATGTAATGAAGAATGTCTTCTTCTTTTACTTAACACCTTGCCTTCTTTGAATGTCGATGGCTGACACAAAGTTTTTAGAGCTTTGTTTTGTGTCAAAAGTTTGCAGTTTGTTAGCTGGAGTTCGTTTTTTTCTGCAATAGAATTTTCAAGTATGATTCGCATATCGTTCAGTTGTGATTTCAGGTGTGATATCGTGTACTGCATCTCATTGCATCCAGTTCCGATATCCACTGTTTCATTCAAGCAGTCGACACTGTTTGTCCAGGTCGAGCAGGTATTTGGTAGCTTGTTGGGTGAAAAGAATGACTCGTCTGATGATTCGTTTCCAGATAATACGTTAGAGTCCATTGTATGGTGAGTGCTGTACATATTTGTAGTTTCCAACTGCTTAGAGTACTGCTTCTCAGATCGTGATATTTACTACCGGAGTCGTATGTTGTGTGTTTGAGGAATCATGAAAAAGCGATATTCTTCTATTCTTCGTTTTTTTCTCATGTTTGAATTACATTGGTTTTTCGGGTAATTTATATCGATTTGTATTTCTATGCACATCTTGCATTTCCATTGTTTTTTTGAATCCACACTCCTCAGGCGGTATAGTTTTTCAGGGTAGCCGGCGCAGTCAAAATGATATTTGTTGTTACATACTGCACGGGAAATTAAGCTTTTAAAATAGTTGTAATTTTTGCATTTTGCGCACGAAACAGACTTCATCTTTTCATCACTCATTGTAGTTATTGTTGTCCAGGAATTTTTAGTTGTGAATTAATTCTAGTCCTTCTTCCAAATATTCACCTTTGTCAACTTGTAATTTATTCGTCATGAACTCATGATTCATGCTTATATTTGATGAAGTTCATCAATGTAACAAACAAAAAATGTATGGAGAGAAAAAAGCAAAAAAGTTTTCTCTGTACGGGGATTGAACCCGGGACTTTATATTAATGTGGATTCTTCATAATACTTATAATTCATACAAAATGGTATTTCCTACACGGCAGCACATATGGAAGTTGTCCACGGTAAATGTAAAGTTCAAAATAATAACCGTTGACCTTACGCAACGATTTGTGCGGCACAGATTTTAAAAATGCAATGTTTTAGATATTTATATTAATATTTTTTATTAATATTTATTACACACTTTGTATTTGTACACACATTGCTACTCATAAACAATTTAACACTGTCTTTTTGTCAATTATTTACAGTTTTCGCAAATTTTTAGTAAAGGTCATCGAACTCTATGCGTCTTTTCAAGCGGCAGCTGAATATTTGGATATTTTTGATAAATACCGAGGTGTTGTTCACTGTTTCTAGTTTTCATGTGTTTTTATGTATTATTTTTAATATTTTGTACGAATATGGCACAGTTCCCTTGAATGTTTACGCTAAAAATCACTAATGCATACTACACTACACACGTAAGGGTTCACTATTTTGGTTTAAAAAAGTTCGGAAATCACTACCTTTCACTTAGATAACATTTATTGTCATTAGTTACACTTAAATTTAACATATTTACAAGTTTTTAGATCATTTAAGTTACTTTATCTCTTTTTAAGAGTTAAATTCTGCAGCGTTATCGTTACTGTGACGAGCGCCTAGCGGATCTTAAAAATCCGGCGGTAAGACCGCCTGTTTGCTGCAGAGGCAGCTCACCTCAACAAAATAGAACAGATTAAAAGTAGATACTTTTGATCTGTTCTATTTTGTTCAGGTGTGCAATAATAGTACATTATGATACAAGTGTGCTAAGTTGATCATTACATACGAAGCGATATTGTGCGCACGAACGCATGTGAGTGCGCATAAGGAAGCTGAGCTTATGTAATGATCAAGCACACGCGTTTCATACGACGTTTTTCAACACACTTGCGAGGAAATAACAGAATAGTATAATTAATAACTTTTAATAAATACATTAATTGTCAGAATGTTTACAGGATAGAGGTACTTACGAACCCAAGATAATTAAATTTAACTAACCTTTTTTGTGATGTTATTGAGTATCTGGAACTCTTTTTCACATCATTTCATAAAATTAGAGACTTCACATTTATTGTGCAATAAATTATAGTATTTTTTAGATTTTTATGATGACATTTTACTAGTATGTGTCACAATTTTGAAATATATCCAGAGGTTAAATTAACGCTAAAGTTGTCTTCTTATTCATTGAAAATATAATTTGTTTAAATTAATAAAAAACGACGAGAAAAATCTAACAAATAAACTATGATTTGAGGTTAACTTATAAACGGTGCGCAATTTTCTTTTTTGGATGTGCAGACAGAACAGATAACTCGTGTTTAAAACGTAATTTATTGTGTATTACGAGTAATATAATAAGTTGAAATGATTCTTATTCACAATCAGGATTTTATAATTTGTATTCTATCGTAAATGTGTATATTTTTAATATATTTACTTATTTTTACTTTTTTAGAATGTAAACTCATAAAGAGTTAAAAAAAAGTAAAGGTAATACCCGACTAAATTACAACGATTCGTCTGCGTACGTACAACTTGGTAGATTAGATTAGATTAGATTTATTTATTTTTTAAAGAAAAAGACATAGTATTTTACACTTGAAATCAAAATGCTTTCACTAAAAAGATCGTCATATAAGAACTATTGACAATACAAATCTATAAATCAATGTCACGATACAAATAAAAATACAATGAGATAAAAATATATAAATGTCATTTTTGTATACACAACTAGGATAAACCTAGGTATTTGCAAGTGTCATAAATAGAGGGCGGAGTACCGGTGGCAAATTTCACACAAAAGGTATGGAGTCGTTTTTATAATTATTATTTTAGGCTAGAATAATAAAATTGTTCATTTACCTAATGTACTTAGTATGGTACCTACTCGTAAATTGGAAGTAAGTGCTTAACATTTATTTTCATAAATCGATTTCAGGAACACCTAAATGTTATGTCGTAAATGTTTTGGGTTATTTTTAAATTTCTTTTAACAAAGTCACCATTCATCGATATAATATTTTTTACCATATGCAACCTTTCTTTTCAAAAAGTTACTAATTTACAAATTTATGAGACATTTAGAAACTAATTATTTGACATTGTCAATTTAGACAGCTGCTTTACATATATATTATCTGAATTATTATTGCGTCGGCTAAATATTTAAAACCGAAAAATATCAAGATGAATAAGCCATGTGAAGCAACAATTCTGCGGATGATAGAACCGTACGAAAATCTTATATATAATGAAGAAGAATGTAGCATTCACTGTATTTCTTGCTCAGTGGATTTAAAGCAGTTGAAAAAATATAATGTCGAAAAACACGTTAACAGTAAACAACGCCAAATTAACTGTGGAAACCAAAATGGCACCTTTGCCTATGATTTATGCGTTTTTCTTATAGCGTGTAACATCCCATGGAAAAGAGTTAACCATCCAGAATTTAAAAAGTTCTTTGGAAAATACTTAGATAAAGGCGTAAAACTTCCCGAAGAAAGTGTTTTGAGAAAATACTATCTTACCAGAATATACAATGCGACCGTCAAGCAAATACGAAATACATTTTTCGATTCCAATTTATGGCTTGCGGTGGATGAGACTCTTGATAATTTCGGTAATTGCGTAGTAAATATAATTATAAAATCACTTGATGATGCTTTACAAAGGCCATATTTGTTAGCGTGTAAAGTCGTTAGTACTGTAAACGCGAACTCAATTGCAGCGGTGGTTGAAGAAAGCTTGAATTTTTTGTGGGAGGATAATTTTACAGATAATATGAACAAATTTTTAATATTCTGTTCGGATAGCGCAGCGTACATGCTTGCTGCCGGCAAGATTTTGAAGAAAAAGTACACTAAAGTACGACACGTAACTTGTTTCGCTCATGGACTACACAGAGTCGCGGAGCAGATAAGATCTGAACATAAATTGGTCAATTCTTTAATATCTAATGTCAAGATGATTTTTTTTAAATCACCACACCGCGTCCGATTTTTCAGGGACCATGCGCAGAATGTGCCTTTACCGCCGGAACCCATTATCACTCGTTGGGGCACCTGGTTAAATGCAAGTTTTTACTACGATAGATATTTTGACGTGATTAAAAATGTTGTGATGCAATTGAACAGTAAAGAAGCTATTGCCATTAGAAAAGCCCAGAAGTTGTTTGAAAATGAAAATTTAAAAAACGAGTTAAGCTTTATAAAAAATTGTTACGAAATTATACCTGAATCGATAGAAAAATTAGAATGCACTAAAATTCCGATAGAAGAAAGTTTTCTGGTAATAGATATAGTTAGGAGTATTTTAAGCCTCCAAGAAAGTGAAACCATGCGAAATAAACTCGAATTGGTTCTAGATAGAAACCTAGATGCTGACGAATTAAGGAATATGATTACAATGGAAAATTATAAACAAGTCCTTAAACATGCAACCATGACATCGGTAGATGTAGAGCGATCGTTTTCCACTCATAAATGGATCTTCAATAAATTAAGAAACCGATTCACTCCGAAAAACCAGGAACATGTGGCCATAGTCCATTCATTTTATAACATGGATACGCACTTAAGTGTAGATTGTGAGGAGGACCTCGAACACATAATTCCAGTCCTCAATTGTAATTGAATTGTCTTGAAAATAATATATCGTTTGGCAGGTATAACTTCTTAATCTAGTATTTAGTACCTAATGATAATGTTTTGATAAGAAAACATATTATTATGTATTATAGATATTAACAACATATTACATTATATTTGTATGCTCGTAAGATAATTTCTATAAGTTCCTAAAAATTATTATGCAAAATTAATCATTTATTCGTTATTTATTTAATCATAAGAATACTTAGGCGACTCCATACATTTAGTGTGAAATTTGCCACCGGTACTCCGCCCTCTAGTCATAAACTAAAACATATAAAAAACTAAATTACAAAAGTATTCATATAGTAATTACAAAGGTACTAGGGTACAAACGTCACTTGATCGGATTATTAAATTATTCCACTAGTTGGATAATTATTGTGAAATGCACGCGTGTTTAATATCTAGGATTATGAGCATAAAAGCGGTGGAATAAGAACCTCGTTACGAGCAGGTGTGTTGAAAAGTATTTGTAGGTACATTTGTTTGCATGCACAATACAAAATAAAAATTAGAAATGAAATCAATAAAAACTCGTACCTACTCAATACCACGTCGAATCTCAAACTGAAAACCATTATTACATCACATTGATATCTATCTTCACGTGAAAATTTCGTCGAAAACTTTAAATTATACCGATACAATGTGGATACAATACTCCTCCGTATCGGGTAACGAAATGTGGAGGAACGGCTTAATTTGATGCCAAGCAAAATGCACCTTACTCGTCCCACATAAGGGTTACAATAGTTGGCGATCGGGTTTCAGGGATTCTCCCTAGGGGTTGACCCGCGAGTTCTTTGTACTTATTTCCAATAGGTGGATATCATTTTCGTCACAAAAGTGTATGACATATGAAAAGGGTGGACGACATAATCCTGACAGGGTTTTTTGAGTATCATTCCGGTTTAGGGATCCGGTTACAAAATTTAGGTTTAAATCCATTTCATTGTTATATTTTAACTTTTCAACCGACTTCAACATCGATATCTTTAATACCTGTTTCACTAAAACAGCGTTCCGAGCAATACGGATTTTGTCTCTGTCGACGGAGAGCATGTGAAAAATGTATGAGCTCTCTGGTTGTGATGTTCACGCAAACGAAAAACGCTCCAATTCACAGCGTTTTTTCTTGAAGCAGGAATCAAACACTCGGGGTAGCGATTGTTTGATTGTGCTTACTGTATTTTGCTTACTTTTGTTATGTATTTCCTGTTGAACATAGTTTTATTATTTTAAAAAAAGCATTTAACATTATAATGTAAATTACCGGTCTAAGTGCGACAAGGTCGAAAAATTAGAGACATTGTGCATTGATATATGTATATAAAAAGTTTTTAGGTTTTATGTAGGTTTGGTTTTAGTTAGGAGAAATTAGTATTTTGATTAAGGGCAGCTAGGGTATGTATATTTCACAAAAAAAAAACTATTTTATAAAGACATCTACGGAACTGCACATGCATTTTTGATATTTTTGTTGCAAGTAAACAATATTTTTTATCTCGGAACTTAAATGTAAATGTAGAATTCGTTCTTGACCAGTTTTTATGCACGTTGTGTATTTGGTACGAATATTCATGGAATTAAGCGTTTGCAAATGTGATACCTATTATTTCGTACCTACACGTTTTAATTTTGAAATAAATATACCTACCATTGAGTGTCTGTGTTAACTCATTTACATCGGTTTTTTCTGATTGTATTTTGTATTAGTTTTGTTGTTTTTATACAGTGCTTCATAACATTGGCATGCAAATTTAGATACACCATCTAGTTACGTCATAAAAACAGGTATCGTTACATTTTTTTCTCGAAACGGAGCCTGTTTATATATTTATTTACGTTGAGAGGTTATCATATAAAGGTTTTTGTGTTTCTTCATACTGAAGAATGTTTCTATTTATTACCAAAGCAGCTTGTCCAATTTCATTGTAGTTGTCGGCAAAGCTTAAATGATAACCAGCGATGGTTCTTAGGCTAATAATTTTAGCAGATAAGTTGTTACATGGCTGAATTTTTTTTATTTCATTTAGTCTTGTGACGCATTCTATATGCGGTCGCCGCCTGTACTATTTTGTTCTTCTTGTTTTCAGTGTCCTTAGACTCCCAACCATCCAACAATCTTGGGGAAAAAATGAATACACCAGCTAGCTACCATCGCATTTCAGGTATTTCGCATTACTCTACGAATATCTTGCATAATGTCTGAAATATAAAAGGCATTCTTAAATGCGAACTGCAGAATATCGCTATGAATAAGGATCGTTCCTTGAGCCGCCGCTGCATATTTAGGATTATGAGATAAAAATATTGTTTTTCGTATTATTTATTCAGGAATTTGCAGTTAAGTATGAAAAACCAGTTGTCTTCGTAAATTTATAAATATTGCTTATTACTGAAAATTTATAAATAAATATTAAAACAATAACTATGAATATGAATATGAATATGGTACCTACAATCTTTCACAAATCGACCTAGTCATGCAGTAAGCTCAATAAGGCTTGTGTCGTAGGTAATGATAGGCAATGATAAACTGATAATATAAGTTTAGTTCATGTTAAGTGTATAACCTTTTAAACTTTATCTGAGCCATCCAAAAGTCGTAGGTACATTAATTTTATTATTCAAAATAGTTTAAACAAAAAACGATTTCCGAAATTTTATACATTCTTCCTTAAAATAAAGTCCGGGGCAAGAAGTAAGTAAGTAATCTATGTATTTTTTCTAGTTATAAATCTACTTGTGCGCTAAACTTCGTTTAAATTCTTCTCTTCAGCTAGTTTGAATTTTTCATGTGAGCATTTTTATTAAATAGTATTTTATAAACTTAAGTAAAAAACACCAACAGTCAATATTTCGTATTTATAATATTGTTAGGAAGACACAACACCTCCTACATTTAAAAGCAGCGACGCAAATGACGAAAGAAGCTCCCGGAGAAAAGCGACGTCGTCACAATATTTGTGCTCATTAAAAATGTATTTTCATTGCAAAGAAGTATTATTCAAATGCCGCAGTGCATGTATTTGAAATGAACGTTAGTTCCATTCAAGTAGCATGTCAAAGTTCTTTATTCCTTTGCGTATTTTTACCTTTGCAATTACTTTTACTTCAAGCGTTGGTTACAACAAGTAAGTGCGTCAGAGATTGTTAAATAACTAGATAGATATTAAAGTATACACTATACATATAGTTTTATTAATCAGAAAGGATATTTACAGATGGTGCGTTTAAAATGCGTATATCAAAAAAAATTTAGAACATTGATAAGTACCTATACCCACCCGTTTTAAAACTACGTTTAATCTAATGTGCTACCTCAATTTCGGATAGCCTCATGGCTTAATCGTTACTGTTTTTGACATGGTTTCATGTGTATTAGAATATAACTAAACTGATAATAAAACCCGAAGGACATTTTAATACACGTATTTAGGAAGAGGTAAGTAGTTATGTGCCTTACTCAATGTAAGATATATTATATCGCTGACTATCACACCTCAGCTGGGTAGTTGTTCTAATACATTACAGAACACAAGCAAGCTAACTAATCAGTATGCTGGTGAGCTCTAATTACTCAACCTTGTCATGGACTTCAAGCTCAAACTAAGAATGGTTGGCCTGTCTGTTCTAAGGCTCTTGAGTGTTGAAAACAGCAGCTCAGCTGAACCTATCAAGACAGAGTGTCCATAAACAATGTCGGACGAAGGTTTAATAGGCGCACTTAATTTGATGGCTGCACTAGACCCGTCTGTTTAACAGGTCGTAAAAGGAGCTTGTCTATTCATGCCCAAAATAGTTGAGACTAAGATGTGGGCATAAATTTATAGTTAAGAAAGAGATGGGAAACATTTGAGCAGAATAAAAGAGTGCTGAAACTTTTCTACTTGATGAATCGCATATCGTATTTAGTACAATAAGCATGTCACTTGCATTACATTTCTGAATAGTGGTTACTCAGGAAATCCTGTGGTATCACAACGCTTCTTCTTTGAATGTATTGTCGTTTAAGATTATGAAAGTTGAGACACAAAACACTAAGTTACAATTTTGAATCTCACGGTACATGTGTCGCTACTATTGATATGGTAATATTGTAAAATGGTATCCTAAATCACTAAGTAATGAATAGCTAAAGATATGGAGCAGCCATCTATTTATTTTATACTCCATTATTTACTTCTAACCCTTATTAGTACAAGGGGATATTATTTCCCACTTTGTCTATTCGTATAAAATTGATGTAATTTTTTAAATGGTAACACTTAACAAAGCTTACCATGCAGTTTTACAGTTTTGGTAAATATTAGATTCATTTTTCTGGCGACACTATTTAATCAAACTTCATCTGTCAGCAAACGTCAGTGTCAAAGTCAAAAGTGGTGCCAAATTCGTAAAAACGGTGTTCGTCGGCGAAGTGCGACCGGATTCATAAGAAAAAAATCAGGTAAGAGGATTTTGATATCAGTTATGTAAAATTAGGTATATTGTTTGTTATTTAGCATATAAAATAGTGTTTGAAACTATCGCTTTGTCCAACAAATGACTCTAGAAGTTGTAGAGTGCAAGTGGGAAAATAATTCCCTTTGTTCATTTAAGACATCAATGAAATCACATTTGAAATTTCTCTTATATGTTTTTAGTAAAATATACAACACAATTACATATTTTCATGATTATTCTGATAATATAAACATTTATCGATATAATTTTTTAAATTTTTAGTACACAATCACAACTTTTTAACGCATATTTTCTGTGAATTTAGTCTTTGACTTGTAGTATGATATAATAATGTTATGCTGATTTATAATACTTATTATGAAATCTTTTTAGACTCACCATATAAAGCCTAAGCATAAGATAACTAATTAAGGTTAGAAAATAAATAGATACTTAAAAAACAAAATATCTGTTAGAAACTCCTGTTGCTACTCTCTGACATCGTTTAAATATGTTTTTTAAGAATTTTAATTTGTGATAGATGTATGTTACTTTGTAAATAAATGGCTCAAGTCATACTACGGTTTTTTCTTCGGTACTTTTTAAGCGTGGTTTCTTTCATCTGGCGACCGTGACAGGACAAAACCGGCTGCTGCTATTGAAGTGACAGGTATAGATCTAGCCGGTCCTCTTTTTCTACGGTCGGGAGGGAAGGTGTGGATAGTTTTATTCACGTGTGCAGTTTACCGCGCAGTGCAACTAGAGTTGACTAAATCGCTGACGACAGAAGCCTTTCTCATGGCCTTACGAAGATATATCGCAAGACGTGGAAGAGTCGACACAATTTACACGGATAATGGTACAAACTTCCATGGCGCTAATAATCTTCTGAAGAGTTTAGACTGGCAAGAGTTTGCGGCTTATTCCAGCGTGAGAAGCATTAAGTGGAAGTTCAGTCCTCCTGCCGCGCCATGGTGGGGTGGTTGGTGGGAGCGCTTGATACGTTCCCTCAAGGAACTCCTGAGACGAAACTTGGACCAGAAGACCGTGACCTATGAAGAACTGCTGACCTTGCTTCTTGATTGTGAGGCTCTGATAAATCAGCGGCCTCTAACGTATATCGCGGACAATTCCGATAAGCTAAAGCCTATTACTCCGGCCTGCTTCACACAAGGGCTTCCTTCAAGCGAAACTCCGGACCTGGACCAGCTCGACCACGATTTCCTGAACAGGCGACTTAGGTATCTGCATAAGCTGAGGGAAGACTTAAGGGAACGGTTTAGAAACGAGTACTTGGGAATGCTCATTCAGAAGGGCAAGGAGCGGGACTCTAATTTAAGGGTAGGTGATGTAGTTTTGATAGAGACTGACGCAAAGCGTATTAAGTGGCCTTTAGAGAGGATTATAGAAACTTTCACCGGCAAAGATGGCAGTGCCAGAGTGGCCAAGGTGCGCACAGCCGACATATACACGCGAGCGTTTCAGCTCGAAGTGCAGCCCGACTAAGAGTTTTGGGATTTGATCCCAAAAAGTGGGAGGATGTTAGAAACTCCTTTTTCTACTCTCTGACATTGTTTAAATATATTTTTTAAGAATTTTACTTTGTGATAGATGTATGTTACTTTGTAAATAAATGGCTCAAGTCATACTACAGTTTTTTCTTCGGTGCTTTTTAAGCGTGGTCACTTGAAAAGGTAAAATGCAACTTGTTTCGGACTCTAATTTTTCCTTTTTTTTGTATTTTTAACTAAGTTTTAACCGTTATTTCCTCACTAAGTGTTTCAAGAGATGAATAATATTTAATTTTATAGCATTTTTTCATAACTATGAAAATAAGAGGCTCTACTTTACCAATGAATACTATGGTTCCACGAAAGTTAACGTTTTGTTTCTACATTAATATGATTATACTTTTTTTGCAAATTATTCTCTTTTATTTTTACTTCAATATTAAAAAAGTGAAAATACAGAAAACGCAATAAAAATTCATCAAGGGTAGAACCATTTTTCGCAATGTGCACATTGAACAAGGGGAAATAATTTCCCACCGGAAATCACCCCCTTCCACTTACCCCCTTATTTTTTTACATATTTATTCTGAATCTAGATGCTAAACTTAACTATAAATCAACTCCATTTTCTCATTTGCAGAAAATTGATGCTCTGTCCTATTAAGGGTTAAAAAAACCTAACTTTAAGGCTTTTGGTGAAGGTAAGTCTTTCGTAGCCAGTCATAATAGAAACTCTTTCAAATACAAAACCACGCAATTACTGCCTTAGGCGAGCACGTAAACACCTTCATTAGCAAATGTAGCACTAGAGCCTGGCTGCGGAGCAATTTGCGTGTAGTCAATGTGCGTCTAGCCTCAAAAGACTGCTAGTTGGGGACGTTGCCAGGCTAGGACGATATAGGCGATAAGCGAAAGCGAGTTTTGAAGTCTTATTTTGTAGCCAAAACTTAACATAGTGACACCGTTCTATAACACATAAACTAGGTACCTATATCTCATTCTAAGACTATCGACATAAACCACACCGGTATCGATACTTATTTAACGCATTCGCTATGGCAGTGCCAAGCATAATGATATTAATGATCAATATATTCCGAATGCATTTCTAAGTTATTTTTCCATTACCTACTTAACTTAAGCCAGACTTTAGGAGAGAAGCGAAAGACCAGCTGCTTTTGAAGAGTGCATTGAAAACAGAGGATATAAAGAATACCATTTAAGGTGACCTTCTTCACACTTCGTTTTTAAAGGAATGCTTCAATGCAAAAGGTTTTACGACTCGTTTTGTTCTTTACAACTTTTTGAGAATGCCATTTGGTCTGCTTTTTTTAAAAATTTGAATCAGGTAAAAAAAAAAATCACGGAGCAGAACCGTAACTTCTCTTCTCATCCTGAAACGTTGATGCCTATTTCATTTCAGAAAATTGAAAACGGAGTTTAGACCAATTTTCTTCGCAATCATAATTCTTGTGACATACCATTTAATATAACAGCAAATGAAATTTTTCAACTGCAATTCAATGTTTTCACGCTACGCTTACAGGTTTATAAATTTTAATCTTGATGTCAGCCAAATTCCAAAGCCTAGATGATTAATTTAATCAATTCACCTGTTTTTCAATTCAATTCATTAAATCACCATTATAATAATAATAATAATAATAAATACTCTTTATTGCACACCTCATATAGTTACAAGCACAAATTTTACAATTAGATAAATTTAGGTAGAGGTAACAACAGGCGGTCTTATCGCTAATGAGCGATTTCTTCCAGACAACCTTTGGGTAGTGGAGACTAGAGAAAAACAATAAGCAGTAGGTGGTGCATAGAACCAAAAGAGACGAAATAGATAACACAGCACATTCATATGAATAGACATACTTAAATAAATACAAAATAAACATACATATACGTACATATATACATATATAATACACACAATAAGAAACAACAGTGTCAACTTAAAAACCTAAGGAAGAGATAAATAGTATTCCTTAAGTTGCGATTTAAAGCTACCAATAGATTGCGCGCGTTTAATGTTGAGAGGGAGAGAATTCCACAAACGAACGGCCTGGAACGTAAATGAGCAATTATAAAATTTGGAAGATGAAGATGGCACTTTTAGGAGCAATTTTTGAGAGGATCTAATAGAATTAAGATAAGAGAAACGCTCTTTGAGGTAGCGGGGAGTTGCAGGGTTAAAAAGTATAGAAAAGAGTAAAGAAAGTATGTGAGAGTTACGGCGGTGACGGATAGGGAGCCATTTGAGTTGAGAACGAAAACTAGAAACATGGTCGAATTTGCGTAATCCGAAAATGAACCGAATGCAGGCATTTTGAATACGCTCAAGCTTATTAAGTTGCTCCTCGGTTAGGTCTAAATAGGAGATATCTGCATAATCAAGAATGGGGAGAAGTAACGACTGAGCAAGCGCAATTTTAGTAGCATTTGGCAGGAAATTCCGGAGCCGTCTGAGAGACCCTATGGCAGCAAACATCTTCCTGCTCACTTCACTCACCTGAGGCACCCATGATAGACAACGATCCATGATTACGCCAAGATTTTTCACTTGGTTGGAAAAAGGAATTTGGATACCATCGAAGACTATCGGAGGGAGCCTGAGAAAGTCAATTTTGGAGATTTGTTTAGCGCTACCCATCACAATTACCTGTGACTTTAGGGGGTTTACTTTTAAACCGTAATTTTGACTCCAATTTGATATGCGGAGCAGATCAAGATTCGTGGCTTCTATAACTGAATTGAGATCGCTATGCATACCCTGCGAATATATTTGAAGGTCGTCGGCATAGAGGTGATACGAAGAGGAGAGATCAAGAGTTATGGAATTAATGAAGATAGAAAATAAAAGAGGAGACAGCACACCACCCTGTGGAACACCAGCTGATGTGCTGCACCAGGAAGAACACGAAGAATCTAGTTTAATTCTTTGCCGACGACCAACCAAATAGCTGCGGAACCAGTCAATCGCTGCAGCCGATATGTTAAGAGACTGTAAGAACGCGAGCAAAATGTCAAAATCGACCGTGTTAAAGGCATTACTGAAATCTAGAAGTGCAAGAACTGTAAGCTTCTGGTCATTCATACCTTGTAGTCTATGCCTTGAACCAATCGCTACTCGTCTCGCAGTTGTACTCCATACACAATGCCTTCTTTGCCGCTATGCAAAGGATCTTGGTGGTTCACGGTTCGCTTTCTCCCTTGATGTATGTTACTTTGACTTGGAGATGTGATGAGGCGCCGTATTCTTCGCTCTAATTAGGTGAGCGGGGAGTAAATTGAATACAAGTCTTCCTTCTTTTTCGTCTACGCTTTTAATGCGTTGTACCCATTCTTTTATATTTACCGTGGGCCGTATTCTAACTTTAAAACACGTATAAATACGATCCAACTTCAATACAACTCCAATGCATTAACAACGCAATAAAGCTACGGCATAAACATCTGAATCAGAAATATCAGAACAATATTCCAACGCAACTCCAATACAACTTCAATATTGGATGATCGTTTATTGGAGTTATGTTTGAGATAGGTTGTGTTGTTATTGTATTGTATTTAAAATAAGAATCCGGCACCGTGTCTGAGTTTTCGTAAAAACTATATTTGAACATTGAATGTTGATCTGATGGTATGAGCCAACATTGTGTTCTTCTGTGTTATAGTTAGGTAAGACTGTAATTGTATTCAAGGTGCCTAAAACAGTTTTCTGACAAACATAGTATTATTTAGTTGTAAATGGATCTTCCATAGTTAACAACTAACAATAATCCAAGTTGGACTCTGTATAAACGAAATTGTAATTGATTGATAGTCAAAAATACGACTATTATCTAACGTTTAGGTGTTTCCTATGTTTTTTCTACAAACAAAAACCATATGACAGGTCCTTAGTTGAAACCTCGTTAAGGATAATCGAAATGTTTTCTGCTCTCATATCATATCTAGTAATTTTTGGTTAATCTTATTGGAAGTCTTCCTACGCCATATTTTTTTGCGGTTGACGATCACCGTTGTCAAAAATAAGCTCAACAACAAGAAACAAAGTACGCAACAAGCAAATAAATGCAAAGAAAATTGAATCAATTACTCAATACGGAATAATAGAAAGATTCATGATTGCATCTGAATCGCAATATTTGAACGATAAAATCCAAACAAAGTAAGACAATCTTTCTTACAAAAGAACGTATGTTCAAGTTAAAAGTTGTCGCTTACGCAGTTTTGTTCAGGAATAGAGAACATTTGCAATTCATGGAAGTTGAAACTCCCTAATTGATTGTTTCGCGTACTGAGCCGTTTTTCGGGAATTGGTTGCGATTGCTTTAACCTAGAAAAGAGAGGGTTCTAATCAGGGTTTTGATGAAGCAGTTGTTATATAAATAAGTTCACCGATATTTCGGAAGATTATGGTCATTTAAATCTTCTTTTGCAATGAATTAGTTTGTAACCAATTAAGTATCCTCTGGTCCAAGGCCTTTATATTATATTATATACACTAACCTAGAAGCAAAAGCTCAACTACGCAGCAAGTTTTTTAGATTAATTACTAATTATCTATCTTTCGTCCTCTTCACTGCCCTTGGGGCATAATTTGATAAAAACAAAGAAATTTATCTGATGAAGTCGTAACTAATAAACAATACAGACAAAATAAACAATCCCTCTATCGCAAATTCTTTACAAACGGAACCCTAAAAAATATTTTTCAATCAACAGTGCGTGGACTTAGGAGGACTTATTGAAGCAATCAGTACTAATTGGGGAGAGGCTGTTTGTAGGATTTGTAAGCACTTATAAATTAAAAAAACGTAGAATTTCTGCATCCCGACGTCAATTGAAAAGTCTTTGCCTCGAGCCCCATTGAAAATCACACTTTACCTTAAAAGCGGTTAAAGGGAACTCCTGCTGTGGAGCTAGCATTATTTTATCAAGACGCATGACAATGTCAAATAGCATTTTATTCTTTAAATCCCTAAAAGTATTATCCCTTTGCCTTGAGTCCCCTAAAAACCACACTTTACCTAAGCCTGTTTGCCTAGCATTTCCAACTTTCTCTCTCGATTGCTCAAAGGTTAACTGAAGGAAATCCCTTAAAGGGATACGTTCGCCTTTGTACGTATCTGCTGTGTTATATGTATTTCGTTGTGATTTCTTGTACAATAAAGTGTTTTACTACTACTACTGATTTACTTTATAATCATATATAAAAGGGAGTTCCTAATGTGGTCCTAGCATGATATTACAAAGACTCATGCATGCCGACAGTATAAGTAGATATTAAAAAGCATTTTCCCCTTTGAATTCCTAAAATTATTATCAGAAAATAGGTACTTATTGCACATAATTTTTTTTTACTCTGAACTATTTTTTATATTGTAAAAAACCTGCAATAAATACAAGGTAGCAGCACGCAAGTAGCGGTAGCAAGGTAGGTAGGTAGTTAGGTACAGACTCCTTGAACATACCTGGAAATAAACTTGGCTGAAGAAACACCTAACAATGTACTCTAAACACTAGAATAAAGTTCACTCAAAGTAATTCTTATTAGAGACAAAGAAAACGCTACGTTTGTTAAAAAGCGAAGCGGCGTTTAGTACGAGTATTAAGAAATATTAAACAAGTTATATGCCAAATAGGTCCAAGCACTGCAATTAGGTTAATGTCATATCCAATCAATCAATATCCAAAGTTATAACTATCATTCTGATTAAAAATCCGCAAAAACTCATTTTTTTTATTAATCATTCCTAATAATGATTTTATAAGCTGTTAACTTAGGTCTACATTGGTAAAAATGTTTGTTTTATAAATTTTTGTAGATCTATACTAAATAACTTCGTTATGAATGATGAAATGACAGGTAAGGATTGAAAAATTGTGGCTCTAAAGTGTTATTAAGCTTTTCCGAGAGAGGTACCTTAAAATAGATGAAAATGTTTTTATCCTACAAACGTTTTACCTGAACATGGAAGAAAAACTTAAAATAAAAAATACAGACAAGGACCACAAATTCTTATTTTCAAAGAAGTTTTATTACAGAAAAGCCGCGAAGAAGTAAAAACTTTCTAAATATCAAGACAACCACTTGAAAAACAAAACTCCTAGGACTCATCCTAGGAAGTGCAAACAGGTCTTGAAGAAACTAAAAAACTTCGCAGTGTTTCGAGTGAACAAGGTTGCCGTCTTTTATTTTCGATACGTCTTTCGATGCCAGACTTGGACCCTTACCATTTATCTATATTAGAAACCATTCAAGGGTTGACGGGAAGATATTTATTAAGGGAATAAATGTGTCTTTGTATTTAACTACTATTGTATAGTAAAAACACCGTATTTTGTAGTTTTTCTACTCTGTATAAATTCAGCTCTGCCCTACCATCACCATTTCAAAAAGCACAATTGAGACCTAAGATTAAAATATGTATTGTTACCTATCATTGGTGTAATGATTATAATTTAAATGGAGATGAAGATAACAGAACCGTAGCTAAATGATGATGATGTAAATTACAAGCATTTTTTGTACTCGTGGTAATTTTAGACTCTTAGAGGATAGAGTATAACCTACCTCTTAGAGGATAGAGTATAAAAATCGTCTTTGGTTAATTCAATTCAAATTATTTATTTCGAATCAATTAAGGATCCATAAATTGTTAGTACAGACAGCAGCAGAAATGAGGCCATCCGCAGCAGAACCAAAGTAGCTGATATAGCCCTCCGAATCGCTAAACTAAAGTGGCAGTGGGCGGGGCACATTGCTCGTAGAACCGATGGCCGTTGGGGCGGAAAGGTTCTCGAGTGGCGACCACGAACCGGAAGGCGCAGCGTGGGTAGACCCCCCGCAAGGTGGACTGATGACCTGGTGTAGGTCGCGGGAGTCCGCTGGATGCGGGTGGCGCAGTACCGGTCATTGTGGCACTCTTTGGGGGAGGCCTATGTCCAGCAGTGGACGTCTTTCGGCTGATATGATGATGATGATGATGACATACAGCTAGAGAAGACTTAAAATTAGGGTTAGTAACATAGAAAAAAAAATCATTGGCGAAAATACGAGAAAAAATTAGAAGGTCTTTATTTGATACTATAATAATATATTAATAATACTCGTAAACCTCTATAATTATATAAATAAGCACTAAATTACCTATTTGTTTTTTTATTTTTTATTTCGAGAACGTATATTAGAGGATAGTACTCGACAAAGTTGAAGTGCAGCCGGTTTTAGTTTTGGCAAACGAATTTAAAATGTACAGTTATTTTTTGCCGGCAGTAGCCATCTTGAAATTAATTGTGTGCATGGAAATTCGCTACAAGTGGGCCAAAGTTAAATTATTTTGCTGTTTTTCTTTCAGAAACAACAAGTTGCATTATTTGATGGAATTTCAGTATAAGTTATGCCAACAACAACTTAAAATCTGTAATTCGATTGTGTCTTTTTATCTTTGTACCTCCAATATGGCAAGAGTGATAGAAATGGAAATAAAAACGAAGGCGATTCTTGAACTAGAATTGAACGTAGTTTAGCGAAAACGATCCATTTTAGAATTGTTTTATTGAAATAGATGACTGTAATTTTGGGCATAACGTGTACATTTTATAAATTTTGTGGGTCCCTGTCGTGTTTTTTTCCTAAATTAAGTTCAAACAAAAACCTCGAAAATTTAAACGCAATACGCAATTTAGATTAGAAAAATCGTGCGATTGTCGTATAGTGCGATTTTTGGGTAAGCGTTGTTAAAATTCGCCATTTTATATCTTATTGGCTTAAACGTATCACTAACAATGGAAACAGTAGTCTCATAAAAAACAATCCCTGATATGGCTGCAAAAAAAAAGATGCATTGGGACCGTTATTTTTCTAATCTGATAAAAAAACGAGGTACTTATAACTAAAGTAAAAACGTTTTCGAAAATTCATGAGTAGGTATTGTTGCGTCAGGTCATATTATTTTTGATTTATTATGATTCCTCTCAATAGTCTCAATTAGTACAATGTGTGAAGATACAACCTATTTGTTGGAGATATTCGATAAAAGCTAATTATTGCTAAAATCTATACTTATGTGCAAGTCTTGACCTGATGTAATACTTCCATGTAAATAGAGGACTTATTAGGAATATATGAAGTATTAGGTACGACTACTCAAACAAAATCTGGCTACCTATTGCATCGTCAAAGCTGAAACGTCCGTATTAATTACAAAAACCTTTCCATCGCAAGCCTTCATAATTCCGACTTATTGCGTCCACAGATCCAATAGGCATTGTCAGAGCTGGCCGCACAATGCCGTACAAAAGAACCTTTTTCTGCCGAAAAAAGAAAATGGCTGCTGCATAGACCTGGTAGCTTCGTACAATTAGATGAATGGTCATAAAGTTTTTAAGCGAAGATATTTTATTTCATGTACGCATGGTAAGTGATATAAGAATTAATAAGAATATACTTATATCATTTAGAAATTATATAAGTATATCAATGTGAAATTAGACAGATTATGTCACTGTTTTATATTTCTTTGTATTTCTTTTACTTTACACGACTTGTAATTTAATGTAGTGTACCATACCATTTGACTTGGTTATGATTATATTCTTTCACTTTATCATATTTTCTGTCTTTTAGGTGGTATTAGTTGTTATTCTTACTATATATAGTTAAGAACAGAAAATTTAGAGCATTTAACCGCAATATTTTTTTTTACTGATAAATACGGATCATAAACATCGGATACACATACGGATTATAAAACTAACGACATCTCTTATGTGGACAATAGCTAACATGTGTGTGTATAAGTTATAATTTTATAATACCTACACTTTCATACAAAAACGACGATTTTTAAAGGGACCAGGTTTCCATCATTAGCAATACTTAACTTTAGCTATGTCCACAGGAGAGACGAGGACGTTTTTGTTTTGTATGACTCTTAGGTATATCAAACATATAACATAAATTAAATTCGATCATAAATTATAATATAACTCATCTTACCGTATCGTACAGTACCTATGTCTGCCTAGCACTTCCAACTTTCTCTCTCAATTTCTCAAAGGTTAACTGGAAGAAATCTCTTAAAGGGATAAGTTCGCCTTTGTACGTATATGATGTGTTATATGTCTTTCGTTGTGTTTTCTTGTACCATAAAGTATTTTACTACTACTACTATAACAAAAATTTTCGTAATCATTACTTAACCATCTAACGACTTTGCATATCCATTTATAACTAATCAGTTCTAGTTGGCAAGTTGCTGCATAAGTACTCATCAAAAACGCCTAAAATAAATCCATCGCAAACTTCCAAGTTTTTCAAAACAAAACATCTTCCGAACAGAGATACGGAATACCATTTCAGACGGTTTTTTCCTAAATATTGTTCAGGATCGAGCTGCAGAACTCGATCGGATAGCGTTCTGCTTTGTACAAATGGAGGAAAACATTGCAGACTGGTTTGTTTGGCTTCCTACCTACGCTCCAATATAACGAGTATCTTTTCATGTTTCGGTTTTGTGCCAAATCTTTGAAATATCGTGGAAATTGAGAACAGGTTGTAAGTAGTTTCTTTGGAATTGTGTTAGAAATTACTAGAGTAGTGTCTGGTTTCACTGATTACTACGGATATGTAGCCATTGTCTATTCTAAAAATAAGATAGGTATCGGATAACATACGAGTTGATCTTAATTTTAAAGGTTTTTAACATATAATGAGCGCAGATAGAATTTGTCACATGGTTTGACAAAGACTTAAAAACATTTAGATTTATTTGGAGTAATCTTAAAGGCATGAGATTTATAAATAATATTCTTACACTCATAAGTAAAAGGTGAACATTTTAAGTCACTTTTAACCGAAAAACAAGTTCGCTTTCAAATTAATGCAGGAATTTCATAATATTTCAAGTATGCGGCGTATACCTACTTTAAAATATTCCCACAAAACGTTTGATTGTATTTATCACGTCTTCGCTCCTCAGTATTTCCTCTCACACTGCTCAAGAAGCTCCGAGAGCCTGCAGAGTGGCAAAGTCTCCCTGAGGTATAATCAGCGTCCGGGAAACTTTAGTTTTGTTCTATTTTTCCACCCGCTGGGACTGTTTAGGGGCCTCGGAAATATTTCAGTACATTTAGTAAGTACGAGTTTCGTGTTTATCACGGATTATCTTTTTTATAGGTTGAGCGTTGGTAGCGTTTGTAGGCAGAAATATTAGTAAGTAAAATGCTGAGCTTTGTTAAGTAAAATTTATTTTGCCGGCCCTGTAAATAAAGTAGACATGCTATTTTTACAGTTGGGTATATACCTTTACCCAAAATGATAATATATTTTAAGTTACTATACAATAATAATATGTTATTAGCCTCTAGTGTTCCACTGCTGGGCACAGGCCTCCTCTCATACACGAGAGGGATCGGGCTGTAGTCCCCACGCTGGCCCAAAGCGGGTTGGGACTTCACATACACCTTTGAATTTCTCCACAAATGTATGCAGGTTTCCTCACGATGTTTTCCTTCACCAAATAGCGATTGGTAAATATCAAATGATATTTCGTACAAAAGTTACAAAAAGCTCATTGGTACGAGTCGGGGTTTGAACCCGAGACCTACGGATTGAGTCGGACGTCTTACCGCCAGGCTACTAACGCTTTTATACAGTGAATCCTCGGTGATACAGTGAGTCGGCAACGCTCATGTGACACCTCTCTGGAGTTCCAGGCGTTCATAGGCTACGGTAGCTGCTTACTATCAGGCGGGCCGTATGCTTGTTTGCCACCGTGTTTGTATATAAAAATACAGTAATTAAAAACACAGTTAAATTTTTTTAATATTTAAACAAAGTCTCACTTTGACACATTTCAAAATTTGCTTACAGCATGACATTTTCCTTTTCCTTTATTTTTAGTACGCAATACCAGTTGTGCTAATAATAATTACATGCTATGCTTTAAATTAAACATTAGTTAAATCAGGTACATTCGACGTCAAAGATATGTTTACACTTTTGCTCCTTACCCCTTTTTAATAAAAGATAATTCAATTTAGGCACATTACAATGCACTTATGAACGTCAGAGAGAGAAAAAAAACTACCACCGGGGTTAATAGATTTCAAAAGTGTAAACATATCTTTGACATCGACTGTACATGTCACGAACATAGATTTTTTAATTGACATTATTTCTCTACTTATCTTTCTTATCCTTCATATACATAGAAAAGGACGGGTACAGAAATAATGACTTTATTACTTTGTTTTATACTATGTAGTGATAGTGATACCTCAGTCACTTTTAGCAACGCCGTTGAAAATTAAGCATCCAGCCCGCCTGATTTTAGAACACATAATAAATAAGCAACATACTTACCTACACAGAATCTTGCTTTTGGAGCCATAAACTTGAGCATTATATCTTAGCTTGGTTGAGAGCAAAGATAATCCCTACATGAAAGCATGCTTAGACGTACAATGTCTAAGAATCGTGATAGTATAGTACTTATACTATGTTGTCAGCTCCTACTACTTGAACAAGTGAACAGTAGATGCTTAAAACGATATGTTCATTTTTACACTACGAAAGTGGCAAACAAACTTACGGTCACAGAATAAGTAATAGTACAAGTATGAGAAGATTCTCCTTCCTCAACAGACACGAAAACGTTAGCTGTAATGCGCTTTTAAAAAAATGAGATGGGAATTTCAACGCATTTTCAACGTGCTTCATATATCCATGCAGGTTTGAGACATGCCATAAACACTGGCTGAAATGATTTGAAATGATTTTTCAATCAAAAGTAGACCGTGAAGTAGACATCATTGCTGGTTGTCATTAAGACAGGCCTATGTATCATGCCCGCGCGAGCGAGTTATATACCTACGTTTTACGCCTCCGCCGAGGGAGCTAAAGTCAGTGGGCTAGCAACGCGCTCACTGAACGCACGTCGTATCGCGCGCGACGCTATTCGAAACTCGGAACAATGCCATCACGAAAAAAAATTATTTATTGCGATGTGGATGGATGTAAAAATGTAAAAAATAGCAAAGCTAATAAAAATAACAGATGAAGGTACAAATAGCTTATCGTATCTTAGACTATTAACGAAATACAATCAATCAATCAATCAAAATTTATTTCGAATCAATTAAGGATCCATAGATTGTTAGTACATACAGATAGAGAAGACTTAAAATTAGGGTTATTAATATAGAATTACAAAATAATTAAATAAAATAAGAATAAAAACCAAAAAAACAGAAAAACAATCGGAACAGTATTCTTACATAACATGACATGTCATGTCACAAGTCTAGATGCACCATTTCTCAACATCTGACTTGGCCACATGTAGGCTATTCCAGTGCTCAGTAATGGTGCATCAAACCTACCTGCCAACGTTTTCAGGATACTATTACAACTGCTACTCACTCTCCGCATAAGCGACGCCGATCTGTTGCGTATAATCGCGTAAAAATCGTCCGTGTCCGCCTCCGCAAACATTCCGGATGCACTACAGTGACGTGGCAGTCCCATCAGCATCCTGAAAACGTTGTTATACTGTACCCTTAGGGCGTTGTACACTCGCTGAGTATAGCTGGCCCCTGTGGGCCAGCTGCAGCCTGTGCTGCAGGTATAAAACGATTGGCAGAATGCCTTGAAAAGAGTCTTTTTTACGTCTTTGTTACACCTGGCAAACCTGCGAGCCAGCATATTTCCACGCACAGCTAACGCTCTACGCTCTCTTTCTATGTCGAGGTCATCCTTGAGGTCCTCAGTTACCCAGTGACCAAGGTATTTGAACGATCTAGTTACCTTGAGCAGTTCTCCACCCAAGGTCACAGGGGGTACAGGCTTGTAGGATTTTTTTCCAGATTTGAAGACAAGTACCTCGCTCTTCTTCCCATTGTACCTTAGCCCATGTGTCACCGAGTACCCCTCACAAATGACCAGCAACTCTTGAAGTGCACTCATGGATGGACTCAACAACACCATGTCATCCGCATAGCTGATGTTATTAATGGATTTACCATCTACGGAGCATCCGACATAAGCATTGTTGAGCTCATCCATCAGCTTATTTACATATAGGTTAAATAACCTAGGAGAGGTCAGGCCGCCCTGCCTCACTCCACACTCCAGTTGGTATACATCCGAGTAAATCGAAAAATCTCTCAAATAACTATGATGATATTGCTAAAAGGCGATTAGAATAAGATTGAGATAGCTGTCAATCCATATTAATTTTGACAGTGTGTGGCAAATCTGTCAAGATTAATCATACTCTCATCGCGGCAACAAAATATCAATCAATATTACTCATGTAACTATAATTGTTATGCCCCATGCGAATCATTTAAACACTAAATCAATGCAAAATACCTATTTCCTTAACTATAAAACATATCCAAGCATATGCAACCCTAGCGATTTTGCGGGTGCGCGGGAGGAGCGGGGTGCCGCGCGTTGAAGGTCGCTCCATTGTATTATTGCGTAGGTACGTAAACCGTAGGTATTTGCTTTTTCTATGAGTGATTCATATCTGTTCGTAAGAACTATTATAATAATCTGTGGTTAAGACGTTGACTGCCATAAAAAATAATTTCGACACTCTATTAACAACCGACAATGATGTACCTATGAAAACTCAGAGAAATAAACCAATGGAGTGGTAATTGTCAGGCGTCTCCCTCTGCCAAAAGTACAAGACCACTGGTCATAGCGGTTATATAAAACTAGTTGTCGCGTGTCAAACGCCACTCAATGAATGTCAGTCAGCGCGGAACGATCTGAGGTAAAAATGCCGAATTGCTGCGTGTTTTCATTTAAGAAAAGATCTGAATTATCTAGTTTACAGAAGGATAACGTTTCTTTTCATCTGTAAGTATAATTACGTCTAAATGTCATCAAATAGTGCACGAAATCAGCAAAAAACTAAAAGTTATTGTCAATCAAAAAGTGTTGCCACTTAATGGTACTACATCTGGTTTAGGGTAATTTTTAAACTTGACTCTTCATAGTACATTGTACCATCGGGTTCATAATTGCATACCCAATTTATCAATGAATTCATTCATAAATTGGGTATGCAATTATGAACATGATTACATCGAGGGAGGTAAGTGAAATATTGCAAACAAGAGTAACCGACTCCAGTGCGGCAGAAATACGTCCGCCGTTATGTCATTCATTGTCATTGTTATGACAGGTTAGGCAATACACTTAAAAGATACTCCGTGGGTTAGGCAGAGACCCATTCGGCATACAGCCATAATTGTAAAGCATTGCTCTGTTAAAAAAGCAGTGTGTCTGTGTGTGTGTGTTGTTATTAAATTGTTTCTAAACATATTTTAATTGACTTTTAAATTATTCAAATTACATATTATTTTTTAATCATTAACAAAAATGAAAAGATTAACGTCAGTACTTCAAAGATAAAATTCATTCACACGCATAGCTTTTAAATTATATATGTCGTCGAGGACCGCCAAGGGCAGGGCAGTAAGGTGGTTTGGAACTCAAAAAACTGACACTATCAGGATAACCTACGCACGGTAATGAAATAAAACATAAACACTGGTTTAACAACTGTATTGAATTCAAACCTATATCTAAACCGTATTATGGGAAGGGCAATAAACTACTACTGGTTCGGAAAGGAGCCCCAACTGAGAAGAACCAGCGTAAGAAACTCAGCGTATGTGTGCTTGTAGTACGGCAAACTAGCTGAAATTTGTCTATGGTCTCAAAAATACATGCAGCTACCATAAACAAATTTCCGTTTACATAGACAAATTTCAGCTAGTGTGATGAAGTCCGCACTGAATTCCGCTCTAATGTGTGGCACCCCATAAGTGAAATATACTTGTAGATGCTTGAAATAACGATATTCCTGTTAAGAAATTAATTCGTTCCTTTATTTTCACCATACATTTTATGTAGCATTTTAATTTTGTATCGATTATACTTTACTTATTATAAGGTACGTTATACACACTTATCCCCTTAAATAGGCACTTTTGATTTTTGACTCTGGTATCACTGTACCTAACAGGTAAGTTTTAGTGATGGGACAGCACAAAAATAAATGTCGATATTAACATTAGTACTTTTTAGTTATAATAGAAAATGAAGAAGAGATAATAGAAATAGAAACACAAATTGGAAACAGATGCCCATTACAATCAAAATATCAACTGCGAAGGACTCTGGCACATCACGATGTCGCTAGTGACTGATTCATCATTGTTTATTACAGTGAAAAATTCACTGAGGTGGATAGAGGAATGTCTAGTGTAATTGGAAGCACATTGGAACGGTTATATAAATACGTGGGTTCGAATCCCGTGATGTCCCAGAGGTCTTTGTAGTTCATTGTTTTATTGTAATAGTTATTTGTTTCCAATTTGTAGTATTTTCCACTAAATATAAAAGCAAATACACATCAAAATATTAAATTGCTTATATAAAAGTTATTCTAAATAAGCTTGCAAGATTTTTCCTGAACAAATAGACAAACTAACTTACGTAGAATACTAACATTGTAAGTAATATGCTGGTAGAAAAACTTGATATTTAATCACAACTTAACATTATAATTTTATCAATAGCTATACCTTATACTTGGTAGAGAAACAAAAATATATAACTAACCTACCATCAATGTTTCTCTGCGTCCGTAGGAAACACCTTAGACAACCCTACACGTGATCCCTGGGTGGTGCTAAAATAGTTACAAACTTGGCAGCTCTACTGTCCTACCTGGACCTCGCAGCCAGCACTCACTGGATTTTCTTCATCATCTGCTTTCCCACTACCCTAGGGAAGAAATGCCTCTCTATATCCAGTGACATGTAGGCATACGATAAATAAATCTACGATAAAATGTGACATTTTCAAGTCATTCACATCATTATCGGTTGTCAATAAGGCGTTACCATAAAAAAATCATTTAGAAATTAACTCTATTAACAACCGACAAAGATGTACCTTTGGCTTGAAAACGTCACAAATATCGATACTTAAGTATATATTATTATCGACGCGTTCCTCGCACTGTCTACGTTTACTTAAACATGACATTATCTCGTTCACGGACAGGTTGTCTGTGTCTGTGTTTGTACTTGTGTGAGTATATTTTATGCTAGTGTTAACAGTATTTGTGTGCGTTTCCTCGTCCCCCGCGCTGAAATTGGCAGACTTTTTCTGATAGAAATTAATGGGCGTCTCGCATCCGGTTGGTTTAATTATCAAAGTATGAAAACGTCACATATTCTCGAAATCACCCATAATGAGCGATGTGCCAACCCTTCCCTCATTAGTCATCGCGGTGCAGTAAGCGCATCGGGAAAAGAAAAACGGGTACAATGGAGAGAGACATAGTGAAGTCCTTCTGATACGATCATCCTTTTATCATGTTACCGTGGTCTATAGACGCCTGTAACATCAGAGTTGTCAATGAGCGTTTCCGACCCTTTAATATAAACGAGGATTTATTGTGTTGACGGCTAAAGCGATAAGAGGGTACACGTACCGAACTGCATATCAGAAATTGTTTTTTCGGTATTTTTTTTTATTTTATTCAACAGTTACAATAGTTACATGTATGGAGTGCCCCCTAAGAAATGTTTTTAAAAATAATTCTTACGCTTCAATATATGGCGAGTTATAAAAGTCACACGCACCAAATTGTATTAATATAGGGCCATATATTTCGGCTACGGACGGAATAAGCGCCCAAAAATAGCGACACTTAGTAAATTGTCTGAAAACGGAGCGGACCAGGCTGAAGGCTGTCCGACCAAAAAATACTGAAAGAACAAGAAAGCTATCAAATGAGGTTGGTTTCATCCTGCTACTCGACAAGGTAAAAACACTTCAAAAATTGCAGCACTAAAACTGTCCGAAAACGTGACGGACCAGGCTGTGCCCAGGCCAACCAAGTAATTTGTGACCCATTCAAATTTTACTTTTCGATGAATAAGGTTCCAAACTGCTCCTCGATTCCATATTAAAAACACTACCTATATTAAAAATAAACCAAATTAAATATCGTAGGCAATATTTACAGTAATTGGAAATATAATGCCGACAACGAAACGCCGACAAGACAAGTGTCCCTGACATAACTAAATTACTGACGCAGCAGACGTTCTTAGGCTACAGGAACCGCTTAACATGGTTGGTGGTAAAGAAGTACAATCCGCTCAATCATAAGCGGTTTCTGTAGCCTATAGACGCCTGCAACGTCAAGTAAAAATAATGCCGGCATATGTCGCACCTGGCAGCTTTGTAGAACAGGCGCCAGATGGTCGATACGCTCGTTAAAATATCGTGATACAAAAAGCACAGTCAGTAAATATGGAAGCAGCTGTGAAAAAGTAAACAAAACAAAAAGCGATCGAAATACATTAATTCGGCGCGTTTTTCTCCTGTCGATGTCATTCACTAATATCAGGGCGAGCTAACGATCACGGCCGTCGTTGGGCGGTTACCACTTACACCGAACTGTTGGGATTTTTTGTATGGTATGTCTGGCAAACCAAAATCCGCAGTAACAGTAAAAGTAATAAGTTATCTTATATATATATAGTCGTGCACTCTTGGCAGAGTGGTCGTGGTCATGTATAGGTTGAGTCTTTCGCCACCACTTCCCTGGTAATGCGACGCCATGTAGCTCTATTTTTGGAGGAGTGAGAATTCTGGTTTAAATAAGTTGCACCCACCCCTTTTTTAGTGGTGATGGTACTAGTATAAGAAAAGGATAGTGTGTTTTTCTATGTCTATTATCGAAGTAAAAAAAACTCCCCGCCAAACTATAAATAGATAGATAGATAAAGAATTTATATGATTACTGTAATAACACACAATACAAAAAGAGCAAAAATATAACAATAACACATCGGAAATAAGTTGAAAAAAAAAAGAAACAACAGATGAGGTACCCAGTTAGACAGGTTGTGTGCGTTGCAGCAAAACAAAAGGGTTCGCGGTTCAGCTGTACGCTTCACTACTAATACTTTTACTGTCTCTTTTTTTTTGCTTAATACTTTTGTTTTTTTCCTTTATTTAAGGAAAATTATCCGAGTTCTTATTGAATTTCAATCGACTGTGATGCTCGTTTTCGTAGGAACGAGTGCACTCTGAATTTCCACCACAGACAGTAAACTTTAACGTTTCCAGTCAACAATAACGATGTTTATACTCTGGTCGTCTCAGTCTGCTTTCTGCTGCTTGTCGGCATTGTTTACTCTGAGGTTTTCGCAGATCCATAACTAAATACATACAACGGGCTTAGGAGTCAGTAGTGACCCTGCCTACGAAGCAGGAGATCCCCAGTTCGAATCCTGGTCAGGGCATTTATTTGTGTGTTTATCACGGATATTTGTTCCTGAGTTATGGATGTTTTCTATGTATTTAAGTATTTATCCATACTTATCTATTATATAATATCGTCGTCTAGTACCCATAGCACAAGCCTTATTGAGCTTACTGTGGGACTAGGTGCCGGATTCTAATTTTAAAATGCATTACCAATACAATAACAACACAACCTATCTCAAATATAACTCCAACACACGACAAACAATCAAGCAATGTTGAAGTTGTATTGGAGTGGCGTTGGAATATTTCTCAAGCAAATTCTAATATTTATGTTTCAGATGTTTATACCGTAACTGTACTACGTTGTTAATGCATTGGAGTTGTTTTGAAGTTGGATCGTTTTTATACGTGTTTTAAAGTTAGAATACGGCCCTAGGTCGATTTGTGTAAGATTGTCCCATAATATTTATTTATTTAATTTATGATCACGACTAACTAGGATACGGATACCATACAAAACAGGCGAAGGAGATGTCTCTCCTTCTATTTGTCGATTATAATACATTTCCAATTACATTTCGGTGTGATAAACGCCCATGTCCCGATTGTGTCATTACGGGCAGTCGCTGTCGGCTGCTCAATTACTGCCCGTCTACTCGTACTTTATGACGCGAGTTCAGCCCTAACGCACTCTTTTGTTAGCTCTAATAATACTCTACCAAAGTTAATTGTTTCCGCTAGGATTGATCCAGAATAAATAACATACAATATAAGGAATGATTGATCTACCTTTAGTTATAAATGTAATATCGTCATGAGAGTGCGTAGTATTTTTCTCTCTATCTGCCCGTCTACTTTATAATATGAGTTAAATCCTAAAACTTATTTAATTATTTATAATAAATTTTATTGCACGATAAAACAAAATACAAATGGACTTTATGCCTGAGGGCATTCTCTACCAGTCAACCATCAGGCCAAACAGATAAAGGTTAGGGTTGAACCAGACTATAGTATTTTATACAATCGTGATATAATGAAAAGCTTTTAAGTCGAATACGTATGAGAAGAGTATGATACAAGATTGAAAAACTTAATTATGTCACTATTGTATACAATAGTTTTTCTACGAGTACTTAAAATAGGCAAGCCGGTAAGAATTGAGTTCGACAAACGTCTGACAACCTGCTGATGCTATAAAATTTAGTAACCTCAATCTCTCGATGGATTGCGCCGGCGAGGGGAGGAGGACTACAGTGTTATAATATTGTATAAAACTCCCTAAGAACATCCTTTAGCAATCATCTTATGGAATACTGTAGACAACGCTTATAAAGTATACGTTTTGAATATACCTGTCAGTCATCTTATTGACAAATTATAATGCAGGAGTAGAGAAAATATTTAATACACCTATTGAATATACAATATGCTGAAGAATATTTAGACGCACTTCAGTCATTAAATTAAAATTTTAGATATCGCGTAGTCTATGGTATTTTCATTTGCTTTTAAATAGGTACCTATATAAATTAAATAATACATGTATCACTTCAAACGTTTGAATTTAAATAACTAACAGTTGCACAAAATGATTGAATACCTTCTGTAAGGTAGGTACCTACTGCTAAAAAACCTATGAAAATCTTTGCTGACAGTATTAAATCATCATTTAGGTATTTAGGTACAGTAAAGTTATCCAAATCCATTGAAATATCGGAGCTAAAACTAATTAAATGAAATTGGACGACAATTTAACAGTCAATCAACACCGTGGGCAAATAAAGAATTCCCGTGAAACAAAATTGGCGCAATCCAGATACCAAAGATGACTTCCTATAGATTCTACATTTGAAGCATTACTGACTCCCGCTTGTCAATGGTGTTAAAATTTGGCATAAACTTTTGACTTTAAATAACCCCAAAAAGAAATCTAAAGGTGAAAACAAGCCCACAACCATCCATGCTTGAAGGAAGAAATTCGACGCTGCGTCGGTGAAATTCAGGTCAATTTACGCAATATGGTCACGGAAAATTTTGACAAAAGAGTACGTATGTGAACCTCAGCAAAGCCGTGGAGATCATTTGCGCGACGTGCTATTCCACACACAACCCTATTTTGTGCATTTTATGATTTTATAAACAAATAATATTATAAGGAAAAAAAAAGTTTTTCCATTAAATTCAAATCTTGCGTTCTTTTTGGGACATCCGTTACCAATATAATACCATTCCTAGTACGATTTGAATATACATACTTACTTATTGGTGCGATTGGTAATAACTAATAAATAGTAATCACTAGTAGGTACCTAATCTTATCTTGAAATCAGAGTTCGCTCCCCACCGAGTCTCGTGCTGTCATACTTTAGCAATTGTTATAAGTACATTTATTTTATTTGTATATATGTATATATTTTATTTTATTACTTTTTTTGTATACAATACCTCCGTGAACAGTTTGACGGTTGTGCCTCTGCGAAACAGCCGACTGACGATTTTATTTATTTAGGTTTTTTTTTATACTACGACGGTGGCAAACAAGCATACGGCCTGCCTGATGGTAAGCAGCTACCGTAACCTATGGACGCCTGTAACTCCACAGGAGTCACACAGGGCGTTGCCGAACCTTTACCAAAAGGAGGATTCACTGTGTTGACGGCTAAAGGAACAAGAGGGTCCCTCATCGTCAACACACTGGGTCCTCTTTGAGCTCTTTGGCAACCTTTGGTTTGTGTATATATTATTCTATCAATCAATGAATCGTTTATTTCTAAGAATATGGTACGGTGGTGGTTTGGTATGGTATTGTGTTGGAATGGTATGGTATTACGAACTATTCTGACATCTGATAAAGATTCAATCGTGACGTGATCCTTGGAAATAAAAAAATATTTTTTAAATGTCCATATTATCAGCCACGCTCTTTCTGACGCAATACGGCTTTTTTATTGTAGTGCAACTCATAAATGTTAAAACTATATAATAATATAATCTGTCCGGAAAGTGAAGTATCGTAAAATTCATTCGTTCCCATATAAAAAAAACACACTTCTGTATAATCTGTCCCGAAAGAAAAGTTTTGTAGTATTTATTCGTTCCCATATAAACTACAGCACTTCTGTATAATTTGTCCGGAAAGAGAAGTATCGTAGAATTCATTCATTCCCATATAAACTACGACACTTCAGTATAATTTGTCCGGAAAGAGAAGTATCGTAGAATTAATTCGTTCCCATATAAACTACGACGCTTCTGGTTCCGCACAAACTCTACAAAAATATTATTCACTAAGTACTTAGTCGTCTTCTGTGTTCTATCTAGCGGATAATCGATTCGAACCAGATTCAAATACGAACTCAGTCGACTAATAAATCGAGTCGAATCGAGTTACCGTCGTTAGTTGAAGCCGATCACGTACGTTTCTAATCAGTTCTCAATTTAAATTTAAATCAATATTTTCCATTAACACGTCGAAATTGGCCCGCCTGTATTAATTCGTAGTTTGGATTGGCAAAGGGTTTTCATTTTCTGTTTCGCTAGATAATTATAATACGTGTGGGCATCTCTGTGTGTGTGTGTGTGTGTGTGTGTGTGTGTGTGTGTGTGTGTGTGTGTGTGTGTGTGTGTATGTGTATGTGTGTGTGTGTGTGTGTTATACGCATGTGTGTTGAATAATCGTTCGAGGTTTTCTCAAGGGTAATACAGTAAGATACGTCTATCTACACTCACATTTAAGTCCTCTAAAACATGTTCAAAAACGGTAGGCAATGGCTAGCATTACCACAACCGATTTTGCTATGATAAGCTTTTTATCTGTGGCAGTAACGTAAAATTTTAACTTTACATGCTCATATATTGATACGTTATGAGTTTCAAATTCCGAACATCGAATTTGATAACATAATGTAAATCCTGTCCTCCTTCCCGCCCAACGGCACGCGCCCGCCCGACCGCCGGCACAATCGAGTTGGCCATGGCGGTGCAATGGCGGTCATTCTATGGTTTCCGAACACTTCATTTAGGATATATAATATGAGTGTAGATAAAGCAGTGTATGCAACTGTACGTAATTAGGCCTTAAAACGTAACAGTTACATAAACTACTATTATCTAATAGGTACGTAAGTTGTCCGATATAATAAATATAAGCCCTGTCCTATATACTCAGACAACTTCGGCAGTTTTATACTACGTATTACTATTATCTAATTCAAAAATTTGCTAGTCTGTCCACTCCACCTATTATTAAAAGCTGCTAGATGCCCGGTTCTAGCAATAAGGATATTATTGAAGGTGTGTGACACGTATGCGGAGTCTCACGGGCTCACCTATAATATTAAAAAAAGTGAGATACTCATCTTTCGAGCTGGTAATAAGACCCTACCAATAGTTGAGCCGGTGACACTCGGTGGTGTTGCCTTGAGCAGAGTGTCCAGTTTTACATACCTGGGACATGTAATTACCGAGACTCTAAAGGACGATGCGGATATTGAGAGGGAACGCAGAGCACTGGCAGTAAGAGCTAATATGTTGATTCGCAGGTTTGCACGTTGTACAGTGGAAGTCAAAAAAACATTGTTCATGTCGTATTGCCAATCATTCTACACGTGCGGCCTGTGGATCAATTATACGAAGCGCGCCTACAGTGCTCTGCGTGTCCAGTTCAATAATAGCTTCAGGATGCTGTTGGCGCTACCACGCTTTTGCAGTGTGTCAGGCATGTTTGCGCAAGCACGAATGGACGATTTTCATGCCATAATGAGGAAAAGAATCGCCTCTCAAATGTTTCGCCTGCGGGGTAGCACCAACAGCTTGCTGGTAGATATAGCGGAGAGATTGATTGTTCGTTTTTTTGTCACTGGGCGTCTGCTCATCGTCCTGTGTACCAAGACCCCAAGTAAAAAATGTAAGACCTAGGTTCAGATGTACTCACATCATGTAACACTAGTATTGCAAGTCTGTATATAACTAACAATCTATGGGCGAACAGGCCTGAAATAAAGAATTTATTATTATTATAGTAATGTAACCAGATAAGTTTTGTTGCTCTCATTATTGTGTCATATCTAACATGGCCAACTCTTAGTCCATACCATACCATATAGTATTAGTTTTGACGGCCTCCTAGCCTAGTTGGTATTGACCCTGCCTACGAAGCAGGAGGTCCCGGGTTCGAATCCTGGTCAGATATTTGTTCCTGAGTTATGGATGTTTTCTATGTATTTAAGTATTTATCAATATCTATCTATTAATCGTCGCCTAGTACCCATAACACAAGCCTTATTGAGCTTATTGTGGGACTAGGTGGATTTGTGTAAGGCTGTCCCAATAATATTTATTTATTTATACCCCAATTCTCACCCCAACCCAATTAGAATTTAAATCAATTGATAAACAAACGAACGTCAATCCAGATTTGAAACAATACTAGCAAACCAAATTTTCGGAAACTCATAAAAGTCATAATAGTGGAGTACGGGAACGGTAAAATTGCCCTGAAAAAAACATAACTCACAAGTCCGATTTTTTTTGGTATCAGTAAGAGTACACTGAGCACTAATGGCGAAAATTTTTTTCTAACTGTTTTTGAGGTCGCTGTAGGTATTAAAAATAAATTTGTTAGCGACATTTATAAGTTTAACAAAAGATAATTCGAGTGGTATTTCTTTTCTTTAGATTATCGTATTTAACTATATGAATGTCCCCTGACATTTACTAACAGATTTATCGATAGCCGTGTTTAAAACAAATAAAAAATATATACTCCCTCCAAAAGATAATTAAAGTGTTATATGGCAACTGAAATATATTAAAACCTATTGAAGGCAAGTAATGGGTTTGATTTATAACACATTATTCAATCGCTTAAATTGTAATGAACAATTGAATTTTAAAAGCGTTCTAATAGGCATAAAAGAAATCTCGAAATTTTCAAGTCAACGCGTTGTGTTCATTATCATGTTACTAAAGCTTGCACCAAAATTATAACAAATCCATCAATCGCTCCCAGTTTTTTGTACTTATCAGTTCTTAACTTAATTCAAACGCGCGGAGATTATGGCAGCCGTCATGGCGCTAGCGGCGGGACCAATCATTACGCGCACGCGACGTTGCCTGTTCGCCGTGCGCCGTTGCCCGGCCGCTGCGCTGTTTCCATGGTAAACCAGTAGGTACGCGAATATTGTATCTGGACGTTTGGTTTAGTTTAGGGCACAGAGTAAATAATAGTACCCCAACAAGGCCTAGTTTCCCCTCAGGGTTGAAAGGTCAGATGGCAGTCACTGTCGTAAAAACTAGTGCCGACGCCAATTCCAGGTATGAGGTTGCCGAGTGGACCCCAGGCTCAATAGAGCTTAAGCGGCGACAAACGCTAGAAAAGAAAATCGTCTACTTGAATATATTTTTATGAGTGACATTTATATAAATTTTGTGAGTGTTTTCGTATAAAATGTTTATCATTTGTTTCAGGTACCTAGCAGATAAGAGCGCTCACTTGGTATAGAAATTTGAATACAAGTTGACCAATTTATTGTCTTGAACGCTTGGAGTGTACTTGAGGAATTCGAGAACCCTTAACACTGGTTTATTCTGAAACTGGACTCGCAAACGTGGAGTGAAAATATACGGCTGGTCGTTAGTAATTTGAATCGATGCTGCTAATGATCGGAGCGTATCGAATAATCGGGATAGCCATCAAACGGTAGAACGCTGCAAATGTAATATTATAATTTTAAACAAAAAAGAACCGACTTCCAAAAGCAAATGTTCGAGCTGCTGTAAAAAATACTCAAATCACTATAAGTGTGCCTATAAAAGTTGAAGAATTCCCTCGATTTCTCCAGGATCCCATCATCAGATCCTGATCTAGCTACCATGGGACCAACTGTGAAATATACTCTTTCAAACAAAAAAGGAATTTTCCAAATCGGTCTAGCCATCTTCGAATAATCGGTGAACATATAAAAAAAAAGCAAATACAAAGATCCCGACGAATTGATAACCTCCTCCTTCGAAATATTGAAGTCGGTTGATAAGCATTCGTTGCCTACTTGTTTGCGTGTTTGGGTTGCTGTTCCTCCTCCAGATAGTTTATAACTTGGACACGAGACACTTTTTATCCCGAAATCCATCTCCATAATGTGAGATTGAAAAACTTAATTTGAGTGGAAACTGCGATTATATATTTTAGGTCAAACATCTATTTTTCCAGACTCTAAGCGCTGAATCTGAAATTCAACATTTGCAATACCTACTTGAAAATGACAGGATTTGTTGAAGATAATAAAATAAAACAATCAAGTGGCAGTAGAACGTCGAAACAATCGACGTTTATTTCTCCATGAGCTTTGCGTAACATAGATAAATTACGTCACGCCTTTGGTACAAAAAATAATCTTTTCAATGCTTGACTCTATTCCTAAAACTCTAAAAATATTTAACAATGAAAACCATCTCTCATAGCTATGAATGTTAAAAACTACAACTCATATTTACAGCATTTTACCATTCAGCGGCAGCATTAATTCATACCCAGCAGTGCCCAGCACAGTATTCGGATATTCAATTACTTTAGTACGGTTTGGGGATTTCATCGATTTTGCTTTGTGTTCTGCTAGTCGGGATAATTTTGACGGCGTCTGTGGCACAAAGTTTTCATTCCCAAGTATAAGATAACTTATGTTCATGCGATAAGCACGAGAGTTACGCCGTTTTGCGACACGCTTAATTTAGTGGTCTTAACGTGTTGCTAATATTAAATTCTACGTTATTTCTGAGCACTTTGACTTTGTGAAAGGTAAAGTGGCGTTTTCAGTAGTTTGTGTAAAGTTAGTACCTACCCAATAATAGGTAATTTAACTAAAAGACTTGTTGCTGCTCGAAATCAAAAGGATTAAGTTTAATAAGTAAAAAGTCTAGACAAATGATAAATCAAACGTCACTTTGAAACGTACTACCTAAAATGACTGTAACTATTTACACATTTTTCTTAGATTAAGAAGTTTTCTCTTAATTTACCAAAACAAGAGAGTGGTAAACTTGTATTTTTACTTGCTTACCCTCACACTGCCAATTTAAGGCATAAGGGGCAAAAGGGTAGAATTGTTATCAAAATATGAATAACAAAACGTCGTATCTACACACACATCACAGAACAGATGTCAATAGCCTTCCACAAAGCTCAAACATACAACAGGCAAATTGATGGAAAAAGACGGATCTTGCAGAAATTTTGAAAATCTTCACATCCAATCTTATGTACTTTCTATATCTCAGAAACTAAAAATGATAGAAATACAGGAATCCGCTTGTTAGATAGAGAACGGAACGCGCTAATTATTACTTATGTTAAAACGTAATTTGTTCTGATTTTCGCATCCGAAATCGTGGATTTCGAATGAAGATTACTATTTAGACTGCTAATACCAAGGAGAAAACTAACGGATCTCGTTCAGGTGTATTTCTTTCCTCACAACAGATATTTCCGATAATATCTCACTTGTGTAAATTGGAACAATAATGCCCCAATTACCTCACAGATGGCGCTTTCTCGAAGCGTATAAGAAAATGCAAGCTGATAACAATTTTCTTGCAATGTGCAAGGATGCTTGAATTACTTTATGTTGCGCGACGATAAATAAATTGCCACTATTCTTTTTAATGTCTGTTTTCATAAACGTGTCTAAACTGTTTAATATTAAATAATGCCGTTGATATTTTTCATGTGTTTGTGTGATAAAAATTTAACAGAGGTTTTCTAAGTTTTATAAAGGGAGTTTAACAATAGGATAGTGCTTCATATTAGATGGTTATTAAAAAGCTTTGAGTATCTACATCGTGATTAGTAATAAGGCGTCTGAAACATTGTTTTCAAGAATAAAAGTTATGCAAAAAGGGCTTGAGTCTCTAAACTAAAAGACTCTAATTTCTAACAAATGTCTGACTGTAATCTAAATAACTGAGTCTTCAAGTTCCGGACTCCAAAAAAATGAGTTTATTCATCGAAAGAAAAACAACACACGTCGCAATAAGCCTCAGCTTAAAGCAAAAATTCATAAAAGTTTATTTGTTCAACAGCTTGTTTCGTTTTCTCGCTAATATTATTCGAATTATATGTAAAGGATATGTATTATTTGAGTTTCAGAGTAAATTGACACTGTGGCTGACTGCGAACTTGGTTCCCGGGGGTAAAAAGAGTATTGTTTTATCTGTCGAGCCTGCATAGATGTGCGCAACAGGATTGATGTTGGATGTTGATGAAGCTTTTAATTTACCGTGGATAATTAATTGATTTGACATTCTAATTTAATTTATTTGTGCCAAATGTTATTGTTAATTATATACTTTGAATTGGATAATAACATACTTATGGGTCTATAGAGAGTGAAATTAATAATAATTGAATTGAATTGAATATTCAGACTGACGAGCCATATGGATTGTACCCAAGACAAACGCTGGACTGCAAGAGTGACGTCATGGAAGGGCCCTCCAGAAAAGAGAGGGCAAGGAAGACCCAATACTAGATGGCACGACGACATTACCAAAATCGCCGGTTCAAGTTGGATGCAAGAAGCCAAAGATCGGGAAACATGGATGGCTATGGAGGAGGCCTTCACCTGTGGAAACAGGGTTCTTTGAATAAAATAGAATACAAAGTGTAACAAAAATGCTGGTGAGCCGTTTAAGGGCATAATTGGTAAAAACTAATTAAAAAAAAAATCACGCGAAAAAATTTGGTTTTGTATGGAGGGTTGACCGGCTGGGACGACAGGTCTCATACAAAAAAAAAAATTTTTCGCGTCAATTTTTTTTTCTGTTAGTTTTTCTTAGTCGCAACACGATATCAATTGTGCCCTTAAACAGATCACCAGTATTATTGTTACACCCTGTATAAATGTGATTTTGGCACTAAATAGTTAACCTTGCATAAATTTAAAAAATAAAAACTTTTTTTATAATATATAATATAATATACAGAGTGATCTGATATCGTTCATTGTTATCGTATACAAAAAATACTAAAATTGGCATGGACTGAGCATTCCACATCACTTGTTATTTTATAAAGCCAGACGCGAAATGGCTGAGATACGGAACTAAGCGCAAATCTACAAATCTAACTATCCAGGCCGAATTAAAGCATTTGCGTTTTAAGGTATGTTCAGTTAATTTTATTATAATGTTTCATTAATAAGTATGACATCACATCACATACAAGGTATAAGCATAAATTTAGACCGTTTAAGTCTTAAACATCGGTTTTATTCGACCTTATGTAAGTCAGTGCGATCAATAAGTGTATTTAGAATCATCAAAATCGCGAGCTACCACTCCAAGCCCAGGCACTCTAAACCTTAGAACCACTCCAAGTAATGTTGTTTTTTTTGCATTGTTGCATTCACCCTGCAGTTAGACTTTATAGTCCTAAGGCTGCAGTGAAAAAAGAATAAGTTTCTATAATTAATATTACCTTTAATTTGTATAAAACTACATTTGTATAGCTCTTTACACACTTTTGTTTAGCTCTTTTGTATAGCTTTTTTAACGGCCTCCTAGCCCAGTCGGTAGTGACCCTACCTACGAAGCAAGAGGTCCCGGGTTCGAATCCTGGTCAGGGCATTTGTTTGTGTGTTTATCACAGATATTTGTTCCTGAATTATGGATGTTTTCTATGTATTTAAGTATTTATCAATATTTATCTATTATATATATCGTAGTCTAGTACCCATAACACAAGCCTTATTGAGCTTACTGTGGGCCTAGGTCGATTTGTGTAAGATTGTCCTATAATATTTATTTACTATTATATTTATTTGCACAAGAATCCCAGAAGTAATGTGTAATTATTATTTTTTTCTTTTTTTCCGTTTTTTTCTTTTGTTCCTTTTCATTTTATTCAAGTCAGCTATCCTGTTACACATCGTAAAGGTCACCAGTGTCACTTTCGCAAACAATTCCCAACAAAACTCGTTTGAGATTATAAAAAGCTGGCAAGTTGGGAAGAAGTATCCCCGTCGTCCCTAATCTCATATTAGGAGACTTTTAACTGCGACATGCACGTAAAAAAATTGAGGCAGTTTCAAATAAATATCCAAAATAAAATACATTGTTTCATTATTTTTAGGTCATAATGTATCTGTTATCTAGAATTCTTCAATCAGTTGTGCACTTAGAGAATTCAACCCGGAGTAGCCATGTCTGTCATTTTCTATACAAAAAAAGTCTACCAGTTTTGCGGGGAGGGGAACGTCAAATGTATGGCTATTCGTACGTAATGTACAAATAGCCACGTCAGATAAACGTCTGTCCATACATGTGTATGACCACTTGTCATATTATGTTTTCGGCAGAGGGGAACGCCTGTCAATGGCGACTCCGGTTGGTTGAATTCTCTAAGGTTGTGCACGAAACCCTACTGAGAAAACGCAAAGGGACAAAGATGCCTTTTATTTTACTATCTAAATAGACTATAGAGCAAGCCTTTAGATTGCCAGTGCAAAGGGACAAAGATGCCTTTTATTTTACTATCTAAATAGACTATAGAGCAAGCCTTTAGATTGTCTTCATATTTTACCACCACTAAATAAATAAAAAATATTTTTCCCAAACATGCGTGTAAATGTTGTCGATATACTATACGTAAGTGATATAGACTCAGAAGCATCACGATTCGAGTGCCTTAATGACACTTGGTATGAAAAGGGTCGCGTTAACGTACCTACCTTATACCGAGAGATCCCGAGTGCTAACTTTTAGGCTTTTAGTATTGGATTTTAGGTCTTATTTCCACGCATTTTTTTTAGAAAAGCATTATACATGCCTTGGCGTGAAATAGATTATCGGTCTCATATCCCTATCTTACTTGGCCCTAGCCTCTGCTGTAATACTATATTTATATTATGTACTATTTTTACCTAGTAGCAAGAGGGTTGGAAAGTCTTGTTATAGTTACTCGCTGCCTTCTGATTATAGACTTGCAGATTTCCACGCATGGCTCCACGCTAAATAACTAATATTTATATATACTTTATCTGTGAATCACTTTGAATCTAAAACAAGTAGCCTTCACTTGTCAACTCCGCACCCTTTCAAACGCCAATTCAAATTTAAATTTCGAATCAAACTTTCCGCGCAAACAGTCTCTTGTCGTTATTTTCAAAAATAGAAAAGAACTCGCATTGTTAACGGAATCGCGCTCAACAATCTACCCCATGCAAAAAAGGCCGTAACAACCATATGAAAACTCATTCATTTGTTTGTCGTAATTGTGAGCAATAAGGTCTAAATTCGAACTTGTTTTTCAAAGTACTTAAGACTCTTATAGGTGGTAGGGCAGTAACGCTGACTGAACTTTGGAAATTTGTCTTTCTTTCAATTTCTCTGTTCGCGGAGTTTTACTTGGCGTTAATTACGTGGCTATTGTTAAAGTTTGGGGCAGGTTTATGGCGGATTTTACTGGTATTTTAGTTGGTTTATTACGCAAGTTCATGATTTAGTTAATCTCAACAGAATTACCGTTATATTAAATAAAAATATATAAAATAAAAATAAATAAAATAATCGTCATAGAATATTCGTGTCTTGGGTCATTTTTGAGTGTAAAATTGTGCAAAAAAAAAAAAGGTAGATAGGCCATTGAGTAACAGTAGATGACATCCCTAAGAAATTCCTTGTCTCAAAAGTTGTGATGAAAATCACTACAAGTCTACTACTCTTTCATTCTGCCATAGCTGTCAACCGCCAAACATGGCGCACAAAATTTATTCTAGATGCCACATCTAGTAGAATACATAATAAATAAATGAGATAGGCACTATTTCATATTTAGGAAAAACAGGTAGATATACTTATCGTAATGAACTACATATGATTTTATTATGTTAAATAAATATAAAGTACTGCAGTACTTACTTATGTAATTGTTAAGTGGTACTCAAAGTATTCAAAATAGGCGTAGTATTCAATGAAATGACTTTAACACTCTTATTCTCTTAACAATAAAGTCGTGCCCAGATCATTATGAACACTTTTCCCGCTTTGCTACTTATGCTGCAGACTGTACGGTCAACTGCAAAAGTAGATAATTTATACGCGTTCGTATTCTATTTTCAATAAAGTGGTGTTAAATCCTTAGAGAATTCAACCAACTGGAGCGGCCATTGACAGGCGTTCCCTTCTGCCGAAAACATATGACCAGTGGTCATATGTATTGTATGGACTGATGTTTATCTGACGTGGCTCTGACGTGGCCGTACGAATCACCTTTAACGTTCTCCCCCTCCCCCGCAAAAATCGGCAGACTTTTTTGTATAGCAAATGACAGACATGGCCGCTCCGGTTGGTTGAATTCTCTAAGGTTGAATCAGGTTGAACAACTCATCTTACTAAATATATATATATATTATACGACAATCGTACACAAATCGACCTAGGCCCACAGTAAGCTCAATAAGGCTTGTGTTATGGGTACTAGACGACGGTATATATAATAGATAAATATGGATAAATACTTAAATACATAGAAAACACCCATAACTCAGGAACAAACATCTGTGATAAACACACAAATAAATTCCCTGATCAGGATTCGAACCCGGGACCCACACTAAACTTCACACTTAAGAAAAACATTCGTATAATTCTTATTTCAATTAGAATTACGGGGGAGGATCTGGACCCTCGCTCCGGGTTTTTTCTGATGCAAAGGTTGTCTATCGCCGTTCAACGTGGCAACGCGGCGTGATAGGCGCCTTTGCGTCTGGAGGGTCACGGGTCCTGGGAGGGATAATTAGTTAATGCTTACTTAGATATATTTAACAGTGCTTATTTTAATTTTTGTTTGTGTGGGCTTTACTTTAGTGTTTAGTTGTTTACATTTATTTTAGTTCAGAATTACGATACCATATATGTAACTTTATACTTTAAGAATTGCAAATAAATAACACTTATTTCCATCGACTACGAAAACACATGATTTACAAGTCTAAAAGAATCTAAAGAACGGTAACTTTGTTACGAAGATAAACGAAGAATTTTAATAAAGCGGGCCAATTGTTTCAAAGCTGAAATTTGTCGTTTTTCGACTTTGTAAATATTCGACTGGTCTTAATTTGATTTTGTCTTAGGCGGCGGTTTCACTGAAGCGATTGCTAGCGAATGAATTAAGTACGTACGTAAAACCGGGTAACTATAGTCTACTGCTTCAACTATGGTCCAGAACTTCAATGCATAATTAATTATCAATCTCAATCTTATTTTTGGTTTATATGAATTTTTTCATAAATTTATGAACATATTTTTAAAATGAAATGCGTCATTAAAATAAAGGTAACACATAAACGAAGATATTCGAGTCAGTTTTGGACCATAGTTGGGAGCTTTTGGACTAAAGTTGGGTAGTTTTAGCCTCATTCGCTGAATGACTAAGGCACATGGTTTTACTTTCTTAAAGTACATTAAGGGTGGATTTAGAGGACGAGAATACCGGATGACCTTCAAATTGGCTTTACTTAAACGAAAGTAAAAAAAAAACATTATATTTGGAAGAACTCTGTTAATCTCGATACAGGGTTGGACGAAATCGGCTCGATAGAAAATAATTCCAAAGTTACATCTTAAAATTAACTTTAAACAGTTGTAGTGAGTTACTTTCTTGATTTATACGTCTGTAATTAAGGACAAATTTCCACCACACTAAGACAAAAAACTGAATTATTGTATTTTTCTCAAGTAATGCGTAAGGAGTTTTTTTTTCTTCATTTCGTTCATTTTGAAAATTTTGCAATGAGCTCCCATACTAATCGTAACACAGTGTTCTCTTTCACTCGTGCTGAAAAAAAAGGGATGGAATTTAGCTGTTGTCATCCCTTTAAAGGTATTTCACAATGGAGTATAAATTTTATTTGCCTCGGTTAAAATTGCTGTCTGTAAACTTACGGGGATCAATGTTACTCTGCGTCAATAGGAAACACCTTAGACAACCCTACACGTGATCCCTGTGTGGTGCTAAAAGAGTAACAAACTTGGCCTCGCAGCACTCGCTGGATTTTCCTCATCGTCTGCTTTCCCACTACTACTAACATAGGGAAGAAATGCCTATCTATATCCAGTGAGATGTAACCATACGATAAATAAATAAATATGACACTTACAAGTTTGGTGTCCGTACTGTCAGTTATTAGCAGTCATACCTACGAATACACATTAGGAAAGAGTAAATTCCTTTTTAATTTTCCACTACGCTTGAGAATTCGTAGAAAACTATACTAAGCTACTTCTAATTCCCAGGGAGACAGCATGCAGCCGCATGCATGGACCCGGGGTATGTTGGACCCGGAGGATGTCCTTGTCGCTAAGTGTGGTAGGGCACGTTCAGCGAATGTCATCTCGCCAGCCAGCCAAATAGAACTAGACCCTACTCATAGTGTTGTCTTCTTGCTGGTGAGTAAGGTTGCCAAATAGCTCAAAGAGGACCCAGTATGTTGACGATGAGGGACCTTCTTGTTCCTTTAGCCATCAACACAGTGAATCCTCCTTTTTGTAAAGGGTCGGCAACGCGCATGTGACTCCTTTGGAGTTGCAGGCGTCCATAGGTTACGGTAGCTGTTTACCATCAGGCGGGCTTGTTTACCACCGTCGTGGTATAAAAAAAATGCAGAATAAAATTAAAATTTAAAGAAATACATTTAGGTATCGTTGAGACCATTTTTTTTTCATAGAAACGCTACAGTGAGACCACTCCCTTACTTAATGAGTGAATTTGGACTTGAAATGGAACGGACTTATTGACTGAGTCTTAAATTTTAATTTGACGTAAGAAGGCTACTTGATGATATTAACGAAATGGCCGAATAATTTCGTTAATTTTTATGAAAATTATTTTCCCTCTATTCATTAATTAGCAGTCTGATTTAATTTATCGACATATTTTCAGAACCTTCGGAAATTTTATTCGACCTATATATAACCCTTTAGTCCTTTATTTTATGACCTTTGCGTAGTTATTTTCGTCAAAATAAGCAAAACTATAGGCACCCTTCAAAACCAACAAGGCAGCAATAATATTTACAATTGCCTTTTATGATAGTAAGCGTTGGCAGCTCACTGCCTCTGAAATGCTCTGTCATATTGACGTTTTGTGCGTTTCCATTGACAACTAGGTAGTCACGATAATGAAAAAAAATGATTTATTTATGCCAGAGATGTGTTTCTCGTACTTGTCAGGAAGGGTATCAAATATGTGTACTCTATCTACAACTTGATGGTAAATTTTTTGATGTCTTCATCAAACTATGTTGTTAATAAACTGCTTATTAAGAGTATTAAACTAAAAGCGTTTCTATGTGGGATCTATTCAAAAATATGAGAAAGAGCGAAAACTGCCTTTCTACCCAGTGAACGCCCTTAAAACTGTAGCACACCCCAATTCTCGGCATGAAATTCTCAAGCAGACCATTATGAGCTGTGGTATAAAATGGTTAGATGCAAATATTTTCGATAGACAATGGAAACACACGTCAAAGCAATTATCACCAAGGCCGAGTTTGGCTAAGTCAGCCATCAATATTATGTTAATATCCCCCATCACACACAATACCCGCGCCCTGCTTCTATGGCACCAGTAAAAGGCTTCGCATGTGGTACAACTGTAGACATACAGTTAAATAGATCGTGCATGTAGCATTAACCCAGCTGTGGGGCTTCAAAATCTAAGGAAGTAGTTTCGAACTTTGATCCTAATGATTTCTTGGATGAAATGTAATTTAATGCTTTCTGGTGTGTGAACATTAAAAGGATCCCAAGTAACAAAAGCTTCTATAACTAAGGCCCTTTATCACCAATCTAGTGATATAGTAGGCCTATAATGGTAACCATTGTGACTGCTTGTACTATAAAGGTTTTTAATAGAGCGTTTTGGTTCTATAAATTAAAGAGCAATTTAGTTCTATAAGTTAGCTCTTAGAACGCTTAAAGGACCATAAAAAAGAATCTTTAAAGTGTTGCACTGTAATAGATTTGCAAAAAGCGATTATAGTACTATTTAATACTATAGACACTTTACTGACACTTTTATGTACCTATTATGCACTAATAATGCGTCGAATTAACTTTTATAGTACTAGTATTGTAGCAGTATCGCAAACACTATTTCAGGATCAGTCTGCACTATAAAAGGACTTTGCACGACCATTACATAACGTTTTAGCTTTTTAAATGCTCCCTCAACATCGCTATAGGGCTACCCAAATCCATTAAAATATGGCTGCCGTTTTCTGAAAGTGATAGCACATTAGCAGCACGACTGGAGCCCATGTGTACTATAGCAGCCATAGTCGGGACAAGTCCTAATTTTATTAATTAAAATTTAATTAAAACAGTAAAATTATGAAGGCGCATTGTCAAATTTGAAATCAGCATAATGATTTTGTCAATACAATTATTTTCGCAAGTGCAAGTACCGGCAGAATTACGGTTCACGAATGTTTTTTAGTATGTACCTTTATATGTCACTTTAAGGAACTAAAGGGACATGGCCAATGACTAACAAATATATTTGTTTAATTTCTTGTGAAATAACCTCACGACGACGACAGCACACAACACGAGGCTTTTGGTGATAAAAAAGATCACTGGAATCGTTTACGGCGCAAAATAGCACTATAAACGTGTTTTGGTTACTTTAATAGTTCCTAATTGTGACATAAACATTGCAGACATTTCAGTCATAAAGCTGATTTATCACAGTGAGAGCCTTTATGTAATGTTTATACAATAAATCAGTGATAAAACTAGGGCCTATTTGGGGTTAGGTAAAGGTTTACGACACCATTATAGTGCTAATCATGAACACTAATTAGCACGTTCTGAAATGTTCTCAGGACTTTTATAGTGCCAAATTTTGCTACTTGGGATAAACTCCAAATAAGGCATATTTGAATTTTGTGTTGGAATGGAAGATCAGATTATTGTTGCTGTTATCAAAGCTAAGCAGGTAAGATATAAGCAGATCTATTATATTAGCTATGTACCTTTCGAATGCAATCATGTGAGTATGTACTACAGGTCCTACGGTGCCCATAAAAGATTTCGTACGTAGCGTCACTACAAACATAAACATAGAAAGGTTATCTTTACTAGTTTCTCAAGAAAACATGGTGAAAAAAATATGAAAGGTTTACTATCCGGTTTAAGTTGCAAGGTCAGAAAGTATCCGCATTAGCGTGGTTTATTTCTTTACATGTCTGTGGTCATGCCCCCATTTTACGACGATCGGGGGTGGAAATAACTGATTTTATTACTATTTTCTTTCAGTACAATCGTAATTGCTGGGTTTTATTGCACGACGCGCTTTGAACCCTCTTTGTGTGTTCTAAGACACGTCAATATTGGCTTTCTTTGTGTTTGGGATTGAGTTGGGATTTTTTTAGACTATTGGAGAGTATTTTTGAACGGTGTTATACTAATATGGTATAGTATTGTATTGTTGGTGTTGTGGTATGCCCTTAAACTACGTCCGGACTTGGGTATGTCCTTAAACTACGCCAAAAAGAGAGGTATGGGCACTGCGAATGGCATCTCGCTAAGTGTGGTAGGGCACGTTCCGCGAATGTCATCTCGCTCAAATCTGGAGCAGAGCCCGACTGGGGAAGTACCTCCACCTTACAGAAAACCACAGCCAAATAGCACTAGACCCTACTCATAGTGTTGTGTTCCTGCTGGTGAGTAAGGTTGCCAAAGAGCTCAAAGAGGACCCAGTGTGTTGACGATGAGGGACCTTCTTGTTCCTTTAACCATCAACTTAGTGAATCCTCCTTTTTGTAAAGGGTCGGCAACGCGCATGTGACTCCTTTGGAATTGCAGGTGTCCATAGGTTACGGTAGCTGCTTACCATCAGGCGGGCCGTATGCTTTTTTGTCATAGATTGTACTAACTTAGCCACATATGTTTGTTACCTGCCGTGAATTTTTCACCGGATGGTCTTTTCGGAAGATCAGCGCTGGCTTACGCCAACATGCTGAGAAGAGACCATTTCGTGACACATGTCTTACTCTACAATTATCTGTTATTTATTTGTTTTTTTTTTTCTGTAATGTCAGGAATAAATATATTTCTATTTCTATGCTTGTTTGCCACCGTAGTGGTAAAAAAAAAATTATTAGTGTGTTGTCATGGAAAACAAAATAGTTAGAACAATTTGTGAGTTAGTTTTAGACCAATGCCTTTTGAGGAATACGTCCCTGTTGGAGAATATGTCTTAAAATGTATTAGACTAATATTATTAGTGAGTGTCATGGTAACCTATGAAAAATAATAGTTGGTGACATTAAGGTGAAAATACTAGAAAAAAAAACTATCATTTCATGTCTGTGGCATGGATATATGTATGTGCAATCTACAAAAACGCGTTTACACTGAAAAAAATAAATGTTTGCTCCAACGAAGATCTTGTTTTATGTAACACGCATCTTGACTGCATATGAGCTTAATAATATATTGTCTGTTGAAGCTAAGAGCACTTAGTAAAAGTTATCATATACATAGTTAGATATAGTAAATAAATATATTATGATTCCAAATATTTTATTAGCAACTCAGATAAAATGTATCTTAGTTGCCTCTTAATTTTTATCAGTGTAGCTTCCTATTTAGTTTAAACAACTAGATTAATCTTTAAGATAATTTTGGACAGGAATAATCAAACTCGATTATGTATTAAAATATGGAATGTATCTTGTAAATTCACAACTACATGCTAGGTGGGCTTTAGCATTTTTCCAATAGGGATAGGGACTTGTAAATTAAACATGAACAACAACATTTGTTTTAAGATATAGCCCACCTAACGAGGGAAAACTTAGAGGAAATAGTTCGTGTATAGCTGAATTTTGGGGTAGTTCTACAACCTAGCGCCACTCCCACCGGTACTTTTAGTATGTTGTGTAAGACACCTTTACCTACAACTACACCAAAATGTTTAGGTTTAATATCATTTATTCTCACTTAAGAATATTATAATTTACTTACATGAGAACTTATAAATACTTAAAAATAATTATTTATATTGCATGAAATCAGCAAAGGAACTAAAAACATTGAGGGTATATTATTATAACTTACGGTAGTTAAACAATATCTGCCGATACAGTTTAACAAAACAAGGTGATTAGTGGTGCCTAGCATAAAATTCGGCTATACACAAGTCGTTTTCGTTCGGTGAGCTAATACCTCAATTATGTATCACTTGATGTTATTGAGTAAACTGTCAACAGTTGCAATAATTCTCGTGTTTCCCTATTATTAAGGAAAAATCCATCCTCGATACTATTCTTCTAACTCAATATTTTTCTTAATTGCTTAGCTTTAATATAGTGTAGGTAAATATTTCATGACTGTGACGCATTTATATGCTAAATCACAACTTACAATTTTGTACAATAATATTCCTTGTTTTTGTGATCTAGAGTTGTCATTCATTGCCATGCAGTTACAAGTAGCACTCATGAAGAGCATGCATTTACATTTAATAACGCTAAAATACAATGATTAAACTACATCAGTGAAATTTTATATCACCACATAAAAAATATAACATGTTGATTTTAAGTAAACAACGCCGCCATCCAAGACAAGCTCCGTACATCTCAGCCATGGCCAGAATTTCTCATAAGTAGGAGTCAACAAAAAGAAAACAAAGGAAGATGTTGAAGACATTCACCTTCGCATTGTACGTGCTGAGCCTAGCGCTCTCCATAACCAGCGTTCTCTTCGGCATCATCTCCTGGATCCTCCTCAAAAAATGGCGGCAGTTCCGACACTTCGCTTTTCTCAGCTTCATTATCGCCGGCACCAGCTTCCTTACATGGATGCACATCTGGTCGACGATGGATATGTTGTCCATAGAATTCCTTCTCACCGCCATAGTCATTTTAATCACCCATATCCAAATGAGCCACTGGCAACTGATTACCACTATCTTGATCTACATGGCTTTGGTTGAAGTGTTCAACACTGTTAAAGTGAGATGCAAGTATCTTCTAGTGTGTTTATTTGCCTGGGTGCTTCCAAGTATCGAAGGTATTGTGATGATTTTTGCTTTGGACGAATGGGTCATTAGTTGGATTATTGTTTCTTTAGTAGAGTTGTCGATATTGCTAACGAATTTAGTTTTATATGTGAAGGTGGTTTACAATCTGGTGCGGCTTTTAAAACGGCAGAAGATCTCTTTACGCGACGTGTGCGGGAAAGTACTAGTTTCAACACTGGCTTGTGTGACGGCTGGATTACCACCTGTGTTGGGGACCATTATGCTAATTTTTGTTGCTGACTATGGTATCGTATCACTACTAGATCCTCACGTGGCTATTCTACCCAATCTGATAAACGTATTGTTGGCCAACATGTTCTTTTTGTCAATGAAATCACATCGACTGCTCTGGGCAGAGTACATTCGGAAAGTGAGAGAGGCGCGAGCAACGCGGCAGGACTTCAGGATGCAATTGCCACAAAAGGAGCTTCTTAAACCATAAAAGCAAGCAAATTGTATTTTAAATTAAATATTCTATTCTAACAAAGAAACTATTTCAGTACCTGAAGAACTATAATTATGACTATTTTTGGGGTGTTAATACTGGCGTAAGACAGTGTATGTAATTTTCTTAATTCATACTAAAAGTAAAATACTCCCTGGTCAAGCGGTCAAACTATAAGTAGTGAAAAAATTGGAGACTGTGGAGTTTCTATACTGTGTTGTTATAGGTTGGTCAAGTGGTCAAACTATAAGTAGTGAAGAAATTGGAGACTGTGGAGTTTCTATACTGTGTTGTTATAGGTTGGTCAAGTGGTCAAACTATAAGTAGTGAATACATTGGAGACTGTGGAGTTTCTATATTGTGTTGTTATAGGTTGGTCAAGTGGTCAAACTATAAGTAGTGAATACATTGGAGACTGTGGAGTTTCTATATTGTGTTGTTATAGGTGAAAAGAAGTGTATCTAATGCCTTGTAAGTAATGGTATACGGTTTACAAACATATGGAAGCTAGTAATAGTATATGTATAATACATATCAATAGTACTCACGTTCAGCTTTTGTATTATGTATTATTGTTCAAATACATTCTAATATTAAATGCACTCGCACGGAAATAATCCAACAGTGTGGCCGAAAGCAATGATTATCACATGCTCGGATTATTCACATTAATTATGTGCATAATTATTATATGCACAATTACTTTGTGAGCCGCGATGAGCAATATATGATGATCAAAGGATTTTTATTTGTGTTCTACTAATGAATAAATGGCCACCATTCGATTTTGTAACTGACATGTGTGTGCAATATAGACTTTTTCTCATTGATTGGAGAATTATTGCTTCCAAAGAGTACGATCTGACGCCACGTGGACCTGCCGACCTCTTTATATCATTTCATAAAGCACATAAAAATGTTAAGCAAGGAAAAAAACAACAAGCAATCCACTCACACTCTTAAACTGTGTAACGTTTTGTCAGCCTTAGGCCTACACAGTCTACACACTCGCTAATCCAACCATCACTCTGGAGCTCACGGTAGGCCTGAAAAATGAACGTGACGAGGCGTTTTGCTGTTATTAACGTATGACAGAGACATATATCTGAAAGGATACCGCATGTGCGGCGGCTGATGAATACCATGGCCGGCTGTTGATGCCGCTAAAACCGTTGGTTATTAGAATACTTTTACTTTTGTTTATACCTATTTTTGTGGTAATAAATTATTTTACTTGAATTTTCATCATAATATATAACCTAAATGTGTCAGTAACGTTATTTGTGTGATAGTAATGGAAAAATACATGCATTGTCGCACGCGGCTGTATACCTACTTTAAGTTACTTTAGGGAAAGCCCATCCCACCAAACAGTCCGCCCGCTTTAGCGCTCCAAAAGCTTAAAGCCCAAGTCAGGCTAAAAAAAAATTGCACTCAGATCAGGTTGAACTCGCTTCAACTGATCTCGCTGGAAGCGCAAGCTCGGTAGGAGCATTCCAGCGTAGCAAACTCGTCACGTTAGGTCGCGGAAGGGTCCTGGATTTTCCCCCGGCAACCATCCCACCAAACAGTCCGCCCGCTTTAGCTAAAAAGCTAGGGAACTTGGATATGACGAATAGGTAGGTACGGAAGGCTGCAAAGATTCATACCCACATTATGAATGAATTCATTTATTAATCGGGTATGCAATTCCGTGAAGCCACGTATAGTGGTAATTTTTTAAGATGTCGGAATCTTACTACGGAATGCTACCGACAATATCGACATCTTTAAAAAATCGTACTATACCGACGTGGACATGTAATTTTAATGACAAAACTACAAACTTAAATACCCACTAGTATTTTTGTTCTCTTCCAAATGTTTTATTTTTTTACAATTCTAAAATAAGTTTGAAACTACCTACGTATAAAAATATAATGTATTTTGTTTTTACATATTTTCATAATCCTAATGTTGAAAAAAATTATAAGATCCAAAACATATTAGCTATTATTTGTGGAATATTTATGAACAGTATTTTAATCATTCTAATGGAGTTTCTGCAAATTATAAGTTAATTGCTGACCACTAGTACAGTTAGGTAAGATCAATATGGCGTTACGGTCACGCCTGAAAATATGGATACATTTAATGTGTCAAAAACATGTATCCAAGACTTTACGCCTTGGTAATAGAATCGTGGCTACATATTTTTGTCAGATTAAATGTATCCATAATTTCAGACGAGACTTGTACACAGAAAAGTTCCCTATGACGAGTCGTTTACTTAGATGTAAAATATGTCTATATCTTGATCTTAACATGACGACGCCAATTTAATAAATTGTCCGAAAAACGCCATTGTTCACGGGCTATTGTGTGGATTTGATAAAAGAATTACTTACCTTAAAATGAAAGAGATGCATTATGTTGTTTTGGCCCGTTTAACATGTATTTTCTTTTTTCAGCACCATTAAACGAAAATATTTCTAAATATATAAAAGAAGAAACTGACTGACTGACTGACTGACTGACTGACTGACTGACTGACTGACTGACTGACTGACTGACTGACTGACTGACTGACTGACTGACTGACTGACTGACTGACTGACTGACTGACTGACTGACTGACTGACATATCAACGCACAGCCCAAACCGCTGGTTCTAGAGATTCTTAATTTGGCACGTAGGTTCCTTATAAGGTCTAGGGATGCACTAAGAAAGGATTTTTCAAAAGTCACCCCCTAAGAGAGTAAAATGGGGGTCCAAAGTTTGTATGGTGAATCAAGATTTGTTATACTATTTTATTCGAAACTTCACAGGAGTATTCCTAACGATAAATGAGTAAACACGTGTTTCAGGTTTTTTGAAAATTCAAGCCCTAAAAGGGGCAAATGTGGTCACACAGTCTGAAAATCAACATGGGTATCGTATCCTTTTTGAGTACTTAGTTATAGTACGCGGGCAAAGCCGCGGGAAAGGGCTAGTAATATAATAAAGTGGGTAAATGTATTAAAAAAGTGATTAATTTTACTACTTCTATGAAATGGTCTCATACAAACGGGCACTTTTTAATACAGCTCTTGCCCCCTAACAAATTTACAAAATCTGGTCCCATCCGGAAGAAAGCATGAAACTTTGCATGCACGTAGCATATATAGGTACAAAATTTGAATTGAATTGAAGTGGAAACAGGTGGTCAAGTGATTGTTTCCACCCCCTCTCCCTACTTTTGTGTCGCGATTTGCAGTTTTTTACACTTTTTATGGAAACGGTAGAACCTACAACAAACTGCCAATTAACAAAACATTAGGTACCTATTAAATTCTCTACAATAAATGTTAAGGAAATTTAATGCTAGGCCTTATAGTTTTCAAATTATGAGTCGCGAAAATTGTGGTGAGATGTGTTTTTTGCCATATACATAGGCTGCTATTTATATATCCGGAAACCGGGATTACAATCTTCTTAAATAGCATATTTGACCTCCATGGTAAAATTTGAACTTTTTTAAGTACTGGCCGGTATATTTTTTCTTTCTTATTAACGCTCGTGTTTTGTTTTTGACGGGTTTTAAATGTCATCTCGCAGCAAGAATGGAACTCACTCGTGAAAATATTCGTGCTATGATTTATTATGATTTTCGGCGTGGTTTAACGCAACAACAGTGCATAGATCAACTAACTTCAACTTTTGGTGATGAAGCCCCATCTAAAACTACTGTGTATCACTGGTTTAGTGAGTTCAATCGTGGACGTAGTATGCTTACGGACGAAGTTAAGGCAGGTCGCCCGAAATCGGTCGTTGTACAACAAAATATCGAGGCTGTGCGAAAACTTATAATGGACGACCGACATGTTACGTACTGCGAGATAGAGGCGACTCTGGGTATTTCTATGACTAGCATTAATAGCATATTACATAATTATTTGGCTGTAAAAAAAATTTGTTCGCGTTGGATACCCCACAACTTAACAAAAGAGCAAAAAGATGCTCGCGTCGAATGGTGCAATAAAATGTTAAAAAAATATAACCGTGGTGACTCAAAAGCCGTTTATAACATCTATACAGGTGACGAATCCTGGATCTATGCATACGATCCCGAAACGAAGCAACAATCAACGGTATGGGTGTTTCAAAATGAGCCGAACCCTACGAAAGTTACTCGTGCAAAAAGTACATTGAAACAAATGGTGGCCTGCTTCTTCGGTATTAATGGCCATGTAGCTACAGTGCCACTAGAAAACCGTAGAACGGTTAATTCAGAGTGGTACACGACCATTTGCTTACCGGAAGTATTTGAACAAATTCGTAAAACGAACCAGCGACGAAGAATCATTCTTCATCATGACAATGCCAGCTGTCATACGTCACGCGAAACAACTCTATTTTTGGAGGGTCAAAATGTGGAATTAACGGGTCATCCGCCGTACAGCCCTGACTTGGCACCCAACGATTTTTATTTATTTCCAAATATAAAGAATAAATTACGCGGTCAACGATTTTCGACCGCTGAAGATGCTGTCGACGCATTCAAACAACACGTTATGGAGGTACCTCAGGCGGAGTGGCAGAAGTGCTTTAAAAATTCGTTCACGCGAATGCAAAAGTGCATAGATCATCAAGGGGAATACTTAGAAAAACAATAAAACCATTTTCAGCCGTGTACGTTTGTTTGTTTTTTTGTTTCCGGATATATAAGTAGCAACCTCGTACTCGTAACACAGTACGAACCATATGAATGACATAGAAGACACTGGACAATCCAAAATTGGTCCAAAGTAAAGTCAATAGCTAAATACCAATGCTTGGTGCTCTTTAATGGACATAGCCAATCTGTAGCCAATATTTTAAAATTAAATGCCTTTCTTGTTGATGTTTTCCTAGTCGCCCATACAATTTTGTATGACGGTGTAACATTGCCCATCTTAATTTGTGCGACACATAAATTTAAAAGTATATGTGCTAGCAACATACTCGTTACAACATTACAGACAGCTATCCGGGTTCGAATCCTGGTCAGGGCATTTATTTGTGTGTTTATCACGGATATTTGTTCCTGAGTTATGGATGTTTTCTATGTATTTAAGTATTTATCTGTATATATCTATTATATATATCGTCGCCTAGTACCCACAACACAAGCCTTATTGAGCTTACCGTGGGACTAGGTTGATTTGTGTAAGATTGTCCCATAATATTTATTTATTTTATTTAGCTATTGTAGAGAATTTAATGAAGAACATATTCTTCATTGAGAGTTATGAGGTAACTTTTACCGTTTTTATTAAATATGAAAGACTGCATATTGGGACGAAAAAGTAGGCAGGAGGGGGGGAACACCTACTTTTCAAAGTCTTCACATTATAGTTATATTAAGTATGTTACAAGTTCAGACTAATTTCAACTCTAATACCACATGCTAAAGTCAGGTTTCCTAAAACACAAACAAACGTTATACGATCTTCTTAAAATAAGTTAAAATTCTACAAAATATATAAAGCCAGGGCCGGATTGCGGAGCGCACTTAATTAAGCCCCGTAATTATGCGGCCGCATAAAACAAATTAACATTGAAATACGGCCCTGGATCCTGATACTCGTAACTATTTGGGCATAAAAAGTCGATAAGTGGTATTTGCGTAAACTTTTAACTAAATTAAGTATTAACCTTCTTGTTGCCTTTGATATATGCGTTATCTATAATAGCTTGTTCTAACTAGCTATATTTTTACACAGTAGTTATATTATTACGAAGTTAAATTATGGAAATAAAAATCTTTAAACCTTTAAAAAAAAACTTGAAGTGCAGCGGGGCAATCTCGGCTGCAGGAAATTTCAACGAAATCCAAAATACCATGCGTGTTTTGACATAATTAAGTATAGTGCTATTTATATAGCGAAAAAGTGCTTTTCCACTATCCGGATAAAGATAGCAATAAAATTAATGATGTCAAACACGTAGGGTATTGCGATTAAGTTAAAATTTTCCCGCAGTCGAGATTGCCCCTCTGCACCTAACCTACTTTTATTTACTATATTCTTTTTTGTTCAGTGTTTCTGTCGTATTATCATGTTTCAGAATAGGTTAGTTCAGTTAAAATTTTCAAAGGCATTATAGTATAATGAATCCCATCAAAAACATAAATGTGTTCATCAAAAACAAGTTCCATCATTAAAAAGTACTGAAATAATAAATGTTATCAGGAAACTGCTAAAAAAACCGGTGTGCGTTTCTCTGACTATTATAATTTTAGGTATTTCTATGTAACGTGATACTTATTCAAAATGTACCTTAAAAACTGCTGGAAATCAAGTGTGCATTCCTATAACTATTTATGATTTGAGGTATTTTTATGGAACTTGGTACTTATTCAGATCTCACTTCTTTTATAGGCGAAGCATTCCCATAGTATCGAACTTGGCAGCCTTTCACATTTATGTTTTTGATGGGATTTCATTTATTTTATCACATCATTTTGGTGTAGGTTCTTTATTATTTTTTTATCACTTTTGCTTTAGGAAATATCTCGCGTATGACGCGCGGCTGCCGAACGCTTTGGTTCGTCGACTCCCGCCTCCCGCGCGTACGCATCCCCCCGGCGGCATGAGCGGGCGAACGGATGGCATGAGCTGGCGGACGGCGCGAGCGCGGCGGACGAGTGTAGGCAGCGACGGAGGGTGCGCGAGGCGGGGAACGGAATTTTTATCTAGTATCACTATACATACATATATCGGGATTTCGGGATCGATCGGGCAGCGCGAGTACCTATAATCTATGATAAATCCTATTTTACTATTTATTTATAGGTGATTTTTACAAATAAACTAGCTCCCTACACCTATAAAATGTACCTACTTACATATAATTACATACATCAATAACGTACTTTATTCTGTTTGTAAGTACGCTACCTACATAGATAATTAATAACTTGGTAATACCTACCTACCAGTAGGTATTATAATTGGTGGCCTATTATGTAGCCCTAGAAGTCCACCATCCCATCTCATCCCGTGGCGTATCGGAGGGTGAGATGGGCAGTAGTATATATAATTCCATCTTAGAGTATATATGATTTCCATGTTCTTGAATCTGCGATTTTATTAGTTGTAAAATTAGAAATTATTTAGACTATGCGGGAAAAAATAGTCTTTTCATTTTTGTTTGACTGATTTAGCGCACCTAGTGTACCTAGTGACCTGCTTTGCACTTCGTAAATCGTGGGTTCGGTTCCCGCAACAGACACACACAGAGTGGTGAACAATTTTATTGTTCTTGTCTTTAAGACAAACATGTATTGTCTTAAATTGGTATGTATCTAAATTTAAATAAGTCTTATCTCATTTCCACTCCATACCTACTTATAGTAGAACAAAATTACACATTCGTTGTTTTCGAAACTGACTCACATTTGGCTGTTTTCAGATTTTTACTTTATTTCGATCTAAAGACAAACCTTCGAGCCAAATTTCAGGTCGGTACGACCATTGGAAGATAGACCCATTTAGTTCATTATGACTTCATAGTAGAACAAAGTTACACCTTCGCTATTTTTAAAACTGACTCACACTTGGCCGTTTTCAGATTTTTCCCTTTACTTTGACCTTAAGACCTATCTCCATGCCAAAGGAGAAGGGGCAATTTGGTACCCGGACCAATGGACATGAGTGTGGTATCGTTGGATAGGTATTTTAAGGACAAAAAAGGTTTTGTATGGCGACCAGTCTCGGATTGCTGTGGGGTCCGAGATATTCGCATCTGAAAATGACACTTTTTAGTATAATTCCATATTATCGAACCGCCCTAAGCTTTACTCGGTTTTCTATGTTTAATAGATGATAATGACCATTCTTAATACATCAAACTAATCCTGAAAAATTCAGCTATACAAAAATGTTAACTAAATTGAAATCGGTTAAGAATTTTCCGAGATCTTGCGAAATTAACGAATGGACGAAATGCAGTGGCGCGCGGTACTATTTAGTTATACAGCAAAGCCGTGAAAAAAAGGCAGTCACATCGAGATTATTTAACCAATATAGATAAAAGTGGTGTTGTTGGATAGGTATTAAAAAGAAAAAAAGCTTTTAACTACGCGGTTAGCTTATATTCCTGTGTGTTCCGAGATATTTTCCTTCGAAAATGACACTTTCATAGTCACAAACTAGCGGTCGCCCCCAGTCACAGCGTTGCTCGTATTTATTGTGTAAGGTTAAACCATAAACATATATTATATACGAAAGTGATTTTTAGAGCCATGAAACAGAACATGAAAACTAAATTAAAATCTGTTAAGTATGTATTATGTTGCGAATACATAAATGGACCAAACGGCCGCGGCACAGCAATAAACAAAATAATGTTAGCGTTACTCGTAACGAGATACTCGCGATGTAACGGTATATTAATATCTCAATTTATCATAATTTGTTTCCAATATAATAATAATATAATTGTTAATAATTATTAAAGCCAAATAAAAAAATTAGAATTTTGAGAATCAATGTCACTAATTATTAAATCGTGTGACGTTAGTAGGTATTGTATTTATGTAAAGCAATCTTATTTATAGGTATTCGTCAATGAATCCTCATGTTTAATAAATAGGTATTTTAAACTGAATTGTTATGGATTTGTAGCTCGGCGGTAAGACGTCCAACTTTCAATCCGGGGGTATCGGGTCCCACCCCAGCGTGTACCATTGAGTTTTTCGAAACTTATGTACGAGCTATAATTTGATTTTAAAATGATTTTTCGCTATTCGCTTCAGGAAAATATCGTGAGTAAACCGAACTTAATCCCAATAAGATCTAGTTTCCCCTCTGGCTGGTAGTTCAGATAGTCGCTTTCGTAAACATGGCATGCGGACCTCAAGCTAAAATTAAGCTGCTTCATAAACGCTAGAAGAATTAATAAAAATGTGTATTTAATATAATTTATTTTTATCGACTACAAGTTTTTGAAGTCAGATTTTCAGACAATTCGTCAGGGTTACTGCTGTTTTTATTGTTTTTTATATATGTTCAATATTTCAAGGTATATAAATCCATAATATATATGTACAATTTCTCCTATCCTATATACATACATATGTAATCGAGAGAACTATTCAAATATTATAGACACACCTTGTAGCCTTTTGGGATTTTTATGGGTTCTCGTACCCGAAGGGTGGCTGCGCTCCGCTGTCTGTCTGCCTGTTTGGCTGAAAGTCTGTCTGTCAGCAGGCTGTATTTACGGTAGTAGTTAAGTAGGGAATACAATTGATACTAACATAGAATGAGATGTGTATTTATACTACCGCTATAACAGTAATAAGAGAGTCGGGCAGGGTCCGTATCCGGTGTGTCCTGACGGAGTTGAACCTTGAGCTTTGGCTTGCTTTCATTGGCCGTCATAGTAGTACTATATTTTCGTAGGTTTGGAGTAAAATAAATGCATAAGAAGCGAGTCGGGACAATGGCTGTTCTGTATCCCCGCGTAAGTGAATATCAAAGGACCGTAAATCGAAAAAAATTACATACGTATGTATACGGGGGCACCTACACGAAACCATTTTTTTTGTTTATGTCGTAATAATGGATAAACATACTACTTATATAGTACAGAGACCTCATTCTCGATGTGATAATATAGAAAAATATACAGCGTCTATGAACCCGAGTTCATTGCTGCACTCGCAATTGGTCAGTGTTATTTTTTTATAGTAATTCGAATATTTCTTTGAAAAATGGCATTTTTTAAAGTCACTACTATAAAAATTATTTTAAACAAAAAAGAACCGACTTAGCATCCACCTTTCCAACAGCAAATGCTCGAGCTGCTGTAAAAAATACTCAAATCACTATAGGTGTGCCTATATTAGTTGAAGAGTTCCCTCGATTTCTCTAGGATCCCATTATCAGATCCTGACCTGGTTACAATGGGACCAACTGTGAAGTATACTCTTTCAAACCAAAAAAGAATTTTCCAAATCGGTCCAGCCGTCTTCGAATAATCGGTGAACATACATAAAAAAATAATTTAATTAGACCATAATAACTTAATTAATAGGCTTCCGTCCCACAAGAACATACAGAGTGTATTCCTGAAAAGTTATCACGTGACGTGAGACAGATACGTACCAAATAAGAAACAACAACATGATAACAAAACTTTTAAACTTAGGTATTCATTACCTATTCAGAACGTTTTCATTTATATTACAAACTTATTAAATAAAATCAATACGTAGTTAATATATACGTGCAGATATATTAAAGGTAATGGATTCATGAAATATGATCTCTATAAACAGTCACTACATATTTTAACTAGATTTTCAGTAAATGTTGCATAATTTGGTTTTACGAAACAAATAATTACATTATTTGTTTGCTGCCCCAAGGTTGTCTGGAAGAGATCGCTCTCTAGCGATAAAACCGCCTGTTGACTACCTCTACTTTTAATCTGTGTACACAGATTGTGTACTGTTCTAGTTTATTGAGGTGTGCAATAAAGAATATTTGTATTGTATTGTATTATTTGTATTTTATTCAACTCAAACTCAAACATTTATTCAGTAAGTAGGCCACAAGGGCACTTTTACACGTCAGATAGTTTATCAAAGTAAAATATAATAAAAAAAACTACACCGGTTCAACCCTACATCTCTCACCCGAGAAGAATTATGATCGGCAAGAAACTCGGCGGGACTTATTTTTTCAAAATTATTCTTTATATTATTAGTAGTAGTAGTAAAACACTTTATTGCACAAAACAAATACATGACCAACAAAAGTATAGTGAGTATGTACAAAGGCGAACTCATCCCTTTAAGGGATCTCTTCCAGCTAACCTTTAAGCAACTGAGAGAAATCGGTCAGACATGGTAGACAAAGATTTGTACATTACTTGTACATGACGGCAAAACTACGGAGAAGTTACTATTATTCTTAAAGGACATGTACCGAATCCCTTTCATTCGTTTGTTAATACTTAGTCTTCTCGCTGGATGAGTCAGGTCTTATATTAGCTCTACATACACATAGGAGGAAGTTGTTTCATTATTTCATTAACCACGTTCTATCACTAATAAGTTAGTTAAGCTTTAGATCAACTTGACGTACTTTATTTATCCCATATAGAAGTTATTACTTAGCTTGGTTGATGACATGCAATAAATAATATTTAAACCAGGGGGGGTGATTTCTCTTGAATCTGACATTTAAAACTCTGTTTTAAACGATAAAATGGTGTTTTAAAAATTGCAGCGGTAGGAATTTAAGATCATGATTATTTCAACTATTAATTTCATGCGAAAATAATGGCGACAAACTTTTGTGTACGATTATTTTCGAGCTTAATATTTGAACGAGCCCGAGCCCCGATGCACATGGTTTCGTCTACTCAGAGCATTTTCTTAGGCTCTTCCTTTTGTTAAAAGAATAGGTTTAGGTCAAAATTCAACACCGTTTTAAAATAATAATTTAATATTTAGATTTTTCATGAAAATATCCTACACTATAAATGCAAAAAATACGAGTCATTCTGAAAATGATTTCAAAAATATGATTTTGGCCAAATATTTTTATTACAAAACAAAGGGTGAGTGATATATGAGGGTTATTCTTAGGGAAAGCGACTCGGCATAGCTATATGTATGTAATGACGGTAACCGTTTAATTTTGAGTCTACGAGGTGAGATGTGCAATAGGAGAGCACAATTTTACTTGGACAATAGTTTTGGAAATCCTTTGTCTCAGCAACAAAAGTCCTTTTGTGTTTCCATTATACAAAATTAACTACATTAAAAATTACTACTATTGGCCCTATTTAGTAATCTTTAGAAGTAAACGTGTGATATTATTAAAATAAATGTAAAAATTGCTTGGTACTAGACGAATTCTGTTCCATTGGGGCTCGTAGATATATAGATAACCTAAGTTGTGTAAATTATTGTAAGCCTTCACACCATCTATACGCTCACCGTCAGGCCTATAGTCATTACGTAACTCTTTTTTAAGAGTAGGTACGAGTATTTTCTTTAGTTGAAATTATAACTTCGGTTAAGGTAAGAAGTACTTCTGCAACATAAAGATTTGAGGATCGAAAGTTTAAAACTATTATTCATCGTTGTCATGGATACCAAATACGCACGTTAAGTATTTTCAAAATCGTCAAGTAAAAGTAATTGAAAAGTCAATTACAAGATTTTAATCAATAATACAATGGAGTAAGGGCATATTAATGCCCTTACAAAACATACGAAGAAAACATATAAAGCGAAAATGTATTTAAAAAAGCATCACACATGAAACATTTCGCTTTCGCTTTATATATACAGGTGTCTCATTCAAATCGGTCAGTATGGGAAAGTCTGAAACTATAAGACATACGAAGATCTGTTCTGAGGAACCTTGTCATCGATTTTAATAACAAGAAAAACTGCATTCATACATTTTAAAAAACATCTGTACTCCGTTCGGGAATCGAATCCGGTTGTTTTGAAAAAAAAAAACCTACACTATTTCTATTTAGATATCGATTGTGTAGGTCTTAAGCTGTAAATGTCTGTATGAAACATGATGTCTAAAATTAATAAAATGCATTGTTTCCACATACGTTAATTTTTTTTTTTCGTGTTGAATATTGTATTGAAAAAGGCGGTGGTCACTTCGAGCACCTACTAAAATAAATTAAAGTATGTGGAAACAGTGCATTTTATTCATTTTAGACATCATGTTTCATACAGACATTTACTGCTTAAGACCCACACAATCGATATCTAAATAGAAATAGTGTAGGTTTTTTTTTTGGGTTCGATTCCCGAACGGAGTACAGATGTTTTTTAAAATGTATAAATGCAGTTTTTCTTGTTATTAAAATCGATGACATGGTTCCTCAGAACAGATCTTCGTATGTCTTATAGTTTCAGACTTTCCCATACTGACCGATTTGCATGAGACACACAGTATACTTTCCGCAATTTTACGTAGCTTTTGATTATTTTAAACACAGGGATATTTATATTGGTACATGCACTAGCTCGCGGTGAGCATTGGTGGCAGAACGATAAGGCGTCCTTTTTCCCACACACCACATGTTTTGTACACTGCACGGTAAAGAAAAACATTATGAGGAAATATGACCTAATCCCAATTAAAATGGCCTTATTTTGTTAAACCTGCCATTCAAACTTATGCCGTTCTTGAGATTTAAAGCACCCCAATATTCCCCAGGCTCTCTTATTAGCAAGACGTAGTAAAAAAGCCGATACAAACGCTGCAAAAATATAATTATAAATGAGGTACACTTACATACATAATTTTACCTTTCATAATACATTGTATACTATACAATTGTGTAAGTAATACTTTAAATCCTAAAAAATATCATTAAGTATGTAGTAAAAGCATATACATACTTATTATGTAAAAATACTCTAGTTTTAATATTGCGCATGTGTAGGTATGGAATTAATAATTTCCTTTTATGAAGTATGTTATTATTTAATTTCTTATTTATTTATTAGCCAACAATGTTCCGCTGCTGGGCAAGGGGTCTTTTATTCCACTCGTAAATCGTTCCGAAGGACCCGTTTCCCGAAAGATCTCCTATGTTTGCCGCGACGTCGTTTCCCAGTTAGTGATTTTCTTTGCCCGCAGTCGTTTTGAATATGGCATATGTATCCTGCCCAGTCCCTCTTAAACCGTAAAGGCTGTCAAAGTCAACTTAAAATAAAACTGTCTCCGTTTGCTAATGCTCTACAAGTACCCTACAAGACATACAATCCCTACATACATAATCGGATATATTTTTACATCGTTAAGAACAAACATATCCTTAATTTTATTTTATGACATTATTTGATTTCTTGCAAAGTAAAGTCCCGTTCAAAAAATCAGGATAAAAACAAAAGTAAGTTGCTTGTTTATTACTTGGATCATTCGGAGAAAATTAAAAATTAAAACACATTGATATCAGCGGGCAATGGAATGAGTCATTCTACTTGAGTATTCAACTTTCTGATAAATAACGTCTATCAGTTTAGTTTTTTGGTAAATATATTTCCTACTACTACAGTAGTAGAAAACATATTTACCATTTAAAATAGCAATCACTACAGTTGAAATGGATATGGATGGATCACATATAGCTTAGAAGTATAGTCTGAAGATAAACAAAACAAGTAACTGAATGGATTGTCCTACCGAAAATAGAGGCAAAGGGAATACCAAAGACCGCTGTAGACGGAATCTAAAGGAAAACAGTTAGAGAGTGGATGCTAAGCACCAGACATGAAACAATGGAAATGGACTGGGGAGACCTTCACCCTAAGCAGGGAAATGTGACAACTATAAAAAGCAATATATTTACAGATTTTATTTTATTTGTTTATTTTATGTTGACTTACATAATAACAAAATGTACACAATAAACTTTTGACACGTATTCTTGCGCTTCCAATATTATTGATTCAAATTGTGATCTAATATTTTTTTCGAAGTTAGAACGCAAGTTGCCGAACGAAATAATATTACAAAAGTTAAGTAAAAACACACATAAATATTACATAAGTACTGAATAGCGTTTCAAACAAATGCTTGAGGCGCTGTTCAGTAACATATTTATGTGTCACTTTTGTGTGGATTATAGATAATTTTGTAATCTAAAATAATTTCGTTCGGCAACTTTCGTTGCTGAGTGTACATCTAATTGCTGTACGGCCTCCTATTAGCCCAGTCGGTAGTGATACTGCCTACGAAGCAGGAGGTCCCGGGTTCGAATCCTGGTAAGGGCATTTATTTGTGTGTTTATCACAAATATTTGTACCTGAGTCATGGATGTTTTCTATGTATTTAAGTATTTATCAATATCTATCTATTATATATATCGTCGTCTGTACCCACAACACAAGCCTTATTGAGCTTACTGTGGGCCTAGGTCGGTTTGTGTAAGATTGTCCTATAATATTATTTATTTATTTAATTATTAAGAAAAAAAAAAAATTTGCTGATTTAGATAATGTTCTTTGCATGAAAGTTTTTGCGTGACAATGGCATTCTGGAATTCTTAATGCTGTCATAAAGTATTAATCTATGATGCTGTAGAACTACTGCTTACCTCAATAGAAAATCTCAGGAATCTGTTATTTCGATAGCTCCTAAATAACGGGTGTAAATGACATTTATGACAAATTGTTTTTTATCTATTCAAGTATTTTTGGTATCAAAAACGTTTAGTAACTTAATGTTGACTTCCAACTCCTCACTCCTGATCACTGAAGAGGTATTAGGTAGAGGTAGTTTTATATACCAAGACGGTGGTAAACAATTATACCTGAAGCCTGCCTTATGATGCTTGCCGGTTACCAAAGCGGTCACCTTAGCCTATGAATGCCTATAGCTCCAATGTTACATGCGCGTGCCCTTTAAAAACCTTTACATTACTTTTAAAACTGCCGTTAATATGCCGTATTTACGGGCGAGTATATTATGTGTATAGATAAATCTTCATAAATACTCGTAAACGTCAATTCTGGACGTTATGAAATCCGTTTTTACATTTTTAATTTCACATTCCGAAAGGTTCTCTGCGCTTTAGTTTTGGCTCCTTCATGAACAGTTCCTAGTGATAGGCACGTTTTCGAAAGTTTCCGCTTTGTATGGGGAATGTTTCCATTTGGTAATATTCCCCATACAAAACGAGGAAACCTTCGGAACTATGCCCATTACTAATTGTTCCTTTTAAATAGAAATTGTTTGACAACTTTACCGCTCGCATGATTAAAAGACGTCGTGCCATCTACTGTAGAGTTTTTACTAATGCTAAATAACACGTGGTGTAGAGAGTGTGAAAACTTAATATGCTATGCGTTCGGAAGAAACAATATTTTTATGAAAAGGTTAATTATTTTCGTTGGTAATTGAGACGCCACTGACGTTACTGCTATAATGATATTAATGATGGATATTTAATCATTCTAGGTAGGTAGGTTAGAGAGGCTAGGTAGGATGTGATCGTATATCGACCACATGACCAGCACGGCAGTAGCAGCTGAGGGTTGCGCCGGGTTACGCAGCAGTCTAAATACTATCACCTTAACCTAATATCCCGTTTATTTTTTTTGCAATACTCTTACACTGTTTGTAGCTGTATTTTTCCGGATGTGTATGGAATTTTTGTAACTCATTGTAAATTGAGTTCCAAATGATAAATATTAAAAATAAAATAAATAAGTCAACTTGTGGAGAGTGGCGAGATGTGTGAGAGTAGCAACTCAACGTACATGAGCGCCCCTGAGGCAGCCTTGTTGGATAAGCCCACTGCCTCTGGCTTGCCTTAGCCGGCCGTCCGGAGTGAAAACGCTGGAGCTGCGTTCTTGAGGGTGTAAGTGAACACTTTAATGAGAGTTGGCTATATGTTTAAAGTATAGATAGTGTGACAGTCTACCGACAGTTGTCTGCATTTTAATTGCTAGTCTATAAAATGTTGATGTTCATAAAACCTGGATTATATACATAAGTGACAGTGCAAGAAAAAAGGTCGCACTTTGTCGATACGGAGTTATTATTACTTCCTAAAACTCTAAATAAATAAATAAATACTGTTGGACAATATTACATAAACCAACCTAGTTCCCAGTAAGCTTATATATTAAGGCTTTTGTTGTGAGTTCTAGATGACGATATATATTTTTATTTAATTAAATAATCTTACAACTATCATTTACTGTTGCCCAATGCGAACAATAAAATAACTCGATCGTCGTTCGATCGTCAACTAGGTTACCTAAGTGTACGCAGGGCCCACGTTCAAACGTTCGCGTCCTCGTATAGAGAAATATAGATAAAGAGAAATACTTAAATACATAGAAAACATCTCTATCTCGGAAAAATATCCGAGGTAAACGCACAAATATATTAGTGAAAAAATAAAGCGTCCTTGTAAATCGACAAAGTCGCCCCTTCACTAAACTCTTCGACATTAAAAGCTTAAGAACTTAATTTTGATTTATTACTGTTTAGAGCACTAATTTAATGGTTTTTGTACATACCTATACATACCTTGCTACAGGTGACCAGAGGGCTGGCTCTTTCCTTGCCCAGCGCATATGAATCGCTATTCAGCGTGGCAACTCCGCCAGCCTTCTGGGCACCCTTCCGTCGGGCTCAGAACTTGAGCTTTTTTTTTACTTGTAGATATGTTATTTACATATTTTATGATTAATTTATTGAGTCATATATATGTGTTGTTTTTACCTATGAATAATAGACCCTTTTAATTACTGATATAAAAATAAAACTGTTGGCCGAGTTTATTGTTTATACGTTTAGTGATAAGTTTTTGATTGTTTGTGTCTACTTTAATATACTATAGGATTGTTAATTATTTATAACAGTCAATAATTTTAAAAACTTTTCGAATTGATGTAAGAAGAGACAACGTTCCCTAATAAGATGTATGAGAACCTGATACAGACCCAGCCTGAATTATAATGGACCGGAATGAGGTGTTTATGATGTTCATCATCTATAGTCGAATGATATACTTGTAGATAGTACAGACCTGTAGGCCTAGCACATGAGTGTAGCGACAGTATCTCGCGGTCGAGATAGACATCTGTCACTTTCTGTTAAATACAGTTAGACAGTGACAGATGTCTATCTCGACCGCGAGATACTGTCGCTATACTCATGTGCTAGGCCTACTGGGGTCGTTATACCAAAACGAAGTTAATTTTAGTAGAGTTTGAAATGAATACAAAAGATTACGTCTTTCTCTTACCATTTATAATAAAACAGTATTAACATTTAGTTAAATGAAAATGACACGTTGCATCTAATACCACCATGTATTATTGTCGTATTTTCTACCTGTGAAAACGTTTAATTGGCTCACTGTTTTTACATTACTGCCTTTCTTGTTACTCTAGCTGTAAGTTTTCCTATGAAATAAAAATAAAAATAAAATAATTAGTTATTGGAGAGACTGCTGTTGCTGAAAAAAAAGGGAATTTCCCAAACCACTGTCCAAATTAAATTGCACTCTCCTGTTGCACTTCTGACCTCGGAGGCTCAAGAATTTACTGTCGGTATGGATAAGTCGTGTCGCTTACACTAGGTGGAACCATTTTCTCAGCCTTTGAATAGGTAACAATTATATTTTGAAAACAATAATTATATTTTTTCTATAGTTATCAGACTGGTATTACTTGTATTTATATTGTATAAGAGTTAGGATAGTTTCATTTATAATGCAAAATATACAATAGTATTACTAAACGATGCTGAATGAGATCTAAAACTATTTTCCCTTAAAAACGGGAAAGCCTAAGAAAATGCTCTGACTAGACGAAATATTTACGAGTATGCATCGGGGCTTGTACATAGGTTAAGGATTTTCTTCCTGTTTAAAAAACAAAAATTAATAAGATAATATAAATGTAGAGTTCTAAAAAAAAAAATAAAAATTACAAATCTCGCTTGAATACCCTTGTTGTTGAGGCGTGTTGAGGATTTTTTAAATACATACTTATGAAAAAAATTGCATTTGTCTTGGCAAGTTTAGATATGTGGGCAGCTAGACTAAACAGAGTCAACCTTTTTTGTTAATGTTCAGTTGGTCGGTGCAATTGCGTTACTTGATTATTATTTCAATTAATATTAATCTGACAACCAAACATGCTATGACTAAACGTTGTATTTTGATTACAAAAAATATTTATTTTGAAGTGAAACAAGTAATTATATTTATGTGCAATCTTTTCTCTGCATTCTGGTTCGACATTCTGGTTTTAGTAATTATGTTTTTGGTAAATTGTCCCACGAAATTCACAACTTACTGTATAACACACACAGACCGAAATAATAATAAAAATCATCATTTAGGTTACTACGTCTCCGGATACATAATTTTAGGTTATCTTTTAAAAACTTGCCTAATATTTCAAGATTTGAGGCGCTTAAATATTTTTTTATCTGTATCCTTTAATCCTACAACTGAGGTGATTGAATATTTCATAGCCGTCCTTCATTGTACATAACCATTGTTCAGCAGTTGGCTAAAAAAGGAATAGTTTTATATATACCTACCTACATTACATTACATTACCTAATATCGTATAAAGATTAAGTAAGCAATTCCTGGTAAGAATCTTTATTGCAAAAAATACGTTAGATATTAATTGCATTATTAAGTAATTTATTATTTCAAATGTAACAACAATACATGACCTGGTTTAATTATTTGCGTACCGAACGATCCAGTTTTAAGAGTCTGCGTATGTCGAAGATTGTGGGTGCATTCAGTTGAAAAACTCATCGATGTAAATAGTAAGTGTAGTAACGCATCAATAAAAAATTCAAATCTACAAAACTTCTCACTTGACACGTAGCATTTTATGGTCTAACTAGCTTTTTCCCGCGGCTTCGCCCGCGTACTAAAAGTACTAAAAAAGGAGGTTCTCAGTTAGACTCGTATGTTTGTATGTAGGAATGTATGTTTGTCCGCGATCATCTTGCGTTTCGCTGAACTGATTTAGAAGCGGTTTTCGGAAAAGTATTCGTTACATTCTGGAGGTTTCGGTATACCACGTTTTGAAGACGGCGGTTCCCTCATTTTTTATTTTAAAGAAATTATTGCAATAATTGTTTAATTGTTACGCCATCAACAACTTACTACCGAGAGATTATGATTAATACAGATTTCTACTCTTGAATAGAAGCTTTTCCCCGCGACTTCATTTGCGTGGAATTAGTAATCCACCCTCCTTTTTACCCGCTTAAGGAATGACTTCTGGGATAACAACTATTATATATCCTTCTCCAGAACGCAACATATCTCTATACCAAATCATCTAAATAGGTTCAACGGTTATTAATTTCCCATACAAACTTTCAACCCCCGTTTCACTTCCTAGAGGGTTGATTTTCGAGATATAAACTATCCTATATTGTTTACCGAGACTCAATCTATATAATATGTACCAAGTTTCATTTCAATCGTTTGTTAATAATTCGCCATACAAACTACCAACATGTTTTCTACCCCTCTAAGATTGATTTTCGGCTTAAAAAATATTCTATATTGTTTCCTGGGACTCAAACTATATCCACAACAAAATTATCTAAAACGGTTCGCGGTAAAAAAATCTTCATACAAACCTCCAACCCCCATTTCACCCCCTTAAAGATTGATTTTCGAGATAAAAACTGTCCCATGTCGTTTCTCGGTACACAAACTATCTCTATACCAAGTTTCATCTAAATTGGTTCAACGTTTAAAAATTCCCCATAAAAACTATCAACCCCCATTTCACCCCCTTAAGTGTTGATTTCGTAATCAGCGACCCGATAAACCATAGAAACAATACCCATGTTGATATTAAAATTTTGTCACCACATTTCCCCCTTATGGGTTGAATTCTCAAAAAAGCTGAAACACTTGTTTTCTCATAATATTGTCTTCGGCTGCCGCGATAGTTATTCATGAAATAAAACAATTAAAAACGGATTTTATCGCGTGTACTGAGCTTAAATTACTTGTTTTCTCATTTATCGTTAGGAATACTCCTGTAAAGTTTCGAATAAAATAGTTGAACTAATCTCGTTTCCCATACAAACTTTGAACCCCATTTCCCCCCTTAGGAGGTCAATTTTTAAAAATTATTTCTAAGTGCATCCTTATGCCTTATAAGGAGCCTACGTACCATATTTGGAATCTCTAGAACCAGCGGTTTGGGCTGTGCGTTGATATGTCAGTCAGTTTCTTCTTTTATATATTTAGAAGATTGCAATTTGTCACAAATACTTTCAAGAATTTTCATGTCCACAATATTAAATTTCAAAATCGATGCCATTTTCTTAATTAACGTCCCAAAAAATCACAAAAACGACACCCATATGGATATTTAGATATTTCAACCCCATTGTACCCTAACAGGGGAGATGGTATTTCACGTCCGCCACGTCGGATTTTAAAATCGTTGTTGTTTTCGTAATCAACGACCCGATAAACCATAGAAACAATACCCATGTTGATTTTCAGACTTTTTGACCACATTTCCCACTTTTAGGGGTTGAATTCTCAAAAAACCTGCAACACGTATTTACTCATTTTTTGTTAGGAATACTTCTGTGAAGTTTCGAATAAAATAGACTAACTAATCTTGTTTCCCCATACAAACTTTGGACCCCCATTTCACCCCCTTAGGGGATGAATTTTGAAAAATCCTTTCTTAGCGCACCTCTAGACCTTATAAGGAACCTACTTGCCAAATTTGGAATCTCTAGAACCAGCGGTTTGGACTGTGCGTTGATAGATCACTATGTCAGTCAGTCAGTCAGTCAGTCAGTCACCTTTGAGTTATATATATAGATGTTATCTTATCGTATTGTACTTATAATTATCTTGGGACATATTGGACGGTAACAATTCGCTCTAACGGTTCAAACCAAAAAGTTCACCCGGCCCCTGTTTCACGACGCTATCAAATGTTACCATTCCGGAAGTACCTACATAATTAAATTACCTAGGTACTGACATTAAAGCCGTAGGTTGCTTTAACCACTAACCACCGATCAACCTGTTCTTGTTTACCACCAACGTTATACGTTTAATATCAACAATAAACATATGGTCAATAAATAACTGGTGCAGTTCTTACGACAATATTTTGATGATAATTCGATATTTTTAGATATGCAATTAGTCATTTTGTTAGAATTGTGCGACAATTGTCGTGTGTCTCGTGACAAGTGTCAAAAGCTCTTCACAAAAGCTTTTTAAATTAGTATCACATTCGTGGTAAACAAGCATACAGCCCGACCAACGGTAAGCCGTGTCCTGTGGACGCCTTCAATATCTGTAGATACCTACCTAACAATGACGCAGACATATGTATGTTAAACGCGTGGTGAAACGGGGGCCATAATACTAGTGTTAGCTCTATAGGTACTATAGAGTCAAATGCGTTCTTATTTTAATTTTAAGTATATAATACCTTGATTAAAAAATATATTTACTTAGTACTTGTAACAACAAAACATAAAAATGTTATAGGTAGAACATAACCCTTTTGATTGATTATGATAACCATAATGATTTATTCTTGATGGTTTCCAAGTTCTCCAAATTGTTTAAGCGTCTGCCTAGTTTAAAATTCTAGAAAAACGAGTCAAATTATTTTTCAACCAACTTCAAGATTTCGAAAGAGTCGGGATCTTCGCTTGTTTTTTTTACCTTTTTTATGTATGTTTACCGATTTTTCAAAGACGGCTAGACTGATTTAGAAAATTATTTTTTCGTTTGAAAGAGTATACTTGACAGTTGGTCCTATTGTCATCAAGTCAGGATCTGATGATGGGATCCTGGAGAAATCGTGGGATCTCTTCCAATAATATAGGCACACCCATAGTACATTGTATGTCACTCAAGCTGTTTTGATATGTCTTCTTATAAAACTACGCATTATTGTGTATCTTTAAGATATATTATTACTGTATTACTGTTTTGAAAAAATATGTCCGGCCGAGTTTCTTGCCGGTCATAATACTTCTCGGGTCAGAGGTGTAGGGTTAGAACCGGTGGTATTTTTTTTCTCTGACGTTCATAAGTGCATTGTAATGTGCCTAAATTGAAGAATAAATATCTTTTATCTTTTAATTTGAGTATTTTTTACAGTAGCTAGGGCGTTTGCTCTTTGAAAGGTGGAGTAGGTTAAGTGAAGTCGGTTCTTTTTGTATAAAATTATTTAAAGGTTATGTGTTGTAAATGCGGCGCGCGACGTGGTAATGGCAACGCGCGTGCTCTAGCGCATCTGTAAGGCCCACGGCGGTTTTCTGCGAACTCGTTTTTGACAAAGCTATCACGATTTATTATTTTGGCGGATTTTAATACCATGACGGTGGCAAACAAGCATATGGCCCGCCTGATGTTAAGCAGCTACCGTAGGCTCACAGATGCGCGTTGCCACCCTTTAATATCAAGGATCCATTGTGTTGACGGCTAAAGGGACAAGAACCCTCTTTGAGCTTATAACTTATAAAACAATAGCATCGTTTTTAAGCAACTATGAACCGACGGTCCCAATTAATAAATTCGGATCTGTAAAATGATTACTTTTGGGGAAATGCTGTCAAAGTTTTTCAAAAAAATGTATTGGTTAATAAATAAAATATAATTTTCAAACTAGCCTTAAGTATGTATCATTACGTTGTGTATTGTTAGCCGCTGTCTGAATATACATTTTTATAGCAATTTGGTAAAAAAAAATAGAAAAAATGAATATACGACATTTTTAACCGAAATATTTCTGAAAAATATGTCGGAAGTGACACATACGACATTTTTGTTCTTAAAATAAATCGGTTTTACAACATTCGACGTCGAAGTTACTACTTATTCCTTTAATAATGTTGTAACTGACACGAAAAAGAAAACTGTAAATAAAAAATTTAAAACATGACAAAATCTTTTTACATAACGGTATCCTAGCCTAGTCGAATCGGGTTCGAATCCTGGTCAGGGCATTTATTTGTGTGATTATCATATATGTTTGTTCGTGAGTTACGGATGTTTTCTATGTATTTAAGTATTTATCTATCTATTATATAAATATCCTCGTCTGTGGGTATACAACACAAAACTTAATTGGGCTTACTGTGGGACTAGATCGATTTGTGTAAGATGGTCCGATAATATTTATTATTATTTTCACTTTATTTATTTTTTCTTTTAGGTTAGGCTATTTACAATATTTTTATAAAAGTAAAATACAAAAATACATCTTAAACATACAAAAACAATAAAAACATTATAAAAAAACCTAACCTAGGGTGCCGTCGGCAAAGAAGCAGGGCCCAGGCTGCCGGTGGTTAGGGCCGCAGAGTGACGAACCATCGGACTATGCGCGCCATGTCCAGGAGTACCGCCTTCTGACCCGTAGCGAAAGTCTCTCAAGATGTTGGTCGAGACTCTTCGCTAAGAGACCGTTCGCAGAAACAACTATCGGCACAATGATCGCCGAATCAACCTCCCACATGGCGGTCCTTCTTAGCCTTCATGAGGTTCTCGTCAAATGGGACGGCGATGTCGATACCACGATACCAGGCTTATTGGCTCCGGTAGTTATTCGTCATGATTATTATTATTATATTATAAAGTAGGATTTGGCATATACGAGGCTTTGTACTTCTTCCGTGTCCCGTCAAAAAAATCGGTACTGTCACAACCGAAATTTTTAATTGGTATCTCTTTTTAGATCCGACTTTTTTGTTTTGGTTTTTCCGGAAAATAATATAAATATTGAAAATCTGAAACGTTTTCAGATTTAAAAGTTAAAGGATTTTCTCATGCTTTGACGTAGAAAACCAAAAATATTACATCTTTTTTGGACCGAATTTGTTAATGGGGGCCGTCGCAACAGTGTGTCCAAAATGAAAATTAGCCTTGAAAACATGGCCAATTCTCTCTAGGTAAAAAAAATGAGGAATCCTATAATGCGCTCATCAATAAGCACATAACTACAACAGCATTTATCGATCCAGAGCCCGAAATTCCTACATCTAAAATCCGAACAGAACTAAATACCGCTATGTAAAAATGAATATTACAAATCGCCGAATCTTTCTCTATTTTTAAGGATAGGCCTAGGCAGCTTTGTGCAATAGAGACAATAGAGTTAGCAAACTAATATTTGAGTCTTCAAAAAACTCCCAGTGATCGCGGAATAATATTTATAAAGCAAATTTTTTTTTGTAATAAAGAGTGGTCCGGGAAAAAAGTTCAGATTTTTCTTTTTATTTTGTGCCGATTTAGAAGCAGTGTTTATATTTAAATAACCTGTAGATACAATTATACAAAACATAAATACAATCATATTAAAATGAAACAGTGTTTGGAAGTTTTCGCCTTTTGTATTCCATCATACACATAGTTTTTTGAACAGCGTCTTCTGACAGAATTTTTGAGGTGATTCTCAAAAACATTGTATTTTCTGATAGTTTGATTTGATGAGTTATTTTATACCTTAATAAATTGTCTTTCTTCGATAGTAAACTTTTTTATCTGGCTTCATTTTAAGGTAGTAACATTTATTTTTATTTAAATGTATTTGCCTTTTTTTACAGAAAATTGTCTCCCGTAGAAAAATCTTTGTCAGGGGTTAGATTAGAGAGTCTTCCTGACTATACTAGGATTAGGATTAGGATTTATAATTACATTAACATTTATTATTTTAATTAAGTTGACATAACACTAATATATTGATTTTAATTTTTATTTCTTTAGTTCTACTCTACATCTGCGATGCCTACCATTAATTTGTACATCGTCAGTTTGTTTCGATTGTATTTATATAAGTTTTTTCCTTGTTATTTTATTTCAAATGTATCTATAAACACAATATCTATTGTTTAGAACGAATAAAAAAAAAACTAGCTAAAATACAGTTAATTAATGTAGCTTCTTGGTAAGATGAAATTCTGAAAAGTATAAAACGGGTTGTGAAAATGGAAATACAATTGTGGCATTGTAGCGGATGTCGATTGAAGATTGTCAAATTATGTTGTTAAAAAAGTTACAAAGTATGTTGAAATAAAAACGCGAAAACTTATATATGCTCACATATTTTATTATGATTGTATTTTTATTTATTAGTATTGTATCTACAGATTAATAAAATAAATATACTGCTTCAAAATTAGCACTAAATTAAAAAATACACTAGATTAGACACGGCTACTTTATTTCAGGAGCACTCCTTATGTCAATCAATACTCTCTTTCTGCATTTCCTCATGAAATGGTTTAGTTAAAACCATTTTTTTACCGACTTCAAGATTCCGAAGGAGGGGGCTATCAATTCGTTTTTGCTTTTTTATGTATATTCACTGATTATTCGAAAACGGGTGAGCCGATTTGGAAAATTCTTTTTTGATTTGAAAGAGTATACTTCATACATAGTTAATCCTATTGTCACCATGTCAGAATCCTGGGATGGGATCCTGAAGATTTAGAGGAAACTCTTGCAACATATATTTGAGTATTTTTTTACAGTAGCTCGGTCATTTGACTTTGGAAAGGTTCGTTTTTTGTTTAAAATTATCTTTTATCATCTCTACATCTAGCCCAGGAGCTTTTATAAAAGTAATTTTTTTTTTACAATATAAAACATATTTCTGGATATGTATATCATTTATTCATTCATATATTATTACTAGCTGACTCGGCGAACATTGTACCGCCAACTTCCACCGACTCCCGTCGACCTCTAGTTCACTCCTACGCCAGTGCTACCGTCTCCCACCACACTCCCACTATATTCTATATTCTAACTATATTCCAACAACCACACTTATAAATATTTTTAGGTTTTGTTGTACTGTTGTTTTAAAAAAATGTGTCCCGCTGAGTTTTGTGCCGGTCATAATTCTTCTCGGGTCAAAGGTGTCGGGTTCTAACCCGACACCTTTAAACCGGCCGGCCGGTAAATAAACTACACCGGTTCTAACCGGTGTAGTTTATTTACCCTCTTTTACTTTGATAAACTATCTGACGTTTAGGTTTTATGTTAGGTTTAGATTTCTTAGCATAGCTTAGTTAAGTTTTCTATGTAATGTAACATACTATTTTAAATATATTCTTTAATAAATGTTTGAGTTTGCTATTGTCGTTTAAAGTCTAGTATGTTCATTTGTTTTTGCACCCGAAGCTTTCAGCTGTATGCGATTAGTTTTTCGCTACTACTCAAAACGTTGTTTGGTTGTTTATAAACTCTTTATTGTAAAAAAAACAAGTCAAATACAATATATCAAACACATATAATATAGTTAAATATAATGGGTATGTGTGTTATCTGAAAAAGATCTTTAACGATAAGACTGCCAGTTTTCTGCCTCTATACTTCAATCTATGCTGTGTACTGTTGTTATTGGTATTGAGTGAGGTGTGCAATCAGTAATTGTGTAAGAATTGTGCGACAATTGTCGTGTGTCTCGTGACAAAAGCTCACAAAAGCTTTTTAAAATAAGTATCACAACGGTGCGAAAGATGCGGAACGATTTGTATGCTTTCCTTAGCACCTGGCCGGAAAAGGCACAAGACGGAGAATTGTGGAGATCAAAGGGAGGGGTATTTGCCCAGCATCAGCAGTGGGACGCTATTATAGGCTAATATATTTTATTTTGTAAGTAATTATGTGTATGTGTCATCTGAAATAAAGGGAATCGAAATTATGTTTAAGTTAGAAAAGAAAAAAGTTTTTTTTTTCTTTTCCATTTTTGCTTTTTGTAGAAGTTATTAGGAGCAGAATTGAATAATAATATACAATACATACATTTTAATGTCGCTACACTACGGAAGCTGACGTTCACATTGAGTTTCGATACTTACTATGGAGAATACATATTCACCACGAGGCGAAAGATATTTTTACGTAGTTTTAAAATTATATATATTTAAAATCTGCATTCATTAATCATGATTTCTCATGATGTTTTTTTATTTTATTTCAATAGACTTTAGTTATATAACGTTCTAAAACTAATATTATTCTGAGTGATTTTCCTCTCCGCAGACCTTTAAAAAAATATGGAATTTTACATTTTTAGTATCAAAAATGATTTGTGTTTTTTTTTTTGTTGTTGTGTGTTATTGACCAATTTTTATAAGAGATTTACGGCCGTGGTATAGTTTTGAGTGAATGACTTTGTGGATGTAGAGTCCGGAGTTGCAGCAAGCTTGCAAAATATGTATTACGGTTGTACCAGTAGCTACATTTACCATTTTTTTTATATGTAGGATTGACGGAAACTGCAGATTGCATATTAAATAATTTTCTACCTGAAAGAAGGTCACGTTATAATATACACGACCTTGATTAGAACATGTTGAGATCGTATACTTTAAAGGTTTGTGCCCACTAAGCTGTTCAAACCATGACCGTTTTAGGACCGTACTAAGCACGGAAAAAGTGTCGCACGCTGGGAAAACGTAGCAACGTATAATCAGCTATTTATACCTGTACAAAACGCGTATGAAACGCATATGCAACGGGTTTGTATCCCGTATCATATACACTTGTAACGCGTTTTTTTTTTTTTTTTTTATACTACGACGGTGGCAAACAAGCATACGGCCCGCCTGATGGTAAGCAGCTACCGTAACCTATGGACGCCTGCATCTCCAAAGGAGTCACATGCGCGTTGCCGACCCTTTACAAAAAGGAGGATTCACTGTGTTGACGGCTAAAGGAACAGGAAGGTCCCTCATCGTCAACACACTGGGTGATCTTTGAGCTCTTTGGCAACCTTACTCACCAGCAGGAACACAACACTATGAGTAGGCGTGTGATGCCTTTTAAAAATTACGTAGAAAAACAAAATCTCCACGTAGCAAACGTGATTACAACCGGTTCCCGTTGCAAACGCGTAACAAATGGGGTTTGATCGGAGTTGAGCCCCGTTCAGACACCGGTCTATGAACGTACCGTACCATGCAGGGATTGGCTTGGTACCTGAAAATTATTCTCGACAAGAATATTGGACGGCCTGGTCATGGCACGTTATGTTGTTGGTCTGTGCCGGAACGGTCTAATGGGCAAAGCATCATAGTTATTCCTACAAAAAATGTTTTTTCTATATATCGGTGTAGGCACAGTCATGGCACGGTAATGGTTTGGACGGAATTGTGAGCATGGTCACAGACCTTAAATGAAACTCCTTTTGACTGCAACGAATTGTTCTTTAAAAGAGTCGGATGCGCATATAACACCTCTGAAGAAAAGGAGGGTTAAGGCGCCACTAGGCGCTTCACATTAGGCCGGCCGTTGTTTGCCACCATCTTGATACAGGTAAAATAATCAAAGATTTTATCTTCCAATACAAACGGGAAAGAAAAGAAGTTATTTTATATTTCGAATGTTTGATAGATTTTACTGTAAGTAGAAGGTATCATTACTCAAGTTCTTATTTCTATTAATTTAACAACAGTAAGTGGAGACAGCAAGCGGTTACCGTAGCCTATGAACATCAGCTTCAATTCACGAAAATATGCAAATATTTAGCTGACTCTAGAGTTGCCATGTTCATCATACCTACCATGCCACGTAATATCATTAGCCCGCAAGTTCGTGCTACGACATAGAAGCGAGGTGTCACGAGATTAACTACATAACATAAGTATTGCGACCTTAGGTTTACCTGCTGCGATTTTTTAACACAAAATATTTTTTTTAACGAATACACACTGTTCCTTAATATTTATCTCATGCTTTCTTAGAAACCTATTACTATATGTGGAGTTTCGCGAAAGGGCCCACTTTATCGATTTACAAGGAAACTTAATTCATTCACTTCACATTCACTAAATAGATAGCGTATATTGTGTAGTTTTAAAAAGTACTAATAACGCCATATCGACAAAGTGGGACCTTTTTACCCTGGACTGTCACATATGTTTAATTGTTCATTGCTAACTACTGCTACTTTTGCATTTACAATATATACAGTTGTACAGGTAGTCATAGCTTAAAAATAACAATTAACAAAGAAAAATGCTTTTCATATTTTTAGAACATGCATGTTATTCGTAAACTTTTTATTTATTTTGAATAAGTTAATTATTTTACGTATCTATGTGGCAGACATGTACTAGATCTCGAGATCAAACTATTAGGTAAAGCCAAGCCTACTTGCATATGTTTACCACTTACACGTATGAAGTTATGATCGTAAGTCGTACCAATCTCAATAAAGAAACTGAGTCGCCCCTAACGTTAGACTTTGCGTTAATATTTGTCGTTAAGAGGTTCCATTGGTTCTGGTCATCATCAGAACTTCCACCTACCCGAATATTAATTTCTAATATTTCTTTACGGGTACTTAGGCATCGCATGCTTTCTTAATGAAAAAAATCGAAGTCATGTATACGTGCGCCTTTTATATCCAACGAGTTCCATTTGCTCCTCCTTGTTTCCATCATCAGAATTTCCCTTTGATAGTGGTAGTATATCAATTTAGTAATACATTCCTTAATAATTAATATTTTTTCTCAATTAGGTATCGTAATGGCGACTATCCGAGTTGCCAGACATATTTAAAAAATCGCATAAATTGACACCGCCCCCTTATTTAAAAGTAGGTTAAAAGTATTTTTTTTTTCACTTTATTTATATTTAACACTTTTATTACGTACAAATCGTGTCATATTTTAAAGAAAAGAAAAAAAAAATGAAGGAAACGTTTAACGCAAAGTGAGCCGTTTTAGTGCTCGCTAGTGTAGTCAACCCCATATTACTCCCTTCCCACAGCAAATCGAGACTGGCGACCCAGTAATCATTAATCTACACAAAATTACCTTTCCAATGATATATGACACATGGACATTGGACCGGGTACCAGGCTCCATACATTTCTGCCCCTTCTCCTTTCAAGTCAATACGACCATTGGAAGTGGTCTAGGTTTTTGATGAGTCAGTGAGTCATCAAAAATGTATTATATTATTATATTATTACATCATCATCAAGTCAATGAGTGTATAGTAAAAATAGCGATTTTCTGACGTCAATATCTCAAGAACTGCTATAGGTAGAATAATGAAATTTTGTATTCTAGACAATTAAGGGGATGTCAACAGACACTGGAAATTTCATATGCGTAGATAAAATATGTTTTGAGTTATAGGGTGGTCGAAATTGGCCCGAAATGGTTCATGTAATATAACCCACGGCCGGTGTGTCGCTTTTTTTTGCTCGAACTTGGCGGACACACTGCCGTGCTAGATACATGATAATAAGCGGTTAGGCTGACAACAGCTATTTAAATTCCCTTCCTATCTTTTTCAGTGCGAGTGAAAGAGAAACACTGTGTTACGACTAGTATGGGAGCTCAATGCAAATTTAGCAAAATGATGAATTAAAAAAAAATATTGAAAAATATAAAATGTTGTACTTATTTTTCATGCAGTCAACCAGCTCGGTCGGAAAAAGCAGTGATCATGAATAAAATGCAGGTAACACATATACTTTTCCATTATTCTATTTACTCATAGTGTTTTCAGTTGTGTAGTCAGTTAGTTGTTTAGGTAGAATCTTGGAAGCCAGATTTGAATCAGTTCCTGATGTCCGTTTGAGCCACAGATCTAGTATAGTAAGATGGATTGACAACGATCAAAAGTGCGACGAAAAGTGAATTACAAGAGTGTGCGTAAATTGTCTATATTAGCGTAAAAAATAGTGATGCCAAGTACAACAGGTCAATTATCTATCGATATTTCACTTTCTTATCGATAAGTTGCAACGTTTTATTTATATATTTAATTATTTATGTATTACACAAAAGGGCATTTTAAAATTCTAGGAAACTAAAATATATTTAGAAAAAAAAACTGGGTAGCGGCCATTAGCGGTACATTAAAAAAACACCTCTATCTAGTTAAAATTTCATAAATATACCCTTTTTTTATTTATGGTTGTGATATAGGGACAACCTGACATTACAAAGCTATAAGGATTCCATTTTTGCCATTTTGACTACGGAGCCCTAAAAAGAGGATATAGATCGTGTCTTACAAATAAGTAAATGTAGCTCCTACATTCTACGACACTTCTCTTTCCGGACAGGCTCTATCATGCAAGATTCAAAACGGGTACAAAAAGACAATAAGAACACAATTTAACGTTCATAATACAACATTTATTTATTTATTATAATTCTTTCGAAACTATAACTGATCAGTATAGACATATAGCGAACAGTTATCGATATATGTCCCTACGATATTTTGTCAAACCCTAGAGTAGAATAACAATTTCGATTTTTACACAAAATAATCTTTAATATTAACTATTATGATAAAATATTCACATGCAGTAAAAGAAACATTAATATTTAATGGTATAAAACAGTTACTTACATGATTTATTTGGCAAATTTGATAAAATATGGGTTCAAAGACATCGATCGGAATATCATATTTACCTGTGAAACGAGTGATTGCCTGGGTTTTTCCTTTGAGTAGTTGTGCAATCCGGTACGCAATACGACACCATTTTTCTTTTTTGTTAATTTTAAGTTTTTACGATTAAATATTAGCTCTCACGACGCGGGTGTTTGAGTGTAAAGAGGAACGTCAAAGATTGTCCTACTTGGAGAATGATTGTGTATCTCTTTCGTACTCGCGGAATGTTCATATACGTGTTGGTTTCTCTTTTTCGCACTTCATTTGTCTTTTAGCGTAAGCGCCATTATAGGTCTGTGGTTTGAGCTGAGATTTAGCATAACTGCGTAACTTGGATGGCAATATAATATTTTGGTACCTTCGAGCTGGTCTGATGATCGACACCGAATATGGTCAAACGGACTCTGTGACAAAACAATTGAATCTCATGGCGTTTGTGTTTGTTAAAAGTTTGTTTATTTATTTATTTAACCTTTATTGCTCAACAGAAAATCTGAAAGTACAAAAGGCGGCCTTAATGCTATAAGGCATTCACTACCAGTCAACTTTAAGGCAAAGCAGAGAGATTGTGGGCGGTGTTACTAATAATAAATAAAAGACAAATACATAAATACACACATATGGATATACATACTTACATATACTAAATTATTGACTTTTGAGTGAAGTTTTTTATTATTCTCCGTATAATAGGGAAGATGCAGCTATAATATTTATCATTATCTTGCGAAAAAAAAAACCTATTGAAAAGTTTTTACTTTAGTTTATACTCATTTCAGACAATAATGACGATTCGAAGTAATGTGAAACGGAACGTATTTTAATCCACCAATCAGCGTCTGGTGACGTCACTCCTGTTATGACAACTAATGGGGTCGGTAACTGTCAACGTTTTGGCCAGATGGCGCCACCATAGCTTGTACCTGTCACTAGTTTTGTTCCATAGGATTTGGCTTAAGGAGCTAGCATCCAGGTCAAAAGAAAAACCGGCCAAGTGCGAGTCGGACTCGCGCACCGAGGGTTCCGTACAAACCTTTACAGCTTAAAGGTATTATAAACCTAAATATTTTATATGGATTTCAATTTAATACCTCTACGCGTTCTGCCGTGTGGTGCCGGCTTAGAATTGCTCCACCCCAACTCTTCCCGTGGGTTTCGTAAGAGGCGACTAAGGGACATACCGGGGGGCGGGCAGCAGCGCCCCTGCAGAACAATCCCACCACCAAACTGCGATCCCCAACCCGCATGCCCAGCGAGGGGATTATGGGCATTACCCCTTTATGTTAAGTTCAGCCAAGAAATGGCCCCCAGTTCCCGGCCGCCTCGCTATTCCTGGCCATGGTAGCGGCCACGGTAACGGCGGGGCAGGGGGTGCTAGGAATCCCCGGGCTACAACAGGCTACCACACACTTCCTAAATTGACCCTGGCTACGTTCAACGGACGCACTCTGAGGCTTGACCATCATCTAGCGCAGTTGGAAGTGGAGTTAGAGAACATTAAATGGCATGTTCTTGGGTTATGTGAAGTCCGTAGAGAGGGGGAGGACACCGTAACCCTAGACTCGGGCCATCTTCTCTACTTTCGCGAGGGTGATAAAACATCCCAGGGTGGCGTAGGTTTTCTCGTCAATAAGGCCCTCTCTAGCAACGTTTAAGAAATCTCCAGTGTGTCGAACAGGGTAGCGTACCTGATCCTTCGGCTTTCCAAGCGGTATAGCATGAAGGTAGTTCAGGTTAACGCACCGACCTCGGCACACTCGGATGATGAAGTGGTATGTATGAAGACATATCCAAATATTATTATGGGACAATCTTACACAAATCAACGTAGTCCCACAGTAAGCTCAATAAGGCTTGTGTTGTGGGTACTAGACGACGATATATGTAATAGATATATACATATAAATACTTAAATACATAGAAAACATCCATAACTCACGAACAAATATCCGTGATAAACACACAAAAAATGCCCTAACCAGGAATCGAACCCGGGATCTCCTGCTTCATTGGCAGGGTCACTACCGACTAGGCTAGGAGGCCGTTCAAATCCAAAGCCTTGCACAACACCACAAAGGCTCACTTCAACGTTGTTATGGGGGACTTTAATAGTGGAGTACGGGAACGGTAAAATTGCCCTGAAAAAAACATAACTCACAAGTCCGATTTTTTTTTGGTATCAGCAAGAGTACAATGAGCACTAATGGCGAAAACTATTTTCTAACTGTTTTTAAAGTCGCTATAGGTATTAAAAATAAATTTGTTAGCGACATTTATAAGTTTAACAAAAGATAATTCGAGTGGTATTTCTTTTCATTAGTTTATTGTATTTAACTATATGAATGTCCCCTGACATTTACTAACAGATTTATCGATAGCCGTTTTTAAAACAAATAAAAAATATATACTTCCTCCAAAAGATAATTAAAGTGTTATATGGCAACTGAAATATATTAAAAACTATCGAAGGCAAGTAATGGGTTTGATTTATAACAATCGCTTAAATTTTAATGAACAATTCAACGCGTTGTGTTCATTATCATTTTACTAAAACTTGCACCAAAATTATAACAAATCCATCAATCGCTCCCAGTTTTTTTTACTTATTACCTGAAAAAAACATAACTCGCAAGTCCGATTTTTTTTGGTATCAGCAAGAGTACAATGAGCACTAATGGCGAAAACTTTTTTCTAACTGTTTTTAAAGTCGCTATAGGTATTAAAAATAAATTTGTTAGCGACATTTATAAGTTTAACAAAAGATAATTCGAGTGGTATTTCTTTTCATTAGTTTATCGTATTTAACTATATGAATGTCCCCTGACATTTACTAACAGATTTATCGATAGCCGTTTTTAAAACAAATAAAAAATATATGCTTCCTCCAAAAGATAATTAAAGTGTTATATGGCAACTGAAATATATTAAAAACTATCGAAGACAAGTAACGGGTTTGATTTATAACAATCGCTTAAATTTTAATGAACAATTCAACGCGTTGTGTTCATTATCATTTTACTAAAACTTGTACCAAAATTATAACAAATCCATCAATCGCTCCCAGTTTTTTTTACTTATCAGTTCTTAACTTAATTCAAACGCGCGGAGATTATGGCAGCCGTCATGGCGCTAGCGGCGGGACCAATCATTACGCGCACGCGACGTTACCTGTTCGCCGTGCGCCGTTGCCCGGCCGCTGCGCTGTTTCCATGGTAAACCAGTAGGTACGCGAATACTGTATCTGGACGTTTGGTTTAGTTTAGGGCACAGAGTAAATAATAGTACTGCCCAGAATGCGAACAGTTTTGAGCTTTGATAACGATTTATTTTTTTAGTTGAAAAGTATAATATAAAGGTATTACAACAGGTCAGTGAGTTATTTTTATACGTAAAAAGGCGTTTCCGTATGTACCTACTAGTCATATTGTCACTTCTTCTTTCATAACACGTTCTTTATTTTCTCTTATGCACGTACACGAGACTATGATGTCAAACTGGTTGAGTAACACATTGCTGGCTTAGGTATAAAATGTAAAGAACTGGTATTTTTGAAGTTGCGATATTTCAGTCCCTCTGAGTTATAAGTGACTTTGAAACTATATATTTACATTTATAATGATTTGGTGAAACCAAATATAAATGGGAAGAAAAAAACACTCAATACACCTAATAGCAGAATAAAACGTTCCCACCTGCTCCCATATGGCTTTTTATGTGCGAGGAGACGGAAAGGTTTTTTGCCCCTTCCTATATTCACATGGAGGGAAATATCCCCATCGGTTCCCAGCGGACACAGATTGGAAATAGGTGTATTTTCATCCGTTCCTGGCGGGTACAGACGTCGAACGAGAGGAGTCATTCGCATGTGCGCTGGCCTTGATGAAGGTCATGCGCGGTGGGGACACTATTTTTTACATGAAGGGAACTATTCCCATCGGTCCCTAGCGGGCACATGTAGGAATAGCTACCTATGTTCTCATCCGTTCGCGGCGGGTACTAGCGTCGAACGAGAGGAGTTGTTCCCATCTCATCTATGCCCGCCTTGGTCATGCGAGGCCAAGGCAGATGGGAATACATCTAATAGCGGAATAAAACATTTTCACCTGCTCCCATATGGCTTTTTATGTGCGAGGAGATGGAAAGTTTTTTTACCCCTTCCTATATACATATGGAGGGAAATATTTCCATCGGTTCCCAGCGGACACAGATGGAAACATGATTATGTAACATTTTAAACAAAGATATTAGTTAAAGCTATGGCGCGTAGTCATGGTGTCCGAGAGGCAACCAGATGGCTTGCGGTATTTGAGCTCCCGAAGTGTTGTGGATCCGCCCTGTGCAACCCGAACTGACCCAACTTGTACTTTGTTCCCCCCCCCCCCTCTTATTTTTTCCCGGTTTCCAACACTGACGGATTGATCGACTGACCAGGCCAGGGTGAATGGCAATTTGCATGCTCGGTCTTCATCACACGAATACACTGGAAATTAAAAAAAAGTCAAAGTGGGGTTAGTTTGATCTGCACAGTCCTACAACACGTCGGGAGCTCAAATACCGCAAGCCACCCGGTTGCCTCGCGAACACTGCAACTACGCGTCATTGCTCTGAATATATCAGTAAACGAATAACAGCCATCTATATTCATTAGTATGATTTAATCAACTTACTGCTTTAACGGCTTCCTAGCCTAGTCGGTAGTGACACTGCCTATGAAGCAGGAGGTCCCGGATTCGAATCCTGAATATAAGGTATTTATTTGCGTGTTTATCACGTTCCTGAGTTATGGATGCTTTCTATGTATTTAAGTTTTTATAAGTATTTATCTATTATACAACGTGTTATACCCAAGACTAGAAACCTAAAAACTGTTTGTTCAGAATCTAGAGTGGAATCGATTGCAGTATATCTTAACATGGGTATACTTTTTCTATAATTTTCCAATTTTATACGCGTTGAGTCTAAAACTTTCTAATACTACAGTTTACTATTTTAGGAGATAGAGGTTGACTATTTAATAAAGGCTGGCAGCTTTGACAAACTTATTTTTTCACTGTACATAGTGTCATATGGGTTGTAATTGTCAAAGTATATCATCTTATGTCATGTCATACAAATTGACAAAGTAGGTTGATAGGTTGACATGATATGACATATGTAGAGATGTGACAACAACGCAACAAATGTATAGTGAACAATTGAATAGAATTGCAAGGAAAACGAAACATACGAATATCTTTCAAAATAAGTAACAAAAGGTTGAAAAATAAATACTCGAGATTAATTAGCAATAATAAAAATCATTTGGGGGGTCTGGGGTTTTTAGTGGCTCAAGTAACACGTTGTATATACTCGTATCGTCGCCTAGTAACTATAACTACAACGTAAGTCTTATTGAGTAAGCTGTGGGACTAGGTTGATTTGTGTAAGGTTGTCCCATAATATTTATTATTTATTGCTAAATAGAACAAGTTTTGTGACGTCTAAACTAAGAGTGTATTTCCATTTTTCCACACCACATGTGACGAACTGATAGGAATACAGCGTATAAGGGTATCAATAAACGACAAGTCTTTCATATTGATTTATTTTACTAGTCAATACACTACTGGAATACATTATGTAACATCTTGTTATGTATCGACAGGGTAGTTGAAATAACGGTCACCAATATACACTTAACATAGTTTATTTAACAACTCATTTAATCTTATTCTATGTATCTAATTAAACTAATCTTAATATAAATAATTGGGCGCCAGGTGAATTCTCGTCAGATGGTCGACGGGGAAACATCCAAACCCTGCCAGTACTTCTAGCTCAGCATTTTTTATTGTAACTAATTTATGGCCGTACTTCAAGGGCGTTTCGGTAGGCTAAAAAGAAATATGCATAAATTAACACTGATAGCCCAATAAATGTCGTTATGAAGTAAAATGAGTTTAGTATCTTATACCTAACACTTACCCCTTTTGTAGTTATAGCACTTTAAATAAATTTTAATAAAAATCACTGCCACTGACGGAATGTCTAGAATTTATCAACGTACAGATTTCGGTAGTTACATTTTAAATTCTTAAATTTCCAGATACAGTGCAAGACGGGTCTGCTTCCTTGGCCGTTGCCAGCTCAAGTGTCCTATTTTTATTGTTTGTCCTGCCCGCAACAAGATTATAAAATCAAATTCTAAAAACAGAAAAACATCAAAAAAGATTGTTCAAGCCGGGATTCGAACGTCAGACCTTCGGCTCCGTAGTCATAGCTGAGTCCGCTGAGCTACGGGAGCAGTTAACTAGTTGATCCAAATAGTCGACTAGGTTCGAGATACAACTTTACCCTTGGAGTGGAAAGAGAGGGGGGGGTGCAAATTTTTTTTTTATCGCGAGTCAACCGATTGAAACAGCGGTTGCCTGAAAGAATGTACGCTGGTTATATAACAAAATTGTTTTGCCATCCCTCCTGGTTGGACTGGTTCCTTGTACGAGAGCGAAGAAAAAAATTAAAAAAAAATTGTCAGGCAACCGGTTGAAAATTAGCATGCTTCTTGTTCTTCATCACATACAGACACCGGAAACAAATTGCTATCCACCCAGGCCGGGCAGGTATCGAACCATCAGAGTTGGAATTCGGACGCAAGGTGAATTTTTCGATCGGTGGAGGAGAAATTAGGAAAAACGCACTTACAATCATTGAAATCGGATGGCATTTGTTTTATGAGTTTTGTATGATGTGAAAAACGATATGCCCAAATGCCATCCCTCTCCTATGAAACTTCATCCCTCTCCAACCAGTAGGGATGGCATTAAAATTTTGTTATATAACCAGGGTACATTCTTTCAGGCAACCGCTGTTTCAATCGGTTGCCTCGCGATAAAAAAAAAATTGCACCCCCCCCCCCCCCCCTTCCCCCTCTATTTCCGCTCCAGTCCAAGTTGGGTCAGTTCGGGTTGCACAGGGCGGCTCCTCATCACTTCAGGAGCTTAAATACCGCGATCCATCCGGTTGCCTCGCGGTCACTGAAACTACGCGTCATTGCTCTGAATATACTGTAATTAATGAAGTTTTGCTTTATATAATAATTTCCTGTAAATTCTAATGATTTGTTTAGTTTTATTTAGCATGCAAATTTGAATGTTAGAATTAGTCAATTTAATTTAATTTTTTCTATTGTTTTAATTTTGCAAGTTACTGTTTTATATTACATTATCATTGTAACCTACCATCTGTGGAAGAGCAGTATCTCTTGATGCAAGTATCAAACATATTTATACTAACGAGATATTAGCTCAGCTACTGTAAGTTACACAATAAATTATCATATTTATTATTTTTAACTAAACAAACCACTCGAAGTTATGTAATATCTAAAGGAAGACATTTGTTAATGAACGATAACAACTTTGCATATTTATTTGTTTGACCAAGTCGTTTACAACTGGCGTAGTCAGTAGCAGAAGTAGCTTAGTGGGTGAGGTGTTCAAAATTACGTTCACTCACTCTTATTTTCTTAACAATAAAGTAGTGTCAAAATTTTTTGAACACCTCCCCGCTAAGCTACTTCTGCTACTGACTGTACAAATTAAGGAGCATCTTAAGTAACGGCATCAATTCACGATTACAGTCTTTCATATTTATTTAGTTGAACTAGTCAATCCACTGGAATAAGTTATTTAATTTAAACATCTAACCAAAGACATTCATTAATAAAGGATAACAGCCTTTCAATATAACTTTTCCCATCTGTGCCCAGCGTGAACCGAAGGGAACAGTTTGTTTTCCATCTGTGCCTAATCCACGTGACCACAGGCGGAGAAAGGTGAGAATATGCTTAACAAAAACATCAATAAACGATAAGACTTACAATTTACTTCTTTAAACTTGTCGATCCATGGGATAAGTAATGTAATATTCATATCGTATATGAAAGCTATTTTAATCCACAACATCACAGACAGCTATTTGAATTCGGCACAAAACATAAATATACATGTCCATGTAAAATTCAATAATTGACCACAAAATGCACTTATCTTCGACATTTTGTTTTGTTTAAGCGGCGCGAGACACGGCGCGTCGTGAGTGGTGGACCCTCTCGCGCTGCCTGCGCACAAGACTCCCGCGCAAATCTCTATGCGTTCAAATTACGAATTGAACTGATAAGTTCATAAAACTTACAGCGATTGATAAATTCGTTATTTCTTTATAATAAACATTACTATAATAATAATAAAGTAAACACGCCGACTTGAAAATTTCGGAGATGTCTTTTATGGTCAAGACAACGCTTTTAAAATTCAAATGCTGTAATAAAATCAATCTATTGGTGAATCTATTATAAATTAAACATGATAGTTACTTTACATAGCTTTCAATACAATGCAGTCATCATAAAACACTTGAAAAATGTTTTTGTGGAAATATGTTTATTTTAACGTTTTACATTATACTGAATTAAGCTGGTGAAAAATACGTTATTAAATGACAGCCGATGTTCAAACAGTCAAATACAATAGTATTTGACTGTTTGAACATCGGCTAATAATAATGTCATGAAGAAAAATGCCATTTGTATAATCTTACCTTGAATTAAGAAGGCCTGTTAACAAATACCTACTTTATACCTAAATCTACACCAAAATCCGATATATTTTTTTATAAGGAGTAGTTCTCAGAGTATTCTAACCGACTACAAAAAATTGGCCACTTGTTATCGAAGCTGATTTTGTTCGCGTACCGGCAAGGTGGGAATTCGAACATTCCGAACTGGCAACGGATCCCGAATAGGCTTGCATGGTTATGGAGTTAGGAATCACAGGGGGCAAATGCTTGTCAACTTCCTTGAGAAAGAGGAGCTATTCTTAATGAACTCCTTCTTTAAGAAACAGCCTCAAAGGAAGTGGACATGGCAGAGCCCCGACACTGTGACAAAAAATGAGATCGACTTCATCTTGACGGATAGCAAGCACATATTCAGAGATGTCTCAGTGATCAACAGGTTCAATACCGGATCTGATCACCGACTGCTCCGAGGCTCTCTGAATATCAACTTGAAGCTTGAAATAAACCGTCTGATGAAGTCCACGCTCCGGCCTAACCAAATCCAAATCGTCGCAGGCACCGAGGAGTTTCAGCAGCTTCTCGGGAATAGATTTGTTGCCTTGGAACGCACTGATGACGCTGACGAGACCCTACACAATCTGGTCGAAACGCTGAGGGACGAGGGTATCAAGTTCTGCAGAAAACAGCGTACTGGCAAGAAGTCCAAACTCTCGGATGAGACTCTGGGGCTGATGACAAGAAGACGGGAGACTACCCAAGCGACTTCGTCAGAGAGGTCAGACCTGAATAAGCGAATTGCGATGATGGTACGGCGCGACCTTCGGAGCTCCAACACACGCCTTATTGAAGAGGCGATAGAGCGAAACCGAGGGTCCAAAGTATTCACTCAGCAGCTTAGCAGGAGCCACCTGACGAAGCTAAAAACGCATGACGGGAGGACCGTATTGTCGAAGCCGGAGATCTCCGCCGAGATAGAGGATTTTTAGGGCCGGCTGTACTCTGCACATGCCCCCCACTCCCGACGAGACGACCATGATTCAAGAGCCACCCTGACACGCCACTATACCGACGAACTGCCAGACATCAGTCAAGACGAGATCGTGTTAGCTCTGAGGCAGCTTAAAAATGGAAAAGCCCCCGGTGAGGATGGTATTACTTCAGAGCTTCTGAAGGCAGGAGGAGCTGCTGTTATACAGGAGCTGCAGAACCTCTTCAATATCATCGTTCACAGTGGGAGAACTCCTAAGGCGTGGAGCGGGAGTTTGGTGGTGCTCTTTTTTAAGAAGGGTGATAAAACCCTCCTTAAAAACTACAGACCCATCACACTTCTGAGCCACGTCTATAAGCTTTTCTCACGAGTGGTCACGAATCGTCTCGCCAGGAGACTCGACGAGTTTTAGCCACCGGAACAGGCTGGGTTCCGCGGAGGATATGGCACTATAGACCACAGACCACAGTGAGGCAGATTATACATAAGTCCGAAGAGTATAATCAGCCCCTGTGTCTCGCTTTTGTGGACTATGAGAAGGCCTTTGACTCCGTGGAAAATTGGGCTGTTCTGGAATCCTTACAGCGATGCCAAGTAGACTATCGTTATATCGAGGTGCTGAGATGTCTCTCCGAAGCCGCAACTATGGGTGTCCAAGTACAGGGCCTGCAGTCTAAACCCATCCAATTGCGCAGAGGGGTGAGACAGGGGGATGTCATATCCCCGAAACTGTTCACAAGCGCATTGGAAGACATGTTTAAGACGCTGGACTGGAAAGGTAAGGGCATAAACATAAACGGCGATTACATCTCACACCTGCGATTCGCTGATGACATAGTTGTAATGGCGGAGTCGCTAGAGGAGCTGACCCAGATGCTGGACGGCCTAGCTTCAGCCTCGCGACGCATCGGTCTTGGCATGAATTTGGATAAAACCAAAGTCATGATCAATGGCCACATTGATCCAGGACCGGTCGTCGTACATGGCCACCTTCTTGAAATTGTTTCTGAGTACACCTACCTTGGGCAGATGCTGCAGTTAGGTAAAAACAATTTCGAGAAGGAGGCCAAAAGGAGGATCCAGCTAGGCTGGGCAGCATTTGGGAAACTACGCCGAGTCTTCTCGTCATCCATACCGCAATGCTTGAAAACGAAAGTTTTTAATCAGTGCGTCCTACCCGTGCCCGGCGTAATGACCTACGGAGCTGAGACTTGGCCACTCACGGTAGGGCTGGTCCACCAGTTCAAAGTCGCTCAGCGAGCTATGGAAAGAGCTATGCTCGGAGTTTCTCTGAAGGATAAGATTCGTAATGAATACATCCGAGAGAGAACCAAAGTTATCGACATAGCTCAAAGAATTAGCAAGCTGAAGTGGCAGTGGGCCGGCCATATCTCGCAAAGAACCGACAACCGCTGGGGTAAACGTGTTCTTGAGCGGAGACCGCGACTCGGCAAACGTAGTTTAAGACGCCTCTGGCAAGGTGGGATAACGATCTGCGAAAGACTGCAGGCAGATGCTGGATGCGGCAAGCTGAAGACAGGGCGCTATGGCGCTTGTTATATATTTTTAATTTAGGGCAATGTAAGACATAGATAGACTATTTATGATAGTATTATAATTGGCAAATTGGAATTAACAACCATATTTAAAGGGGAAATAAGTAAATAAACTGAAGTAGTGATTTTAAATTATATTTCATCATAACAACATAACTTATTAACAAATACAGAACAAATTTATTAATATGTTTAATTAATACAAAACATTTAGTAGTAAATTGCATTAACAGAGATAAAAACAATAAGCAACAAAAGTACTTAACTTACGATTCAGCTGGAACCTTCCACTTCAACTGTCTCATCAAAAATGTGCCCTGCTACGCTCTGATGGAGCCTTTTATACACAAGCAACACGCCATCTGTGGTAGAACTATGAACATTCTCGTGGACCAATCAGAAACGAGGAGGCTACAATACTTTGGCGCAAAGTAATCAAATATAAGTAAAATGTACTATTTACAATTTAATATTGTGACATTATTATTTATTAATCTGATTACATGTTTTATTATCATTACTTGGACAGTGTCGTAAAATATATTGCCATTGATTAGTAAAAACATTGGGGGCGATAATTAGTCAAATCAACTAACTTTTATACAAATATTCGTCAAACTATTTGGATAAAAGTTATAATTACAGTGTAATATTTATATTTACTCATATATTCTCTCTAGTAAAAATATTCCAATAACAAGACTAAGTGGGTAGTCGTAAACCAAGTGATGTGATGATCATAACCAAATCATAACTTTAAATGTTATTTATTTAATCAATGGCAATTTTATAATTGAAAGTCATAATCTATCACGGCCATACTGACAGTACTTCGTCCCGAAGTACTAAGTGCACAACAATATACATTTTTAATTTACTTAGAATGCTTGAATAGTCATGTTAGCCCCATTCAATCGCTGCCATTGAGATAGGCCAACACCAAACAAGCAATCGAACAGCGAATGACTGGGTATTTGCCAGATACATAGTCATGCCAATTACATTTACCCGCTGCTAGTAAGAACAATCGGCACCAAGTATTTGGCCGGACAGCGAATACCCAATAGGTGTTCCATAAAACAATGCCAAATCATACATAGTCATACCGATCACATTCACACGCTGCCAGTGAGATAATCAGCACCAAGTATGTGGCAGATCAGCGTTTTATAATAGGTAGTCTATAACACTATATGTATAATATACTCATCATTTAAATTATTATTTACATAATCAGTATTTTTATTGATTAATAACATCTTCGACAGCAATGTTTTCCTGTACCCATTCTCCCGGCCAAAATCGCAACTTTTCTTTAGCAATTACTATGTTTCTTAAATTACCTAAGCCTTTCAGAGCGAAGCGGTCGTTAGTAAGTATATTTGTAATTTCATAAGGTCCCTTAAACTTTTGCCCTAATTTATCATTACGCCTGTGGTCTTGATTGACATAAACCAAATCACCTACATTATAACTCTGATTATTTCGTCTCACCGAATCAAAACGTTGTTTAAATTTTTCTGATATTAGAATTAAACGTTGCCTAGCGAGTTCACGATCAGCCTGTATGTTGATAACAGGCTCATCGTCTTGATTAAGAACCTCATTTAAGCGGACTTGAACACAGGGTATATTGGCCTCTATGCCTATAAGTAACCGTAAAGGTGTAAATCCAGTGGATTTTTGAACAGTAGTATTTATCGTTTGTTGTATTTTCCACAAACCGTTCGGCCAATCAGACGAGTCATTATGCATTGTATTTAACATATTAGTTACAGTTGCCACATATCTTTCTACTTGACCATTACTACGTGGTGTGCCAGTAGCTATCATGTGGTGTTCGATATTTAGTTCTCTAAACAAGCCCTGGGTTAGAAGAGAGCTAAAATTAGTGCCACAATCTGTGACCACCAATGAAGGTGTACCAAATAATGTGATGGTTTCTCTTATGATTGGTATTAATTCCTGAGCATTTAAGGTTTTTAGTGGTTTTAGCAGACAAAATTTAGTGAAACCATCCACTATAAGTAAAACGTGTTTGTAACCTTCATTAGTAGTTGGTAACGGACCCATGCAATCTAAATGCACTGTGTGAAACGGTATAGCATTTTTGTCAATAGGGTGTAAATAGCCTTGTTTTGGGCCAGAGTGACCTTTTCTTTCCGTGCAAATTAAACAATGGAAAATGTACTTTCTGATAAAAGCAGCCATCCCAGGGAACCAGAAGTATTGCCTTACTTTATGTAATACCTTATCGAACCCCACATGACAGTTTTCGTCATGAAAAAGTTTTAGAATACTCAACCTATAGCCCTTAGGCACAAACAACTTTGGTTCCGAGTCAGGATCAGTATGATAGAGTAGCAAATTATTTTTTATTATGTAGCGATTTGGATCTAAATCACCAGATGCTAACTGCGTCATTAAGGTTTGTACTTCCTGATCGTTATCTTGTGCCCTCTTCAACCATGATCGTGAAATATTACTATTGTCAATATCGATAAGGTTAACTTCAGGTAATGATTGAGACCGTTTTGGTTGTGACGTTTCTACTGGATTACGGCTGAGAAAATCTACATGACTTATAAATTTACCCTTCTTATAAACAATTTCGAATTTAAAATCCTGCATCAAAGTCCACCATCGGGCAACTCTCGGTGACAAGTCTCTTTTGGTCATGGTTGATTTTATGGCGTTACAATCGGTAACTATTTTGAAATCGATACCAAGGAGATAATGTCTAAAATGTTTCAACGCATTATAAATTGATTAAGTTTCTAGGTCATAGGAGCAGTATCTGGACTCTGCAGGACTAGTCCTTTTGCTATAATATGCAACGACTCTGTTAACATTATCCACTTTTTGTAAAAGTATCGCTCCATAACCAATTGAGCTGGCATCCGAATGTAACTCCGTAGGTAGATTTGGATCAAAAATAGTCAGAAATGGTTGGGAAATTAGACGGTCTATCACGTAATTCCTAGCAGCAGTTTATGCAGGGCCCCATTCCCATTTTTCGTTATTTTTCGTTAATTTAGAAATACAAGTGGTTCGTGAGGCAAAATCTGGGATAAATTTTCTAAAATAACTGGCAAGACCCATGAACTGACGAACTTGTTTGATATTTTTAGGGACAGGAGAATTTGCTAAAGCTTTAATTTTGTTTTCACTTGGTCTGACTCTATTTTGTGATATATGCCGTCCTAAATATTCAATGTTGTTGACAAAAAATTAACATTTATTAAGGTTGATTGTGAAGCCTGAACAACTGAGCGCTGAAATTGTCTGATTTAAGTATTCCAAACCTTGGTCGACAGTTTCAAAAGGGATGAGAATATAAGGTGCTGTACTGCCTTAGATATCGCTCTTTGGAAAACGGACGGACCATAACATATCCCAAAAGGCATTATAAGGAATTCGTAATGCCCGTCTGGTGTTATAAAATCTGTATACTTAGTAGAACCCTTCGAAACAGGAATTTCGTAAAATCCATATTTCATATCGATTGAGATATACAGTTTTGCACGTCCGAGTCTATCAATTTGGTCCTCAATGAGAGGGAGAGGGTATCTGTCTCTTTCTATAAGTTTATTTAATGCTCTATAGTCTATACACATTCTGTCTGTACCGTCACTTTTTTTAACTAAAATCATTGGGCTAGCAAAGGGCGAATTACTTTCTTTAATTATCCCTTTATTTAATAGATCTTGCACCATATTATTCACCTTCTCTCTCTCTATTGGGGCCAATCGGTAGGGTCTGTAATAAACTACATCATTTTTCTTGAGTTTGATATTTAATTCACCTGTTTTTACATTGCCAATTACATCAAATACGGTAGGATATTTTTGAAATATTGCTTTTATTTTATCTTGTAAGTTATCATCTAAGTGAGTTAATGTGGCTGAAAGATCAGACAGCTGTTGCAAATTGTCAGCGTTATCAATTACATTAACTTCCGGATTTGATGTTGGCAAAGATTTTCTAACAAAACGAGAACCCATAGCATCCGTGACTACTTCAATATCGAAACGCTGCACAGCGTCTCGTCCTATGATAAGATCATAACGGAAACCGTCGTCCCTAACGATGTAAATATCAAGTTCTATGCACAAATCGTTTGATCTTACCGGTACCGTTATTTTTGCAAATGTATCTAAACCACCGTCACCTATTCCACACAGACGTGAATAACATGGTAAAAAGGGGCATCCAAGGCGTTTTGCTACCGATTCTTTAATGACACTGCAAAAAGCACCGGTGTCTATAAGTGAATGAACCTTTACGTCTTAAATAAATACTTCAGTTAATGAAGTTTCGGATTGTCTAAAAAATTAACCTCTTTCGTTGATGTGGAACTGGGTGTATGGTTTTCATTACTAGATTTTAGTCTATATCTACAAACTGCATCGGTGTGCCCTGGTTTTTTACAAAAAGAGCAGAATCTTTTGTTAAACTCACCGGTTTTTTGATCTTGCGACTCATGACTATTTTGAGTAGAGTCTTTTTTATAGCACTGCGCCCTGGTATGTCCCGGCTTACCACAGTTGAAACACTTTGTATCATTCGACCGATTATCTAATTTGATTCGTTTAGAAGAGGTTGGATTAGAATGCCCGAAATCTTTAGAATCCTTCCCGCTTTGCTCTGAAAGACGCTTTTTGGCTTTTACGTATGACGAAAATAAGCTAATTAGTTCGGAAGTTGTTTTGACATTGCTGTTAAAAGATGCCATTTTAACATTTACATCTGTAATACCACCGCATACAAGCTCTATTAGCTGCAAGTCAGTTAATGTAATCTTAGTGCTTTTAAAAAGTCTAATCTTCTCCCTAGCGTACTCGCAATATGAATCAGCTGCATCAGATGAATATAACACTGCTTTCTGAAGTTTTTCGGAAAAGTTTTTCTTTTCTAGCTACAAAGCCGTTAATTCTGTACGAAAGTTTGTCCACGAGCGACCCTCCGTAGGTTCCCACGATTCATACCATACTAATGCAGAGCCCTTAAGGGCCTTACCTGCCTTAGCGACTGTCGCAATGCTGCTCCACCCAAATTCTTGCGAGAGAGCTTCTATTCTGGAACACCAGGATTCAGCACCACTGTCGCTCGTAGCGGGATCAAAGGTGGGCAAGGCAATGTCCTCGTCTTTCCGTGCACCGGACACAGCATCCTTGATTGCCTTGAGAAGACCTTCCAAAGCTGCAATGTCCATCTGAAATAATTTCATATGATTAAGAAAAGTGTGGCTGGATACAATCTCACTTCTGATGTTATATAATTTTAATTTAGGGCAATGTAAGACATAGATAGACTATTTATGATAGTATTATAATTGGCAAATTGGAATTAACAACCATATTTAAAGGGGAAATAAGTAAATAAACTGAAGTAGTGATTTTAAATTATATTTCATCATAACAACATAACTTATTAACAAATACAGAACAAATTTATTAATATGTTAAATTAATACAAAACATTTAGTAGTAAATTGCATTAACAGAGATAAAAACAATAAGCAACAAAAGTACTTAACTTACGATTCAGCTGGAATCTTCCACTTCAACTGTCTCATCAAAAATGTGCCCTGCTACGCTCTGATGGAGCCTTTTATACACAAGCAACACGCCATCTGTGGTAGAACTATGAACATTCTCGTGGACCAATCAGAAACGAGGAGGCTACAATACTTTGGCGCAAAGTAATCAAATATTTACTTTAACACAATTATTATAAAATTATTCAAGTAAAATGTACTATTTACAATTTAATATTGTGACATTATTATTTATTAATCTGATTTCATGTTTTATTATCATTACTTGGACAGTGTCGTAAAATATATTGTCATTGATTAGTAAAAACATTGGGGGCGATAATTAGTCAAATCAACTAACTTTTATACAAATATTCGTCAAACTATTTGGATAAAAGTTATAATTACAGTGTAATATTTATATTTACTCATATATTCTCTCTAGTAAAAATATTCCAATAACAAGACTAAGTGGGTAGTCGTAAACCAAGTGATGTGATGATCATAACCAAATCATAACTTTAAATGTTATTTATTTAATCAATGGCAATTTTATAATTGAAAGTCATAATCTATCACGCTCATTAGGGGAGGCCTATGTCCAGCAGTGGTCTAATATAGGCTGATGATGATGATGATGATGACGCGTTTATGAGGAAAGGGGTAGTAACCTTAAAATTATTACAAATATTTGTATTATATGATGTAACAAAAAATTTACGGTTTTCGCTATTTTTCGTTTATCTGTGCTATAAGACGTTGCTTCGTAGGTACTAGACCTGTGCGCTGCCATAAAAACCCGCGGCGGCGGCGCGGCGGGAATTTTTGGCGGCGTGGCTGCGCCACGCCGGCGTCAAGGTCACTTTTGGCTACGCTCACAAGGCGCACGTTTCGCATTAAAAATATCTTAAACATCAAAAACGTTTTAGGTACAAGGAACATATTATTAAAGCGATATATAATGCCGTTTGCTTCAGTCCTGCCTATTTTTCGGAATTTTTCATAATTGTGATAAATCCTTTTAAAGCTAACTCCATCTAGCCAGTGGCTGAGAGACTGGACTGAATCCATGGTCATATCTCTCCATAAAAAAGGCTCGACGCTAAAATGTTACAACGATAGAACTTTGTCTATTATATCGCATACCAGTAAAGTATTTCTTTACATCATGAATTCGCGATTGACAAAGTTCCTGGAGTGGCAAATACCTGCAGAGCAGGCTGGCTTTGTGTCTGGGCGAGGGACACGGGAGCAGATTTTCATCGTGCGCCAGATCATCGAGAGATGTCGTGAATGGAACAAGCCATTAGTCCTATGCTTCATAGATTACGCCAAAGCATTCGACTGTGTTAGATAGAAAAACATGCTGTACGTGCTCCTGGAGATGGGTGTCCCTGCTCATTTAGCTCACCTTATTGAGAACTTGTACGCCGAAAGTAATGCTAGAGTACGCATCGAGAACACCTTGTCGGACCAATTCAAGCCGGAAAGAGGAGTAAGACAGAGCTGTATGTTGTCTCCGAAGCTCTTTAATATCTACGGCGAATACATCTTACGTAAGGTCACCGAGAACTGGGACAGTGGGATATCAATTGGCGGCAAAACGATCTGCAACCTACGCTATGTTTACGACACAACGCTCTTGGCTTCCAATGAGGAGGATATGTGTCTTTTGTTCCGGCGAATAGAAGCGGAGAGCATCGAATTAGGACTTCACGTCAACCATGCGAAAACCAAGTTAATATTCGTACACCGGAAACAGTCTCCTCCACGAAGCCTAGAACTGGAAGACCTAGAATGCTTCAGCGTCTTCACCTACCTCGGCTCACTTATATGTAGCGATGGTAGATGTGAACGTGAAATCATCCGGAGGATTCAAATAGCGAAGGGTGCTATGACTCAGTTAGTAAGGATCTGGAGAGATCGCGGCATACAGAGGCAGACTAAGGTTAGACTTATGCGTTCCCTGTTCCCTGGTGTGTTCAATTTTCCTATACGGTTCTGAAACTTGGACTATCAAGGCAGATCTGAAAAGCCGTATCGACGCGTTTGAGATGTGGTGTTGGCGACGGCTTTGACGGATACCTTGGACTGCGATGCGCACTAATCAGTCCATACTAAAGGAGCTACGCATAAAACACCGGTTGTCTACGACATGCCAGGACCACATACTTCGGAAACCTCTCTCAACGCTCCTCGGATAGCCTGGAGAGAATCATCATAACGGGAAAAGTTGAAGGCACAAGACTAAGAGGCCCTCCCCCTGCAAGATCGTGTGCCCAAATCACTGCACCCATGCAATTAAAACTGCAAGAAGCCTTAGCGAGGGATAGAAGCCTATGGAAGATCCTGGTCTTCAACAGAAGGACATGATCCTCAGCTCTGAGGGAACTAGTGATGATGAAGATCCTTTCTTGACTCGCAGTAGGTCCAAACATAGATACCGTTTAGTGTTAAGAATCAATCCTGCCACCGAAAACACTTAGTTGGTGGTACAATTTTGATGGCAGATTTATTATTTACGTTACCAATCTTATTAATTAGGCCATCGAGTTCATATTTGTTAGGTGAGCGGTTAATCATACTCATTTATTAATCTCCCGAAAGAGAAGGAATTGACCAAACCCTAAATATTTTAATGTGTAGATGTTTTCATGTTTTAATTCGTCAATATACGTTGTAAAATTTTCAACTGATTTTCCTTCATTAGTAATTGTCATTGGCTAATTTTTGCCGAATTCTGAAATTTTGGCCAACGGCGTGAATTTAGAAATCCGCGGCGGCGGCGGCGGCGTGGGTCCGCCACGCCGGCGCGGCGCACACGTCTACTTCGTACCAAATTTCAAGATTCTGAGTTCACGGGAAGTACCCCGTAGGTTTTGATTCCGTTGGCTTAGCTTGATTTTTTCACAGCTCCAAGGGACAGTAGACCTGAGTATTTGATATGAATTTCAGCTTGATACCTTCACGCGTTCCTGAGAAAAAGGGTCTTGACAGACTGACGGACGGACGGACGGACGGACAACAAAGTGATCCAATAAGGGTTCCGTTTTTTTCCTTTCGAGATACGGAACCCTAAAAACAAGTATTTGACACTGCTATGTTAGGGACGAACCAGGGACGAACAAATATGGCGATTGACACACATGAGTGACGTCAAAGGAATTTTTGACTTTAAATTATAGTATTTTCATTTTTTGTAATACACTTGTGGTACTTGCAATTCTTTCAAATGAAAGCATAAATGAAAATATTGCATCAATAAATTGCTCTGAACAATGTACCTGTATATTATTTGTAATTGACGATTCAAAAGTGTTGTTGCTAGGCCTACTAGATGAGATTGTGTAACACGAGATGACATCCCTAAGAATTTTTTGTCCTAAAAGTTGTAGTGAAAATCACTACAAGTCTATACTACTCTTTGATTTAGTCATAGCTGTCAACCGCCAAACATGGCACACAAAATTTGTTCTAGATGTCACATGTCACTTTGAATAGCTACAGTCGGCGCTAAAAGCTGGTATTAAAAAAATGTAAATTTTGTCAATTAGTTTAACTTCACAGAATTTCCTTTGTTATATTATATTCTCACAAATAATAAACCAGCACTGTGGTCTGTCAATCCGTTACGAATGAACCGAAACACACGGGAATCAATCTCGAAATAGCCTCCACTATTTGTTTTGCGGTTTTCTGTTAATGACCACTTCAATGATTGTTTCATTCGTTTTGCTTTTGTTTCTATAAACCAGAAAACTATAAAATAAATAATAACTAATAACTTTTGTGTTTTGGGACCTTTTATTGGTATCTTTTGTGCATAGTTTGTCTTTCACCATTTGTATTTAATCCTTTCTCATTTTCTCATGGGTTGGCAGGATGAGATCCCTATCAGAGATAAGCTCGCCTTTGTGCATATCTTTTATATATGTTATTTTTATGTTATACCTACTTGTTTATGTGCAATAAAGTGATACATACATACATAGCTATAGAAGAAGAGTAGCATAAAGTAGTGACAGTAAAATACCGACAAAATGCTATGTTAATATTAGAGTATAAGCGTGATGCTACGACTATGGAGGTCAAGTTATTGTAGTCATTACTCGCTATAAAATCTAAAGTTTTTGTGAGTGTGGGTATTCTCATGACATATTTTCGAGGACAATTTATTCGAGTCTGTATTTGTATTATTATTGATTATATGATATCGACGCATCGCAAAAAGTTACATTGTTTCAATGGTACGAGTATTATTTATATAATTTGGTAATTACTGCAAGTTTTTACATGGTCCTTCGAGCCGGATAGTTCGGCTTTCGTGTGGATTCGGTGTACTTCGGGCCAACGACCACCGATAGGGTAGTGGATTGCTGCCAACGGTGTTAAGGCGGGAAGAGCCTATGTTCCGGAGCAACGTGTGACTTAAGCAAGCAGAGCGTCGTGACGTCAGCGGTGAGAAGCAGCAGTGACGTAAGCGGATTTGTGTGACGTAGTGAAGTGACAACTGTGAGTACATTTACCTCATTACGTAGTGCAACTGTCAGAAACTTAGTGAAATTTCCACGAATTTGGACTTAGAAAAATTTCATCAAGTTTGGACTTAGAAAATTCGTAGCAAGTTTGGACTTAGAATAGTTTCGCAAAAAATGGAACGACGGGGAATCCATGCCCGATTTTAACAAGAATTTCCAAGTTCCAAACACTTAGAAAATTTCACAATGGATGCTCTTATAAAAGTACAACAGGACTTGTACCTGAGAATTGAAAAGGCAAAGTCTAACTTTAAAAAATTGCCCATAGAACGACTTAACTCTTCGGACTATATTTGCACGAGATTAGAAACTTTAGAATCTTTGTGGGTTCAGTTCAAAACAACTCGTACTAAAATAATTCAAGAGTCAGATACAGCTGAATTCACCGAGTATATAACAGAAGATATATATTCTTGTACAGAAGAGTTGTTTATGGATTACAAGTCAGATCTTAAAGCTACTTTGAAAAAACTAAATGTTTCAATTCCTGGGAAGAGCATTGAGTCTACCACTATTGAAAATAAGTCTGATTGTGGTCAAGGCAAGTCGGTGCTGGTTAAGTTACCAAAGATTTCAATTCCCACGTTTTCAGGGAGTTATTCTGAGTGGACTAGCTTCAGAGATCTATTCACGTCGCTTATCCATAAAAATAAAGATTTAGACGACGTCCAAAAATTGCACTACCTGAAAGGTTACTTAGTCGGCGAAGCTGAACAGCTTTTGCGTCACGTACAAATCACACCAGATAATTACAGCTTATGTTGGGAGAAATTGGAAAAGCGCTATAATAATAAGAAGTGTCGGGAAGTCATTAGTACGGAACATCAATTGACAACGAAACGCAAGCGCAGGATTGGCGCGCTTCTACTGAGTCTGGCCTGACGTTCGTGCACGACCGGTGGTGGGGATGCATAAAACCAGCCGTACCTGACCCGAGTGGTCATTATTCGCTCAGATCGCCTGACGTGCAGACGTATCAGGCCAGGAACAGTAATACGTTTCGTACCTTGTAATTATTTTAAAAGAATATACCTAGTTTGATTGTTTATTGAGTGTTTCATCTTGCCCGCACCTACCTAATGCGCTCACTATGTCCAACGAGTCAAATATGCCTCATCGACCATCTCATAGTTCGTCATCAGATGTGGGATTAGAGCGGGCTGACTGCGAAGATGGAACACGAAGTATACCAAGTGGAAGTGATGACCAAAATTGGCGGCTTTTGTTCGAAATGCAAAATTCTAACATGAAGGCATTAATTGAGGCTCTTAATAAGCCTCAGCATTCGGACAAACACGTGAATCTTCCGGAATTCGATCCTGACAAGACCGATGTGGATGCACAGTCGTGGTGTGCAACGGCCGATCTGTGCTTCGCAGATAACCCTTTGGATGGAGGTCAGTTGATTGTTGTCATAAGTAAAGCGTTCAAGGGAGCAGCTTCGGCATGGTTGTCCCATGTATCTTATGCGGGTATGACTTGGCCACAATTTAAAGAGTTGTTTATGGCTAGATTTGTGTACACTGAAACAACTGCGGCTACCCTAATAAACCTTAACTCGGGCAAGCCTAAAGAAGAGGAAACCTTAGCGGCCTACGGGAGTCGAGTGACGACGTCACTGCTTAATCGTTGGAAGAATGCCACTATTGAACAACTCGCTGTGTCGCAAACACTCGCACATCTTGCACAATTTGACACGCGATTACAACGATTAGCATTTACAACGGAAATAAATACTCGTCAACAGTTGCAACAAGAGCTGCAGGCGTTTACCTACCTAAAACGCAAATTTAATGCTGGTGGTGATATAAAGGGATTTGACAACAAACGAAGAAAAACATCGCCTGCAATCAAATGTTTTCACTGCGGGAAAAATGGACACAAGCAATCGGATTGTCTACAGCGTAAAAAGGATGGAAAGGCGCAACCGGTGAAGTCACAACAAAGTACCACAATGACTAAGCCTAATCATCAACAACAAACCACATCGAGCTCAATCGTCTGTTTCAAATGCGGAGCAACGGGCCACATAGCAAGCCGCTGCACCAGTGGAGGAGGCGCGGATGCGACGACTAGCAGGGAACGTCGTGTGGACGTGTGCAGCGTGGACCCGCCGGGTGGGATTTTGAAACATCAAGGTCAGTGTTTTACTTTCCATTTTGATTCCGGTGCAGAGTGCTCATTAGTAAAACATAGTATAGCGTCTAAATTTAGTGGAAAACGTGAGCACAATGTTGTTAGTTTGAAGGGTATCAGCCAATCAAGTGTTCTAAGTACCGAGCAGACTTCATGTATTGTAGAAATTTGCAGCCATCTGGTTGAAACTTTATTGCACGTTTTGCCTGACGTTTATTTACGTAGTGATATCATGATAGGACGTGAGATTTTACATCAAGGGTTCGGTGTTATTATGACCGCAACGCAGTTCAACATTTTCAAGGTTAATGTTGATAATTCTGAATTACTCTCATTGCCTTCGATAGCAACTAGTAGTGATGGCTTTGTGACTAATCAACTTATAGCAAATGATTTTACTCTTGTTGATACTGACATCCCTCAGGAAAAGAAATATGAGCTTGTTGACGTTTTAAATCGTTATTCGGAGTATTTTATAACGGGTATGCCTAAAACCCGAGTAACAACGGGAGAGCTTGAGATTCGCTTAATTGATCCTAACCTAACGGTGCAAAGGCGTCCCTATCGTCTTAGTCCAGAGGAAAGAAAAGTAATGCGCGAGCGAGTAGATGAATTGTTACGTGCAAATATTATTCGTCCCAGTAGTTCACCTTTTGCGAGCCCAGCTCTTTTAGTCAAGAAGCGTGATGGATCTGACAGGATGGTCGTAGATTATAGGGAGCTGAATAGGAATACGGTATCGGACCGATATCCGTTACCACTCATAGCTGACCAAATCCCACGTTTGCGCGGTGCGCAGTACTTTACCAAACTAGATTGTGCTTCCGGTTTTCATCTCATTCCGATCAATTCTGAAGATTCTATTCAGCGTACTTCTTTTATAACATCTGAAGGCCAGTTCGAGTACCTTACAATGCCATTTGGGCTCAAAAATTCAATTTCGGTGTTTCAGAGAGCAATAGTGAAGGCACTAGGTGACTTAGTAAATACCTATGTCGTTGTCTATGTAGATGACATTTTGATCATGTCCGAAACTGTCGAAGAAGGGCTTGAAAGACTGAATATAGTATTGGACAAATTAGCTAAAGCCGGATTCTCATTAAACTTGAAAAAGTGCTCATTTTTGAAAACCGAACTTGAGTTTTTAGGCTATAAAGTCAAGGCAGGAGAGATTAGGCCAAATCATCGTAAGGTTGAGGCACTGTCTTCTCTGCCTCCGCCAACGACCGTATCCCAGTTAAGGCAATTTATAGGGTTAGCAACCTACTTCCGACAATTCGTTCCTAAATTCTCCAGTGTCATGGGCCCACTATATAAACTGACAGCAGCAAAGGTTCCTTTTGTTTGGCAAGAGCGCCACGAAAATATTCGCCAGGCGATCATCTCAATTTTAACTGAAGAACCGGTTCTAATGATCTTTGACCCTCAGTATGCGATCGAATTACACACAGACGCGAGCTCAGAGGGCTATGGTGCCATACTATTTCAAATTGTAGAAGGAAAACGGCGCGTTGTCGCATATTATAGTAAACGAACCAGCCCTGCGGAATCGCGATACCATAGTTATGAGCTTGAGACATTGGCGGTTGTCAACGCAGTGAAATATTTCCGGCAATACTTGCACGGTCATAAGTTCACTGTGGTGACAGACTGCAATGCTCTCAAGTGCTCTAGTAAAAAGATTGACTTGACGCCGCGAGTCCACAGATGGTGGGCTTATTTACAATGTTTTGATTTTAACGTTGTCTATAACAAAGGCAAAGACATGGCACATGCAGATTTCTTCTCCCGCAACCTTTTACCGTTGACTCAACCTGAAGTAGAAACCCCCATTTTCTCCCAAATAGCGTCAGATGTAATTATGGGGAAGGGGTTCAATAACGTAGAACAAAGACGTATTAACATCACAGAACTTTCTGGTAATTGGCTTCTAGCTGAACAGAAACGAGATAGCGAGATCAGTAAGCTTATTTTAGACTTGAACAGTGGAGAGATGCATTCCGAGGTTGCAAATACCTACGAGATTCGTGCAGGCATTTTATATCGCAAAATTCAGCGCAATGGCAGGACAAAGTGCTTACCGATCGTTCCTAGGGCTCTCAAATGGTCAGTAGTCAGTAACATCCATGATTCTCTTATCCATCTTGGTTATGATAAAACGTTAGAAAAGCTATACAATTACTATTGGTTTGATGGAATGTCACGATACGTAAAGAAATTTGTTGAGAATTGCGTTACTTGTAAAGTTGCTAAATCGCAATCGGGAAAGATTCAAGCTCAATTGCACCCAATCCCAAAAGTGACCACGCCATGGCATACTATACACCTAGATGCGACCGGTAGGTTAAGTGGTAAAAATGATGTTAAAGAGTATGTATTCGTCATGATTGACGCATTTACAAAATATGTCCTCTTGTTTCACACCAAAAATATTGATAGCAAGAGCAGTATCAGGGCTGTTAAAGAAAGCGTAGCATTATTTGGTGCACCGACGCGTATTATTACCGATCAAGGCCGTTGTTTTGCTAGTAAAGAGTTCAAAGAATTTTGTGATTCAAGTAATATAAACTTGCATCTCATAGCAACAGGGTCATCCCGTGCAAACGGTCAAGTAGAACGCGTTATGTTTGTTTTGAAATCCATGTTGACAGCTGTAGAAACGACCGATAACCGATCTTGGCAAGATGCATTAGGGGAAGTTCAACTCGCGATTAATTGTACCGTAAATCGTACAACAAAAGCAAGCCCATTAGAGCTTTTCATTGGCAAAGTAGCACGTCCATTAGCTTTAATGACTTGTGAGGAAGTAGATACTGAGGTAGATCTAGATTTAGCTAGGGACCAGGCAGCTCGTGGTATTGAGAGTGCAGCATCTTACGAAAAACAAAGATTTGATCAAACTAAGGCTAAACTCAATAAATTTTCAGTCGGAGATTTTGTTTTACTTAAGAATGAAGAGCGAAATCTGACTAAGTTAGATCCTAAGTTTAAAGGTCCATTTCAGGTTATAGAGGTATTAGATGGCGATCGCTATAATCTGAAATCATTGAACTCAAGACGTACTTACAAATACGCTCACGATAGGTTGAGGAAGATGCCAGGGGATCAGAGCTTAACCGACGAAATGGAGGTTGATTTAGAAATTGGTTCAGACAATGAGGAGTCTGATAATCGAGATTAGGTTTGCATGGTGATCAGGCCATACCAGAGGTTGATGTGTAGCCGTAGCTCGGTAGAAATCGGTATCTACTTTCTAAGTAGTCCGTGAGTACGCGGTAGGCTATCAACTCTGGCAGAGGCCGGGTTTAGTGAGAAACCATGGAGTCTATGGAAAGACTCGGCGGTCCCTAGGGGACGCGCATAAAGTGAGTGCAACTGGTAGTTGCCGGGCTATGTGTAGCCAGATCACATGTAGAACTTAATCGTGGTTTTAAATCGGAGTACATACCAAATCCTCATTTTAAAATGTAAATTAGTAGTCTGTAAAGCTCTGAAGTCTGAATCTTCTTGTATGATCATAATTTTAGATTTAATTATGGTATATTGATCTAAGCATTATTGAATGTAAAATTTATTTTCTTATGTGTGGATTATAATCATCAATTAATGATCAATTTCTATGAAGTTTCATTTATGAGACCCCATATGATGGGTCAGGAGTGACCGAGCTATATGATACTGTGCGTGATATTTTGTTACAGGTTAACACACAGGGACGTGTGTCCCGCAGGATGGCCGTGTCGGGAAGTCATTAGTACGGAACATCAATTGACAACGAAACGCAAGCGCAGGATTGGCGCGCTTCTACTGAGTCTGGCCTGACGTTCGTGCACGACCGGTGGTGGGGATGCATAAAACCAGCCGTACCTGACCCGAGTGGTCATTATTCGCTCAGATCGCCTGACGTGCAGACGTATCAGGCCAGGAACAGTAATACGTTTCGTACCTTGTAATTATTTTAAAAGAATATACCTAGTTTGATTGTTTATTGAGTGTTTCATCTTGCCCGCACCTACCTAATGCGCTCACTATGTCCAACGAGTCAAATATGCCTCATCGACCATCTCATAGTCCGTCAGAAGTATCTCTCAAACTGCATTCTCAAACGCTTTATGAGTCAGCAGAATATCACGACGGAATCTGCGAATGCGCTCAAAGAATTGCTAGACACCACAAATGAGTGCTTAAATGGATTGACCAACTTAGGGATCGACACAACTACATGGGACATAATTGTGATTCATATCATCTGTCTCAAATTAGATAATGATACTAAAAAACAGTGGGAACTTAAGATAAGCGAGTCTTCTGATGATTTGCCCACACTCAGCCAACTTCAAGAATTTTTAGAGACCCGATTCAGGGCATTAGAATGTTTGGATGGGAAATCATTGAAGACAAGCTTTGTTCAAAAGAAACCTATTGCACACTTTAGTAGTAATCCAAAAGTGCATCTTGTAACTGACGTTTCTTGTGCCTACTGTTCAGAGAGTCATAAATTGTGTAACTGTAAAAGTTTCGCAAAGATCAATGTCGATTCTCGACGTGATTTCATCCAGTCCGGTAATTTTTGCTTCAATTGCTTAGGTTCAGGTCACAACGTATATTCTTGTCGCCAATCCACCAGATGCCGAATTTGTAAGCGCAAACATCATTCTTTACTGCACCCAAAAGTCAGCACTACAACAACTGATTCTCAAGTCAAACCCAATCAATCAGTTGATGACAACATTGTTGCACACGCAACAACAGCTCCATCATCATTGTGTGATGAGCCCAATAATGTAACAACTTGTGTTTCGACCAGTAGTGGTCAAAGGCTCTTGCCTACGGCTTTGGTTCAAGCTCAGTCGAAATCAGGTTTAAGTATAACCCTCAGATGTTTAATCGACCAATGTTCGGAAGCCTCTTTTATATCGGAGTCTGCAGCTCAACTGCTCGGACTTCAGAAGGTTTCCTACAAGAGCACAGTCACGGGACTAGGTGGTGAAGAGAGTTCGCCTGTGAACTCCAAGTCGGTGGTAAAAGTAACAATTGCATCACTCCTAGAACCTGACTTTAAAGTGAACATATATGCTCATGTATTAAGCAAGGTCACAAATAACCGGCCAACAAAACCAGTCAGTGAATCGTGGTCAGCACTGTCAAACTTAAATTTAGCAGATACTACATTCAACATTCCGGGTAAAATCGACTTGCTCCTTGGAGTAGAAGTATACGGCCAAATACTTTTGAACGACATGATCAAGGGCCCAGGAGGTGCTCTCATCGCTCAGCGAACGTCTTTAGGCTGGATCGTTTCGGGGCCAACTTGCTTAGGTGAGTCGGCAATTCGCAATAACGTTAGCGTTAACCACATTCATTTAGATGAAAACGAGCTGCTCAAACGGTTTTGGGAGCTTGAGGCTGACAACAATGCGACAGATCCAAAGCTCCAATATAGTGAAGTTTAATTTTTATTCGCTGCTACCACAGAACGTGATAGCACAGGTACATACATAGTAAGACTACCTTTTCGAGATGAAGATGCCAGTTGCAAACACGGCAATTTTGAGGCTGTTGCAACTAGGCGCCTCATTCAGTTAGAGAAGAGGTTTGACAAAAATCCTGAAATGAAGAAACACTACTCAGATGTTATTAATGAATACCTTCAGCTAGAACACATGGAAGAGGTTCCTCAGGAACAGCAAAACAAACCAGATGCAGTCTATTTGCCACATCACGCTGTCATCCGCGATGACACTTCTAAGCTTCGAGTGGTATTTGACGCGTCTTGTCCTGGTTTTAATGGTGTTTCATTAAATCAAGACCTGTTAGTCGGTCCAACTCTGCAACCTGTACTACGTCATACGATTCTTCGTTGGCGCTGCCATCCTATATGCCTGGTCTCAGACATTGTTAAAATGTACAGGCACGTGAAAGTGCATGAAGATGATGTAGATTTTCAACGCATTTTGTGGCGTGAAAATTCGGGGGAGAGGATTAAGCACTTGAGATTGCTCCGAGTTACTTTTGGTACCGCTTCAGCACCTCATCTTGCAGTGCGTGCTCTTCAGCAAGTAGCCTACGATGAAGGAGCACAGTACCCAAACGCTGCTGATAGGGTCCTCAAGCATTTTTATGTTGACGATTTGTTAACGGGCTGTGAATCTGTAGAAGAAGGTAAAATAGTTTATCAAGAGATGAATGATCTCTTGAAAAAAGGTGGATTTGAGTTACAGAAATGGAGTAGTAACAATGAGGAATTATTGCGGCATATGAACGAAAGTGATGTCGCAATGGAGGGAAGTCTCCAACTGAAGATAGACGCAGTCATGAAAATTCTTGGACTCGTTTGGAACCGCCGAAATGACAAATTTGAATATTCGGTACAGCTTCCTCCAATCAAAGATCCTGTAACAAAGAGAAGCGTCATATCGGATATATCACGTCTGTTCGATCCACTTGGCTGGCTGGCTCCAGTGATCATAGTAGCCAAGATTTTCATCCAGAAATTGTGGCTTTCAGGAATCGAATGGGATGACGAAGTTCCACCACAATTGCTGAAGATTTGGCTGAACTACAGGGAAAGTTTAAACCAACTTACCGAATTCAAGCTCCCCAGGTGGAATCATCATGCTAGCTCCAATGTAACTGCAGAACTTCAAGGATTCTGCGACGCTTCCAGTGAAGCATTTGCTGCTGTTGTGTACCTAAGGACAGTAGATAAGGAAGGAAATTTGCATGTGTCACTGGTCACATCTAAAACGAAAATAGCACCTATCAAACAGGTTTCAATTCCACGCTTGGAATTGTGCGGGGCTGTGCTACTGACGAAGCTACTGGTCGAAGTGGCCGATGTTATGTGTATCAGTAAAGCGAACATCCATGCATGGAGTGACTCCACTGTGGTGATTTCATGGCTAAATAGTCGTCCAAATAGATGGAAAACTTTCGTCGCCAACCGGGTATCTGAAATAATAACGTCAGTTGAGCCTCACCAATGGTCCCATGTCTCGTCGAAAGATAACCCTGCACACTGCGCTTCACGAGGTACACAGCATCTTGGTCAAGAAGAGCTTTGGATGGAAGGTCCATCCTGGCTGAAAAACAAAGAGATTAGCTACAAGAAAATAAACATAAAAGAAACGAATTTACTGCTGCTTCGTTCTTCTGAACGAAGCAGCAGTAAAGCATGCTTCATGAATACTCACAGTGATAATGATGTCACAACAGATACCGAAGAAACGCTTATTTCAAGGTTTTCTAAGCTAAGAAACCTGCTACGCGTCCTGGCTTTCTGTAAACGTTTCTTGAAATGTACTAGAAAAGATAAAGTAAGTGTGTGGTTAACAAGCGAAGAAATCCAGGAGAGCTTGAAAACATGTATAAAGGTTGTTCAAGCAAACAATTTCAAAGAGGAGTTGAAGAACCTGAAAGAAAATAAAACAATTAATAAGAAAAGTTAACTTACCTCACTGAACCCGATGATTGACGAAGATGGCATCCTGAGAGTTGGTGGAAGATTAGAGCACGCCGGAATTGATGATCAAATGAAACATCCGATTATAATTCCGCAGAAATCACATTTCACAATCTTGCTCATAGACAATGCGCATGAAAAAACTCTGCATGGTAACCCGCAATTGATGCTCAATTACCTGAGATCAAAATATTTTGTAATTGGAGCAACCAATTCGGTTAAGTTCTTCGTTCGCAAATGTGTAATATGTGCTCGCTATGCCGCCGCATCGCGACATCCACTGATGGGACAGTTGCCATCAGTTCGAGGAACGGTGAATCGCCCTTTCTATAAGAGTGGCGTGGACTATGCTGGTCCAATAAGCCTGCGTACTTCGAAAGGAAGAGGCCACCACTCCTATAAAGGCTACATATGCCTTTTCATTTGTATGGCTACAAGAGCAATACATCTTGAAGCTGTTAGTGACCTAACAGCTCAAGGATTCATCGCGGCGTTTAAACGCTTTACAGCACGTCGTGGTCATTGCGCTGATTTGTGGAGCAACAATGGAACGAATTTCGTAGGAGCCGCTCGTGAGCTTAAACAGTTATACGCCGAAGAACGATCGAAATTGCAGATCAGCTTGCTACAAACTCCAGTAATTAGCATTGGATTCCACCTCATTCTCCAAACTTTGGAGGCCTCTGGGAGGCTGGAGTTAAGTCAACGAAACATCACCTTAGACGAGTGATTGGAAATTCCACCTTGACATTTGAAGAAATGGCAACAGTTCTGGCTCAAATTAAAGCTTGCCTAAACTCGAGGCCTATGTCATAGTAGCAACAGTGATGACCCTATACCGTTAACTCCTGGGCATTTTCTTGTTGGAGAGCCCTTAGTACTTGTGCCGGACTCCAACTACGAAAGTGCCAACGTAGAAAGCCTGAGAAGAAAGCAGCTAACACAAAAAATGGTTCAAGATTTCTGGCGCCGATGGTCGCGTGAATATCTGACTCAGTTTTACCACCGTTATAAATGGGCCCATCAAACGCCTGAGCCTGCTGTAGATAGTGTGGTGTTAGTGAAGGAAGACGATTTGCCTCCAGCAAGATGGTTATATGGAATAGTCACTGGTAAACACCCAGGTCTGGATGAAATCACTCGAGTAGTTAGTTTGCGTTGCAAAGGAAATATTATCAAACGACCTGTTGGAAAGTTATGTTTCATGCCTATAGAAACTTAAAGATTGTTGTTTAAGTTTTTTGTCTATTGTATTTCGCACCAAGAAGCTAGCTTTGAGTTTTTATTGTTTTAATTTCATTTGTCAGAATTCTCGACAAATTCATTGTTGTGTAATGTGTTATATCAAGTTGTTTGTTTAGATTTGTTTAAATATCACATGTTAATTTTTTTTCTCCCACAATGTCATGATAAATAATTGTTGTATTTTTGTTATTCTTACCTCATGGTGGGCGGAATTAAGGACATTTGTCCAATAATTGTCCTTGGTGGGCGGTATGTCCAACTGCCGTATGTATTTCATACTTTGTTTACATAGTAAATTTTAGTTATTGCATTTCCTGCTAGATGTCGCTGTACCATGTGTCAAAATATGTATATCGCGCTATTGAGATTTTCGCAAAGATTATGACTTCTGGCGGGTACTGTTTACTTTCAAGCTTTATAACATCTCTATTGGTTTTATTACATTATTGTATGGTCATTTGAGTGTTTGATTTTTGGGCCTTTTTACAATCATAGAATGTCACAATTTGTAGGCAAACATAAAATAATAGCTAACGAACAAAATGGGTTCCAAAAGGGTAAGTCAATTTCACACGCATGTTACTCTCTCATTGAATCTATTACTCAAAGAATCGACAAAAAAACTCCCGTTACAGGAGTATTCTTTGATATGAGTAAAGCTTTCGATTATGTTAATCATGACATATTACTAGCGAAATTAGAAAGGTACGGATTTAGAGGAATATCAATCGCATGGCTTCAAAGTTACCTTCATGACAGAAAACAGTACGTAGAAATAAATAGAATAGATGACAAAAATGAAGTAATCACATATCGTTCTACAGAAAAACATAACTGCACGGGAGTACCCCAGGGCAGTGTTTTAGGTCCACTTTTATTTATTCTTTACATTAATGACTTACCAAAGATTACTAGCTATAATATGATTATATTCGCTGATGACATTTCTGTATTGGTACGAGATGATAAGCACGATAAAAATATGTATTTGACTAATATTCATACAACTATTGACTCTATATGTAATTGGTTAGAATTAAATAACTTGACAATTAACATAAGTAAAACTAAATTTATACAATTTTGTAACATTATAACAAATACAGAAAATTTGGATATCATTTGTAGAGGCCATACATTAGAAGAAGACAACGAAACACGATTTCTTGGATTGATAATAGATCGACATTGTAAATGGAGATCCCATGTAGACAATGTATGCAGCCGACTAGACAGATTTTCACACGCGCTACGGAGACTACAACGCGTATCTGACGAAAAAACTGTCATTATAGCCTATCATGGGTATGTCGCCTCACTGATTAGGTTCGGTCTGATCATTTGGGGTAACTCACCAGACATAAAGAGACTGTTTATTAGCCAGAAAGATTGTATCAGAGCTATTTGCGGAAAAGGACCCTTAGAACCTTGTAGACCTCTCTTCAAAAAACTAAAACTGCTTACCTTGACTAGCTTATACATCTTAGAAATATGCATGTTTGTAAAGGCAAACATAAAGCAATTCACCAAAGTTACTGTAAATCCAAACCTACGTCCTAGAGATCCCTGCAGGTTGGTTGGACTAAAATGCAACAGTGCATTATTTGAAAATAATTGTTATATAATGTCAATCAAAATTTATAATCATCTACCGCCAGATATTAGGGAAATTAGTGACATTAAGAAATTTAAACGGACACTGTATTTGTGGCTCTTAGACAAAATTTATTATAACCTTAAGGCTTTTTTTGACTATAGCAATGTTTAATATTGTATTTTATTTAAAAAAAGACATCCTGTTAGCAATAATCGTCTGTACATATACATAGATTTATCTCATTGCATGCTAATTATGGATAAATGTGTGATTGTTTATATTATTTTAAGATCTATTGTTAACCACATTTAATTCAAATAAAGAACTATACTATACTATACTATACTATAATAATATATTAGCCCATATTCGCTATGTGCATGATTATGGCGCCAGCATCTTCTGGGCCAAGGCTCTTTTTTTTCTTTTTTTATGAATGAATTGTACCTACTCCTTTTTTTTTAATGTATCTGGAGGCAGTATGGCTTAGTGTTTAGCCTGTCCATTTGGACGAAAAGCAACAAAAAGAAAAGATATATCTGGCTGATTCACTATACGGTGATGTCCCTTTTCAGTTTCATTTCTTGTCACATTGTGCACTGCGATCGTGCACGTTACCCCCACTATGCACTTCGCACATAGCAAATTACGTTCCACTGCTGGACACAGGCCTCCTCTCATGCACGAGAAGAATAATAGTTAACTATAGCTGTATATCAGGGTTTTTTTGTTTGCATAACCCGCTAAGAGTTGAATATACCTACCTATATATACAAGATGTAATAAAAATGCTGGTGATACGTTTAACCCTTAAAGAATTCAACGCGGATTGAGTAGCCATGTCTGTCATTTTCTATACAAAAAAAGTCTGCGGATTTTTACGGGGGAGGGGAACGTCAAATGTATGGCTATTCGTACGTAACGTACAAATAGCTACATCAGATAAACGTCAGTCCATACATGTGTATAACCACTGGTCATATGTTTTCGGCAGAGGGGAACGCCTGTCAATGGTGACTCCGGTTGGTTGAATTCTCTAAAGTTTGGGCATAATTTATATCGTATTCTAATAACTAAAATGTAGGAAAAAAATTCTCGCAAAAAAAAGAATTGGTTTTGAATGGAGGCCTAGCCGGATGGGACATGTTTCATACAAAAAAAAATTTTTTGCGATAAAATAATTTTTGTCCTACTTTTTCTTACTCGCAATAAGTTACCAATTATGCCGTTAAACGGGTCACCAGTAGTTTTGTTATTTGATGTAACCGGTATTTGATGACGGCTACACAGATTCAAATCCGAAACAAAATATGAAGCCCACAAAAAGGCAGCCAAACTAGGATATAACTTACTCTCAACGAACATTAATACAACAGCGGCACTTTTTGTGTTGTTTTAAACTCGCCTCGTTTTGCATATGGAGGCGGTAAATTCTCATACGCGTCTGTGTTGTTCTCATCGCTTACCGAAACCCGAGTGTCGAGTCGAGTATTCACATGAAACATCGGTAAATTTTGATCACATTTAGCATCAACGGAACTAAGAGGGCTGCTAATTAATATAAGTACCTACATGGCAGTAAAATAATAGAAAAACCGGACTTTATGGAGAACAATTGCCTAGTTACTCGTGTTTCTACCTACTCATGAGTCGTCGAAAAAAAAACATCACCATAATTTCTACGATGCACTACAAATCATATCAAAACACGTTCAAATTTTTCTATTTGTGAACGAGAAGCGAGTAGTGGTGTTCGAGAAGTGAGTGGCGATGATTTAAAAAAATCACCGGTGGCCTTTAACTTTGTTAGTGTAAGTAATCGATAGGCCGTAACTTTCTCGTTGGCCGTAGGTCAAGTACTCTTCCTTGAGCCCTCGACTCTCCCGCACTATTATAAGCCATATGAATACACGACGGTTTGCATAAACGCCTTGTACCGGTATAATCCGCTAAGAACCGGTATTTACCGGACTCCCTTGTTTTTGTCGTTGCGCCTGTAATTTTGTTCCTTGACATGTATATGTTAGTTCGTAATTTTCAACCGACTTCAAGATTTCGAAGGAGGAGGTTATCAATTCGTCGGGATCTTTGTTTTTGCTATTTTTTTTTTTTTTTTTTTTTATGTATGTTCACCGATTATTCGAAGACGGCTGGACCGATTTGAAAAATTCTTTCTTCGTTTGAAAGAGTATACTTCACAGTTGGTCCCATTGTAACCAGGTCAGGATCTGATGATGGGATCCTGGAGAAATCGAGGGAACTCTTCAACTATTATAGGCACACCTATAGTGATTTGAGTATTTTTTACAGCAGCATTTGCTTTTGGAAAGGTGGATGTTTAGTGAAGTCGGTTCTTTTTTGTTCAAAATTATATTGTATAATTTCCCCGTAAACTGTCTAGCTGAAGTTATACTAAGCTATGTAGCTTTATAAGTAAAGACGACGGCTACAGTATGAGTGTATATAGGTAGGTTCTTAAAGCGGCAGTTTTTACCTATTTTGGTATTACTTTTATCCAACTGAAAAACTTTGTTGGTCTCTCACTGACCTCCCCCCATTAAAAGCTGCCAGATGTCCGGATCTAGCAATAAGGATGGTAAAGCAATCTGACTAGACGGGTTTCATTGCTCTCATTATTGTGTCATATATCTGACGTGGCCAGCTCTTAGTCCATATTATATCGACCACAAAAGAGACTAAAAGAGAAATCAAAGTACGGATCTGCACCTCGTTTTGACTTAGAGAATAATGACGTCATCGTCAGATAATAATGCCAACATGACAACAAGTCAAAATATCATTGTGTGTCAATTTAAGACCCCGCATTGCCGGGCGACCCCCGCTGCCACGCTCGAAGTAATTTCACCCTACAGTGAGACACTAATTTATTGTAAGTGGCAGTAAACTTAGTACGTCTCCATGGCAACCATTAATGTCTGACTCTCTTTTACGCCCCACGGAACAATGGCGCGTTCCCTGTCTAGCATTGCGTGTTCCCCTCCCGCACCCCTTCTTTTTGGCAGCTTAGGTTTCAAAGAAATAACGCGCTAAGCGGAGTACGAGTATTATATGGTCAATTTTGTGATACGTGTGACTAAGACACCGCCCCATACTTTCTGCCGTTTTCTCTAGCTCCTATGAACACGTAATTTGATCGGTAATAAAATAAGGTTCAACTTTTAGAATATTTGGTTATCAAAAAAATTAAATAGCTCCAACTTCATATTTTCAGTGTTAAACTGAACCGCGGTGAATAACTTAAATGTTAGTATTAAGAACTAAAAGTTGCGTTAATTTTTCCGCGGTATAAGATGTTTTCTTCCTTAGTTCGCTTGGTATTCAGTAACTTTTTAGAGTTACGTAACTACCAAACTTATTTCCCGTAACCCCTATGGGATTTATTCGGTCTTCGTTGGTCAGCCAAGGCAAATGGCTCATGAATATTAAGTATGGCTATTAACACGTTTGTACCTAAACGAAAAGTAGACATGAAGATACGCGAGAGTCACGCGCCACCAGCATCTCCTGGTCATGCCGTCGCAAAGGCTAGGTAAGGTAGGTAAGATATCTGTATAAGCCAAGAGACAGGCGCGGGCTGAAAAACAGCGCTGTGCAGCCGACCGAGCTCGCGGCAAATGCTAAGCTCCGAGCCTATTGTCGCGAAATTTAGTTTAGTTTTTAAGTTGTGTGTTACTTGTATTTTTTTTCCTTTCCCTTCTTGTGTATTGTTTTGTTTTTTTGTTTACTTCGGTGTATGTCTACCTGTCTGTATTTCTTTTTTTGTTTCTTTTCTATTTTTTTTTTGTTTTGGATTCTGGATTTCTGCGACAATAAATGTTTTCTTTATTTTTTTTATTATTCTAAGGTCCGAAAATCAATCGAGCCACTTGGACTTAGATTATACAACTTCCTCCCAACTGAGTTAAAGAACTCACCAACTGACATATTATTTAAGAACAAACTAAAACAAGTTTTATTAGACATGGCTTGCTACACCATTGATGATTTCTTTAAAAATAATTTTACAACTAATATCATTGACCCACTCATATAATAACAAAATTTGTTTGCGGGCTACGTCTCTGATTATTTAATGTAAATACTTTAATGTAAATTCTTCATTAATGTAAATACTTTCTTATCATAAGGATATAAATTATATATTGAAAACTGACATGTAAAATAATGTGTTTTATGAATAAAATTCTGATTCTGATTCTGACTCTCAAGATGCCTCATACCCGTCCTGTTTCGATTTGTACTGATTTAAACTTACACGATTTTCACTCACTCATTACTTTGACAAAAACGGGACTTCATCATTGACCCACTCATATAATAACAAAATTTGTTTGCGGGCTACGTCTCTGATTATTTAATGTAAATACTTAAATGTAAATTATTCATTAATGTAAATACTTTCTTATCATAAGGATATAAATTATATATTGAAAACTGACATGTAAAATAATGTGTTTTATGAATAAAATTCTGATTCTGATTCTGACTCTCAAGATGCCTCATACCCGTCCTGTTTCGATTTGTACTGATTTAAACTTACACGATTTTCACTCACTCATTACTTTGACAAAAACGGGACTTCATCATTGACCCACTCATATAATAACAAAATTTGTTTGCGGGCTACGTCTCTGGTTATTTAATGTAAATACTTTACTGTAAATTCTTCATTAATGTAAATACTTTCTTATCATAAGGATATAAATTATATATTGAAAACTGACATGTAAAATAATGTGTTTTATGAATAAAATTCTGATTCTGATTCTGACTCTCAAGATGCCTCATACCCGTCCTGTTTCCATTTGTACTGATTTAAACTTACACGATTTTCACTCACTCATTACTTTGACAAAAACGGGACTTCATCGGGTACACTTACATTTTCTGCTTTGCTGTTGATTTGCTGTTTCGATTTATGTACAAATGATGTATTCCTTTACTAGCGACTCGGCTTTGCACGGAATAAAAATGGTTATTGTGGGTTATCCCTAAGAGATAGACATACCATCGCTGAATTTTTTGTAGAGCTTTTTAAGGTGTACAATGTGTAGTACATTATTTTGATCTATCTCGTAGGGTTCAGCCAGCGTTTGCAATGTAAGCGCAAAAAAATGTGTTTATTTACGACATCACATTAGAAACCTCCAAAATTATCAGTGTTTCTCTACTATATTATACATATAAACCTTCCTCTTGAATACTATCTATTTAAAAAAACCGCATCTAAATCCGTTGCGCAGTTGCAAGATCTAAGCATACATAGGGAGTATAGAAATAGACAGCGGAAAGCGACTTTGTTTTATACTATGTAGTGCTATTAAATTAAATTAAATATTTATTTGTTTCGGAATCCTTTCATATCATGTTAGTACATACAACTTTATTATTAAACTTATCCTACGTTAGTAATATCTTATAACGAAACATAAATTATAATAAATAGGTACATATAATTAAATAAAACTAACTTTAGGTCTGTTTGTTATCTCTTAAGTTAATATACATTTAGATGTGAATAGGTCGGCAACGCGCATATAACTCCTCTGGAGTTGCACGTTTATTTTCAAACTTCGTTAATCGCAAAACAATTTCAAGTTGTAACAAAAATATTGTTCCCGCCAAATAATTTTTAATGTTTTTTTTTAAATTTTCACCACGTGAATTTAGACTTAGTTACTTGTTTTCTGCCAAGCCATAATAACATTTCGGGCCATTTTTAAATAATAATCAACTCCTATATAATCTGATTTCATTAATTTAATTATAGAAACTACGGAATTCAAATAATTACAGCAAGGATAAAATCAAACAACAAGTTTCAGTATACTACGAAATTTTACTGCTCAATTAAATAATTGTGCAATATATTTCAACTGTGTTTGCCTGTTGACCCTCATCTTAGTTTTAGAAGAAAATTTTACTTTATGCACTAGAGCTTAAAAGGCGATTTTATGTCGTCTACTTGAACATAACATAACATAAAGGAGTATTTATGTTATGTTATGTTCACTTATAGTCTGGCCAGCCAACGAACGCAGTAGCAATGTACAGCGAACAAAAGAATGACAACAATAAGAATCAGTGAAAAAAGCAGCAATGATCATCGAATTTTATGTTTTTAATTTTAGTTGGTATTTCCGCCCCTTTCATTAGGTGACATTTACGGTGTGTAAAAAGGAGACGGATATATTTCGTCTTATCTATCATCAACTGCAACAGATAATCTGGTTGAGGCAATTGACATATGCCTTAAAAATGAATTTAAATTTAATTGGGAACGTTGCAGGAGTTCTATCTCACTCGCGCTTAAGATGGGAGAGTGAAATGCACTAGAAACAAATTCAATGTGAATATAAATGTTCGTCATGAAATACGGTGTCTCATCACAAAGGGTTACCACATGTACGTATTTTGAATTTGCCGCGCGTTTCTACTGACAGAAATGGTTTGCCAGACTATATGTATCAAGGGGTTTAATTTTTTTGTAAGAGGATGATCATATTTTTCGTGTTGTGTCCAAAAACTCCGGTAAGAGTTATCTGTCTTTCCTGCACGGGAGCCATAAACATACTGACGGGCGTGGTTAATAAGAATTTAACTATCACCTTATTATTAAATATCCCGCATCTCGTATGTTAATGGACACAAAGTCCAACTTTATTCGAAGTGTGATTTATGCGCTCGTAAATAATAAGTATCGACTAACTGTAAGAGAGGAACGGAAACAAAACGGGAGTCTTTAAACCTTTATTATTTATAGTTAAAGGGTGTACGGTTTTAAATCGGTTATGTACAGGGTGCGAAACACCCAAAAGTGTCCCGATAATTTTACTTTATAACTTTCTATAATGGTCTAAGAGCTGGCCACGTCAGATGTGACACAATAATGAGAGCAATGAAACCTGTGTAGTTAGCCCTTTACAACCGACTTGATACGATAGTGACTCTGGCGCGTACACAAATCGACTTTTCGAGACGCAACCGACCTCGATCGATCGTGAGTGTATAAATTTCTTGGAAAAAACACGCGCGGGCCCTTTGCGAATGAGTTGGAACCTGTCAGTCGCCCGCGACCGCTGGGAAGCATGACTGCGTTGTTTGGCGCGCAAACTCGCCCGGGTAAGTATTTGGTTATTCATTTAATACATGCAATTTCTTTTATTTTTTTTGTGATTTACTTACTTTAGTTATTGTGTTATACCTAATGTATGTAATTTGAACCTAGTATGCTTACATAAGGGTATATTGTGACTCAAAATCAAGAACGCACGATCGTGTAGGTTAGGTGGTACGTACTAATATGGGTATATTGTGACTCAAAATCAAGGACGCACGATCGTGTAGGTTAGGTGATATGTACTAAATAGATATTCATAAATTTGTTGTACCTAAACATGATTTTCCTGTACGTATAATAGTTTAATTAGGGTTTTTTCTTTATTTTTAGGAAAGCCCCTCACGGATGACCAAGTTGCACAATTATTAGCAGATGGGAATGACACGGAAATTGAGGACTTTGCTGATGATGATGAAGATATTGTTGCGAGAGTCTTGGATCACCTAGAAGAGAGTGGATCTGGTTCTGGCGATGAATCCTCCGAAGTGGATGAGGCACCACCACCTATCCCAACAACATCCAGTAGCAGGGGATCCACTAGAGGCAGATCAGGCAGGGAAACGTCAAGAGCAAGAGGTAAAGGGCGGGGAAGAGGACAGGCTAGAGGAAGAGGACAGTCTAGAGGAAGAGGACAGGCTTGTGGAAGAAGAGGGACAGGTAGGAGAGTGTGGGTAGAAACTGACAATATAAATAAAGCTCATGATTACTCTCCGCTTCCGATAAATCAAGTTCGCTCTCCAATTGATTACTTCCGTGGCTATTGTGATGAATCATTTCTGGAAGAAGTTGCTAGGTGCACGAATCTGTACTACTTGCGCAAAACCGGGATTGAACTGAAGACTATCAGACTGGAAATAGCGAAACTCTTTGCTGTTCATCTAATCATGGGCTGTATTCCCTATCCAATCCTCTGTCTATCTCGTGACGAAAATTGTTCCAAAGCTTTTCACAAGCCTTAATTAGGTTTAAGTACTATGGTAATGTTTGTGTTGATTTTGATAAGTTTTATACCAAAAGAAGACTAATAACAAAGACTAATAGATAAGTAAGGAAGAAATATTTTAGTTTTCTAATAAGGCTGTTGATTGTTTTGTCAAAGACATTATACCAAATGTTTAAATACTTATTATTAATATCGTTAAGAAATGACTGATGATTATAAAGACTGCTTAATTAATTTAATTTTCATTTAATATCAAACCATATCTCCAAACTAGACAAAACTCACATCTCGAGCTATCTCCTAAGTCCCACGCTCGTGAGGGTACGTTTTCAGGAAACCAGAGACTTCAGGATTTATTTATTTATTTTTATCATGATACTTAGGCACCCATGATAAAGTCATGCGAGTTTTAAAGAAGTCTGAGTAAATTATTTTCTTCGGTTGTAAAGGGTTAGACTGATTTACCATCCTTATTGCTAGATCCGGGCATCTGGCAGCTTTTAATGTGTGGATGTCAGAGTGACAGACCAACAAAGTTTTTAAGTTAGAAAAAAGTAATACCAAAATAGGTAAAAAATTACAAAATTGTGTAACTTATAGAGGACAGGGCCTATATTTTAACATTAGATTAAAAACCATTGTCTATTATTGCGGAAACAAAAACAGTAGACTAACTAAAAATTGAATTTTACATCATTTGGCACTACTTTTCCCCAACAGAACCTTCTGGATATGATATAACCTAATGAATTACATAATTTCCCATAATATTTCATTAAACCCAGAACTCTAGGCTTTGTTTTCTTCAAGTTATTTGCATTCTTTGACATCCACCACTTTACAGCTGCCAGATGTCCGGATCTAGAAATAAGCATAGTATAGCAAACTAACAACATGGGTTTCGTTGCTCTCATTATTGTGTCATATCTGACGTGGCCAGTTCTCCGTCTATAAGCATTCCTATGAGCAAACATTCGTTTAGTATTTGAACGTAAAAACGTATTTTAAACATCCATAATCTCACAATCTGGAGTTGCAGGCGTTCATAGGCTACGGTAGCTGCTTACCATCAGGCGGGCCGTATTCTTGTTTGCCACCATCGTGGTATAAAAAAAATATGTATACATCTTTTTTCCTGCTTTGTTACCATTACCACTGGTGTAATGTACTTAATAGAAATAAATTTTACAGCTTTTTTTGCAAACAAGCATACGGTTCGACTGATGGTAGCAGCTACCGTAGCCTATGAACGCCTGCAACTCCAGAGGTGTCACATGCGCGTTGCCGATCCTTTAAATGAGGATTCACTCTGTAGAAGCTAAAGGGACAAGAAGGTCCTCAACACATTGCATCATCTTCGAGCTTTCTGGGCGCCTTATAGGGGTTTTAATCATTTTTTTACCCAAGTCTTTGTCGAAGTATTTAAAGTATTTTTACTCATTATTTGACAAAAACGGGACTAATCGCGTACACTTACTTTTACTATTTTACTGACGTTTCGAGCGTGTCGTAACGCTCGTGGTCGCAGGCAGTCTGGCGTGGAATTGTATCAGCATCTCCTATTTAGCTGCGCGGGTTATTCGAACTACCCGCATTTGGTCTCGATCATGCACAGTCACGCTAGGGTTGTCACTTTGCCTCATATTATAATCATTATTTAAACTAAAACACCTCTGCAAAGTAATGGACCAAGGTAAATCCACTTGTTGAACTACCTAATAGTAGTTCCTAAACTGTCAAATCGTATGGGTTACCATAAGTCACGCTTAAAAAAACAATAATACCGTCCAGACCTGAACCTTTGCACTTGAATTAGGACTGTCCCTTACGGAAGGGGGGGGGGGGGGTGTCGTGGTAGACATGCTCACGGTCCCATTGCACCCCCCTAACGACATGGACGGAAACGCCGCAGGGTTTTTAGTGGGTATTCCCCTCCCATATGGAGGGGCAAGTCCCACGTACCCCCCAATTATGCCTTCCCCGGCCCCAAGGGATGCGTAAACGCATTTCCCCTGCGTCAAAAAAAGGACTGTCACTTTACCTTAACATTTGAGCTTCGTGGAAATAATTACTCGTTACTAACTGTACGAGGTCTAAAACTTTCCCCTTTGGCTACTGAAAGCATTATTAGAAGTCAATAAGTGAAAATGCTGATGGTTTTCTGACGAGGGCATAGCATGACTAAAAATAATGGTCGGCGACAGAATAAAACTATTAGTACATAGTTGAAAATAAAAATAAAAATCTTATATGTAGAACGTAATTTCTATTCAGTGTAGTTAGGATAAAAAATGGATTTTAACTTCCACTTTTTAATTTGTTTTTTGTGTCCAAATCTCGCCAGTAATATTTAAAATAAACTTTTATTCAACAACTATTCAAAAATATGTATTTTTAGATCGTCTCTTTTTCATACTCTTAGTATTTAAAATGTACTAAAAATCAAAGCATAAATTATTTTTAAAAGTAGCTATGAACCAACTTTGTCTGGTTTGAGGAGTAGAATCTACGTATTTATTAATTGCTCCTATTACAGGAAACACCCGGTATACGCCTACGCAAATTTGATGACAAATACAATGTTAAATAAAATAGCGTGAGGTGCCAACAAACTTTTAATTAATTTTTTATTTATTTTTTATTGAGGGCAGCTCTACTCTAGAGTACTCAATTTTTGTCTTCAGAAGAAGTATGTTGTAGCAAATCATAGGTACAAAATGTAGCTGTTATTTTATCGTTTGGATTTACAAAGTCACTAGATTTATATTGCAGGTAAGCACGAGTATGTAAAAATCCGATTCAGATCAAAATTATTACGAATACAATTCAAAATATTCTAATTTTTGGGAAATTTATTGTAACCCCCAAACAACTCATACACAATCAAAATAGTACTATCTACCTAGATAATACAAGTAACCAATAAAAGATAAAATATATTAATTATTCAATTTAGGCACATTACCGTGCACTTATGAACGTCAGAGAGAGACAAAAACTACCACCGGTTCTAACCCTACACCTCTGACCCGAGAAGTAATATGACCGGCAATAAACTCGGCGGGACTTATATTTTCAAAGCAGTAATACATTATATCTTAAAGATATACAATAATAATGGAGTAACTGTTTTAAACTATGTGAGGTAAAGTCATCGGGGAGTTACCAGAGTGTGCGAACTGAAGGCCAAGACAGTTCGGCACGTTCAAGGTAAAGTTAGTGGTGACCCATAAATGAAAATCTGACTCCAATTAATATTATTATATTTAAACGTGTTATTACATTGAAATACATAGAAGAAGTGTCGGGAGGTGTGGGAGCAAACTTGAAGCTTGCAAACCCCCGCGCGTCCCTCGCCGCGGGCGGAATGTGCAGCGTTATGGGATTCGTAATCAAGTGTGTTCCCACAGTAATCCTCCCCTTGTAAAAAAAATGAAATTAAAAATCTAAAAAATAAACATTGGTTTCTCTTACGGAACCATTACCTTATGCTACACATAACTTTAAATCTAATTACGTACACTAACACTAGTACACAGGTTGTGCTGACTGCGTTTGCTGCGGTAGCACATTGCTCACTCGGATAGCCGTGGGAGGCGGCAGCGCCTCGACAGCCTGACGTAACCAGCTCCTAGCGCGGCGCTTGCATTGCGCGCGCAGCGCGTACACCAATATAATAAACAGGACCACGCCAATTGCTATGAGCCCTGTGCCAACGTAATTAAGTTTGGTTTCGACCTGCCCGGAGATCGACTGGACCTGGGCGATCGCTATGTTGCTATTCTGGGACTTTTCGTCTCTGCTTTGTCCCAAACCCATGGTGCACACAATACAAATTATGAAAACTGGAGTTAAAACTGTCTAAATTTAGAATCGTAGCGTTACCGCTGGAATCTGAGTGAAACTGGTTACGTCGGACTTAATAGTTTACTTAAATACACAAAAATAACTCATTTAGCAAAAAGAAATAAATTGAATCTCACAAAAATCTTACATTGTAAGTAGGTTTAGTCTAAAGTACTACTTTACTAGGTTGCAACCTAATGTATTTTGTATAGCGCTATACCTGTTACTACGTTGAGCTGACCTTGTTATCATTAATGCAATTGTATCATGACCGGCCGGACCGTAAAATACTAAAGCAGTAATGCAACTCGGTGCCAGGTACATTTACACATAAGAAAACTGAATGCTTGCTAACATTGTTACCTACGAACATATTTACCAACGTAAAAAGGACTTAGCTTCTTAAGCCAAAGAATGCCTAAGTTCTTTTTGTGGACATCTAACGAAAACACATTTCTACTTAATCCTAAATTATAAAAAGTAAACACATTAACAATCTATAAACTTAAATGTAACAACCATAACGACCAACCGTTCACGCAATGCTAAGTTGCGCTACTGTGTCTTCAAGAGACTATGTGCCATAATGCATCTTGTTATTAGTCGTCGATTAGAAACCTAACTGGTCTCTTAACAGCCCTTCCGCTGCGTGTGGTCCGAGTCACCGGTGCGGGTGCGGGTGACTGTGCCGCGGAAGGCGGTACTCGATCCACCCTGTCCTTGGATGTATGATTGTTTGGGGTTCTACGAGTACTACCAGGTCGAGATTTGTCAGTGTCAGTGTCTGTATCTGTCTGGAGTAAAAATGCCGGTTTCACCCGATCGATGGATACACGAGCCTGCCTGCCAGGGAGTTGTAATAAAAATACCTTCTCACCCCTTTCGATGACCTTATAAGGTCCGTCGTAAGGCGGTTTTAATGGCTTACGGACTGTGTCATCCCTGAGGAAAACATGCGTACAGGTAGATAAGCTTTCGTGCACGAAAATGGACCTATCTTGCCTATCTTGTTTAATCGTAGGCTTGAGCTTAGCTATATTATCCCTAATTTTCTCGACTACGCTGTACGGGTCCACAGGGTCTCTGTCTTGCGAAATGTCATAAAATGATCCCGGCAGTCTAAGCGTACGCCCGAACGTCATTTCCGCTGCGCTTACGCCACTGTCGCTCCTACGTGACGTGCGTAACTCGAACATTACACTAGGAAGCATGTCTACCCATGAGCTTCCGACTTCGAGTTTGGCCATGAGCGCAGCCTTGAGAGATCTATGTATGCGTTCGAGGAGACCGTTCGACTGAGGCCTGTAAGGGGTGGTTCTAATCTTGTCTACCCCTAGAAACTTCATTAGCTCCGAGAATAACTTACTTTCGAATTGGCGCCCTTGATCGCTAGTCAGCCTTATCGGACAACCATAGCGAACAATCCAGCCCTCGTAGATAGTCTTAGCTACTATGTCTGCGGTTATTTCCTTTATTGGGAACGCTTCTGGCCAACGCGTATACCTATCTATGATAGTTAAAATGTACCTATACCCATCTGTAGTCGTAGTTAACGGTCCTACGATGTCCACATGTATGTGTTCGAAGGCGGCAGATTCGGGAAAACTACCTAGGTCAGACACGGTATGTCGGTTGACCTTCGCCTTCTGACATTGAATACACGACTTAGCCCAGTTGCCCACGTCCTTATTAATTTCGGGCCAAAAATAATTATTACTAACTATCTTCCTAGTCGTGCGAATTCCGGGATGACTTAACGAATGTAAGCTATCGAATATTTTCCTACGGAACTCTAACGGTAGATAAGGACGAGCCTTACGCGTGGACGTTTCACAGAGTATAGGTTTATTGCAGTTAGGTATAGTTATCAATTTCAATTCTACTTTGCTCGCGCTGTTACGCCCGGATTGCGACATGTGCAAAACATAGTCGTCCTTTGCCTGTGCGTCGGCTAATATTGAGAAATCAATCACTGTTGGGCAGACAATTGTTTCTACTCTAGACAGCGTGTCGGCGACTACGTTATCCTTGCCGCTAATATGACGTATGTCTGTAGTAAATTCGCTAATAAAGAGGAGTTGCCTCGCGCGTCGGGGGCTTTCTTTGCTATCATCTCCTACTTTATTAAATACCGTGCATAGGGGCTTGTGGTCGGTATACAAGGTCAACTGGCGACCTTCAAACGACTTCCGGAAATGCCTAATAGATAGATATAGTGCGAGCAGTTCGCGGTCATACGTGCTGTATTTCGTTTGCGCCGGAGACAATTTTTTAGAGAAAAACCCTAACGGCTCCCATGAGTTATTTACCTTCTGCTGCAGAACACTTCCGACGGCGATGTCTGACGCGTCGCACATCAGGGCCAAGACCGCGTCGGGCTTCGGGTGTGCGAGTGTAGCGGCCTGTTGAAGACCTGCTTTACACTGCACAAACGCCTCTTCCGCTTGTGTCGTCCACACGATTTTAGTCTTGTCCCTTTTTTTAGTGTTAATTAAATACTTATCTAGCTCGGCTTGTTTGACCGCTGCGCCCGGGATGTGACCTCGATAGAAGTTGAGCATTCCTAAAAATCTGCGGAGCTCTTCCACAGTATCAGGCTTCGGGTACTCGGTGATGGCATTTACCTTATCCTCGAGCGGCTTGATACCTGCTGTCGAGACATGATGCCCCAGAAACTCGACCGACGGCTGTCCAAAACAGCACTTGTCGAGGTTAATGGTTATTCCGTACTTCGTGAATCTCTCGAACACTGTGGCTAGATGCCGTTCATGCTGCTCACTGCTGTCGCTAGCTATGATGACATCGTCTAAATAATTAAATAGGAAATCCAAACCTTGAAGTACGGAGTTGCTCATGAAGCGCTGGAACGTCTGGGCCGCGTTGCGTAGTCCAAAACTCATCCGGGGGAACTCAAATAATCCGAAGGGGGTAATAATACTACTTTTCTCTATGTCCTCCGGTGCTACGCTAATACAGTGGTATGCGCGGTTAATGTCTAATTTAGTAAACACTTTCTTCCCTGCCAAAATGTAGGTAAAGTCGTGCAATCGCGGAATGGGGTACCTATCGGGCTTAGTTATAGCGTTAAGCATCCGGTAGTCTCCACAAGGTCGAATGTCGCCGTTCTTTTTGGCTACCACATGTAGCGGGCTAGCCCACGCACTTTTTGAAGGGCGACAAATCCCTAATTCCTGCATCAACTCGAATTCCTTCTTCACCTTAATATACCTATCTGGGGGAAGGGGCCTAGCACGCGCGAAAACCGGTGGCCCTGTAGTTTCAATATAATGAAGTACATTATGCGGTGCCGTCTCTTTAAATGAAGGAGGCTTAGTAATTTCCGGGTACTCGGACAACAAATTACGGAAGGGATGTTCAACGGCTACTACAAAAATAGAGGGTTGGTTGGTACTTACAATTTCCGCCGCGACCTTCAAAAGCGTTGTCAGGTCTATCAACCTGCGCTCGCTTAAGTCGACGAGCAGCTTATGATGGGCTAAAAAATCAGCTCCCAAAATAGGCTGCCTTACATCTGCTACCACGAACTCCCAACGATACGGTCTACGTAACTTAAGGTCCAAACTCATCACTTTAGTTCCGTACGTTTTGATTTCACTCCCGTTCGCAGCATACAGTTTATATCTCGCGCACTCGCGGCTATAAAGTCTATTTTTCGGCGGCAAGATCGACACATCCGAGCCTGTATCGACCAGAAATTGAAGTCCACTTGCCCTATCCGTAATACACAAACGACGGCTAACCGATGTAGTGCAAACCTCCGCCGTAGATTGCACCATCGCCTTTAGTTTCCCGAACCCGATGATTTCCACGCGCACGGTTGGTAACATTTTCGCGCCTTTTCGCCGAATCTGTAGTGGAAAGCACAAAGCCAATCGGAACTGTCCTTTTCGCGACGCGGCGGCTCGCGTGAAGCACTTCTTGCGCGCGACCTTGATCTCCCGAAGCTGCGTTCTCGCCGCTTCTCACTTCCATGACGAGTCCTTGTACGTTCCATGCTTGCCATTCTGGCGCTGAGCTTTGCTACCTGCTTCGTAAGGTCTGCGACTTCCTTCGATGTTCCCGGCGTGGTATCGCACAGTGGCTTGCTCGAAGAGCATGGCGGTTGTCTGACCTCGGACACGTAGTTATGGCGCGTTGCCTCGGCAACGTTGTCGGCAATAATTGCCAACTTGTCCAAGTCGCTCGTTTCGGCAACCGCAAGCACTCCGCGTACGTTCGTAGGGAGGCGACCTTGCCACAAAATCCGTAATGTATCGTCGGGGAAGTTTTCCCGGGCCAGGTCCTTCATTCTGTTCAGTAGCTGGCTAGGCTTCGAATCCCCGAGCTCCATTTCGCCGATTAACTTTTCAATCTGCCGGATCCTTGTGTCCTCAAACAAGGACAACAGCTTGGCCTTAAGCGCGGCAAACTTGTTCGAGGCCGGCGGGCGGGTTAGAAAATCCGTGAGCTGCACTATCACTTCTTTCGGCAGCTTCGCAACGACGAGGTCGAATCGCGCGTCATCGCCCAATTTCTGAGGCGCGAGTACTGCCTCGATACGGATGAACCACACCCGTGGTTGGTCTTGCCAAAATTCCGGCAACCTTGACGATAGCGAGATTGCCATGATGTCCGGCTTGATGTCGACGTTGCTTGAAGTTGACGGGGCTGCTGTCGGCTGCGTGTGACCTCCAGCAGCGGGTGGGGCCGCCGCAGGGGGTTGGCCTTGTTGTCCTGCCGGTAGCCCGTGCATCTTCGGCCTTGATGTTCTTTCCAGAAATCACGTCGGGGTCACCACTGTGCGAACTGAAGGCCAAGACAGTTCGGCACGTTCAAGGTAAAGTTAGTGGTGACCCATAAATGAAAATCTGACTCCAATTAATATTATTATATTTAAACGTGTTATTACATTGAAATACATAGAAGAAGTGTCGGGAGGTGTGGGAGCAAACTTGAAGCTTGCAAACCCCCGCGCGTCCCTCGCCGCGGGCGGAATGTGCAGCGTTGTGGGATTCGTAATCAAGTGTGTTCCCACAAGAGCTAACTACGTGTCTGGAACTCGATTTTCCTGATTCGGGGTTCGGGTTCGGCATACAGAAAATTCTTCCGATATGCTTCATTAACTTTTAGCTAGTACATTCAGCCGCAGAAGTAGGTAAACATTATGAACACCTCATGCGCTAACCTAGTTAGATACCTAGGTTATATAATAATCCAGTCAGATGCTGACTGGATTATTTACTCTACAAATAATGTTGGACCACATCAAAAGAAAGTAAATCAATTTTTTAGGGTTCCGTAGTCAACTAGGAACCCTTATAGTTTCGCCATGTCTGCCCGTCCGTCCGTCCGTCCGTCCGCGGATAATCTCAGTGACCGTTAGCACTAGAAAGCTGAAATTTGGTACTAATATGTATATCAATCACGCCGACAAAGTGGTAAAATAAAAAGTGGATTTTTTTTTTTATTAGGGTACCTCCCCTATACGTAAAGTGGGGAGTGATTTTTTTTTTCATTTCAACCCTAACGTGTGATATATTGTTGGATAGGTATTTAAAAATGAATAGGGGTTTACTAAAATCATTTTTCGATAATGTAAATATTTTCGGAAATAATCGCTTCAGAAGTAAAAAAATATGCGTCCCCCCCCCCCTCTAACTTTTGAACCATAAGTTTTAAAAATATGAAAAAATCTCAAAAGTAGAACTTTATAAAAACTTTCTAGGAAAATTATTTTGAACTTGATAGGATGAATAGTTTTGGAAAAAAAATTACAAAATAATTTCTGAACTAAGTTTGTAATTTAACCGTATAAGCAGGTGTTTATTGTACCTGTAATTTCTACAAAATTACAATGAAATGACGTGCTTTCAAATAAAGTCAAAACGGTGAAAATCGGTTCACGCAATAAAGAATTATTCCATAAAAATCATCTTCCATACTTTAAGCTCGCGCGCAATAGTTTACTTAATTTGCCGATAGATGTCGCTGTACGTGTTACTCTTATATCATATCCTACATGGCGGTGTTATTAACTCTTAAGTGGGGACACTTACTGTGACGGACGGAAAACTACGGAACCCTACACTGAGCGTGGCCCGACACGCTCTTGGCCGGTTTTTTTAATAGTATAGGACAATCTTACAAAAATCAGCCTAAATAGTCCCACGGTAAACTCAATAAGGCTTGTGTTGTGGGTACTAGACGACGATATATATACCCGTAATATATAGATAGATATAGATGAATATTTAATTACATAGAAAACATCCATAACTCAGGAACAAATACCCGTGATAAACACAAATAAATGCCCTGACCAGGATTTGAACCTGGGACCTCCTGCTTCATAGGCAGAATCACTACCAACTAAGCTAGGAGGCCGTTATTAAATTAAATATAAAGTATGGTAACCTAAAAAGGTAACAAAACACCCAAATGAGACCCGAGTATTTTACTTTATAACTTTATATAAGCTTTCCAGTGAGCAAACACTCATTAATTATTATTAAGTAAAAATAATTTTAAACCTCCATAATCTTATAATAGGTATCTATTTCCTGCTTCGCCACTTTTACCTGTGCTGAGCTGATAGAAATTGTTTTATAAATTTAACAGCTTCACTTTTTTGTTAACCAGCATGATACCGTACAGCTACCATAACCTATGGATGCCTGCAACTGCAAGGTGTCACATGCGCTGTGCCGACACTTTAATATAAAGGAATTAATTTGTTACTGGATTTAAATTATGGTCCAATAAATCCATAAAATACTATTTTTTTAATTAACATAAAGAAGTCTCTGCTGTACGGAACAGGGTTATATTTTCAAAATGACGGGCGTTTGTCCGATCCTTGGTAATCATTCGAATAAATATGTATTTAAACGAGAATAAACCTACACACATATACGTATATTTATTTGAATAAAAAAGCCACAATTTAATAGTACCGATATAATATAAAGACCGTATAAACATGACGACCTGGGAAATAGGGATAGTCATTAAAAATACGAAATATCGTTAATTGGGGAATTACTTTAACATTTGAAAACATGTGTGCCGAAGAGCTTTTACTGTGTGGTGTAAGTTTTAAGCGATACTATACTCTCAATAATATTATGTAATTAAATGGGGTACGCATAACTTATACACTATGAGTAACTTTATAAAAAGTAGAGCAATAAATCGAATATTTAGACTGTTGATCGATTGACGTGAGACTAGCAATCTTAGTCAAGCATACAAAATTGCAATCGTAATACTGTGTGAAGGGTCTTCTTTCGTCCTTGTAGATTTATAATATGCCTATTTGGCTTTACATCGTGTACCGGTTTAAGGACCGCGGTTATTACAAAGGGCGTGTGTTAATGCTAACAAAATGTATTAAAAAAGTACCTGTTACTTGTATAATAAACTTATAGCACGCGCGTGCGTAGTGCACTTTTTGTCGTACCTAGATAAGATAAAATAATGCTTTATTTACAGAAAAAGGTTACATAATACTATAATTATACCTTTTTCAGCTGTATACATATAAACAGCATGCGAATATATATGTAAGTACCTAATTAGTTAAAATGAAATATAATAAATTACAGTATTTTTATAGTAAATTACACATATTGAATTAAAAGGTTTCAGGATCAAATTACAACAATTCTTAAATTCAATTGAAGTTGAGAGAGTTGATATACATACTCGTAGTTTGAACATCATTATCAAAGGAAAACAATCTTATATAGTTTAATAACTAACTATTTATTTTACTCTTTGTGAGCCATGTATTCAGTAATAGGTATTGTAAATAAGGAATACTGCCCCATTTTTTATAACCTTGCGTGCAGCGAGTGTTTGATACAACTTTAGTACCTATACTAACTATTCATTACATTTAAAAACCTATATTTTCGTTAATTAAATTATCTAGATACAACAGTCGACCTGCTGACCTGGTCCTGACTGGAATAAGAACTCCCAATATCTTTTATCGATTTAACATATTTTCATTTACAAATCCGCTTCAGCTCTTAACTTGCACTTATAAATAGGCGTATTTTCGTGAATTCATTAGTTAAAATTTGTAATATAATTAATTGTGAAAATCCTTTTAGGGTGTAATTAGTGCTCGCTTGCGCATTACAATCATTAATAAGGTTATTTGGGATTCATGAGTTCTTTGGTTACTATTTAGCCTTTTTATGCTTATCATTACAAGTTAGATTTTCATACCTTTTCTGTAGCTTACACTTGTAGTAATTACACGAGTTATATTCGGATTTTCCAAACAAGGTGACAATTTAAAAATATCACTATGAAATTTAACAAAACTTTTACAAGAATCCGGCCAGTGATTGCGTTCGATTTTTTAATAACATTAAACAAATATTACTGATAATTTTTAGGGTTCCGTACCTCGAAAGTAAAAAACGGAACCCTTATAGGATCACTTTGTTGGCCGTCCGTCCGTCCGTCCGTCTGTCAAGACCCTTTTTTTCAGGAACGCGTGGAGGTATCAAGCTGAAATGTATATCAAATACTCAGGTCTACTGCCCCTTAAAGCTGTGAAAAAATTAATCTTCTAAGCCAACGCAATCAAAAGATACAGTCGTTTATGCCGCAAATTTCCGCAAATTTTCGAAACTACAGGGTCCCGTGAACTCAGAATCTTGAAATTTGGTACAAAGCAACGTCTTATAGCACAGATAAAGGAAAAATTGCGAAAACCGTAAATTTTTAGTTACATCATATAATAAAAATATTTTTAATAATTTTAAAGTTACTACCCCTTTCCTAATGAACGCGTAGAGGTATTAAATTGAAATTCATATCAAATACTCAGGTCTATAATACCTTTAAGCTGTAAAGGTTTGTACAAACCCTCGGTGCGCGAGTCCGACTCGCACTTGGCCGGTTTTTTTTTAGAGTGGGTACAATAATCCTCTAGTTCCGACATACGCTTAAAACTTTGGCCAAACAAGTCTGCAAGGGTTTTATTCGTTATTAAAACAAATACGCTAATCCCCGTATATGCTTTGTTTGCTTGCAGTGGCTGGCGACAACAAAAACTGGGTACCTTTGGGAATTTAAAAAATCACGGTAATTTTAGGTAGAAATTTGGTAATATTTTTTTTTCCATTAATATGATTTTGCTTTAGTAATTTCAACCTATTTGGCGAAAACTACACAAACGAGATTTTTGCTCCTTTTTATGTAATTTAAATAAGGCGTAAGTATTCGGGTATTTTCGAAAGGAAAAAGACACTAAAAAGTGGCAAATAATTACGAAAATTTACCAATATTGCACCTAAAAACAGGTATTTACACATTTTATTTAAAATAACTGATCCAATATATGTCCATATATTAGTGGGCACTAAGAACGTTTATGCGTCAGCAGTTGCCGGTACCCGCCCGGTTGCTGGTATGTGGTTCTAGCCGGTGCACTATATCTGCGGCTTACCGCGAGTATACTATGCCTGTCATGTCTTGTGGTCAAGTATATCGTTACCAATGTTAGCATAGATATCTCCACGGTGATACGAGTAGGTACCTTTAATGTGGACAGAATAATATGAGTACACACTTAGGTAATTTTAACTATAAAACTTTCGTGAGACTATCATTTTAAAAATATTTATAACGGGTTACTAACGTAATTTAAGTCAATTTTTGCTCGACATGTTTCGATCAATTTACGATGATCAATCTCACGAGCGGCCTTCCGTGACGGGTGCGCAAATGAAAAGCTTAAATAGAGTCTCCCGATAACGGCCATAGCCTCGTGAGCTGAGACAAACTTATAAGTTTATAAAGACTTATAAATCTTATGGTTATCTTAAGACTAGCATTTTAAATCACAAATTGGTTATTGAAAACTATGGGTAGGCTAATAGGGTGCCAAACGGACCCCGAACTCCGTTGAGCTTTAACTAAACGCCAGGAAGATCTAGAACCATCACTGGTTCTACAAAAAATCATTTACCCCGTGGTTGATACTGCCAGTTCTATTCACAGGATATTGCAACTATTTTCATTTCATTCGCAAGGGATTAAACATAAGCCTTTCTAATTGGAGGTTCCACATGGTAACCAGTTTTAAGCCGCATTTATATCGATTGGTTGCTGCATGTAGAATATTAATATTGCTGTGTTTATCGGACTTAAAAAAAAATTGTGGAAATAAAATTATATGACGTATTTACAGAACCTTCGGAATAGTACAACCGAACTCGAAAGTAGTACAACCACTGATTTCAATCGAATAAGTTCCAGCTACTTCCAAGAGAATCACGCTGCTGGGAAAGAGTAAAGGAGATTCAAACTCCTTTTGAACGTCAATTATACCTAAAGGAGTCATAAGTAGTCGCGCCCACAGCACCAAGGACACCTAAAAGCGTTATGGCGTACGCTGTCAGAGCAACATTCATACTTTTTTTTTATTAAACTAGTAGCAAACGAGCAGACGAGCCGCCTGATGGGAAGCGGTCAACGTCGCCCATGAACATAAGCAACATCAAGGGAGGCGCCTATGCGTTGCCGACATTTGAGAGCCCTGTACACCCTGAAGAACCCCATGGTCTTTCGAATAAGGTTTATATTGGCTCGCTTGCGTCCGGGAGCTTGGCGTGTGAGTTGCGTTTTTATATACGACGTATGGCGTTTAAGGGTTAAATATCTTTGTGTATGTCCAATTATGTTTGCATTTTTTAATTTTTTACGTTTATTTATATAAATTAATTTACATATAAGTTTTACAGGATTACACAATAGTACATTACTTACCAAGGTGTTTAAAAGAAAGGAAGCCCGAAATCGCAGGTATTTGTTACCCAAGCCGCAGGCGAGGGTTGTAAATATTCTGATATGGTTGTAAATATTCTTTTTTACTGCCCGTGGCGAGTACACAATTTTACGTCTCCACCTGGCCATAATGGCCAGGTGTGACGTAATAGTATTTTATACAATCGTGACATAATTAAGAGCTTTTTAGTCGAGTACTGTGTTTAGGGCACGAAGCTAGCTGAGTTGCCTAAGTAGTTTAGGTACGAGATTGAAAAGTTTAATTATGCCCTTATTGTAAACAATAGTTTTTATACGAGTGCTCAAAATAGGCAAGCCGATAAGAATTAAGTTCGACGAATGCCTTACAACCTGCTGCGTCTATATATTTAAGTAACCTCAATCTCCCGGTGGATTGTGCTGGTACCAATATTGTATGAAAATCTATTGTAGCATCGTCGGCGATGTTATAATATGCGACCGTAAAAGCTCCATCGAAAAGTATGCGCTAGTAGTTTGGTCTACAAAGTTTAATTTCAAGCGTCATTTCAAAGTCGACGAGTAGAAAAAGGACCTACAATTTAGCCTCTTTTGTAAACTGCGTTTTAACTCCCAAAATTTACTCTCCACACTACACAGTCTGATTCTACTTATAAAATACTGCATTCACAGCTTATTATCCTAAAGTATATACAGCGTGTTGCAACTATTCCCCTTTGGCAGCAGATTAAGTTTAAGCTGCTCTAATTGGAGCTCAACATTGTACCGATTTCGTAGTAGCAGAGACGAGATAAATATAAGGAATGCCAAGCTTGTGTTCACCCACTTGTTTACACCATTTTGCTTTTGGTGGTAAGTATAGGTTGGGGTTTTGTAAATCGCTACATTTTATGGCTTCCAGTGGCGCCATGTTAAATTTACTAATCAATAAGTAGTACGGGATCCTGCCTTTTCGCCGAACTGTTTCATTTGCCAACTGTGTCATTTGGCATACTGCATGTTTTTCTGAAACTGTTAACTTTTCAGGGTTTGTTTCGTAATAATCGAGTAGAACTATATCGGTTAGGTTAGGTTTGTTTTATAAAAATGCAGAAATTCTTATAATTTCAGAAAAAAATCAGTAAGTATGCCAAACGACACAGTTGGCAAATGAAACAGTTTGTGAAACGTTGTTCGGCAAAAAGACAGGGAACCAAGTAGTACCTATATAAAATTATAAACCACTTATTTAACTTTCTATTTCTGTTTAATTTGTCTTATGATATTTTTTTTGTTCTACTAATGTGCTTTTTTATAACGACGAACGAAAACGTTTATTATCTTATCTTCTCTCAATTTTTTAGCATAAGTAATATCAAACATCAAAAAAATTAGGAAAGCCGCTGAGAATCCAGTTCCATTGACACTCCGCGGATAATAGCTTCTACTCTGTTATGTCCTAGTTAGCCATCTCACAAGTATAAGGAATAGAGAAATAAGTTAGCATAGAGTGCTCTCTCCATACAAAGGCGTTATTTGCCCGCAAGCTTGACATTAAGGAATGACGACATAACACAATCAAAATACGACAAAACTCGAAATCCGCCGGACAGTTTTGAAATTTAGTGTGTATGTTGATTACACGTCCCGTTTTATTGTCCACACCATTTGAAATTTGAGGACCTCGAGGAACCGCCAGCACCTTGGAAAATGTCCTCCATGAAGAAATTCGCTTTTCCCTCCAAATCTACGCCCTCTATGAAAACATGATCTAGGACAATATTAAAGCTCGTTAAATTCTACATAGAAACATGCGTACTCTTTTGCTGAAAAATGCACCTCCTTAGAGATATCACTTGAGGAAGTGAAGTGTATCGTCAATGCCTTTCCAGGGGATATTCTCATGATATGAAACTTGTGAGAATACAAAGTTAACGTTTATTTATAGTTTTGTATGTCAGCTATACCAATATCAACATTTTAACCGACTGCGACAAAAACAGTAAGTAAGGTAATGGTTTCAAAACTGAAAACTGAATATACCCTGTAGCCTAGGATGCTAAGCGGATTTCTACAAGTGACATATCCCTGAATTCCACTTGAACTTAACAATGAATCCACACTTATATATCTAAAAAAAAATCAATATGGCGGCCGCAAGAGGTCACCAAATATGAAATCATGTTTTTTCCTAGGTGCCTCAACTATTGCGCGGATTTCAATTAAAGATACACCTGGAGGTCTGTAATCAACACACCAGTGCCATGCAATGCCAATTTTCTAAAATGCATGAAGGATAAATCACTAAGACTAAATAATTTGATGATCAAACCCTATCTTTGCTCTTAATTAGAGGTCAATCAATAGTGGCAGCAATGAAACTCGACACCTATTTTCTCTGGGATCCTAGTAAGCATGTCTGAAAACAAGAGCTTCGAGGACCACCAGAGTCGGTTGCCATCATGCAAAGTATATCCATTTTTAGTTTTTTTCTACGCTTACAAAAAATGTAATCGTTATGCAATGAATGTGTATGGCAAACGAATCTTCATTAAATTCCACACAAAAAAATGTACCACACCACATCACAAAAATCTATCCTACTTTTAGAAATATAGTTCAGATATCAACATTTTGTGTTGGTGTTCAAACTATTAACACATTTCCACTAAGGATACATTCGGCAATTGATAGGTTTTTGATAACCCATTACTACAAGAAGGCTAAGTTTGTGAAATATGGTGTCATACACTTTTTTGAGTGGAATTTAATGAAGTTGCACTTGCCCGATTATTTTTCCCTACTATGACATTTTAATTTTTTGATAGTTTTCTGTGAGTGACTCCGTCTATAGCTATTTTGTGTATTTATTTATTTAAACCTTTGGGAAACAGACAGGCAAATACAATACAAATAGTCAATCAGATGATACATTCATAAAACAAACAGTTTCCACAAATAAATTTTAACATTTCTGTTGCTCAGTTGGAAATACGATTGTGTTAATAATAAAAGCTAATAAACATTATATTTAAAATTACAAAATTACAAACATGCGAATATCAAAATAGAGGCAAAACAATGTTGGAAAGATACAGAGTATGTTGTAGAACACAGAGTTAAATTATTACTTATATCACAATTGCTAGTTTGCTAGTCTTACGTAAAACAAAGGACTTCTTCACCACCCCTGGTAATAAGATTAATGTGGGCATTTTCACTTAACTGTGTACCATTAACGGCCGGTTAGCAATCCTCACAAAACTGACGGTCAATGTCAAATCCCATACATTTTGTCAGGAATGTGATGGTTAGACGTTACTGAAACAGACTTAAGTCGTGCTTTATAAGAGTCTCTCTGAAACATTACTATTTTTTATCCTCGCCTACAATTAGGGCCAATCTATCACCCCAGCGCGAGTTTAATGATGTTTTCCAGAACTTGAAAGCTGGAAGTGAGAAATTACGAAAGCTTTATTTTGTTCCCAACTTCCGGGAACTGGTCAGACCCGGTTAAATATATTTCAATTAAAAACTTTCTGTAGAACTTGGGATTTGTTCGTTACTAAAACAAAACGGCTGATTGGAATACGGGTGAGTTCCGGAAATTTACATTTGCTGTTTTGGCAAAACGTTATGGTTTGTAAGAACTATACATTGCGTAGGAAGTTTGCCTGCTGCTTATCATTTCCCGCTCTTAATAAATATTTGAAAAAAACTTTAATGTCAAAGGATTATTACAGGGTAGAGGACTATATAACGGACAAAGATGCATGGCCCAAACCAGAAACTACTACAAAATCATCTAACATTTAGATGACACAGTTCAGATAGAAAAGCATATCAAACGTTTTGTGAAGCAATCAGATTTGGATTTTATTATTATTATTTTATTTTATATTCATTAAACAATACGTACATTGTATGTCTCTCAAGCTGTTTTGATATGTCTTCTTATAGAACTACGCATTATTGTGTATCTTTAAGATTTAATATTACTGTATTTAAAAATTGTTTTGAAAAAATAAGTCCCGCTTAGTTTCTTGCCGGTCATAATACACCTCTGACAATCTTTTTTTGCTACTGTTTTATATAGGGTCCGTGTACTGTACTGGCACAGAATAAATAATAGTATTTCATACAGAATGGCCACGCTACGCCCCGCCCCGAACGGAATCCCCTCGGCGGCGGCCGATTGGTGGGGAACTAGTAGGCTAATCCGTCAGGTTGGCAGCGCATCGATAAAAATCAAAATATCGGTTTATTGTCAAACGGCATTTACGACAGTGGAAATAGCCCACTAAGACGCACGCACGCGTTGAAGCGTTTACAGATGCGCCGTGCACACAAAAACGCTCAAACGAGTTTTGTAGTATGACGTGTCCGCCCTGTGGTACTGGCGTGCATGAAGTGTGCCAAGTTGCCAATTTAGTGCATCGTGCCTACAACGAGAAAGGGTGCGATCATCAACACATCGACTACAACATACAGTTACTGAAAAAGACAGCAACTGTCATCGTCGTTAAGTACGAGTAGCTTAAGTTTTCGATGTAAACTGCAAATTAACAGACCCTCCAACGCTCACGATCCCCACTATTTTAATAAAGTTAGTTAGGGTTGCGTTTAATTTTTAACCACTATTTTTTAATAGTGGTCCACCGGGAACTTGCCTACTCCATGATACATTGTGATCAATTCAGTCCGATATGAGTGTGTGGTATTGTACTATAGTTTCTTTACACAAACACACACCTGCACTACTGTTCTGCGTCTTTAAACTTTACTGCCAGACTCGCCCGTTTAAGGTCCAAGTCATAGGTTTCATCCTTTGTTTTAGACATACATGATAATGTGCTAATTCTAAACACTGGTCACCTTAACTACAAAGTCAATTAAAGATATCTACGTATACTTAAAAAAATTACACATGAGTATGGACTAACGTAGTATAAAATGGGACGGTGCATTTTAAAACTAAAATTATATCTAGGTTTGTATAGACCTCGCGCTTTCGTGATGCGGAGACTGGTTATTCTGTGGTTCGAAATTATTGCAACAATTAGCGCTCCGGTTTTACCAAAATGACTTAAATTGGCTAGACCTTCCAAAACAAAGGACAAAATGACATGACCCAAAGAACCATGACCTAAAGTTGAAGACATGTAACTAACCCTTTTTCTGCAAATAAACATATTATGATTATGAAAGATCGTATCAAATTCCTGCTCGAACTATTGTTAAACTATTGTTGAATCAAATTATTGTCGTTACGAGTTGTTGTACTTCGGAGACAGAGAAAACCATTAGGTAGTCTCAACTTATACTAAATGAGGCCGGAGCTAATAAACGACCCTGGCTTTAGGATTATAGAGGAGGTCGACCTTGGGTAGGCATAATTGGCTCCTGTACTATCGAAAACCGCTGAGATAACATTGACCAATTTTCCGTCTTCACTTGCGCCACACATTAAGTCCCCAAGTCATTTTAATAGCTCAAGATCGCCGATTTTAATTTTAGGACCGAAACGAATTCCTGCCGATTCGCTGTTATCGTGCCTTATTACCGGTAACGCGGCAGTACCGGTAATATTTATACCGGTATCAGGTAAATTAGACTGTAAATCGCAAATGAACGCGTTTTTATGGGCAATAATTTTTGTAAATGACGCTTGTGTACATTTTGACGGGTCCGTGTCAATAAAGGGCCTGTTTGATTGCTTTGGTGCTTAATTAATGTTTGCGAAGCTTTGTTTGTATCGTACATTTTGTTTGTAATAAAGCTGTTTGTAAGCTCATTTAACATTTTTATTATCGAAGAGGAAAACGTATTAGTATAAATTTACTTTTCCTTAGTATAAATTTATATTAGTATAAATTTACTTTTCCTTATTTCCCTTTGTGAAGCGACACTAAACGAAACAGTAAACAAAACACCTTAGATAAATAACTAAGCTTACCTTCTATGGTAAACACAAGGACCAGGAGAGAAACCCTCAGAAAAATAAACCAATGGAGTGGTAATTGTCAGGCGTCCCCCTCTGCCAAAAGTACAAGACCACTGGTCGTAGCGGTAATATAAAACTAGTTGTCGCGCGTCAAACGCCATTCAATGAATGTCAGTCAGCCCGGAATGATCTGAGGTAAAAATGCCAAATTGCTGCGTCTTTTCATGTAAGAAAACATCTGAATTATCTAGTTTACATAAGGATAACGTTTCTTTTCATCTGTACGTATAATTACGTCTAAATATCATCAAATAGTGCACGAAATTAGCAAAAAACTAAAAAATATTGTCAATCAAAAAGTGTTGCCACTTAATAGTACTACATCTGCTTTAGGGTAATTTTTTAACTTGACTCTTCATAGTACATTGTACCATCGGGTTCATAATTGAATACCCAATTTATCAATGAATTCATTCATAAATTGGGTATATGCAATTATGAACACGATTACATCGAGGGAGGTAAGTGAAATATTGCAAACAAGAGTAATCGACTCCAGTGCGGCAGAAATACGTCCGCCATTATGTCATTCATTGTCATTGTTATGACAGGTTAGGCAATACACTTAAAAGATACTCCGTAGGTTAGGCAGGGACCCATTCGGCATACAAATAACAGCCATAATTGTAAAGCATTGCTCTGTTAAAAAAGTAGTGTGTCTATGTGTGTGTGTTGTTATTATATTGTTTCTAAACATATTTTAATCTACTTTTAAATTATTCAAATTACATATTATTTTTAATCAATAACAAAAATGAAAAGATTAACGTCAGTACTTCAAAGGTAAACCTCATTCACACGCATAGCTTTTTAAATTATATATGTCGTCGAGGACCGCCGAGGGCAGGGCTGTAAGGTGGTTTGGAACTTAAAAAAACTGACACTATCAGGATAAACTTATAGCTTAAAGCTTATAGCACATTACGCACGGACGCACGGTAATGAAATAAAACATAAACACTGGTTTAACAACTGTATTGAAATTATTTTTAAAACCGTATTATGGGAAGGGCAATAAACTACTACTGGTTCGGAAAGGAGCCCCAAATGAGAAGAACCAGCGTAAGAAACTCAGCGTATGTGTGCTTGTAGTACGGCACAATTGCTGAAATTTGTCTATGGTCTCAAAAATACAGCTACCATAAACAAATTTCCGTTTTAATAGACAAATTTCAGCTAGTGGTCTGAATTCCGCTTTAATGTGTGGCGCCCTTAAGTGAAATATACTTGTAGATGCTTGAAATAACGATATTCCTGTTTAGAAATTAATTCGTTCCTTTAGTTTCACCATACATTTTATGTAGCATTTTAATTTTGTATGGATTATACTTTATTTATTATAAGGTACGGTATACACACTTATCCCCTTAAATAGGCACTTTTAATTTCTGACTCTGGTATCACTGTACCTAACAGGTAAATTTTAGTGATGGGACAGCACAAAAATAAATGTCGATATTAACATTAGCAGTATGTTATACTTTTTATTTATAATAAAAAATGAAGAAGATATAATAGAAATAGAAACATAAATTGGAAACAGATGCCCATTACAATCAACTCAACTGCGAAGGACTCTGGAACATCACGATGTCGCTAGTGACTGATTCATCATTGTTCATTACAGTGAAAAATTTACTGAGGTGGATAGAGGAACGTCTAGTGTAATTGGAAGCACATTGGAACGGTAATCTAAACACGTGGGTTCGAATCCCGTGATGTCCCAGAGTTCTTTGCAGTTCAATGTTTCGTTGTTATAGTTATTTGTTTCCAATTTGTAGTATTTTCCACTAAATTTAAAAGCAAATACACATCAAAATATTAAATTGATAATATAAAAGTTATTCTAAATCAGCTTGCAAGATTTGTCCTGAACAAATAGACAAATTAACTTACGTAGAATACTAACATTGTAAGTAATATGCTGGCAGAAAGACTTGATATTTAATCACAACTTAACATTATAATTTTATCAATAGCTAAACCTTATACTTGGTAAAGAAACAAAAATATATGACTAACCTACGATCAATGTTTCTCTGCGTCCGTAGGAAACACCTTAGACAACCCTACACGTAATCCCTGGGTGGTGCTAAAAGAGTTACAAACTTGGCAGCTCTACTGTCCTACCTGGACCTCGCAGCATTCACTGGATTTTCTTCATCATCTGCTTTCCAGTGGGAGTTCCCTAGGGTAGTGACCCTAGGGAAGAAATGCGATAAATAAATCTACGATAAAATGTGACATTTTCAAGTCAAAGGTACATCATTATCGGTTGTCAATAAGGCGTTACCATAAAAAAATCATTTATAAATTAACTCTATTAACAACCGACAATGATGTACCTTTGACTTGAAAACGTCACAAATATCGATACTTAAGTATATTATTATCGATGCGTTCCTCGCACTGTGTACGTTTACTTAAAGATGACATTATCTCGTTCACGGACAGGTTGTCTATGTCTGTGTTTATACTTGTGTGAGTATATTTTATGCTAGTGTTTGATAATTTTATCGTGTGCGTGTGTAGTGACGTCAATGGAAAATGCATTAGTGTTAACAGTATTTGTGTGCGTTTCCTCGTCCCCCGCGCCGAAATTGGCAGACTTTTTCTGATAGAATTTAGTGCGCGTCTCGCATCCGGTTGGTTTAATTATCAAAGGAGAAACCGGACAGTACTTTTAAAACTCTATTTCCCTAACCATAGTTGAACCTTTTTAGTGAGCAAAACAGTCGTTCATAGGTGACTCATAGGTTCATAGATGGTAAAAAGTAGTAAAACCGGTCCGATAGAGAGCATAATATAGGGGGTGGTGTCTCACTCGCACTCGTTATAAAATTGCATGAAGTTATTATTTTAAACTGGAGTATACTCTACGGTCACAAAGTGAGGTCGAAAGACAGAGGTATCGAGTGGACTGTCTTGTTTTGACTAAGGAGTTAATGACGTCATGACAATCAAAATGTCAATATATCTCAAATATGTCAATTTTGTAACGAGTGCAAGTGAGACACCGCCCCCTTCATTATGCTCTCTATCGGACCGTTTTTACAACTTTTTACTAGTTACCTATGAACGACTGCTTTGCTGGGTAATAAGGTTCAACTGTGGTTAGAGAAAAAGAGTAAGAGTAATGTCCGGTTTCTCTCTTGGTCCGTGCAAAATTGACATATATTGACATCACCTGCAGACAAACTGTGGAAACAGTTTTGCAGGGCACTGTATAAATTGATGTATACTTTTCGAATAATAAAGCAATCTATCTATCTATCTATATATTTTGATTGTCTGATGACGTCATTGCCTCCTTAGTCAAAACGAGACACAGTCCCCTATATAACCCTCTCTTTCAGCCTTACTTTATGACCGAAGAATACACTCCATTTTAAAATGATAACTTCATGGGTAAACACGAGGTAAACACAGTAAAAACTGCCAGTATACTCCAAAGAGCAATCTATTTCTATAAAAAAAAACAGATTACATCTATGCAGTGCAACCCCCTTGTGATATGAGCCGGTTTGATAGGGGATGGAATTTCCATTTTTTCCTACGAAATTGGCTGTAAATTGAAACGATATCAAAGGGGTTTGGCTGCATGTGTTTCATATTGTTTCATTCGAAATATATCGTGATATCAAGTGGATTTTATTAAAATATACTTATCATGTTTTGCCTCGAAAGGGGCTTTAAATATGTGAAAATTACAAAATTTATATTGACAGATGCTTTACGCCTAAAACGCTCTTTGGAAACCGTGTGACGTTACAACTCACGCTTTGACACGTAACTACATACACACGCATTACACGCGTAACGCACACATAGAAGATTGGAATTGTCAACTGCAACTGGATAAGTGCGTTTTGTTATAACCTTATATTTATGAAAATATCCTAGCACCGTTTCTTCTAAATGACGATATGATAAATCAAATTGCTTAGAACTATTTTATTCTTGTTAATCTTGGGAAGCCTAGTACAAGTATATTAAAACAATTGTTCGTTTTCAGCAACTTACTGTAGCTAAACATCAGGGTGTTCCTATCGAATGGAAAACTATTTGGTTATAACGAAACGCAACTATTGTAAGTCATTGTCTTAACTGTCAAGCAATGTCAACAGTGTCAAACCGTGAGTTGTGACGTCATCAGAATCTTCAATGGCGTTTCGACCTGGGGAACGTGACGCTTGTCAAAAGATATTATAGATTTGTAATATCCAACGAGCCATGGAGCGTAGCATTAAAAGTTGGTGGATCTAGTCCGTAACACCACGCTGCGCTCCAAGACCCAAATCGTCGATGTAGCTTAGAAGGCGGCGAAGTTAAAGTGGGACTGGGCTGGCCACATCTGCCGGATGCCGAATGAGTTGTGGGGCAAAATCACTACACAGTGGGAGCCCGAAAACTCAAATCGGGGACGCGGCAAACCCCGCAGGGATGAACTAGACTCCTTTTTGAAGGAGTGGTCATGACAGGCTCCATATAATAATAACAAATAGGAGTTTTACATGTTCTTATAATCCAAAAGAATTTAATGCGCTATAATCAATCCTAACTTTTGCAGGTGAAAACAACCCTATTGTGGGAAAAAGTAAATATGGGAAAACGAAAAAAAGTAGCAGGAGGAGTGACATTTAAAGATTTATGACAAAATAACTAAATACAGACAATTTTAAAATTTTCAGATTTTTTGGCCACATATTTCATTGTGTATTTAATAATTACCTTATGAGTTGACTGTGATATTTACTTAGTTTCGACAACAATGTATATTAATATTTTTGTATGTGATATTACTTTCTAGTATACAAAAAAAACACTAGGCAAGTCTCTCGGACTCGTCCAACATTTTGGATTGTACGGACACGAGAAAACGAATAAAACAGAGGTCAGATAAATTGAGTCTGCGTTGTTAGTTGTTATTTTTCGTTCTCCAATTTTTTAAACCTAAAAGGACAGGTTGGAGTTTATTTAGTCGATAAAAATAGAAACGCTAAAGTTTGATTATTTTATAAAATTGGTGCCTTTTAGAGAATCTTAACGTCCGTAGGTACAATACTTTTCAAATTGTTTATTTAGTTTTGTTATCCAATCGAAAAACTTCCAAAAAAATTTCATTCCCAATTATGTAACCAAAATCAGAATTTTGAAATGCGTTCACTGTTTTATAAGTAAATCGTAGATCACCGAAGATCAGCTGCGGCCCCGGCACCAATTTATAGAAAAATATTTGTATATTTTTGACCATGTTTTTTTTTTATTCGTTAGAATAACGTCTAAAACATGTTGTTAGTGAATATCTAATGGGGCACATAAGTATAATTTTGAATTTTGTTATCTGTTTGTGTCTGAATAAACCATAGAATAATTCTCGTTAACCGCCAGGTGCGCCAATTTATAGAAAAATAGACAAAATGTTCGTATTATTTTTATTAGTGTAATTATTTGAGAACCAGTAAATATTAGCTTTCGTAACTTTACACTGATAACTTGTAACTAATAAACTTGCAAACTAATATTTTCTAGAAATAGGGCTCAGGCGTGCCATATTATAATGTAGAATTGTAGACAATTTATGGACTCATGTCTCATTCACTTCATTTTCATTACAAAAAGCCGCTTGCTGGGGCTTTAAGTGACGACTAACCAAAAACATTTGCCAGTGACATAATAATAGGACCTGATCGACCTGAGCGTCCAAAAGCACAATTTTGAAATGCGTCGGCCTTTTGTCTCTGAATAAACCATAGATAAATTCCCGTCAGACGCCAGGTGCGCCAATATTTACCGCGCGCCGGGAAATGCCGGGGGCTATTTTACTAACTATGAATGAAACGAGTACATTGCTGGCTACTTTTAGTTTTTACATGCCTATTGTGTGTAATTTTTGTATCTACGCAATGTGATAGTTTAGATCAAAAGGTTCTATTTATCCTTTATTTTGGTAAGTTTTCGAGGTGTCCACCATTTTGTTTCAATACAACATTCAACTCGCTTAGGTAAAGATCTTACTATTGCGTTTTATATCTTCAGGTGGTGAATTTGCGTTAAAATTGAATGTTGTATTGAAAAAACTGGTGGTTACTTCGAAAACTTACTAAAATCACTATAAAATATAACGGTTACACTCACGTCACTTTAGTCACTTCGCGCGACATGTTTCGGAGAGCTTAGGTCTCCATCTTCAAGCACTAAGAGTGCTATTTTGAACCGACCCGTAGCGCGCTGTTCCACGACGCGTTGCCGACTACTGGCCTGCGTCCCGCCCGCCGCGCAGCTCGTGTCAGAGCGAACAACACCTAAGCTCTCCGAAACATGTCGCGCGAAGTGACTATTAAAGTGACGTGAGTGTAACCGTTATATTTTATAGTGATAGTATGTCTCACGAAACCTACTAAAATAAATTAAAGGATATGAAAACAATGCATTTTATTCATTTTAGTCATTATGTTTCATAGTAACATTTACTGCTTAAGACCTACACAAGCGATATCTAAATCGAAATAGTGTTGGTATTATTTTTCAAAACGTCCGGAGTCTATAACCGAGTTGAGTATAAGTTGTTTTAAATGTATGTACAGTTTGTCTTGTTACTAAAATCGATGACATGGTTTCTAAAACGAGATCTTCTTATGTCTTATAGTTTAAGATTTTCCCATACTGATCGATCTAATCGATCTAAATGTGCCATCCTGTATAGCATGGAAAAAATCTATGGATATTATTTTACTTTTAAAGGGTAACATAACTGCATTTACAGATTTATTGATAAACTAGCTGTGCCCGCGGCTCCGCCCGCGTGGAATTCGGTCTGTGTCAGTAAGCGGCTAATTCACCCCTAATTTCTCTCCCGCTACCCTGGAGGCGGAACTTGAAGTAAAGTTGACAGATGGATACGCTAGAGGACAGTAGTCCTAATAAAATATTTTACGATTACCACTAAATGAAACTACACTTAAAAATGAATACTTTTTTTTCATATTTTTTTTTTGCATGATTTAAACGACATAGAGAGTAGTAGGTGTATATCGGACGATACAGGACCACTTTTGTATTTACACGTTCATGTCCACGGCAAATATCATCCAAATCGATCCTCCCGTCAAATCAGTCTAAGCATGAAAGGTAAGAACAGGCGCAGTTGAAATTGGGGTGGGGGGGGTCGCAAATGCAGAAATGATTTTATTTCTATTTGAGGTGCACTTGGACGGGGACGGGGGAATTTAACTCCATCGAGTGTAGTGGCTACCCCCCCCCCCCAACCTGGCTGGGGATTTTCTTGAATTGGAATTAGTAATCCTTAAGGGGTGATTTCCAGGATAACAATGCAAAAAAACCGGCCAAGAGCATGTCGGGCGATGCTCAGTGTAGAGTTTCGTAGAAGCCGCCCTGTTACAAAACATCCGTTCAAAAGGTCGTTTATTAAGGGATATTTGGCGGCGCTTACGTCATTTTACTATTCGGCACTTCCTTTCACTATGCGTTTTTGACTGATAATTCAAAAACGGCTGAACCGATTTTATTCAATATAGTTTTTATTGAAAGTTCTTATCAGGCCTCACCAAATTCCAGCTTTCTAGTGCGAACTGTAACTGAGCTAGACCGCGGACAGACGGACGGACATGACGAAACTATAAGGGTTCCTAGTTGACTACGGAACCCTAAAAAGAGATAAATAGTAGTTTATGTAACTGATACGTAATAAGGCCTAATTATGTACAGAAACATACACTGCTTTACCTACACACATATTAAAAATCCATTGAAACCATTAGAATGACCGCCATTACACCGCCATGACCAACCTTATTGCGCCGGCGGTCGGAGGGGGGCAGAGTTTCATTAATTTTCATACGTTTTTACCACACTGTTACCACACAGATAATACACTGATGTTACGTTACTGGTTGTAATAATGGTGGTAATTACATACGGTTCCGAACGCGGAATAGAGGATTTATGATATTGGTGTAGATCAAGATATTTATTCTTCAATGTAAGCACATTACAATGCACTAATGAACGTCAGAGAAAAATAAAATACGTGAGTGTCGTGGAACACTCGATTGGAACGAAGTTATGTTATTTAATTTTATTTTATTTTTGACTTTTTCGTAAATTTTGTGATTTTAATTTTTTTTGTATATTTTTGAAATATTGCTAATTTTGGTAATTTTGGAAAATTTGGAAATTTGGGAAATTTTGTAAATTTTGGAGATTTTGGAAATTTTGGAAATTTGGAAAATTTTGGAAATTTTGGAAATTTTGGAAATTTTGGAAATTTTGGAAATTTTTGAAGTTTTTGAAATTTAGCCATTTTTGACATTTTCGACATTTTTGACTTTTTTTTACTTTTAGGTTCTCGACTTTTTTCACTTTGTCACTTCTCACTTTCACTTTTCACTACACTTCACATTATATTTTATATATTTTTTATTTCATTCCATTTTACATGTTTCTCAATAGTATGGGCGTCGCGTTTTCGTGACGTGACGCATTTTCGTGACGGTCACGTGACTTTTTTTCGCCTAGCCATCCGCGAACCGTCCGAGAAGGAACTTCGTTCCAAAACTACCACCGGTTCTAACCCTACACCTCTGGCCCAAGAAGTATTATGACCGAAAAGAAACTCGACGGGACTTATTTTTTTCACAACAGTAATACATTAAGTATTAGATCTTAAAGATACAAAATAATGCGTAGTTCTTCAAGAAGACATATTAGAACAGCTTGAGAGACAGATAATGTACCTATTGTTTAATTATAAAGAAAAATAAACCCTAATCTGACTTCTTCACAAAACGTTTGATATGTTTTCCTACCTAAACGGTGTCCTATAAATGTTAGATAATTTTGTAGTAGTTTTTTGGTTTGGGCCATGCAAGTTTGTCCGTCATATATAGTCCTCGAACCTGCAATAACCCTTTGACATTCATGACATTTTCAAATATTTCTTAAGAGCGGGTAAAGGTAAATTTAAAGCATCGACGGGTAACATGTTACAAATATGAACACCTTGACCAAAAAATTACAAATTATTTCAATACCAAATTTCATCTAAATACGTACAGCGGTTATTGGTTATTTCTTCCCCATGTAAACTTCCACCCCTTTTGCATCCGCTTAAGGGATAATTTCCCAGATAAACAGACAAAAATTCTAAAAATTGTTGGAACGTTTTCTGTTATCGATTCTAAGTATCCTCAGCCAACTTTCTTTCGAATATATTCCATGAACAGACGTTCGACCCTCTTCAGTTTTATTATATGTATAGATAGTTTTTATTGAAAGTACCTTTCAGGCTTCACTTCCATTATTTTTTTCAAATTTTTTGGACTACGGTTCTAATTTAAGGTGTGGGGGGGGGGGCTTTTTTGAAGATAAAACTATCCTTTATCCTTTCTCGAGACCCATACTATCTCTATACCAATTTTCATCTAAATCAGTTCAGCGGTAAAAAATTCCTCATACCAAATTCCAACCCCCTTTTCACCCCCACAAGGGTTTTAAAACTATCCTATGACGTTTCTCGAGACTCAAATTATCTCCATACTCATTTCTATTTAAATCGTTTCAGCGGTTAAAAATTCTCCATACAAACTTTTAACCCCATTTTCACCCCCACCAGGGTTGATTTTCGGGATTATAATAATAATAATAATAATAAAGCCATTTATTCCTTAATATCATTCAGATTAAGATTAAATAATTGCATGCATTACATTTTCAAATATAATTAATCGTAATTTAAAAAAAAAATACAATTATATAACATTTTTTTTTTTTGAGATGCATTACTTTCATATTCAAATTTATTATTTTAATCTATCATTATATAAATATATTATTAATTATTTCTTAGATACTAAGGACCTCTTTTTGAGTGTAGGCCTCCTCCATCTCCTTCCATGTTCTTCTATCTTTGGCTTTTAACATCCAATTTTGTCCTGCCATTTTTGATATTTCATCCGACCATCTTTCTAGCGGTTTACCTTTCCTTCGCTTTCCCGCCGGGCCAGACCACGATGTGACTTTTTTTGTCCACTTCTCGTCATTCATTCTGGATACATGACCAGCCCACCGCCATTTCATTTTCTTGCAGTATGACAGGGCATCAATGACTTTAGTTTTTTGTCTTATTTCTACATTTTTCATTCTATCCGTACGTTTAATGTTAAGAATACTCCGTTCCATACTTCTTTGGCATATGTTAAGCTTATTTTTTGTATAAGAGTTGAAAATCCACGTTTGGCATCCGTATGATAGGCTGGGTAATACACATGAATCCAAGATCTTCTTTTTCAGTTCCAATGGTAAGTTTGATTTTAAAGGTTCTTTGTAGCTCCAGTACTTACTTGTTCCAGGATATTTTAACTCGCCTATCGATTTCGTCCAGATGTCGCGTTTTATTAAACGATATTTGTTTGCCCAGATATACGTAGGTTTCAACGTAGTCAAGAGTTGAATTATTTACTTCGATAGAGCCTTGAATGTGATTTGTCATGACCTTTGTTTTAGAAGTGTTAAGTTCAAGACCTATATTTTTACTTACGTCGTAGATGTCTTTGATCATTGACTGAAGTTGTACGGCTGATTCCGAGAAAAGTACAATGTCATCTGCAAATCTTAAGTTATTTAAAAATTTACCATCTATATTTATTCCTTTCTTTGACCAGTTTAGATTTTTCATGATGCTTTGTAGAACAGTTATGAATATTCTTGGTGATAGGGGGTCACCTTGTCTTACTCCTCTGCAGATGTGTATTAGCGAGCCCACTCTATCTAGCTTAACTCTACTAACGCTTTTAGAATAAATGTCCTGAATGAGCTCTATTGCTTCGAGCGGCACATTGCATTCTGCTAGAGCGGACCACATGCTGTCGTGTGAGATCGAGTCGAACGCCTTGGCGTAATCTATAAAAGCGAGGTAGAGCGGTCGCCTTTGTTCTTGATATTTCTCTATTATTTGGTCTAAAACATGCTCATGATCCATGGTAGAGAAGCCTTTTCTGAACCCGGCTTGCTCTACTGGCTGGTACTCTTCTGTAAATTTTGAAATTCGTTGCTCTTTTCGGGATTAAAACTATATATTATCCTTTCCCTGGACTCAAACTATCTCTACACAAAATTTCATCAAAATCCGTTCAGCCGTTTTCACGTGATGCGCGGTCAAATAAACAGACAAACAGATAAACAGATAAACAGACAAACAGATAAACAGACAAAAATTCTAAAAATTGTTGGAACGTGTTCTGTTGTCGATTCTAAGTATCCCCAGCCAACTTTTTTTCGATTATCTTCCATGTACAGACTTTCGACCCTCTTCAGCTTTATTATATGTATAGATTTACAAGAACCAAGAATCCAAGCACCTAAAAATAGAAAAAAATACCGCTATTTTTTATTCCAACAATCGATACCTACATGTTATTATTATTATTAATCGATACAGTCAATGTTAAAAATAAAAACGTTAAAGAAACATTACGGTTTGTCTTACACTTAGTCTACCGAACATGATATTCATTAAATTTGTTGTTAGTTTGTTAATGTGTAAAGAAATATTTCCATTTGCAAATCCTAATTCGTATATAGGTATTCAATCAAAAAGGTTAATTGATACACCAGTTCATATATTGTATCTAGATAGATGGCATTGTTAGAATTTTCTCGGCAGTTTTTTAAATACATATTTTAATCTCGTTCCTTTTACCACAGGGCGGACACGCCATACTACAAAGCTCGTATGAGCGCCTATGTGTGCACGGCACGTCTGTACACGCTTCAATGTGTGCGTATATTCTCAGGGCTGTCATTCAATTCTTCTAGTTTCCGCTGTCCGCTGTCGATGTCGTAACGTCTCACTCACTCTACAGCGAGTTGAGATAGTTGTGTCCTTGTCGGTACTGTTGCGAATGCGTAGGTCGACTAAAGGCGTAAAATGACAACGGTTATTTACCGTCACGAACACGGATTGTTGAGCCACCTGCCATTGTTCGTAATTCGTAAAAAATATCAAATATGATAAATTTAAGTAAGGTTACATTAAAAATAAATAAGTATCTATTTCACATTACAAAGCTGCCGGCGCTATTTCGAAAATCGAACTTTCGTTATCTCCGTCTCTATCGCTCTTGCATATTCGAAAGAGAGTGATGCAAATAGACGATCGAACGAAAGAAGAGGTTAGCGGTTATAGGGCCTGGCTACTCCAATAATTGGACGTTTTGACGAGAGCTAACGAACCCTACCGCCCACCACCGCGAACATGGAAATTTCGTTACCTCCCTCTTTATCGCACTTGCTCATAATACGAGCGAAAGATATGCAGATAACGATATTTTGATTTTCGGATTTCGCGGTAAACCCTGTTGTCTACATTCTATAACCTGATAACGTCGCGGCTCGCGGCCGAGACGCGCGCGCGAGCTGGCAACAGTGGCAACGCCGCCTATTTTGTTTCATAATAGAATATTTTTGGTAAATAAGTAATATAGATAAAAATAACTGCCAAAATCCTTCATCAATTTCATCAATGACACGTCTTTCCTACTTTAAACAACAAAAATATGCGTCATTCCAGGTATTATATCGTCATGAATTCATGTGCGACTTACGATAAGCATAGTAGTAAGTTCGACCGAAAAAATACTTCTTTCCTTATTGTATGTAATTACTTTCTAAACACCCATTAACATGACAGTACTCCTTGTACGGAGACATTTTGCGTTGTTTCTTCGACGCGCTGCCAGCCAGCTGACGGCCTACCTATGGCCTACCAAACGGCCGCCGCGGAGTGAGGTAATTCCGACCGGGGCGGGGCGGAGCGTGGCCATTATGTATGAAATACTATTATCTCTTCTGTACTTTTACCTAACAATAAAGGCCAATATATTTAATACAGTAAAATGAAATTCTGAATGTCAGATGCAAATGAAAATTAACCAGCTTATTTTCATATGTTATTTACGTGACTACCACTCCTAGCCCGCAAGCAATGTACGACAAATATAATCCTAAATACATCAAACAGAATACCCGCCGCAATATATTATACACAAGCCTTTCTATGAAAAATGGAGGCGAATTATCGATTTTTAATGCGCTTTGTCAAGTCGATTTATAGCGAGGGTATTGTTAGTATCCGAGCTACCTTTTCCCAATTGGGTTACCAGATACAAGTTTAGAAGGCCCTATATCATGAAGCTCAATAATATTTTTATATATTTTCTGCTTGGCTTACAATTTATGAAGTATTTATTTTAAGTCTCAAACTTAGTGATCAAAATTGTGTACCTCTACTAATTTAGTATTAATTCCATTCTGTCCATATTCTGTAAATTTTTCATCAAGCAATTTTTATATTCATCGCCGCGTTATATGACTCGTATCATCGAAATGAATCCTTAAATATTTAGCATCCAGCGACGCCAACTAAACAGATTTTACAACAACAACACGACAAAGTGTATTCCACCCATCATCTTTGTAAAAATACATATTAAAATTTGTTATTCCTGATGGCAGTAATACCTAATTAAAATACTAAAATTCATACATTCGATTCATTTAAAAATCAACGTGCCACATGTAAAAATAAACTTTTATCGAGGTATCAATTTCAGTTTCCTTTTCTTTTTTTCCTTACCCCTCGTTTTACGGCACCTACTATTTGAATATAGGATATCCACTACCTAACAATTCATTACCGTGTCTATATAAGCAACATAATTTAAAATATCCCTATTGTTATTTATCAAAAAAAAACGTCATGCTACAGGCCTAATATAAAATCATTATCTTACTTCTAGAGCCGTATTCTAACTTTAAAACAGCTACGGCATAAACATCTGAATCAGAAATAGCAGAATTTTCTTGAGAGATATACGAACGCAACTTCAATATTGGTTGAATGTTTGTTGTGTGTTGGAGTTATGTTTGAGATAGGTTGTATTTTTATTGTATTGTTAATGTATATTTAAATTAGAATCCGGCACCTAGTTACTCATACACTTATTGGTACCAGGGAAATACGTTGAGACTAACATCATAATGAGATGGGTCGTGACAAATCAAAATATTCTTGATTTGACAAGAAAAAACGTGCTATTGGTAACCCTTTCGTCGCTTTGAAAAAATTGATTGAATGAAGGCAAAGCCTTTTCTCTATGTCATACATCAAACACGTTTCCACTCTTTTGCGTATTTTGAGTAAATCATACGGTTATAGATAAAGTGTTAAGGTTATGTATAGAATAGGTTGTAGTTTATCATAGTTTTGCTTTGAGTCTCACCTGACACGAACGATTATCGTATTACGAGAAATATATTAATAATATATGTAGAGTTTATTCACTGTACTTGGTCACTTACAACGTACATGTCAGACGTGATTATAATCCACATTGGAGTCGCACGTACGGCACGACCTGTCGAACAGCGACTAACAACGGAAGCACTTTTGCTCAGCAATGTTACTATAAAACGGCAATATAGGCTAGATATGAGATAGACGCATCATAGATTCCTCAAAAAGAAAGCCAACTTATTAACTGTACTTTTACTTTGATTGCAATATACTCATATCCCAACTTTAACTATCGTTTACGTGCTGCACATCACCAAACTACCTACAACTACAAGTGTAGTAGCTAACTGGCTGCTACATTAAATGCTATCGCAATAAAGTAACAGAAAGAGTAAATACCTTTGTTGCTGCCGATGGATACGGAGAGGCTCGAAGGACCCGGAGAGACTTAAGACTTAAGTTAACATATGGCATCGTAACTAAAAACGTCGGAGTAAATAAAATCTTTTCGTTTCTTTTGACTTATAATAAAAACCTAATGAGAGTATTGTATACGAGAATATTGTTAATTACTCCCCTTACGATTGTCGTACAATATAATGTAATGTAATATAAATAAATAAGTATGGTAGTTTTAATTTAAACATTTCATTATAGGTACAGTCGTCGTCCAAGATATGTTTACACTTTTGCACCTTACTCCGTTGTAATAAGGCTCAACCTAAGTAGCATGAGAGTAAAACATTTTGTATACGATGGTCGATTTGCCATTAACCTACGACAAAAACGTACGATTTTTTTAATCCTACGAGATAATCTCACCATTTACTTACTCCTTCAGTACACTGTTGCTTTAGTACAGCTTTAGGGATTTGGGACCTTTTGGGGATCAATGCTACTCTGCGTCCGTAGGACACACCTTAGACAACCCTACACGTGATCCCTGGGTGGTGCTTAAAGGGTAACAAACTTGGCAGCTGCACTGGCGCATCAAGACCTCGCAGCACTCACTGGATTTTCTTTATCATCTGCTTTGCCACTACTCCTACCCCAGGGAAGATATGCCTATATATAATATATCCAGTGACATGTAGCCATACGATAAATAAACAGCTTTAGTAAATAATGTAAAACCTACTTGCTAAATAAAAGGATACAGGGCACTTTCCTCATGTTAGTAAATTTATATTTAGAAGTGACTGATTGGTATCCAAGGGAAGGAGGCAGGAAGCAACAAAGACCTCTACGAAGATGGGAAGATGACTTTAAAGCAATCTCCGGAGGTGACACCTGGCGGAGGAAAGCCCATGATCGGGAACTTTGGAGAAACTTGGGGGAGGCCTATGTTGGAAAACAAGACAATCTTGACTCCGATGTCTGAAAGCGTAAAATAAATTTTAAGCGATTAGTTAGAATTAGAAAATAAGATGTTTAAATATTATTTTTTGTAACACTAGTTAATAGGTTTTAATTAATTAACCTTTATTTCACTAAAACATGATATTAATTAAGAAAGTCAAACACTAAAAAACTAACTTATAATAAGATTAAGATTATATATAATTTTTTCTAGTTAATAATATCGTTAAATAAAGGCTTTTTGAATTGAATGGAAGTAATTTTTTTAATTGAATTCAGAGGAATCTTATTAAGGATCTTTTCTAAAAAAACACATCCGATTTGTAGAAAATATATTTATTTGTAACATTCCAATACTTGACTTAAAGGCTACTAAATTACAATGTTCCTGCAAAAACTAACAGTAATCATAACCGTTCGTCTATTTAAGAGTAAAATATTCGAAGAATAAGGGCCGATTGCACCAAGCCGTTTGTTAATGTCATCGTTAAAATTTGCTTGTATGAAAAGTTTGACAGTTCTCTCTGGAGTTGACAGCTCAGTCCTTTAATTGAGCGTGGTGCAAACCACCCTTAATGTAAATTTATACTTTGTGCCTTTTGGAAGTTAAGAGATAAATAAGTTAAACTACGGTTTGCACTCTGGTAAAAAGTTAAACAACTGCACTCAAACACACAAAATAGAATATCAATTTGATATCATGTTCTACATTTAAAATAACGCAAGTTGAGTTTAAAATATCACAGTGAACTACTACCACTTCACATGTCAATTAGCAAAAAAATACTTGGATTGGATTTTGTCAAATGTTCTATAAAAATCAGTAGCGGTGCGTCATACAAATTACAAATCCACAAAAACAAGCTAATTTGGTATCTTTTTTCTGCACAAGGAAATGAGAGTGCCACTTATTTTCAAATGGGGTAAGTCGGTGACAATCGAGTTCCACGCTTATGATATCGATACACATTTATAAAATAGTATACCATAATGTCCGAATTCTTGTTATGTATAATATAAAATCAAAAAGCAGACACATAAAACATTTAGTAATGCCAAGTGAAATATCGTAAATTGTAAAAAAACACACGAGTTTGCTGATTACGTCTTACACATTTCAGCAACATTTTCAAACTTATTCTACTTAAACTGAATGCATTAAAAGCAACCTTATTTGTATTCAAATAAAGTCCTACTTACGATGCAGCAAAAAGGGGACAGGAACTTAAGAAAGCAAAGAAATGCAACGCTTGGCGTGACTGCATGTTGCATAAAGCCATTCCCATTAAACGGAGCGTTTTTAAATGATGTTAAACAATAAAGAGCAATTTAAAAATTCAAATTTCAAATGCGGCAACTCGTTTACGTTTATGAGTTAATTCTTATTTACTAGAGCTAGTCATGATGTTTTAATAGGGTTGCACAATTTATATTTTTAATTCCTTGAGACGCAAATTAGAATTGTGGAATGAAGTTAGGTAATTAACAAAATACGTAAAACATATTCTACAGTTTCTACACTAATTACATTATAATCAACTTTAAAATGATTTTTCAAAAATCTTACCTAATTAATAAGCCTTACTAGGGCTTATAGAAGTAAATAAGGAAAAATAAAGGAATTCAAGAAATATTTGTATAAATTTGAGTATTCAGTGTGAAACTACAAACCATAGGTATATTATAGGTAATATACTAATAAAGTTACATCATATAGGTTATGGTAATACCAACAAAATTGAACATTAACTCAATGCACGACAGTTTACTTTACAACGAAAGCTCATTAAGTTTCTCTCATAATCTTGAAACTTTAGCTCGATACATACATTGTTTGTCTCGCAATAGACACAATGATTTCATTTGAAAATGCATTTGAACAACAAAGTGAGAGAACATCGCTCTGGGCGATAAAGGCGTTTTTGCAGACCCCATTTGCCTCGGGCCGTTCGAAATGGGATTCTAAATTTGAATATTTACACGAGGAAGCCGTAAAAAGGTGTGTTAATACGTGAGACAAACATACATGTAGCTTCATGCACGTGACTTTATGGGCGTTTAGATAAAATAAGACGTTTATTTTAAACCCCATACATCGTTAGATTCGAAAACGTGATTAGTACGCGAATATCATTGTCATCTTCATAACTAATACGTGCTAACGTGCAATGCGTGTAGGTCATATCATAACCCCTGATCGCAGTGACTAATTATTTCTATTTAACGTAATGATTGATTGGAGGAGTATGCCGGATAGCATAAGTTCGCCATTTGTACTTTTTTTTTATTTTGTGGAATAATAAATAAAATTCACAATACTTTGTGAACATTTTGTGTGTCTGTTTCTACGAATATTAATGAACGCTTTAATTTGTTTAGACTTTTAATCAGACTTTATTCTGGTTCAAAGGGCGAAAACTTAGTTTATTATTTAAAAAAGAAAATTATTAGACAAAAGTTTAACAATCAAATTGCCAACCCTATTTGTAATGCAACCTTCAATGCCCGGCGGGAACAATGTCGTGATATTCGAAATATGAATTTTCAAATTGATCGTCATTTCCAACGAATTTGTAAAATGAGATCGTTTTATCAATATTTTTGAAATTCTTTTTTAAAATGTCTTCTTTGTTTAGAACTTGAAGTTATGTTACAAAGGCTAAGATGGTAATAAGTTTTATTTTTTATACCTCCTTACTACATAGGTTTAAGTTTTTGAAGAATTTTTATTCATTTATACATTTTGATATAATGTAACAAATATTACTTTTTTGTATTTGGCAAGAATTCGGACAACATGGGAAATAAATATTTATAGAGTAAATAAATTACCACAGACAATACATACGTAATGGAAAAATTAAAAATTGTAGAAAAAATTACATTCTTCTTATTGATAAGACAATATCAGCTTTCCGAGACTATTTTAAAGGCAGTTATAGTTTACATAATTCTAAGTGCAATAACATAACTATTTTGAAATATCATTCGTTATTGAGCTTAATTAATACTTCAGCAATTCCTTTAAAATTAAGTGAAATTAAAGATAATTGCTAGAATTTAACAAATATTCTAAAATCTAGTAACGATCTTATCTAATTTTATTTACACCAACGATTTACTAATTTTCAGTGGAATGAAAATCGTACAAGTAAAAAGTTTATTCAGAAATAATCACCAAATCAAGTTATTATTGAAATAATTGGGACATTACAAATGTCGCATATAATATTGTAAGAATGAAAATAAATGAATACCCCCATCTAGTTAAAAAAATAAAAATAAAATACCTGAAGAACAAATCAACTTATTTTTATAAATATTTTGTTTTGTTTTATTTTAAGTAGACACACTACTATTTAAATTATAAACTATATAGATATCATATACAAAGGAAAAAAATTACCTGGGATCGAACCAGCGTCTTCTGCTTAGCGTTTACAAAGATTGCATATACACGGGTAGCCTAGTGGTTAGGGCTTCTGCCGCGAATACAGAAGACGCTGGTTCGATCCCAGCCCTAGGCACTGGAGGCCTAGGTCACTTTTTCTTTGTATATGCCATCTATATAAGTTTGTAATTGGGACATATCCAGATTTGTGCCCTTGGTACTGCTTCTTAGATCCATTAAACCATACTAAACGAATTAAATATTTGACGCATTTCAGTCTGATCGTAGACGTACAATTTGAGTGTGATCATCATGGAAAATAGCAGTACTTACATCTGTAAGTACTGCTATTAAGAAGACTATCTAGTCTTCTTATTGAAAAAAAAATCCAATTACAAACCAAATAATATGTAGGTACACTATTTCTAACTGAGGTTTTCAAGTACATATTGTTAAAAAATATCTGGAAATAGTTTGAGCAAAAGGGCTGGTATTTTCGTTACATCACAGGTTAATTTAAAAAACCCTAGTGTCCGATTGAAGTAATAATTCAGGGTCAAAACAACACAATCTCGACCCTAGTAATACAATGTGAACTCATTTATATATAACAATTAGCTTGCTGGTTAATTTACTCTAATGTCAATGACCTTTGGATGATATCGAATACAATGAAAAAGTGAGACAGCTTGCTTATCTAATTATTTCAACTGCTTGGCTACTATCACGGTCCTAACCTATGATTTGTCAAGCATTTTACGGTTAATAATAGGTTATATACACTAATTACAAAACAGTTGAGCTCCTGAAACAAACCCTCCTTAAAGATTAACAAAGAACGACATACGATATTCATAACTAAATAATGTTCCGATTTTGATAAACAGAAATAAAAAGTCAAAAGTATAAACCGAAATGTAAGTACTTGTGACTTTTTGACTGCACTAGAACCTACAGCATAGATGGCTGTATATAACACTAAATTGAAAGTACACCGCAGCAAACCCCACTGATTTACAGCACATTATACACTTCAACTTGACGCGGCAGTCACGCGATGCAACGATCGTTACTCGCGATTGTTCAATAATCAACAAAGGAGGGTTCCGGGCCTCAGTACAGCGTCTGTCAATGTAGGCTCCAGTCCTGAGGAAAGTCTCGGGAGGTGGAGCGCGAGTGGAGAGCTGAACGCGGCGCGTGCTGCGCGCCGCGGGCCCCATGTCAGTAATCCAGGGATTCCTCGTCAGGCGACCTCTTGCGGCAGCACAGGCGCCAAGCAGCACCCAACGCCAGCACCCCTAAAGCAATCGCCAGCCCTGCTCCCAATGCTGGCGCCGTCCAATCCCCTCCACCTGCACTCCTAGCCCCTGCACACAACTCAGGCGCCTCATCATGCAACTGCCCTAAAGGTATCCCATTCAACAATTCTAAGTAACCTAAACGGCGCAAACTGTCCTCTGAATACGCCTCTCTAGCTGACTTCTCTTCCGCTGTCCAGAACTTTCGTTCTGTACTTGTTACGTTGGGGCAATTGACGACGCCATTGCAAATCAGTCTGGCTGGAATGCACAAAGCTTCGCCTGGGCATATGAAATCGCAGCCGTGCATTGAATCCGAAGGTTTTATACCAGAGCCGTCAGTCAACCGAGAAGTCATTAGTGTGCCATCAGAATTCTTGGGCAAATGATACAGTCCAGTCCATGCGATTTTGAAATTAGCTCGAGCGGGAGACGCACTGCCGATGAAAACTATTCTGATAGACCTTGTCTTTTCTTTTTCAATTACTAGAGGGTCATCTAACGATTCAAATCCAAGTTCACCTGCTGACAGTATGGGTAATTCTCGAGCCAACGATACGTTTTCACCACAAACGGACAGATAAGGCTCTACTCTGCCAGGTAGGTAAATCTGAATATTTCCTTCATCACAATGGCGTGACGCAAACTTGATACTGTCAAAGTGAAGCCAAATATCTCTCTTCTCTTCAATTTCCAAGTCCCAAATACACTGAATCCGTTTTGGTGGCTCAGTGTAACCTAATGCTTCTAAATGAGGATAAACTATTTCACCATCAGAAGCAGCTGCAAGGACTGCTGGCCCGCAAAGGGGTCCATGGACGAATTCATATCGTGCTTCAAAAAGTGGAGACGGATTTTTAAAGTAAGACGCAGCAGCATGAGCATTATCTACAATCAGCTGCAGATTCAGTGACTCTCCTGAAGATACCACCCTATACGGTCTGGCGCGTGACACTGTATTGGAATGCTTGGCACAAAGACATGATCCAAGTGATCTTTGAACTGCGAGATGTAGAGGTAAAGGCGTCGTGCTAACTCCCAAGGAAGCATTAAAGCTTCTACCACCGGTAGTTGGCTCCCAAACTATCAGTTTATCCGCGCGATCTTCGTAGCAATTTTGACAGGATACTGAAGTGTACGGATGTTCCTGTTGACAAAAAACAAACTTTGTATGTTTAAAAAACTTCAAACCTTCAAGATTTTTTAACAAAATGTTTAATCAGTAACTACTAACCTTGAAATTGATGCTCAAGATTGTCAATATGACCCTGGCATAAATTCTCTTGTCAGTGACAAATCTGTACAAGCAATGGACGTCCTCTCCCGGCGGTGCTTGTTTATACACCAGTGTGTTGAGAGGTGATCGTAGTCGGCCAGCCCTTTGCTTCCATGAAGCTATGACCTCATCACATGCGGTACCTTGTACAGGCTCCCCGAAGCGGGTATTGTTGAAGAAATCGTAATGGGCCCAATAATATAGCGAAGATCTGCAACAATAGATACAATTGTAAATTGGTAAAACAGTTTCAATGTGGCTTGATTGAGAGATAGCATGATAAACAGTTGATTCGGCTCTTGTACGTGAAGAGGCAGACCAGAGGTGACCAGTTAGTCACTTGCAAACTGTGGGTATAATTCTATATAATAATATTCTCATATTATTATTTTTCTTTTGACTTACCCGCTGTAGCTTCCAGTCTTGCTCTCAAATCTGACAAACATGGCGTTCCCAGTTGACACAAAGTCGTGTTTCTCCATCGGTCTACTGAAAGTGTCGCAGAAAGTTTTGATGATCCTGGCATCATCAGGTCTATTGGCATCGTATAGCGTGAGGGATTCTCCGCAGTCACCAGTCCATGGTACTATTGGAGATTCTATCCTGTTAATTCGGAAGCTGTTGACAAAAGAACACAACATTAATCAACATTATTATCACTTACTGTAATCGTTCATGAATTCAGCACAGTTTTTCTCAATGATCAAAAGTTTATGACACAATTTATTTTCTTTTTTACAAACTCCTACTGCTTTCATGTCAATCGATGAAAATTTTTACTAGTTACTTATATCTTCCTGAATGGCGCACTGTTTCTGACTGCCTGTATTTTTGTATAAATTTAAGCTATCATTACTAAGGAAAAGGTCTGAGGCACAGCTTCGTAGGTGAACATAAAAATATAGCAACATCTAAACATTAGCCAACGAATTCAGGTCTTAATTTTTTTTTTCGTTTTAAAATAAGACATTATTTTTGGGGTGTTTAAGAACATTACCTTGGAAAATACAGCCTCACGACTTGTCCAGGTAATCCCTGCATCAGATAAGTGCACGACGTGTGAGGAGGATACCAATGGGCCACCGACAGGAAGATACCCTCAGTGTCCCCTGACTTCTTGAGGGACTCGGCTGTGAGGAGCCAGTCGCACTTTCCGACCTTTGACCCCGGGGCTTCCACGTGGCCAGGCCAGTTGCCAACATTGAAGTGGAAGCCGGTATTGAGGAGAGGACCTGAGGATTGATTATTTATTACAATTATACTTTGATCTGAAGCTCTTTTTTCATAAATACCTAGGTACATATTTTTTCAATACTAAAGTTTCTACCAATACCGCGAAGAGTTCATTATTACTAGTGAGGCAAAATTCATGTTTTTTGTTTTTTAGTTTTTACATGTTCTTTATTTCAAGATAAATACAAAAATACATAGCAATGTGCTGTACACACAAACAGCCACTTACAAATCATAATTACATAACTACTTTATCAGGCTAAACACCTCTAAAAGTTTATGGCATACATTTTTGTGTAATACTGGTATGAACTTAGAATGAGTATTTTAAATTTAACTATAACATAAAAGTATGAACTTATTAGTAGTAAATTCACTTTTAACATGCTTAATACTAAAGGATATATTTATGCACGACTAGTACAATTCAATGATTTTAATATAATTCTTTGACGGTTGGCGAACAAAAACCAGGCTTGACTGAGCCGTCTCCGCTACCGCGGTGCAATTCACGCGGCCACAAGAAAAGGGGTCTTACTTTATTGGACTGTTTACGCAGAGCGATTGTTCTTATCGCTACTGCAGTGGTCAGGCGGGATGAGAAAATAGTGATGGGGCAAGCGATAAGTACCATACCTGTCGACATATGGCAAATCGTTGGCTCGTGACTGACCAATGCATGAAATTAAACTATACGAATGATTTTTATGCTTATTATTATTGAAGAATTTTAAAGATAATTTAATTATATAAGGTCGTAGTTGGGGGAGTCCTACTTCATTATGTAAGTTAGACAGATTTGTACGAAAGGGTGTGTTAAAGGCTATTTTAACTGCTTTATTTTGAATAGTTTGCAGAGTTTTGTAGTTACTAAGACATGTAGTATTCCATGCTGGGCATGCGTAAGTTAGACATGGGCGGATTAGTGTCGTATAAATTCTTAACTTAGTAAAAGAGCTAAGGTTACTTGTCCTGTTCAGAATTGGATGTAAGGCCCCCAACGCTTGAGCGCCTTTAACACGAAGAATAGATATGTGTTCAGTCCAGTTGATTTTACTATCAATTGTTACACCAAGGTATCGAACAGGCTTACTCCAGGATATTGCATGGCCAGCAATATTAAGAAGTCTGTGCGGACATTTACGTTTACGAGTGAATAAAATACTTTCGGTTTTGCTTTTATTAAGCTTCAGTTTCCACTTGGTAAAGAACTCGTGTAGGCTTTCAATAGATAGTTGTAGTCTACCTATAATGATGTCAATATCGTCCGAAGAAGTAAAATAGGCTGTGTCATCTGCAAAACATGCCAAGCTTGTACGGGTTTGAATTGGAATATCATTAACATATAAGAGAAACAGAAACGGGCCGAGAATCGACCCTTGGGGCACCCCAGCTGGGACCGGACGAAGTGAAGATTTCGTCTCCCCTATATGAACGGCAAACCATCGCTCACTCAAGTAAGACTGTACAATTTTAACTAAATGTAACGAAATTCCAAACATAATAAGCTTGTGGATGAGACCATCATGCCAAACTGAATCAAACGCCTTTTCTATAACTAATAGGACCACGCCAGTAGATTTATTTAAATTTAGGTTATGAGCTATATGTTCTGTAAATCTTGTTAATTGTAAGCTAGTAGAGTGGTGTGAACTAAAACCAAATTGTTCGTTTATGATTTTTCCTTTACAATAGTAATGCAGACGAGAACTAAGTATCTTTTCGAATAGTTTGCCTGTGCTGACAGTAGGCTGATTGGCCGATAACTAACGGGTACAGCTGCATCTTTGCCAGGTTTTTTGAGAGCGATAACTTTAGCAGTTTTCCAGGCCCTAGGGTAATACCCTATATAAAGACAACCGTTAAATATTTTGGTGATATAGACAATAGCTTTTTTTTTTTTTTTTTTTTATACCACGACGGTGGCAAACAAGCATACGGCCCGCCTGATGGTAAGCAGCTACCGTAACCTATGGACGCCTGCAACTCCAAAGGAGTCACATGCGCGTTGCCGACCCTTTACAAAAAGGAGGATTCACTGTGTTGACGACTAAAGGAACAAGAAGGTCCCTCATCGTCAACACACTGGGTCCTCTTTGAGCTCTTCGGCAACCTTACTCACCAGCAGGAACACAACACTATGAGTAGGGTCTAGTGCTATTTGGCTGTGGTTTTCTGTAAGGTGGAGGTACTTCCCCAGTCGGGCTCTGCTCCAGATTTGAGCGATGACATTCGCTGAACGTGCCCTACCACACTTAGCGAGATGCCATTCGCAGTGCCCATACCTCTCTTTTTGGCGTAGTTTAAGGACATACCCAGGTCCGGACGTAGTTTAAGGACATACCCCGGGTCCAAAGCTTTTTGAGAAAGGTTTTTTAGCAGTATATTTTGAAGGCTATCATCACCGGGGGCCTTTCGAGGCTTCAATTTGCGCAGGGCTTTACAGACTTTGTGTGGTCGAACAGGATTAAAAAGTTTTGGAATTTTGTAGTTATTTACTTAGTTCTAATACAGATTTGTTTACGACGTCCTCCAGGGATGGGTATTCCAATGTAACGTAAGGCTCATATTTGCCTTAAAAGCCTCTACTAATGCTTCGCATTTTTCTGAGACATTATTAGTTATAGTGCCATCAGCTTGTTTTAATTGTGGAATGGTATTATCCGTTTGTTTTAAGGATTTTACTACGCGCCAGATGTCGTTTGTGGGATTATCAACTTTAGCCAGTTTGTTGTTCCAAACCTTGTCTAAATGTTTTTGTGTTGATGATTGGATAATTTGCTGCAGTTTATTAATTTGCGTTCTCATTTCCCTTTTAGCCACACCACTTTGTAGTTTTTGATCTTGACGGCGGAGTTGGTTTCTCTGTCGGATTAGCTTCTTAATATTTCTAGGTAATTTAGGCATTGGCGTTTTACATGTAGCCACAGGGACACAGGGATATTAAGATTCCTGGCTTTGATGATGCTATTTTGCAATTGGTCAACAGCAGCATCTATTTCGTTTACATGATTAAAAACTTTGCTGTTTAAGAGAATTTCCGAATTTAGCGTTGAACGGAAGGTTTTCCAGTTTGCTTCATTAAATCTATAAGCTGTGGGTAAGACGAAACGTTCAACATAGCTTTGAATCTCAAAGGAGATTGGAAGGTGGTTTGAAGATAGTGCTCGTAGGGCCTTAAGGTTTTCCAAGCCTGGGATGTTATTGCAAAGAATCAAATCGGGGTTTGTAGCGGTTAGCTCATGCCGATAATTTATTTGAGTAGGTTCTGTTGAGGAGTATATAACAAATTCATGCTCGAGCATATGGCGGAAGAGAGCCCTGCCACGTGTGTTAGTGTATGTACTATGCCAAAAGGGGTGATTTGCATTAAAGTCGCCCATGATAAGAACGTGTTTACCAAGTCTAAGTAGTATGTCAAGATCTTTTGTGTCAATCGGTAAGTTAGGAGACTGATAAGCAGAAATTATAATATATTCAGCATTGGACACTTTAATACGCACACCAATTGTTTCAATATGTTTGGTAAGAGGAATATTTATTACGTTATGTGGGATACCATCTCCAACTAGAAGCGCAACACCCTGACCCCTCCCTGTATGATGTTTATCTTGACGATAGCAATGAAACCCAGGTGTAGTTATAGAAATTTTATCCGTAAGTTTAGTCTCACACAAGCCAATAATGTCGACAGATGTAGCACTTACCGCTAAGTCGAGTAGTTCATGTATCTTGTTACGCACTCCGTCAGAGTTCCAGGATAAAAGGCGAACTTTATGGTCCTTAGACATACTGGCCTAGATGTGTAATAACAAGAACAACTTTATCAAGCAATGACGAGCATGTCAGGAATTCTTGTTTTAAGTTTTTAATTACTTTAAGGATCTGCAGCATCTCTCCAATTGATGAATCCGGTTGGTCTGTTGATAGAATATTTTCACATGACGAAGTAGCTGTAGGCGCCGACTCTTTATTTTCAACAGCGGCTGCCCAGGACCTAGATGTTGATGCAGTTGCGGAAGTGGTGAGGACAACTGGCTGGGGTGCTGGCTGGCTAGATGGGCCTGGAGCTGTAGTTCGAGTTGTACCAGTCTTCTTAACAGGTGTTTTCCTTTTGGCTAGCCTCTCGATATAAGCTAAGCGAGAGGGACAGTTTGGCGCATTTGCAGGATGATCTTGTTTGCAATTTGTACAAACGGCAGGCTCATCTCTCGTCTTCTTTGGACATTCGACAGTTGCATGTGGAGCTGGGCACTTGACACAACGACACCTCGTTGTGTCAAGCAGCAGTTGCGTATTGCAATTCCTTGATGTATAGCCAAATTTCTGGCACCGAAAATACTGTATAACGGTGCGATTTGGTTTGAACTTCTGCATCTGTACGACGCAATTGAAAAGGTACCGTATTTGACGGATTTTTTGAAGATCCGCTCCCGCCGGTAGCTGCACAAGGAATGGCGGGTAAGGCATGTCGTTGGTCTTCACTGAATTCAACTTGGATATTTTGGTGTCCGGAAAACCGAGGCCATCTAGCTCGTTTTTTAACTCGTTTTCAACACACGCTGGCAATCCCTTGATGACGACCTTGAGTGTCCTTTCATCTTTTCGCGTATATGTATTGAACGGTGCATTGTTCGTACACAGGCCATCTTTCACTGATTGATGTGCCTCAGGTGTGTAACATATAATTGAAACTTTATTATTACCAATGTACTTGAGGTGGAATCTGTTGGTGTACTTCCCCACCAGGGTCTTAATTTGTCTATGAGTGTAATTTTCCTTCAACTCCATGATCAGGGGTGGTACATGGCCAGCTTTCTTCACTATGGTGCTAGCTTTGTGGAAGTTGTCACTAGGCATTTTAGCCTCCTCGTCAGTGGGAAGGCTGGAGTAACGATTTTCACTGATTTGACGGTTGGCATCATACTTGGACTGGTCTTTTGGAAGTGCCGTGCGCTTGGGAGTAGACCAGTCACCTGTTTCGGCTGGCCTCTTGGCACTAATGTTTCCAGTAGATGAAGATTTCACTAGGAACTTTTCCATGTTCTTATCGATAATTCGGTGGCCCATCACTACACGAGATCTAAGTCAACAAACTGGTAGGGCTAACTAGACGTCCGTGCGTTCTCAGCGACTACCGAACGACGAATGAAAAAAATTCATGTACTCCCAGTGATTACTAGAGAAAATACTGTCCTATTGCAAAAACACATTTTATTTAAATATATATATTTGTATTCAGTTAGTTTACGATGAAATTGGCCTATTTTTGCTTCCGTCTAAATGTTTATCTAAAATTAATCCAAGAAATTTGCACTTCTTGTAATTTGAACTTTGCATTTCTTGTATTTTGTTACTTCCGTAGTGTAAATCGCATAACATTATCGCTGCGTTTTGATTTCAATCGTACATAGTTGGTTTTACTAATAAAATTACGTATTTAAAACCATTTTATTACAATTTCTAATGTAACATTGACACATTAGACATTTACATTCATATGAGTCATATGCCACGACACGCATTTTTCGGCATTAAACTATTGAATTTTACTAATAAATTGACCCCAAGTGTGAATTAGTGTAGATTATGTACTCTTATTAATCCCGGGAAATCCCGCGTTCAATAAAAATAAATAATATTTTTTGATGGTGGTAACCACTTTTATTTAGGTCCTCCTGCGAAGTTTAGGTAAATAGGCACTACCTATTCCGAGCTCTGTTTATTTATCACCAAAACAAAAGCTTCTTCAAGTAATTATACACTTAATTAATTTTATTATTTCGCCATGCAGACTGATATAAAAAAGATTGAGGCAACGGACTCCAGGTGCGAATTTAAATTAGTAGATTTGTATTTGTCATAGGTAATAAGTTTAATGTTTTTAAATATTGCTGCATAGTGCCATAACATACCTTTAAGTCACACACTATCATTCACTGTATGGCTTCAGTATGTAAATGTATGAATATCGATGTGACAGAGTGGTGGTGGTTATGAATATTAGATTTCAATCCTTCCGACTGCGCCACTCGCTATAAAAAACTGGCCATAGCTATTTTATTATGTATGTTCCAACTCACCAATTTAAACTTAAATCAAATCAAATCACAACGTTTATTCGTAAACATAAGTTATATAGGTTTTATACAAATTATGTTCCACTATGTTTTGCCCTTTTGGGCACACGTAAATCGTTTCATATTACTCTTTAGGTATATAAAATTATATGTTACCATTTCTAATAGCTATTATAGTCTTCATTTATGTTTTGTTACATTTTTTATTATCTTGAATGTCTCAGTATCAAATAATTTATCACATATGTGTAAAAAAAGACTCCACAATACCTCAATAGTACATTACATCAGAGGCCGGGAATCCGTTTTCACGCCGAGGCATGTATAGTGCTTTCAATGAAATAAAATAAAATAAAAAAACAAAATGACAATGTTTTATTCAATCTAAAAAGCGAGCATGAAGTAAAAATTAAAAAGTTAAAATCAGCTGTTCGTAAAACCTGCCGCCATCTTTGACGCTGTCTGAATGAGGTTGGACGTTGAAACAAAAAAAAGTTACTTTGCAGGCCTATGCCTGAAAAGTTGTATGAAATCCCATTTCAGGCCGCCTCGAGATGCTGCGCCCGAAAAAGGATACTTCCGAGTCTATTATAAGGAACGTAAAGAGAATATTTCATTGCATGTTTGAGAAAATGTAATTTTCTGACAAGTAGAAATAAAACTTTATCAATTTTTTATTTATTTAAATCGGTTTTTTAAGTGTAACGTTGTCTATTTTCTGTTGTTGTTTGAATAATTACATAACTAGGAGTTCGACCACTCGAACCCTGATTATGGCGATTGCGTTACTGCCAACATAAACGTATTTTTTCCATATTTTTGACGTTTATCCTGACCCTCCACACAGAGTCAATATTATGTCTTTACCTGCAGGCGAGCTGACGAATTCTACGAACAGGTCCTGTGAAGTCCCGATGATGGAGTAGGGAAACTTCCCCATCCCGCAGAAGGTCCCGATCACGAAGGCGGACTCATCTTTGCCGTCATATATCTTTATGTAGTCGTATGGGCAGTTTTCTGCTCCTATAAAAATTAGAAAATGTTACTTTCTGGGATAAAATTACTCTCATAACTTGCGACATGCAATAAATTATCGACAAAAAAACTCGAGTTAGTTCCTACCAGGGACACGAAATTCTTAAGAGTGTTAAGAGTTAAGTGATGTAAAGTAGCGAAGTTCATAATTACTATAAGTTATAATAAATTTTGATTCTCAAATTCCGAATACAAACCGGTTATATTAATGCTAAAATCCAATTAAATACCGTCAAATGTAATAACTAACTTTGCTATACTAATCTAGCAAGAAAATATGGTTAAGATCTGAATCAAATAAATAATTTTTGCATGATTAAGATGTCAGAAACTACCATAGGTTTCTTTGAAACATTAAATTTCGTAACGCTTTTTCTTAAAAATAAACAGACTATTGATAAAGTTGCTTACAGAAGCTAACGTTGCCACATTTGACAGTAATCGAATAAGTGTTATTATTAGCCTTTAGCAGCTACTTAACAGCTTTTTAATAATTCCATTACTCGTGCTTTTGACAATAATAAAAATGTCTCTTTTCCACAAAAAATACCCAAAGATTATTGTGATAAAAACGCGGTTGCCAAGCGACAGGCAGACGAGGGTTGCCGAGTTTTGACAGTTCCTAAGAATTTAATATCAGGTGCAAGTTTCTCGAACCTTCCAGATTTACGCCATTATTGGGTGCTTGTTATTTATGTGCTTCATAAATTTCTGCCTACAGGTAGGTAAAAAATGAAAGATGGCTAGCCCTGTTATTAGATACCAGTAATTGGGTGTAGTAACGGTGAAAGGTTTATGGCCTAGTGGATAAATTGCCTGAACATTCAGGTACTTTAGGTTTAATATGATAGGTATTCCTGCCGCCTAATAGTCTTACCTATTTGAATCAAATTGAAATAACGCGTCAACTTAAAGCGAATTTATCTTCTGTGTTAGAAATTTTTGAACCTACCTATTGTTTTCTGTCATATAAAACTGTCTGTTGTGTTGTTATTGTTAGCTTATCTCCGAGATCTCGTGCCATCGAGACTGAATCTCTGACTATCGCACGAGATCTCGCGATTTCGAGATCAAAATCGCATTCCCTAGTTCGTAGTACAAAAATGGCTCCCAAAAAAGGTTTTGATATCCCCCTGACAGTTATCCCTTCACCTCCTGCCCGGGTTTTGTATATTAACCAATACGTGATTTCCCACTATTTAAGACTGTGTCGACCGTCGAGTGGCGCCCTCATTGGGAAGATTGTATTTCCTAATAAACGAATCAATTTCTGTATAATCCCTCAGTTGTAGCTACTTTTGGTCTTTGTCACATTGCTTTATTACCTAAACGGCAAATGGTGGCCACTTTTTTACATTTAGGCGATGAAGCCAAAAGTAAGTAATATAAAACTGTATCACATAGATCATAAGCATAGATTGCGGAATTAGTAGGACTACAACTTAACATGGATTATACAGAAATTTATTAGTTTATTAGGAAACACAATCCCCCCAATGACGCAGTCTTAAAAATTGTGATTGATCAATCAAAGTGACATGCCTGTCTAAAATAAAAAATACAGAAAATCTCATGCGCTGAATGTATCCCTCATTGTATCCACCTCCAATATTTTGTACGTCGAGATATTCTTCGCTGTATATAAGTTACCTGAAGTGATGGGCCTCATCGGGCACGTCATAATGTTCTCGCACCGTTGCCCGTCGATGTTAAACTCCTCGTTCTCAATATACAGCTTTATGTAAGGCAGCCGAGTATTCAGGTGGTATCTAAAACAAAGAAATATATGTATGTATATGTATATTTAGAACGGTTACATAAATTTGCTATTGTTCGTTAAATAATTTTAATGAAAGCTTGTTAAGTACATTTTTTTTTCTGACTGTAAAATATAACAAATAAAACTAGCTCAACGCATAAGTTTTGCAATTCAGCGAGGAAATGCTGCCAGCGTCCTCGGCACAATGCCACTGGGGCCCATTTTAGAGATAGATTTTTAGTTTTTAGTATTTTTAAGTAGGTACTTAATTTTAGGTTATCAACCGACTTCAAGATTTCGAAGGAGGAGGTTATCAATTCGTCGGGATCTTTGTTTTTGCTATTTTTTTTTTTTTTTATGTATGTTCACCGATTATTCGAAGACGGCTGGATCGATTTGGAAAATTCTTTTTTTGTTGGAAAGCGTATACTTCACAGTTGGTCCCATTGTAACCATATCAGGATCTGATGATGGGATCCTGGAGAAATCGAGGGAACTCTTCAACTATTATAGGCACACCTATGGTGATTTGAGTATTTTTTACAGCAGATCGAGCATTTGGTGTTGGAAAGGTGGATGCTTAGTGAAGTCGGTTCTTTTTTGTTTAAAATTATTTAGGTATATAGTTTATTTAAGTTTTCTCATGTACATCTCATGTGTTTATTTAACTTTTTGTACCGTATATAAAACTAACTAAAAGTAAAATAAACATAGATAATTAACTCCAGAAATAAAATTGAACTTATTCGTTGAACAAAAAAGCTGCCAGCTCTGCGGTCTCATGTGGCATCTCTGAGTCTCTTCGACAGGTCTTTGAAGCTCAGAGCGCTAGGGCCCCATGGGCCAAGGGTCTCGACGCCGAATAGGATAAAAATATATTCGACGCCGAGACCACTGTATTTTCACAATTTTAATTGTTTCGTAGCATGAAATCAAATCCTGGTATCCGGACACTATATACTATGGATGCCTGCAACTCTAGGGCTGTAATACGCACGTTGCCGTTCCTCCAGAACAACTTTACAGCATTACGAGTATCAATCTGAGAAGAATCCGATTTGTAAAATTGTATAGCAACATGATCGCTATATCAAAACTTTAGTCACACTCGAGATCTTAATCAGGACTTCTAACCGGTATTTTGCTCCATACTCAAATACCGTTTTTTTCCGTTTTTTCGTTTACTCATCATCATCATCATATCAGCCGAAAGACGTCCGCTGCTGGACATAGGCCTCCCCCAAAGAGTGCCACAATGACCGGTCCTGCGCCACCCGCATCCAGCGGACTCCCGCGACCTTCACCAGGTCATCAGTCCACCTTGCGGGGGGTCTACCCACGCTGCGCCTTCCGGTTCGTGGTCGCCACTCGAGAACCTTTCCGCCCCAACGCCCATCGGTTCTACGAGCAATGTGCCCCGCCAACTGCCACTTTAGTTTAGCGATTCGGAGGGCTATATCGGTTACTTTGGTTCTGCTGCGGATGGCCTCATTTCTGATGCGATCACGCAGAGAGACTCCAACCATAGCCCTCTCCATTGCCCTTTGAGGCCCATTGTAAGCGACCACGTTTCAGTACCATATGTCATCACTGGCAACACACACTGGTCAAAGACTTTCGTCTTGAGACACTGCGAAATATTGGACAAAAAGATGTGCCGTAGCTTCCCGAACGCTGCCCAAGCGAGTCGGATTCGTCGATTGACCTCTTTCTCGAAGTTGGATCTACCTAACTGGACAGTATGTCCTAAGTATATATAATCGTCCACAACTTCGAGTGTAAAGTCTCCGATTGTAACGGGAGTTGGTGCTACATGGGTATTTGACATGATCTTCGTCTTATCCATGTTCATCTTTAGACCAACTCGCTCGGAGGCTTTACTGAGGTCATCGAGCATCGTACTCAAATCCTCCATGGTCTCAGCCAAGACTACTATGTCGTCAGCAAACCGAAGGTGAGTGATGTACTCGCCGTTTATGTTGATGCCTAGCCTTCTCCAGTCCAGAGTCTTGAAAACATCCTCCAGAGCAGCGGTAAACAGTTTAGGAGAAATAACATCTCCTTGTCTGACTCCCCGCTGCAACGGAATAGGCTTCGAGTTCTGGTCCTGGAGTTGGACTGGCATAGTGGCGTTCTCGTTCAAACACTTCAGCACTTCGATATAGCGATAGTCCACTTGGCACCTCTGGAGAGATTGTAGTACAGCCCAGATTTCGATCGAGTCGAAGGCTTTCTCGTAGTCCACGAACGCTAAGCAGAGGGGCAGGTTATACTCCTCAGTCTTCTGTATAACCTGACGGAGCGTATGGATGTGGTCAACGGTACTAAAGCCTCTTCGGAAACCAGCTTGTTCGGGAAGCTGGAAGTCATCTAGCCTGCGTGCGAGACGGTTCGTAATGACTCTTGAAAACAGCTTATAGACATGGCTCAGAAGTGAAATGGGTCAGTAGTTCTTCAGTAACGCGTTATCACCCTTTTTGAAGAACAATACCACCACACCTCTGTTCCATGCCTTAGGCGTTCTCCCTTCTAGTAAAACGGAGTCGAACAACTTCTGAAGGGCCATAAGGACCGGTTTACCACCCGCCTTCAGTAGTTCGGCTGTAATTCCGTCTTCACCAAGTGCCTAATTATTTTTGAGCTGTTTAAGAGCCATTCTAATCTCGTACAGGCTGATGTCCGGGATGTCTTCGGTATAATGTCGGGTCAGTCTAGCTCTAGGGTCTTCCACCAGATCAACTTCAGGTCTGCTAGTTGATGTGTATAGCTGTCCATAAAAATCCTCTATCTCCCCCAGAAGCTCGGGTCTGGATGAAACGATTCTACCATCCTCAGTTTTTAATTTGGCGTGCTGGCTCTGCCCAATAGACAAATTTCTTGCGAAAACTTTAGAGCCCTTATTGTGCTCAATGGCCTCTTTAATAGATTTGTATTGAATTGGCGCAAATCACGGGTAAGGGACTTAGAGATCCGTTTATTGAGCTGCCGGTATAATGACGCATCTGCTGAGGATTGCAGAACCATTTCTCTCCTTTCCTCGATGAGTTTCTGAGTGGAGTCAGAGAGCCTTTTCGTTCTGTTGCTCCGCTGGGCCTTAAAAAACTTAGACCCAGTACTATGGACAGCTTCCACAAACCCGTCGTTGAATTCGTCCACATCGCCGCCTAGACAATCGAAACGGTTTTGGAGTTCCAGCTGGAAGCTCTCAGGGTTTTGGATTTGAAGTGCTACTGGACGGAGCGTAGACTTCATCAGTCGAGAGCGCTCTAACTTAACACATATATTCAACTAGCTTTTGCCCGCGGCTTCGCCCGCGTACTAAAAGTACTAAAAAAGAACGTAACGCATTGTAACGCACGAAAAGAATATGTCGCGGGGACTGTGCGTTGATAGATCACTATGTCAGTCAGTCAGTCAGTCAGTCAGTCACCTATGAGTTATATATATATAGACTAGCTGTGCCCGCGGCTCCGCCCGCGTGGAATTCGGTCTGTGTCAGTAAGCGGCTAATTCACCCCTAATTTCTCTCCCGCCACCCTGGAGGCGGAACTTGAAGTAAAGTTGACAGATGGATACGCTAGAGGACAATAGTCCTAATAAAATATTTTACAATTTCCACTAAATGAAACTACACTCAAAAATGAATACTTTTTTTTATCATATGAATTTTTTTGGCATGATTTAAACGACATAGAGTAGTAGGTGTATATCGGACGATACAGGACCACGGCAAATATCATCCAAATCGATCCTCCCGTCAAATCAGTCTAAGCATGAAAGTTAAGAAATGCAGAAATGATTTTTTTCTATTTGAGGTGCACTTGGAATTTAACTCAATCGAGTGTAGTTGCCCCTTTTAGACGTTGAAGTTTTATAGGCTACGTCCTGGCTGGGGATTTTGTTGAATTGAAATTAGTAATCCTTAAGGGGTGATTTCCGGGATAACAATGCAAAAGAAACCGGCGAAGAGCATGTCGGGCGATGCTCAGTGTAGATAAAACGATAAAAGATATTTATTATTCATTATAGGCACACTACAATGCACTTATGAACGTCAGAGAGAAAAAAAATCTACCACCGGTTCTAACCCTACACCTCTGACCCGAGAAGTATTATTTATGACCGGCAAGAAACTCGGCGGGACTTATTTTTTCAAAACAGTAATAAAGTAATATTATATCTTAAAGATACACATTAATGCGTAGTTCTAATAGATGCTTTATCTACTATCTCTAAACATTCACCATTCAGGAGAATCTTAGTGTCCACCGGTGCAACGTTTGGCAAAACAAATCTAATACATTTGGTTTTCTTAGCATTAAGTAGCAAATTGTTAATAGTAAACCAGTTCAGTACAGCAGCTAGTGTGTTATTGATTACAGTAAAATCGGTAGATTGCCGGTCAACTTTGAAAATTAAAGATGTATCATCGGCAAACAGAACGATATCACAAAGGTTTTGTATCACACAAGGTAAATCATTTATATAAACCAAAAACAGGAATGGGCCCAAAATAGAACCCTGTGGCACTCCTAATTTTTCTAAAGTCCCTTAAGACTGGGTTTTATTTACAACAACTGTTTGTGTTCTGTTGCTAAGATATGAAGACATGAGATTCAAGGCATTTTCTGACAAACCATAATGTTCTAATTTACGAATGAGGGTTGTATGATCTACAGAGATCTCTAGAGTTTCGTAAATGCCGCCCTGTTACAAAACATCCGTTCAAAAGGTCGTTTATTAAGGCATATTTGGCGGCGCTTACGTCATTTTACTATTCGGCACTTCCTTTCACTATGCGTTTTTGACTGATAATTCAAAAACGGCTGAACCGATATTATTCAATATAGTTTTTATTGAAAGTTCTTCAGGCCTCACCAAATTTCAGCTTTCTAGTGCGAACGGTAGTGTAGCTAGACCGTGGACAGACGGACGAACATGGCGAAACTATAAGGGTTCCTAGTTGACCACGGAACCCTAAAAAGCGATAAATAGTAGTTTATGTAACTGTTACGTAATAAGGCCTAATTATGTACAGAAGCATACACTGCTTTACCTACACACATATTAAAAATCCATCCATTGAAACCATTAGAATGACCGCCATTACACCGCCATGACTAACCTTATTGCGCCGGCGGTCGGGGAGGGGGGGGGGGGATTTTCATTACGTTACCGTAGGTAATGAATTTTCATACGTTTTTACCACACTGTAACAGATAATACACTGATCTTACGTTACTGGTTGCAATAATGGTGGTTACATACGGTTCCGAACGTGGAATCGAGAATTTATGACATTGGTGTAGATCAAGATATTTATTCTTCAATGTAAGCACATTACAATGCACTAATGAACGTCAGAGAAAAATAAAATACGTGTTTGTCGTGGAACACTCGATTGGAACGAAGTTATGACTTCTTCGTAAATTTTGTGGTGTTAATTTTTTTGTATTTTTTTGAAATTCTGGAAGTTTTGGAAATTTTGGAAATTTTGGATTTTTTTTGAATTTTTTGAAATTTTTGTAATTTTTGAAGTTTTTAAAATTATTGAAATTTAGAAATCTTGCCAATTTTGACATTTTCGACATTTTTGACATTTTTTACTTTTAGGTTCTCGACTTTTTTCACTTTTATCACTTTGTCACTTCTCACTTTCACTTTTCACTACACTTCACTTCACTTTATTCTATTTTATATATTTTTTATTTCTATCCATTTTACATGTTCCTCAATCGTATGGGTGTCGCGTTTTCTTGAACGTCACGTGACTTTCTTTTTTTTCGCCTAGCCCCCCATCCGCGAACCGTCCGATAAGGAACTTCGTTCCAAAACTACCACCGGTTCTAACCCTACACCTCTGGGCCCAAGAAGTATTATGACCGAAAAGAAACTCGACGGGACTTATTTTTTTCAAAACAGTAATACATTATTAGATCTTAAAGATTCAAGAAGACATCAAAACAGCTTGAGAGACAGATAATGTACCCATTGTTTAACTATAAAGAAAAATAAATCCTAATCTGACTGCTTAACAAAACGTTTGATATGTTTTCCTACCTAAACGGTGTCGTATAAATGTTCGATGATTTTGTAGTAGTTTTTTGGTTTGGGCCATGCATCTTTGTCCGTCATATATAGTCCTTGAACCTGCAATAACCCTTTGACATTCATGACATTTTGAAATATTTCTTAAGAGCGGGTAAAGGTAAATTTAAAGCATCGACGGGTAACATGTTATAAATATGAACACCTTGACCAAAAAATTACAAATTATTTCAATACCAAATTTCATCTAAATACGTTACAGCGGTTATTGGTTGTTTCTTCCCCATGCAAACTTCCACCCCTTTTGCATCCGCTTAAGGGATGATTTCCGAGATAAAACTATTTTATTTCCTTTTCCAGAGCTCAAATTATCTCCATACCAAATTTTATCTGAATCGATTCTGCGGTTAATAATTCCCTATACAAATTTCCAACTCCCTTTTCACCCCTTTAGGGTTGATTTTCGGGTTGAAACTATCCTTTGTCCTTTCTCGAGACCCATACTATCTCTATACCAAATTTCATCTTTATCAGTTCAGCGGTAAAAAAATCATCATACCAACTGCCAACCCCCTCTCCACCCCCAGAAGGGTTTATTTTCGGGATGAAAACTATTCTGTCGTTTCTCGGGACTCAAATGATCTCCATACTAATTTCTATTAAAAATTCTCCATACAAACTTTCAACCCCCATTTCACCCCCTCCAGGGTTGATTTTCGGAAAGAAAACTATTCTTCTTCCTTTCCCGGGACTCAAACTATCTCTACACAAAATTTCATCAAAATCCGTTTTGCCGTTTTCACGTGATGCGCGGTCAAATAAAAAGACAAACAGATAAACAGACAAAAATTCTAAAAATTGTTGGAACGTGTTCTGTTATCGATTCTAAGTATCCCCAGCCAACTTTTTTTCGAATATATTCCATGAAGAGACTTTCGACCCTCTTCAGCTTTATTATATGTATAGATAGTTTTTATTGAAGGTACCTTTCAGGCTTCACTTCCATTATTTTTTTTCTATTTTTTTGGACCTACGGTTCTAAAGTAAGATAGGGGGGGGGGGGGCTTTTTTGAAGATGAAACTATCCTTTGTCCTTTCTCGAGACCCATACTATCTCTATACCAATTTTCATCTAAATCAGTTCATCGGTAAAAAATTCCTCATACCAACTTCCAACCCCCTTTTCACCCCCACAAGGGTTTGAAAACTATCCTATGACGTTTTTCGAGACTCAAATTATCTCCATACTCATTATCTTAATCGTTTCAGCGGTTAAAAATTCTCCATACAAACTTTCAACCCCATTTTCACCCCCGCCCGGGTTGATTTTCGGGATTAAAACTATATATTATCCTTTCCCGGGACTCAAACTATCCCTGTACAAAATTTCATCCAAATCCGTTCAGCCGTTTTCATGTGATGCGCGGTCAAATAAACAGACAAACAGATAAACAGACAAAAATTATAAAAATTGTTGGAACGTGTTCTGTTATCGATTCTAAGTATCCCCAGCCAACTTTTTTTCAATTATCTTCCATGTACAGACTTTCGACCCTCTTCAGCTTTATTATATGTATAGATTAGATTGTAATTTGGCACAAACACTTTCATGTCCACAATATTAAACTTCCAAATCGATGTCATTTTCGTAATTTACGTCCCAAAAAACCATAAAAACGACACCCATATTGATATTTAGACATTTCCACCCTATCGCACCCCAACAGGAGAGATGGTATTTCACGTCCGCCACGTTAGATTTTAAAATCGTTGTTGTTTCAGCGACCCGATAAACCATAGAAACAATACCCATGTTGATTTTTAGACCTTGTCACCACATTTCCCCCTTTTAGGGGTTGAATTCTCAAAAAACCTGCAACACGTATTTACTCATTTATTGTTAGGAATACTTCTGTGAAGTTTCGAATAAAATAGACTAACTAATCTTGTTTCCCCATACAAACTTTGGACCCCCATTTCACAACCTTAGGGGATGAATTTTGAAAAATCCTTTCTTAGTGCACCCCTAGACCTTATAAGGAACCTACGTGCCAAATTTGGAATCTCTAGAACCAGCGGTTTGGACTGTGCGTTGATAGATCACTATGTCAGTCAGTCAGTTAATCAGTCACCGTTGAGTTATATATGTTACTAGCCTTTTCCCGCGGCTTCGCCCGCGTACTATAAGTACTCAAAAAGGATACGATACCCATGTTGATTTTCAGACTTTGTGACCACATTTGCCCCTTTTAGGGGTTGAATTTTCAAAAAACCTGAAACACGTCTTTACTCATTTATCGTTAGGAATACTCCTGTGAAGTTTCGAATAAAATACTCTAACAAATCTTGATTCGCCATACAAATTTTGGACCCCCATTTTACCCCCTTAGGGGGTGAATTTTGAAAAATCCTTTCTTAGTGCACCCCTAGACCTTATAAGGAACTTACGTGCCAAATTTCGAATCTCTAGAACCAGCGGTTTGGGCTGTGCGTTGATATGTCAGTCAGTCAGTCAGTCAGTCAGTCAGTCAGTTTCTTCTTTTATATATTTAGATAGATGTGCCTCTCACCAGACGGTGATCACTTCCGGTTTTAACCGTATTGATCACAGAGACATCATTGAATATATGCTTCTTCGTCGTCATGATGAAGTCAATCTCGTTTTTAGTTGCACCGTCGGGACTCATCCAGATCCACTTCCTGTGCTCGCGTTTCTTGAAGAAGGAGTTCATCATGTAGAGTCCCTCCTTCTCCAAGAAGCCAGCCAGTAGTTGGCCCCGGTGGTTCCGACTTCCTAATACAAATTGCCCCACTCTCAGCTCTTCACCATCTCTCTTGCCCAGTTTCGCGTTGAAGTCCCCCATAACAACGGTGTAGTAGGTTTTGGAACTATGCATGGCCTTCGATATATCCTCATACATAGCCTCCACCTCGTCATCGGAGTGTGCCGAAGTTGGCGCATACACCTGTATGACCTTCAACGAGTACCTCTTGGATACTCTGAGTATCCAAGTACGCCACCCTAGTCGACACACTCTCGATCTTCACCACGTTGTTCACGAGGGACTTATGGACGATGAACCCGACACCTCCCTGGGACTGTTGGTCGCCCTCCCGGAAATAAAGCAAGTTGCCGGACTTTAGGATTATCGTTTCCTCCCCCTCTCTTCGGACTTCAGATAACCCTATGACATCCCAACGCAACTTGCTCAATCCTTCCTCCAGTTCCACTATCTTTTCGTCGGTCCGCAGTGTACGCGTGTTATATGTTGCCAGGGCCAGAAGTCGTCGGTGGTGGTAGCCGGATCTTTGCCGGAGATTCTTAGCACCCCTGACCCCGCTAGTACCCTGGCCGCTACCATAACTAGGGCACCGGGGGTCGCCGGACACTCGGGGCCGTGGTTTTTTGGTTCTTTTCATGGGGGGTGAATGCCGTAATCGCCACGCTTGGCATGCGGGTTGGCGATCGCAGTATCTCCACCGCACTCCGAGGATGCTGCTGCCCATCCCCCGGTGGTCTTGGCCGTAGTTTTAGGACATACTCCGGGTCCCCGGGTCCGGGTCCGGGTTTCGTTTACTATTTCATATTTAATCTAAAAATCTTACAAAATAGTCATAACTTAAAAACAATATTGAGTTCTACGTAAAAACCATAAAATATGTAAACATATTGGGTTATTTCGGGGCTTTTTGCGAAAACCGGTTACAAGCCCTGATCTTACTAGTGTTTGAACTCCGGAACGGATTTATCTAAAGACGGTATCATAGTTCATAATTTAAAAATCGAAATAACTGCCTCATTATTTATTGTAATGTGTAGTTATGTACAGTACCTCTACCACGAGTCATTACAGAAAATTCTGAAACCTTTCTTCAGTCGTTAACGAATCAACGGGCTTCGAGTAGTTTTCCTTCGGTATCGACAGCAAGAAATTCGAAATCTCTATGCTCACATACATCCATCTCATAGGTAGAATGAGACGGATGTAGTCAGTACAGTTTGTTATCGATAGGTTTTATTAAAACGCTACCATAAGACACTAATTTGACATACGTCACCGAAAAATACCGTATCGACTGCACGGATCAGAATACAATCCGGATAGTACTTTTACTATATTCCTCTAACCACAGTTGAACCTTATTACCGAGCAAAACAGTCGTTCATAGGTCACTAGTAAAAAGTAATAAAAACGGTCCTATAGAGAGCATAATGTAGGGGGCGGTGTCTCACTCGCACAATGCTGCCAACTTATGAAACTTACCAATGTGGTTTTATTTATATACATTTATTTTAGTAACACACTAGAAGTTACTTCCTACTTATAATAATATTAATAATTTATTGCAAGATTTTGAAGTAATACTTTGTTCCCTTTTAGCTGCTTTGAATTTTTTTACGACGTAAATATTATTCATTCAATAAATTAAAGAATTGCAATTAATATTGCAGACAGTAGTAAGTTTTGTAATATTTAAAATACGGTCTGGTATCCCCATCCCATCAGTCCCATCAGGATCACTGACATAATATGTCACTGATATTATTTCAAATGACGCCGCTCAGCTCAACAACATTTTGTAACAACATTTTTAAGTAAAAATGGTCAAGATATGTTGTGTAAAAGGGTGCAGGGGTGAGACTTTACAATAAAGTAGACTTTCCTTTCACCGGTAATCCACAATCATTCAATTTTACGATTTAACAACAAGTTAAGATTGTCAAACAATAGGGTGACTATGATGTCGGCAAACTGCGGGTCGGTTTTGCTGTTTTTACAGAAATGTACATAAGTACATGGTCTGTTCCTAAGTATTACTTACACAGGACAGGAGTGGCCCGCGGATCTTTTTAGGCCCTTTCGAAAGGGTCCTAAAATGGCACAAGGCCATACAAAAAATTGTAGTAGTGGCAGTATAATAAATAAATCAATAAATATTATGGGACAATCTTACACAAATCAACCTAGTCCCACAGTCCCGATAAATAGCTGCCAGATGCCTGGATCTAGCAATAAGTTTAAAATAGTAAAGTAATTAGAGGGGTTCCCTGCTCCCACCATCGCGCCAACGTATCTGAAGTGGCCAGCTCCTTAAGTCAGTAGAATGTATAAGTTCCCATATGAACTATGAGACTTCTCTTTCTGGACAATACTTACTAGACGACAAGCATATTTTATATTTGTCTTCATACTAGCCCAATCCCACATACATCATAGTACATATGGTCACCCTACTTAGAATGAGATGAAGCCCCCCACATTACCCTCTCTTTCGGCCTCACTTTGTGGTCGAAGTATGATCTCCAGATTGTATTTAGCTTCATGATCGACTGTAGAAAACTCTTTCACTATCAGATTGTAGGGTGAGATGTCAAAACATGGTGAAAGTGAAAACCGTTCGTATTTATTGTGTTATATTTATACATATTATTAGTTTATGTATATTATTATTCGCCGTGTGGTGCCGGCTTAGAATTGCTCCACCCCAACTCTTCCCGTGGGTGTCGTAAGAGACGACTAAGGGACATACCGGGGGGCGGGCAGCAGCGCCCCTGCAGAACAATCCCACCACCAAACTGCGATCCCCAACCCGCATGCCCAGCGTGGGGATTATGGGCATTACCCCTTGATGTTGAGTTTAGCCAAGAAATAGCCCCCAGTTCCCGGCCGCCTCGCTATTCCTGGCCATGGTAGCGGCCACGGTAACGGCGGGGCAGGGGGTGCTAGGAATCCCCGGGCTACAACAGGCTACCATACACTTTCAAAATTGACCCTGGCAACGTTTAACGGACGCACTCTGAGGCTTGACCATCATCTAGCGCAGTTGGAAGTGGAGTTAGAGAACATTAAATGGCATGTTCTTGGGTTATGTGAAGTCCGTAGAGAGGGGGAGGACACCGTAACCCTAGACTCGGGCCATCTTCTCTACTTTCGCGAGGGTGATAAAACATCCCAGGGTGGCGTAGGTTTTCTCGTCAATAAGGCTCTCTCTAACAACGTTCAAGAAATCTCCAGTGTGTCGACCAGGGTAGCGTACCTGATCCTTCGGCTTTCCAAGAGGTATAGCATGAAGGTAGTTCAGGTTTACGCACAGACCTCGGCACACTCGGATGATGAAGTGGAGGATATGTATGAAGACATATCCAAAGCCTTGCACAACACCACAAAGGCTCACTTCAACGTTGTTATGGGGGACTTTAACGGCAAGGTGGGAATCCAGACTGGCAACGAATCCCGAATAGGCCCGCATGGTTATGGAGTTAGGAATCACAGGGGGCAAATGCTTGTCAACTTCCTTGAGAAAGAGGAGCTGTTCTTAATGAACTCCTTCTTTAAGAAACAGCCTCAAAGGAAGTGGACATGGCAGAGCCCCGACACTGTGACAAAAAATGAGATCGACTTCATCTTGATGGATAGCAAGCACATATTCAGAGATGTCTCAGTGATCAACAGGTTCAATACCGGATCCGATCACCGACTGCTCCGAGGCTCTCTGAATATCAACTTGAAGCTTGAAAGAAACCGTCTGATGAAGTCCACGCTCCGGCCTAACCCAATCCAAATCATCGCGGGCACCGAGAAGTTTCAGCAGCTTCTCGGGAATCGATTTGTTGCCTTGGAACCCACTGATGACGCTGACGAGACTCTACACAATCTGGTCGAAACGCTGAGGGACGAGGGTATCAAGTTCTGCAGAAAACAGCATACTGGCAGAAAGTCCAAACTCTCGGATGAGACTCTGGGGCTGATGACAAGAAGACGGGAGACCACCCAAGCGACTTCGTTAGAGAGGTCAGACCTGAACAAGCGAATTGTGAAGATGGTACGGCACGACCTTCGGAGCTCCAACACACGCCTCATTGAAGAGGCGATAGAGCGAAACCGAGGGTCCAAAGTATTCACTCAGCAGCTTAGCAGGAGCCACCTAACGAAGCTTAAAACGCACGACGGGAGGACCGTATTGTCGAAGCCGGAGATCTCCGCCGAGATAGAGGATTTTTATGGCCGGCTGTACTCTGCACATGCCCCCCACACTCAACGAGATGACCATGATTCCAGAGCCACCCTGACACGCCACTATACCGACGAACTGCCGGACATCAGTCAAGACGAGATCGTGTTAGCTCTGAGGCAGCTTAAAAATGGAAAAGCCCCCGGTGAGGACGGTATTACTTCAGAACTTCTGAAGGCAGGAGGAGCTCCTGTTATACAGGAGCTGCAGAACCTGTTCAATGCGGTCCTTCACAGTGGGAGAACTCCTAAGGCGTGGAGCGGGAGTTTGGTGGTGCTGTTTTTTAAGAAGGGTGATAAAACTCTCCTTAAAAACTACAGACCCATCACACTTCTGAGCCACGTCTATAAGCTTTTCTCACGAGTGGTCACGAATCGTCTCGCCAGGAGGCTCGACGAGTTCCAGCCACCGGAACAGGCTGGGTTCCGCGGAGGATATGGCACCATAGACCACATACACATAGTGAGGCAGATTATACAGAAGTCCGAAGAGTATAATCAGCCCCTGTGTCTCGCTTTTGTGGACTATGAGAAGGCCTTCGACTCCGTGGAAACGTGGGCTGTTCTGGAATCCTTACAGCGATGCCAAGTAGACTATCGTTATATCGAGGTGCTGAGATGTCTCTCAGAAGCTGCCACTATGAGTGTCCAAGTACAGGGCCAGCAGTCTAAACCCATCCCATTGCGCAGAGGGGTGAGACAGGGGGATGTCATATCCCCGAATCTGTTCACGAGCGCATTGGAAGACATGTTCAAGACGCTGGACTGGAAAGGTAAGGGCATAAACATAAACGGCGACTACATCTCACACCTGCGATTCGCTGATGACATAGTCGTAATGGCGGAGTCGCTAGAGGAGCTGACCCAGATGCTGGACGGCGTAGCTTCAGCCTCGCGACGCATCGGTCTTGGCATGAATTTGGATAAAACCAAAGTCATGATCAATGGCCACATTGATCCGGGACCGGTCGTCGTACATGGCCACCATCTTAAAATTGTTTCTGAGTACGCCTACCTTGGGCAGATCCTGCAGTTAGGTAAAAACAATTTTGAGAAGGAGGCCAAAAGGAGGATCCAGCTAGGCTGGGCAGCATTTGGGAAACTACGCCGAGTCTTCTCGTCATCCATACCGCAATGCTTGAAAACGAAAGTTTTTAATCAGTGCGTCCTACCCGTGCCCGTAATGACCTACGGAGCTGAGACTTGGCCACTCACGGTAGGGCTGATCCACCAGTTCAAAGTCGCTCAGCGAGCTATGGAAAGAGCTATGCTCGGAGTTTCTCTAAAGGATAGGATTCGTAACGAATACATCCGACAGAAAACCAAAGTTATCGACATAGCTCAAAGAATTAGCAAGCTGAAGTGGCAGTGGGCCGGCCATATCTCGCGAAGAACCGACAACCGCTGGGGTAAAAGTGTTCTTGAGTGGAGACCGCGTCTCGGCAAACGTAGTGTAGGACGCCCTCTGGCCAGGTGGGATGACGATCTGCGAAAGACTGCCGGCAGATGCTGGATGCGGCAAGCTGAAGACAGGGCGCTATGGCGCTCATTAGGGGAGGCCTATGTCCAGCAGTGGACTAATATAGGCTGATGATGATGATGATGATGATGATTATTAGTTGATGAAATAATATCGACAAAGCCTTATATTAAGCATAATTTGTTAAGAAGACTGCATAGTATGATAACTGGAAATGGAAAACCAAACGGTAAATTTCAAGCCGATATGAGAAATAGAAATATCCACATCAACACTCAATAAGAATAATTTTAAAAAAGAAATCTAGACTCAAGAACTGCTGAATATTTGTTAGATTATATTATTATATATAGTATTAATAGTCAATTAAACAGATTTTATATCGACACAAAAATACCAACTCTAACCTAAAATGAATGGTAAGTAGTTGAAATTTAATATGATAAAGTGGGCACCAGTTCAAATCGAAAAAAAATTTAGTTATAAACACTTTCATTTTCAATCATAATAATTACAATGAAACTGTGAAAAATAACAAATAGGTAATATTGAAACATCTTTTACAGGTTATTGTGCATCATTCATTTATGATTGATTGCTGCACATGTAGCAGCTAACTTATCACCGGCAAGACGAAACTATTTATCCCAGGAAGGTGTATTATTTTATATTCGAGAAGTAACAACTGCGTTACATGCCGGAGTCTTCGAATTATTGCATCCAAGTCCTATAAAATAGTGCTGACTTAACCCTTTTTCAGGCGTAGTACGATATAACAACCACATCCGTGTCAATTGTATTTCAACCTTAATCTTTCGGTTTAAGGTTGGAATTAGGTAGGACAATCGCTAAATTCTAGGTACTTGCCTTTAAATGAATCACCAAAACCTAACTATTTTGAAGATATTTAGGATTAGTGAAAAAAAATCTAGATTGGAGTGGCCTGGAAAAGGGTTAAAAACATCCAGATTTATACAGGGCACTTTGAAATTATAATGTACATAATGATATTAAAGATTTATTTATTGCGAAATAGCCTTTTAAAGTAACATTGTCACATACTAGAGACTAATAATATAACTCTTATAAGTAAGTACTACTAACAATTACTCTTACATGTAACTTATAAATAGAAATAAAACCATCATTATGCAAGAAGCGGCAAAACCGGCGGCTTGCTGGAGCATCTTTAGCTTCCCTTGTGCGTCTGTTAGGTCATGAGATGAGGCTCCGTGCCCCTTGCTTCACGGATCGATTGCCTCGACACCAACAATAGTTAGACGAACGACAGCTATATTTAATAGTCTTGTAGTGATTTCGGATGTCGGGCGCCGCTCCGGCTTGTTTGCTGGTAAATAAATTAAAGGACTTCGCCAACGTGTCGGCGTCGACGCAGGTGGGATGTGTAACACTAGCGCACTGCCTATACTTTAGAGAATCAACAACATCCTGAAAGGGTACTTATCCTTTTGTGATTATACAATAGACCTAAAAAATAAGAAATAAACCTATGATCCACTATGATCACTAAAAGTCGAACTGTTGACAAAATAACCAAATAAATTAAGAATCACCTAACACTTTACATATGGACGTAGTTCTAGGACGTTTTAAACTAGTAGTGTTATTTGTACATTTGAAATTTCATCAATTTTTCTTAGGTAATCCTATATCCTACGACGAAATAAATATATGGATGGATGGATGAAGTACTGACAGTTTTCACCCCTTTTCCTAGCTTTGAATATGTATGACGAAATACGCAATTTCCCCGTTTAAAAAAAGTTGCAATCGGTGAATCGGTGAAAAAAAAGTAAAAATAAAGATCCTGACGAATTGAGAACCTCCTCCTTCGAAATCTTGAAGTCGGTTGATAACATTTTATGCGTTAAAAGTCACGCGCGTTTAAATAAGGTAAAAAAAGGCTTACTGTCATTCCCGGTTATTGTATTTCCCGGCTCCGATGGCATGAACCGTAAGCCAGATGATAATTTTTGATTTTAACAATGATGATTCGCGTAAGTCAGCTGTCGCTCCGTTGGTGGGTTGCGGAACGTCAGTATTTGATGCTCTTATTATATGGAAAATCGTCAGCCGGCTGTATTGAGGTAGAAAGGCCGTCTGCTGATACCCTAAACTAAACCATATATTCATGTGACTAGTTTACGGTCTTTTCAGTGCTATACAGCCGGCTAATGATTTTTATTTTATTTGTAATAGCATATAAACTATCACCTCTTTCAACTGGGACGCGATGGTCATTTTATTTTATATATATTTTATGTGAGAAAATGGATGCTGTTCCTCAACCCACTCAAGGAACGGCAGCTGACCATCACGGAGCTTGATTATTTACCACTCTTAACCATTTAAAATTTACCGCTTGGGACATGATGACCAACAGAAATTATTCCTGGTTTACGGCCTAGCAAGCATATTAAACACCCACAAAAGCAGGGTAATTTTTTAGAGCTAGTACGGTTTCTATGCTTATTATTGTTCACTGCTCATATAATTGTCTACAGTTCTAAACCATCAGATAAAATGTACTTAGGAAGGAAAACCTTTTTGGCGTACCTACAATCTGTTTCGGTTGGTGTCAAGAAGGTACTCTGTGGTTGGTGTGAAGGATGTGACGTTTGTCACGTCACGTCACTTTGTAAAGTATTGAAATCTACACAAACGAAACAAGCAATCGAGCTTTCGTTAGCGAATTGCGTAAAGGATAATTTAACTCATGGTATGGCAGTAATTTTTAGTTCTATAAGGCTCTGCACAAATTCTCCATACAAATAATTCATGAATTCGTGAACGAATCACGAATTTGGCTTATTTGTTTGACTCGTGGTAGAGGTACGTAGTATAGCTGACTGCATGCAGAGCTTTATTGAATTTGTGTCTACGACTTGGTTAAAAATAAGTTAGTAAGTCCCTCCTTTCTTCTTATTCTTTACATGTTTTCCTTTTGTCTTCTTCTTTTTTCAGTTCCCTTTTATAAATTATTTTTATTTGCCTGTGCATCCCACCAAACTAAAGCACCAAACCGAAAAACAAAATATACCTGAATGAAACTAAGTAATACCTAATAGTGCTCAAAACAAGATAAGTTGTATCATTAATTGTAGGAGTGTACGAGTAACTATCTAACTTTAATTAGCTTAGTGATAAAGAAAAAAACTAATAGTGTTAAACTTAGTTAGCTATTGACGGGAGGATTTTCTATTGTTTGAGCTATCTTTACAAGATCGTTCAAGCTTGTCGGATCTTTTGTTCTGCTTCTCGCCAGTTTTCTAAAATATCCACAAAGAAAGATCGTATTATAAGGATATATCATTATTTAACGGTTAAAAACATAGCTATATATATATGTATAGTTGGACTATTTGCGCAATTATTTACCTACTAGCCTTTTCCCGCGGCTTCGCCCGCGTACTATAAGTACTCAAAAAGGATACGATACTTATGTTGATTTTCAGACTTTGTGACCACATTTTGCCCCTTATAGGGGTTGAATTTTCAAAAAACCTGAAACACGTGTTTACTCATTTATCGTTAGAATACTCCTGTGAAGTTTCGAATTAAATAGTCTAACAAATCTTGATTCGCCATACAAACTTTGGACCCCCATTTTACCCCCTTAGGGGGTGAATTTTGAAAAATCCTTTCTTAGTGCATCCCTAGACCTTATAAGGAACCTACATGCCAAATTTGTAATCTCTAGAACCAGCGGTTTGGGCTGTGCGTTGATATGTCAGTCAGTCCGTCAGTCAGTCAGTCAATCAGTCAGTCAGTCAATCAGTCAGTCAGTCAGTCAGTCAGTCAGTTTCTTCTTTTATATATTTAGATATGGCATATATGATTCCAAGCTAACATGTTCATTAACATTAAAACTACTATTAAAAACGGGGTATTTACCATGTGATGAGCACTTTTGCGTCTGGAGGGTCTCAGGGTGGGATTTTAGGATGGATCATAGGTTATTGTTTTTTATAGTTATGTTCATTTCGACATGCTTAGTTTTGTATTTAATTAATGTTAAAAATAGTTAATGGTTAGATTTTCATATTTTGTATTTATTAGTGTGATATTATTGTGATTTGGATTTTATTTGAATGTGGACATGTAATATTTTGTAATGTTAAATAAATTATTTACCATGTATATTTGTGTATACCCCATTTTTTAATAGTAGTTATAATTCTTTACCTATATCGTGATGACACGGTGCACATCCGCTTGTATGTGACGTTTTAGATGCAATTCTAAGAATGTACAGGTTTTAGGTACACCCATGATGAAGCGTGTTCGTCTATAGTCTATAATGGCTAGGCGGGCTGCATGCATGTTTGCCACCGACGTATTTCTCACCTGCAATGTAAGTTCCTTGGATACACTCCGGGGTAAGCCGCAGACTGTACGTAGCACGTCTGCAGTCGACAGTCTCGGAATACTCGCTCGCAATACGACCTGTGCCAATATAAAATAGATCATCAATTTCTGTACATGGTGAAGTTGGTGCGCACATTTCTAAGGAATTTCTTTTATAGCATTGGAAAATTTTAACCCTTCTGTCGAAATTTGAACTCGTAGTTTTGAGTTTTGGAAGCTCAGTTGGAAAATATGTGGGCTAGTCTAGTATCAAAGAGCTAAAGCCGTGTCTATAGAGTTCTCTTTTTAAGCGAAATCAAAAATATATATTTTTTGTTTGTATCCGTCATTACACGTACAATTTTAGTATCATTAAACTTATTATTTCAGCGGAGCATAATATAATTTTCCTACATAATGCTTTTAATAATAAGTATACAAGATGCGGCACACCGAAACGTTTTATCAAGATAAAATATGCTAAATTACAGCGTGCCCATCATTCTCGTGTCTAATTTCTATGTCACGGACGGCCACGGAAATTAGATTATGCTTCCGAGGCAGAGTAGTAGAAATAATGCTTTTCCTGAGGGCAATATGAATAATATAGCTAGGCTAAAGAGAAGTTATCGGCCAGAAAAAAAAGATTATTGTTATGTGTTATTTTTATTTACAATTGTACATTAATAACCTTAATGTTACATTATAAGTGTCCAACTGTACGTACAGTCGCCATTAGATATATCGGAGCGGCCAAGGTGGTCACACATATCTGTGCAACGCCTCTATTGTCAAGGCGATAAAGTGCTTGTTGAGATATTTTTGAGTACCTTGGCCGCTCTAATCTATCCTAGATACCTATCTTAGTACCTATATACTTTAATGGACAAAGCAATAAACAAAGCACTGTATAACTATGGAAAATACATCCCCTTTGCCTTAGGTAATTTCTGGCTAGCTACATATATATTTTCTGGGTTGATTAGATATGTATAACTATGTTGATGATTTCTTGACACAGTAAAGTACAATACAATAATTTCATCTTTTGTAGGGTAATTATTAAAATTGCAAAGATATAAAGGCAGTTTCAACAGTCATCTTAAGAAGACGCATAATTCATAGAGTAATATTATTGCCAAAGTAGGTACGAGATAAAGTAAAGAACAGTCTGAACTTTCCATGTCAACCAAACTCGGAGCACAAAAGGTGCTCAAAATTGTACAATATTCACCAATAAACGGAAAGTTTCCATCATTTTCATACCCGACAATTGGCAACAGCGTTCGGCTTGTTTCAAAATGTCCGTCACGTAACTGCAAGTTTCCTTTGGCCGAGAATTTGGTAACATAACGACGTAAGTGATCAGATGATTATTTGAAGATAAGCCCTATAATGTTGGTTACAGATTATTTGAACACGGCTGATGAATAGAGAAATGTACTGTTTTGTTACCTTAATGTTTTTTAAAATGAATTTGTTGAATTTATCATAAAAGTTATGAAATTTATTAAAACCGACCAAGAGCATGTCGGGCCACGCTTAACGTAGGGTTCCTTAGTTACCGGCCTGGCACAATACGATTCTAAAGGTTGTTTTTTATATGACATTTTGCGGCACTTACGTCATTTTAATATGCGGCACTTACGTCGTTTTTACTAGGAGTTCTAACTCAAAAACGACTCAACCGATTTTGTTCAATTTAGTTTTCATTGAAAGTACTTATTAGGTCTCACTTATATGATTTTTTTTCAAAAAACCCCACAGTCCCCGCACAAAATGATCGGTAAAAGCCGTTGGTCGATGTGGCTGACATTTTGTGAAAATATAGCCTCTGATCAACTGTGCGAAGTTCAAACTTTAATGAATGACTAGTTTTTAAAATGCCAAATTATTTTTCTCAAACATGCAATGAAATATTGATGTTATGTTCGTTATAATAGGCTGCGAAGTATCACGTTTCAGGTGCGGCTACACGAGAGGTCGATAATGGAATTTCATACAAATTTGGAGGCCTAGGCCGGCGAGTGCCTCTTTTTAATTTCCATTCCACATATATTTGTGGCACAGGATCATGGCGTTCAGCCATTTAAGGCTATAAGCGATATTTAGATTTTGGTTCGTTTGACATTCTGCCACTACTTACGCCTATTAAAAAAAACAATAAACAATATGATATATTTTGCACTTTCGTTTATATATAAAATCGACACGAAAATAACGAACACATTATTAACAAATTCCTATAATTTGAAATTGTAAAGATGGAGGCAGATTAAAAACGGGTATTCGACGTTGCAATTTGTAGGGCCCAATCTGTTGTGTACCCTGCCTCTCCCTAACCCTCCTTCAGCTCCATAATTCTTATTACACCTCCCAACCTGACAGATTGCGCCCTACAAATTGTTATGTCTAATACCGGTTATAGGAACAGCTGATTTTGTTTTTTTTTTCGTGAAAGGTTGGTTATCAAGCTAAAATATTAGCAGCAAGGGCTATTACACACGAGCTGAAATTAAGAATTGGAATCTATAGTTACGAAATAAATTCGGAGGGTTCTGATTCTTATGAATATTTTCTATAATAATGCATAAACAGAGACCATAGACAATATTTGTAACGTTCTGAATTTATTCAGTCACCATGTACATTTTTCTTCTTAATTTTAACTCGTGTAGAATGGCCTTAAGTGCAACCTCTCGAACAGCGCAGATACTATAAAAAAAGTATTTCAGTGGGAAAATTTTAATAACATTCTCCATATTTTATTATGTTGCGTATATTATTGTAAATTATAATGTCGATTTGTTTTATTCTATAATAATTTGGCTATAGATACAATAAAAGTGAATTAGGTCTAGATGTTGTTCAAATGCAAGTGAAAATTATGTAACGTACGTAATAGTTATACATTTTTAAAAGCCGTTCTGTGACAATGAAATGCAGTCAGAATTTAGCAATCCAGACTTCATAACGTAATGTTTTTACGCATATTTTTGATTACGTGGTAAGTCTAATTAATGTTTAGGTTGTAGTTTGTTGATAGGATAATTCATTAATAACAAGATGAACATATACTTAGTCGTAATAGTGGGAACGTTGGTTTAACATGTTTTCTAGAAATTAATGCAAATTTTGGTTGTACGTTTGTGGCTTATTGAACTTATTGTATCATTTTAGATAAAAACCTAAGTACAAAAGTGTTTGAAGTACATATAACATACATTATATTATTAATACAAGTTTACGAGTCGAGTATTGCCTTACCTATATCCGAAAATTTTTTTGAAAAGTTTCTTATTTATTTCATTGCATGTTTGAGAAAAGCACTATACATACCTCGGCGTGAAAAGGGGTTGCCAGCCTCGTGACTATCCGGTCTATATATAATTGGCCGGCAACCCCCTACTTCCCGGCCTCTGTAGTAATGTACTATTGATTTCTGGTTAGTATCCTCTAAGGTATGTGATAAGTTGATTGAGAATAAATGTTATAAGCGCAACTAAATTTTTTAATTTTTTGTAGTTATTTCATAGTTATTTGTTTTACTAACCTATAAAATTCCACATAATTATAGGTAATGAATGTTTTCACATAAATAATTTTCTAAAGTTCCTTCAACTTAAACTAGCGACATCTTATTTTGAACTAGCGACATCCCACTTACCGTATCCGTAAATCTTAATAATTTCCCCATCCCAAACAACATTTTCGCGAAACCTGCACACGAAGTATGATTTGCATCGTTCGAAGAAAATTGCAAGTTTCCTTTGTGAATCCTCCTCTAGGAAAACGACAATGCCTTGCCCCATAACAAGGGACCCATTGAATTCCGCAGTTTGTTCCGACTTAAAGTTCCTTGAGCGTATTTTTATTTCGAGAATATCCTCGTTAATAATGGCGTATTGGTACATACAAACTTTTTTGCTGACGGTTTTTTATATTTTGCTTTGTTACGGGATTGTTGCTGGTTTTTTATACGTTTCCGGATATTTACTCTAAACCAAATAGAATAGCGCTATTGGTTCCAGTTATTTGCCGTTATTTAAAACGGTTTGGAAACCAGCAGATGTTAGCCAATTTTGTTTATCTACCCATATCATAAATCCTCTGTTCTGCGTTCGGAAAACGTATGTAATTACCACCATTATTGAAACCAGTAATGTAACATCAGTGTATTATCTGTGACAGTGTTGTAAAAAATTATGAAAATTCATTACCACATCGATATATCGGAAACGTAACGCAAATCTAGCCCTCCTCCCCGTCCGCGGTTATCCTCCACCTCGATCGCCCGAATGATTCAGTTGGCCATTGCGGTACAATAGCGGTCATTCTAATGGTTTCCGAATACTTCATTTAGGATTTATAATATGTGCATAAATCAGTGTATTCAACTGTCCATAATTAGGCCTTAAAACACTCGTTTTATCTTATTATGAAACTTGCCTGCGGCTCATTTCATAAAGCCACACTCGTATTTTAAGGACCCTTATCACGTAACAGTTACATAAACTACTATTAATCGTTTTTAAGTTATTAAGTCAATTTTCACAGAAACAGGATCATTGGGAGCATCAGCATCATGTTGCCTATTTATTTGGTACACAAATACACATAAATTGAAAATGACTGAACTGTCATGTCAATAATGATTGTTATTTTGAGTTCTCTTCATGACTGTGGTTTTTGCATAAACTAGTTTTGTATTGTTACCAACTCTTGGTCATTACTCATTATGTGACATGAAAAGGACGAATCGTTTTTATGTCACTTGTAAGTACCTATTATCCCCACAACTTGCGTTCGTAAGAACAACTCTTCTCATTTAAGAGACTACTGTATCTACTCTGCAATAACCCAACAAGATTTACATCTCACATCCTTTAATTCCCGAATAGCCGACATCAATCTCGTAAAGGCTCGATAACCCAAAAAAATCATGGCGACAAATCTCCCGAATACAAGTTCGAAGGAGCCAATTACTTAACCTAAGCTGAAATGACGGGAAAGCATTAGAAAACGGGGGATACTGGCGAAAATTGAATATTTGACAGGAGGGTGACTGTCTATATCTAAGGAAATAAATATTGCCAAGGGTATTTAGTGAACGTAAAACAAGGTGGATAAAATATGACAAGAAAAACAAAAAGTAATTAAGTAGTGAAAGGGCCTGACCTGATAAGAGTTGTTAGGTCATGTAAGGTCTGAAATTGGGGTGCTCTTGGCATAGCAGCAAAGTGTGCAAATTCTAGAGGTTAGGATATCCACCTTCTAGTACTAAGAGAGATGGGTGCGTAGTGAACGAAATGCAGCTATCACTGTCGCACTAATATGGAAGAGTGATAGAGAGAGGTGACTACGATACGCTACGGAGTGTTAACGATGGCCACGTTGGCTACGCACGATGTTCAAACACAAAATAAAATAATTAAACACGTAAGTTGTTTTCAACCGACTTCGAAGGAGGTAAAAGATAAAAGATATTTATCCTTTAATTTAGGTGCATTACAATGCACTTGTGAACGTCAGAGAGAAAGATACTACCACCTGTTCTAGCCCTACACCTCTGACCCGAGAAGTATTATGACCGGCAAGAAGCTCGGCGGGACCTTTTTTTTTTAAACAGTAATTACATTAAAATCTTAAAGATACATAATAATACGTTCGTAGTTCTTCAAGAAGACATATCAAAACAGGTGGAGAGACAGACAATTTACCTATTGTTTAATAAGTTTTGTTTAAAAAGAAAAAATAAATAAATAATAATAATAAAGGTGGTTCTCAATTCATCGGGTATCTTTGTTGCTTTTTGCTATTTTTTTTTTAAATGTAACAGTTCACCGCTTATTCGAAGACGGCTGAACCGATTTGTAAAATTATTTTATTGTTTGAAAGGGTATAGGTACTTGAAAATAGGTTTATCTGATGATGTGATCCTGAAGAAATTGAGGGAACTCTTCAAATATAGTACACATATAGTGATTTGAGTATTTTTTACTATAGCTCGGGATATGCTCTTGGAAAAGTGGAGTAGCCAAAGGAAAATCGGTTCTTTTTCTGTAAAATTATTAAATAAATGAAATATTTATCCTTTTCAACTAAAATTAATATAATAGAATAGAAAAATCAATCTTTTAAAATTGTTACCCTTAATCTTAAACCACATAATACATATACCTATCTACTACTGTATAAAACACCTAAACCACACCAAAATGATTGCCGCGCCAAAATGGCCACTCCTACCACTACGTGAGCCGAATGGAAAATAAATAACTAAGAATCGTCGCCCGCCGCCATTATTGCGACCTCACAGATTTATGCCCTGTAATCAAGTCTGGGATTAAAGCTGAGTTCGCAGTCTTGGTTTTATAGAGATTATGTATCTTGTAATGGAGGTGATTTGTAGTTACGGGGTGATAATATTTTAGAGGCCTGTTATTGTTCAAACTTTAAAGCCTTTCAACAATTTATTTTAGGTAATCGTACTTACAATAATGATCCAAGTTGGTCTCTAAATTAAATTAAATTGATAAAAAAAAAATTGAAAATTCAACCTATCTTTATAATAATAATTTTAAACTGGTTATGTTACCTATATCAAGTGAAATTACAGAGAATTTAAGTAAATATAAATAAGTACACTATTTTAACAAATGCTACTATTTTTATTTTTTATTAAAATTTACTTAAATTACTTCAAAAATCAAACCACTGACCAACGAATTTATTGTATCGACTTGGAAAAACATAATCAAATAAGTGGGCAGATTGAATAGAGTAGATATGTCCGAACATTGAAAAATAATTGAATGACAGAGCCCTAAGAACTCACGCACACATTAAAGTGTATAGGTACAGACGTGCCGTGCACACGTAGGCGCTCAAACGAGTTTTGTATTTAGTATGAGGAGTCCGCCCTGTGATATACATAATAAATATTTAATGTACCTGCTGGCTTCCCTCGTGGTTAAATGATATTAATAAACGTCTTACAACTATTACAAGCAAGCCTCAATTAACTAATAATCGTTCGTCCTAATCTGTCACTTTGACATTGTGCTTCTTAGAACCAGACAAAACATAAATTAACTAAGTGAGGCTTGAAATGAAATCAAATAATTTATTTGCAATACTACGGTGACTTCATGCGTAATAAAATCATCAATTTGTAACGTCATGCGTATTCATCCCGAGTATAGGTGTGTAATTTTTTACCTTAAAAATATTATTATTACAATGTCATTAATTCATAATTGAATGCCAATTAATACAACAATTTATTATCTATTTTTGCCAAATACTCCGTTATACTATAAAAACGTTGCTCCTGTAGCTATTTAGTCAACTTAAATTTAAATGAGGTCTCATTTTGCAATTTAACTATGTCAGGTAAGTTGTTGTAGGTACAGAAGGATACACATATTGTAACAGTTTTTCTTATATATATCGGCGTCACAGCGAGGCTGATTTAAAAGGTTCCTATATTGAGCCCTCACATGTCTCAGACCACTTTCAGTTCGTTGTGTGAAATAATGTGGGTTTTTCTTGACCATACAACATGCGTCTTTAATGTTTTGTCCAAAGCGCGAATACAGTCTTTTTTGAAATGAAAAGCCCTCTCTGTATCAACGGAATTTTTCCATATAAGTAATCCTTGTAAGGCGTTTATGAATAAACGGGTAAAACTCAATAATTGCGTACCCTACATTATAGTAGAAAATGTAAACGGATTTCCCCTTCGCCTTCATAGAGGTAGATATATTTACCCGTGGACTTGATAATACATTATGCACAAATTAAAATAAGTTTAACTAACCCTATTTCTTACCCGCGGACTTGATAATAAATTATACACAAATTAAAATAAGTTTACCACTAAACAAACTTACCCTGCAACTACTTCTCCTCTTCTGTTCGGGTACAGCTCAGGATGCTGACCGTACCGAAGATATACTTCAAACTGCTGCTCCGCTCTGCAAAAAAAATATATTAAAAACAACTGAAGAACAAATATATAGATATTATATAGATGTCATATACAAAGGAAAAAGTAACCTAGGCCTCCGGTGTCCAGGGCTGGAAACGAACCAGCGTCTTTTGCATTCGCGGCTGCATTCCCAGCCCTAGGCACCGGAGGGCACTTTTTCCTTTGTATATGATATCTATAACATTAAGAACAGTAATTTAATGTACCGTCAACTGCAACAACTTTGCCTGGCTTGAAAAACATGGTTTTATTCACCAAACAGCTATTTATATCTTATTCCTGAGATGGGTGCCTTTCTATCATCTCAGGAATAAGATATAAATAGCTGTTTGGTGAAAAAAAACATGTCTTTCAAGCCAGGCAAAATTGAGCATCGTAGGCAAAGTTGTATCAGTTGACGGTACAGCTATATTACTTTGTACATAATTTACTATCAACTATAATATATTCTGCTTTATGAAAAATTTACAAAGATAGCGAGGTCACCATATTTATTCGCGCTTTGACATGTAAATTATCACCTTGTGAACAGGACTTTTAGGATGGATCAATGGTTACTTTGATAATTATAAATAAGCTCAAAAAATATTTAACTTTTACTGGAACAAAGGGGTCATTAGTCTGGTTAAATTTCACGGATTGACGATATAGGGGAACTCTAAACGTCATTGATTGGACGATCAGCTCCACTCTAAGATCCCCTATTCACCGAGCAATCCCGCAAACGAGTTGAGCTTATCTCCGCTCATTTATCTCACCTCGAATCGAAACTGGGGTGCGTTTTGAAACACTATACAAAAAGGGCGTAAACGCCATTTGTTTTGTGGAGAAACTTGCCGTTTTCGTTTTGCGTCAGTTCCCCAGAGTTGAATTCGTAAAGTTGTGTGAACATGAAGTGACTATAAACAAATTCTACGTCGAATGGAATTAGAACATAGTTTGGAATTTAAATCTTGTAAGAACCAGACATCAAATGTCATTCTTGCAAAATAAAACATTTACGGGGTATTTACGATGTATATTTGTGTTTGTAACGAAACAGTAAAAAGGAGACATTTTGCAATAAGTACTTCTGTGATGTTTTGTCAACCTACCCCAAGCGTCAGTAATAAACTACCACTACTAAAATAACTGTCCACTGAGAACTGTCGTTTACCTTATCGCTACCTTCCTATACGTATATAGTACATTCTGGCGGCGAGGATGGCGAATTTTATCGGAAATTTAGGAGTTTTCGACCACAAATCGCAGGATTGGCGTTATTTCACAGTCGTCTCAGCCAATTTTTGCTTTTGAACGGTGTGGTAGAAGATCCAAAAAAGTGTGCGGTGTTGTTAACTCATTTGTCCGACGAGTCATACAGATTAACAAGCAACTTGTTGCCCCCCAAGAAGGTGGAAGAGGTACAGTCTGCGGATTTTTGGATTTTCGTTGGTGGGAGATTGTAATGTCATAGTTAATACTTTATTAAAATCTAAAACCATGATAATATCACGTAGAAAGCTTTGTGCAATGTTTAGACAAGGTTCTTGCTTTTTAAAGCGGTTTAAATCTGAGTACACTCGTAATACAGATGTAAAAAAACAAATGCTGAACTAATAGAAATCCTATACAAGAGGTAACAAAACTGCTCGTGATCCTTTAAGGGCGTATTTGGTATCGTATTCTAATTATCAAAAACTAAGAAAAAAAAATTTCTCGCAAAAAAATACGATTTTATATGGGTAAGGTTCGCCAGCCGGGGAAACGTGCCCCGTACAAAATAGTAGTTTATGCAACAGTTGTATAAGAGGGTTCAAAAAAGGTGAGTGGCGTGGGTGACAATTTGAGCCGTAGGCGAAAATTGTTAAGAAAAACGCCACGAACATTTTTTTACCTACTTATACGACGTTGCATACAATACTTTTTCTACGAATACACTTACTTTTACATAAAATGCGAAATTGTAATCTTCATGGATATGGCAGTTATTTTGTCAACATAATCAACAATCATATAAGTTTTACCTTTTAAAACACTATTTTTCAATAATACTAACATTACTAACACAAATACCGTCGTTATTTGATCAATTATTAAAGAGCTACAGAGATTAGTAAAAATACCTAAATTACTTTCAAAGTTTGCAATTCGCCCCAACAAACGAACGGGAAACGTAAAAAACTACGAAGTAGATCTGTGGTTCTTATAATTTTTTCTTTTTTTAAGTTTTTTTTTTCTAAAAACGCTGCATTTATTTAGGTTTCTTAGGTTGGCAGTAATTTATTTTATATTAATAGCCGTGTTTGCACGCGATTCCGTGATACTATTTTGGCGCTTTTATAGAACAAGTGTTATTTTGGGGAATAGACTAGATAGACTTTTCATCGAGTGTATTATCTATGTTCTTATAAAGGTGTTAACGAATGTATAAATGACAGATAAAAGTACAGGAGTAGAAAAAAAATTTTTGGCGTCCAAAAAAATTTTCGCTTACATTTTCGTACTCGCAATATACCTAATACCAATTATGCCCTTAAACGGATCACCAGTATTTTTGTAGATACGGGGTGTAGTATGTATATCTGCTAAATAATATAAATATTATTTTCTAAAGATCGTGATCATCTGGTGTATTCTGAATCATATGGCTTGCATCTATCAACTCCCGTTAGTAGTATAGTGTGGCTAACACTATGCGATGCGATATTTTATTACTTACGTAGATATAGTTAGTATTATTACCTAGAATCGAAGCTGAAGTAAGTCTGGTCGGTGAAATTGTCGGCATGGAAGACGATCTTGACGAAGTTGGTCTCCGATATGAAAGTCTGCGGCTGCTCGATCTCCCCGCAGAAAAGTCCAGGCTCCTTGCGGTTGGAGACGTCGGTCTTTGCGTTGCCGTCGACGATCTAAAAAAATATTTTTATCAACCGCTTTAATAAGCCTTCGCGTGCGAGGTATACGGTCGCGGGGTAATGGACTAAAGAGCTGGCCATGGCAGATATTAAACAAAAATGAGAGCAGTGAAACCTGTCTGTACCATTATTGCTAGATCTGGGCATCTGGCAGCTTTTAATGGGTGGAGGTCATAGTGATAGACCAACGAAGTTTTTCAGTTGGAAAAAACTAATACCAACATATGTAAAACCTGCCGAATTATACATCATTTAACACTACTTTCCCGCAACAGAAAGTTCTGGCTATGATATAATCTAATTAATTATATAATTTCCCATAATATTGCATCAAATCCTAGCATTGGGTAGGATTTGTTTTCTTAAAGTTATTTTCATTCTTTGACCTCCACCACTTTACAGCTGCCAGATGTCCGGATCTAGAAATAAGCATACTCTAGCAAACTAACTAGAGACTTTTTTTTTTGGTATTTGAATATAGAGTTGTGTTGTAATAAAATTATCACAATTTTAAAGGCTTGATTATAATCTACTAAATAAGTTATAATCTTATATTTTATAAGTTTAGTGTTCATTTGACCGTAATTAGAGAATACATGTGCCATTCTCGTGAACGTTAACGCTGACTAAATGTGGGAAATATTCTCGAGCGAGAATGCGCCCCATACAAAACGGGTAAGGTTCTCGAACATTCTCAAGAATGGCACAACTCTATTTATAGCTGTGTACATGTAATTTATGTGTTTAATAATAATAATCTCTTTGAGGTCTTCAAGATTGGAAATATGTCTTTAATAATTATTCTACGCCTTACTTTTACCACCTTTCATTTATCTTAATTTTTTTGTACTCTATTTTAAAAAGAACCTCTTGATTATCATCATAAGTAATTTACGATAATAACCAGAACTCAATTAGAACTGAGGGAATTAAAAGAGCAATAAGAGGCAGAATTAATTTGAGACCGCGTCCGATAATTGTCCCGTCTCAAGTATTCAACTGTTCGAAAAATCCCGAATATTAATTACACGACTCGGCGACGCGTGTCGAAACTCAATTATAAAATTAAACAGACAGATTTCGTAACTCTGCATCAAAGTTTCTCTTTTGTTGGGAAAGAACGCTCACCAAGCCATTCAAATGTTTTCCGTATCCTTGTGTATTAAAGTTCAAAATCAAACTAGATTTCCTATGGTTGTTACGACTGTTTTGCATTGTGGGACAGGGCGCTTTGAGTTGGGTGGCAGCTTGTTTCAAGTAAGAAAATATATAGATATTATAATTTAGGGCAGGTTACTACAGGCAGTAATCGATGTTATGAAGAGTTTCGAACTCGTTTTCGACGTCATCTCGTGGCACGACACGGTGTCGATATCGTAATGACTCGTATACTTAATCCCATCAAAAACATAAATGTGAAAGGCTGCCAAGTTCGATACTATGGGAATGCTTCGCCTATAAAAGAAGTGAGATCTGAATAAGTACCAAGTTCCATAAAAATACCTCAAATCATAAATAGTTATAGGAATGCACACTTGATTTCCAGCAGTTTTTAAGGTACATTTTGAATAAGTATCACGTTACATAGAAATACCTAAAATTATAATAGTCAGAGAAACGCACACCGGTTTTTTTAGCAGTTTTCTGATAACATTTATTATTTTCAGTACTTTTTAATGTCTTTATTATTTTTTTATCACTTTTGCTTTAGGAAATGTCTCATTCCACTTAGGTATGTACTTTATACTATACCCTTTATACTAAGCGTCTAATTCTATTTTACTATTTATTTATAGGTGATTTTTACAAATAAACTGGCTCCCTACACCTATAAAATGTACCTACTTACATATAATTACATACATCAATAACGTACTTTATTCTGTTTTTAAGTACGCTACCTACATAGATAATTAATAACTTGGTAATAGGCCACCAATTATAATACCTACTGGTAGGTAGGCCTGTGTGTTTTTGTAAAGGGTCGGCACCGCGCATGTGACACCTCTGGAGTTGCAGGCGTCCATAGGCTATGGTAGCTGCTTACCATCAAGCGGGCCGTATGCTTGCCACCGTCGTAGCATACAAAAATTTTTGGAATTTGCTTGAAAATTATTCCGATGCAACTCCAATACAACTTCAATGGTGGTATTGGAAATTGGTAGATTATTTGTTGTGTGTTGGAGTTATGTTTGAGATAGATTGTGTTTTAAATGTATTGTTCATGTATTTTAAATTTAGAATACAGCACTAGATATCATTCTCACCTGCAGGTATCCTTTGTGACACGTAGTTCCATTTATCAATGTACCGACTTTGAACTTTTTGAATCGTATCCTGAGGATCCAGTCTTTGGGTGACCCTCGAAACGCTCTAAACCTGTAACAATTACATTTTACTGTAACTCATTTTAAAATTTTGTGTCTACGGCCCGACTCAACTCCTTCAAACATTTTACTATGATTCATAACGGGGTTTAGACGACGTACAAATTTAGACAATGACCCAGCTAGACACACGAGCTTCGAGTAAACGGAGCGACCTCAAAGCAATAATTTAACTAGAGACCGCACACGCGTACTACCGTAAGGGATATAGACATAGGTGACGATAAAATCACTGTACAAAACAAAACATGGTACATACCATTGTTTTCCTGAGCCGACACAATTTTCTAAGAAAAATTTCATGTTTTCTCGTAGTAAACACAGAAATTCTAGAAGAAATCGCAAATTATATCTGTTTGTGACCCACCACTGCTAAAAGTACCTAATGGCGTGGAGGGTAACAAAAAAACAGTGAGACTATGACAAGGACCAACGATAATAGCACCTTCTCTGTCGTACCTATTGAAAGTGTAATAAGACCATCCCGTTCGGTCTTGGTATTGTTATTACCATGACAGGTCTATGGCTAGTATGTCTATGCGTGCGGCATATGTCCTTTTGAGTGGCGACTTTTGACTTTCAAGCGTTCGAAATCAAAATGTTTCATCCACAATCATAAATATCATAATTCACGTCTAAAATATGTTCATTTGTCTCTATCCGTCATTTTAACATTTGTTATCAACCTCCTAGTGTTTTGTCTCGGTTTTAAGCTACAGCTTAAATTGAGCCTGGCGTCCGCCATCCTAATACCATGAATTGGTCTATGCACTAGTTTTAACAAAAGCGACTGCAGATGGCATAACTGTCCAACCTGAAGGACAGACTAAGCCTTATTGGAGGGGTTTCCTCACTATGTTTTCCTTCACCGAAAAGCTACTGGTAAATATCAAATGATATTTCGTACATAAGTTCCGCAAAACTCAGTGGTACGAGCCGGGGTTTGAACCCCGTCATTTTAACACTTGTGTTATTTAGAAAGACAAAATTTAACAAATGCTTGCTGAGTTAAGGTGAACAATGTACTTATTTAAACTCACACGATTTTCACTCATTATTTTGCAAAACACGGGTTTTCATCGCGTACTTACTTTTATTGTTTTCCTGACATATCGAGCGTGTCGTAATGCTAAAGTAAAAAAAAATATTCTTCAATTTTGGCATATTACAATGCACTTATGAACGTCAGAGAGAAAAAAAACTACCACCGGTTCTAACCCTACACCACTGACCCGAGAAGTATTATGACCGGAAGAAGTATATTACAAGAATCTCGTAAACAATGTAAAAAATATAAAACTAAGTGTACGCGATTAAGTCCCGAGTTTTATCAATTTATTGAGGTGAACAAGTTTTTAAGCTACTTCTATAAGTAATTAAGTACCTGTATGTGCAAGTAAGTGGCCTCCCGAAGTTTTCTGGTGTGACTGGTGGAGACGAAACATCTTCGTAGATCTCCACTGTTTTGTTGCAATGGTCCCGTTTTGAGTCTGCCAACAAAGATACAAGGAGTTTCAGTACACAAACATTTGAAAGATTGTAGGAGTATGAGGTATTAAAAAATGCGTAGGCCTGTAAGAATTTCGTAAAAGTCGAATGAACCTTATACTCCCTTTCACTAAAGTCAATGATTCTATTTTCAACTGACTTTAAGATTTCGAAGGAGGAGGTTATCAATTCGTCGGGATGTTTATTTTGCAATTTTTTTTAAATGTATGTTCACCTTTTATTCGAAAACGGCTGGACCGATTTGGAAAATTCTTGTTTTGTTTGAAAGAGTATACTTCACAGTTGGTCCCATTGTAACCAGGTCAGGATCTGATGATGGGATCCTGGAGAAATCGAAGGAACTATTATAGGCATACCTATAGTGATTTTAGTTTTTTTTACAGTAGCTCGGTCATTTGCTTTTGGAAAGGTGGAGGCTACGTGAAGTCGGTTCATTTTTGTTTAAATTTATTGTATTAAATAATGACCCCATTGATGTTTCTATATACGATTATAATATAATCTCTCCTCAGTCGTTGACTTTGACAAACAATACGTGTAATAATCACGGCAGAAAATTTCATTTTTCAATCATCATCATCATCATCATCATCTCTCAGAGCTGAGGATCGTGACATCACGTCCTTCTGTTGAATCATGTATTCATGTTTCAATATGGTCGTAGCAATAACCTGTAATGCCCGATCCATTTGTTAATTAAGCATATAAACTTTTTATTGTTGTTTATTTTGTCCCCGTTATCCGAGGGACATCTTCATTACCTTCGTTTCATAGAAAATATTTGGTTGTACAGTCGCCATCAAATATATCGGAGCGGCCAGGGTATTCAAATATATCTGAACATGCACTTTATCGCCTTGACAATAGAGCCGTTGTTCAGATATTTGTGACCACCTTGGCAGCTCGGATATATCTGATGGCGACTGTACGTGTACAAGGGACGTAACCACAGCTGCGGTGGGCAATAAAAAAATTTATCGAATTATGCCAACGCAGGCCAATCTAAGGGACGCAATTATGCGTAAGAGGGAGCAAGATTATTATTAAAATCTTGTTCGGCTACAAATATTTGGAGTAGGCATAAAAGGTACAACGCTGATATCTAAATGAGAAAATGATTTGTATTTGTTTTGGGAATCAATTAAAATATTATGGAATACATTAATTTTCAGAACTGAAGAGGTAACATATACTCGAAGTTTATAATTAGAACAAGTATATTTCCATATTTAAATAATTTCTTATTTGTAAACAAGTAATTAAAAGAGAAGTCCAACCTTTACAGCGAGCTTTAATTTCTTAGTTTTGAAATTTGGTGCCTTCTCTAGTTAGTTATCAAACACTTTTCATAAATACCTCATTTAAAAATATATATTCTCGACGAATAACTCTTATCTTATTCAATTCCACATTTCACACGGCTTCATTACTTGAAAGCGCTAAAACATTTTTAACTAGCGACATATAGATAACAGGAATAGTGATGTGAGAGTTTTGGGAACAGGAAAAGATAAGGAATTTGCGATTACCTAATATTGGTATTATTTTAAACCTTTTACAAACCGCCTACTATGTAGTCTGTCCGGAAAGAGAAATGTCGTGGCTTATATAGGAACTCATATATTCTACGACACTTCTTTTTCTGGACAGACTCTACATTGTCTAAATATACTTGACCAGAGTTATATTGGTTTTTAATGTTACTACGAATAAAGATACACGCTAATCCCTAATACACCCTGACTTATTAAAATATGAAATAAAATAAATGTTTGTTATTACATCTAAAACAAACATTTAAAAAAAATTAACCCAATTTGACTTGAATAACATCGTATGCCTTGCCTTAACAAACTACATATTGCGTGCATGGAAGGCCCCACTATAAAAATAAGCAAAAAGAATTATAAACAACTGTTTATTTTAGGCTTTAAGCCCATAAAATGTGTTAGTTACATGAAACACTCGCTAACGCTATAACGCTATGTTAGTTATTTTAAATTAAGACCTTTATACATTTATTAAAAATTTAATTGAATTATATTAGGCACATTATCTTAAAACCACGTCATGTCATGTCATTACATATGTAATTTTCCTTAATAATACTATCCTCCTGTCAATTTCATTGCGAATTACTTACATTTGAAGATGACATGTACTTGGACAGTGAGGAGCACTCGAACGATTACCTCATCCGAGTATTCCAAATGCTTCAGAAATATTATTCTAGTAAGACGTTAGCTATTTACTTGTTAACTAAAGTTTGTTTAAGAAGTCAATTATGGCATATATGTATGTAAGTAATACGAGTAGGTACTCATATTTCTTTCTTTCTTTTCATATTTCTTTTTACTTTAGATATTTATCTGGAATCCGCATGAGGCCTCGTACCCATCAGCTATATTCCAGAAGATTCTATATAATAAATTTATAACGTACAATACAGTTAGCCTTTAATATTGCTTAATTGTATTCATTCTTCCGTTTATAAAATAACCTTCCAGTAACATTTCCTTGTTCTTGGTAATATTATAGCACATCACTAAAAAGCTCTCAGAGCGGGATCCAGCGAAATATTCATTTTTCATCACACATTTTAATATGAAAGTAAACACTTGGACATTTCACCAACTCTTTTGGCGGAGCGAAGTTACGCTTGGTAATTTTGTCCAACGAATGTGTGGTTTGAAAGAACTGTGTGTAATGAACATTGCATGGTTAAAAGTGGGTATTTTGTTTCTTTACATACATCAAGGTTTTTTTTTTAACAAAGGTCTTTTTTAGGGTTCCGTAGTCAACTAGGAACCCTTATAGTTTCGCCATGTCTCAGAATCAGAATCAGAATCAGAAAAATATTTATTGCCACAAAAAATACATATAGAACGAATACATACAATAAAAACCTTAATGACTAAACAAAACATAAAGTACATAAACTGTCATAAACTAAAAACTTTAATATTATACATAAGTCTGGGCAATGGGTCCCAATCTCAGCATGTGCTAAACAGAATGTCTAGCGCTGGTTTTCAGACTGGTCCCTTGAGATAGGTCGATCGCAGGTAAGTAACAATAATATAATGTGCTTGAAAACAAGTTATGAGGTGATGACAGTGATATTTTTTTATTTTATATAATAGGTGATAATTGGTCTACTTGAATATAAATGTTAAAGAATAGGTAATAATTTGCCAACTAGTCTGATTTAATGTGTTTGAGTGAGTGTTTACATGAGGTTGCGCGAGCGAGTATGAGTGAGTAGGTGCCGAATTACGTGTAATTAGAAGGGAGATTAAAATTTGCTTTGCATTTCGAGTAGGTGGGTTTTGACCAGCCGCTTGTATTTAAAGAGTCCCATTGGTTCTCGTAGAGGTGGCGGCAGGTCGTTCCAAATTTTTGCAGCAGCAAATTTGAAGCTCCCCTTAAAGAACGCTGTGTTACGTTTGGGCATAGCAAGTTTAGTGCATCTTCTCAGTGATCTTTTACGCGTGTCTTTGAGCCATTTTAGTTTTTCAAATAGGTAGGCAGGCCTCTGAAACTCCAATAATTTCCGAACTGCATAGGCTAAGTGTAGCTTTCTCCTATTTTCCATATTCAACAGCTATTTTTCATTTAAGAATGGGGTAATATGTGACCTATAGGGCACCTCGTAGCAGAAACGAACACACGCATTTTGTACGCGCTGTATAGACTTTTTCGTTCGTGATAGTAATCTCGGTCCATATACTGTGTCCGCGTAGTTAAATTGGGAGAGTATTAGAGATTCTACTAGAATTTCCCTTACTTTTATCGAAAGGTACTTACGAATCTTGTACAGTACTTTAAGTCGGTAGAAAGCATTTCTAATCTTTAAGTTAACATGTTCTGTGTACCGCAACTGTTCGTCCATGATTATACCCAGATTCTTTACTTTATCTACTTGTGGTAAAGACTCGGTTTCGATAACAACATTTAGACTTTGCTCCTTTATTTTTGAACGTTGCCATTTATTCCCTATTACCAGATATTGAAATTTAGTCGGATTTAATACGAGGTTATTTCTACGTGACCAGTCAGCTACTATTTCCAAGTCTTCGTTAATTTTACTGAGAGACATGTCCAGGTCTTTTGGGGGAAAGGAGTGGTAAAGCTGGGTATCGTCCGCGTATAAGTGTGCTTTACAGTACTTAAGATTTCCAACTAAATCAGCTGTGTACAAGATAAAAAGCAATGGGCTCAAAATCGATCCCTGTGGTGTACCACGGCTTATTATGCGCGTTTTTGATCTGACCACCTCACCTTGATCCCCGTCTATTTCGACGTATTGCTTACGGTCAGTAAGAAATGAGAAGAACCATTTACAAGACGTTGCGGACACGCCATAATAGGCCAGTTTAGCGATAAGTAGTGTCGGGTTGAGGCAGTCGAAAGCCCTTGAAAAGTCCAATAGCACAAGGATAGAACCCATTCCTTTATCAGACGCAGTAATTAGGTCATCTGTGACATTTGACATGGCTGTAGCAGTACCATGTTTACTGCGGAAGCCTGATTGTATTTGTGGTAGCAGGTTGTTATCCCCCAGGTACTTGGATAATTGCTCGCACACGACTCTTTCCATAACTTTAGAAAGAACCGGGAGGATACTGATCGGTCGAAGATCCTTATACTCTTCAGCCTTACTTGCTTTTGGAATTGGTTTGACCCTGGCAAGTTTCCAAGTCTCTGGAAAGGTGTTGGTTGCAATCGACGTATTAATAATGTGCGTTATTATAGGCAGAGTGGCATCAAGTGTTAACCGAACCATGTCCATCGTCATCCCATCGTGCCCACTGGCATTCGATTCAATCGATTTTATGATTTTAAGAACTTGACTTTCTGTACAAGGTTTAATCTTAAACTGCTTATCTATTGCGTTCCTGTGGAAAGCAGCCTGCGTTTCGCGATGGGTGTCCGAGTTCCCTGGTATATCTAGAAAAAAGTTGTTTATTTCGTCAGGATTACGCAGATGTTGGGGTATCGATAAATTGTTATGGTCATTCAGACACGCAGAGTTCCTTAAATGCTTCCACATTTTTTTTGGTTCAGACTTATTGTTATTTACGTAGAACGTAAAATATGCGGTTTTTTCCCGTTCTAATGCACCCGATGTGTAATTACGTAATTCTTTATAAAATTTTTGATGATGTTCCTTCTTGATTCTGTGGGCTTTTTTCAATGCATTATCACGTAGGCTCATCATGCATTTAATGTTATCGGTAATCCAGGGATGTGATTTGCTGTCGGTACGTAGTTTACGTACGGGCGCATGCCTGTCAAATAAATTTGTGAGCAAGTTGTTAAATTTATTCACTTTCCCGTTTAAGTCTGGGACATCCTTGATTTGCCACCAAGGTATGTATCCCAGGTCAGTTCCAAAATTACTCATATCGATCTTAGCTAGCATTCGTTTGTAAATGTACTTAGGTACCTGCTTTGGTTTGACGATTCGTAGTTCTACCAAAATCATTGCGTGATCACTGATCTGAGGATTGTGGTGCACGCATATTGTCTTACACAAATTGGGACTGTCTGTAATAACCAAATCCAGTAATGATGAGCTGTCTTTTGTTATTCTGGTGGGTTCATTAACGAGTTGCTCCAAACTTCTTTGAGTTAGAAAAGTTCTCAGCTTTTGTACATTTGGCCGATCTTGTATTTGCATATCTACGTTGAAATCGGTCAAAAGAAACACATTTTTACAAGTTGAAAACATATCAAGTGACTCGTTTAGCGCGTCAACGGCGTTATCCACGGAAACCGATTCAGGTCTATACGCGGTACCGATAGCGATACGCCCCATGCCTTTAATTTGTAACTCTAACCACATTTGTTCCAGATTTGAGGGGGGGTGTTCCTTGACCCGAATTTGAAGATTCTTACGTATGTAAAACCCCACTCCGCCACCTTTTGACCCGTTCGAGCGCGGTTTGTGTTTTAAAGTGTAACCGGGTAATTTAGGAATATATTTCTCTTCGTTTTCTCGTAGCCATGTTTCATTTAATGCTAAAATGTCAGGCTTGTATGAGTCCATGGCTGCGGCGAATTCGTCACGGCCAGTGTTTAGTGAGCGAATGTTCAGTAAGCCTAACGTTAAACTAAATGTTTTTTTACGTACCAATTCCATTAAAATATGTAGATAGATATTCATAGGTACAGCACAGTTGCAGGGTCACGTTAGAAGGCACAAAATGAGCCACTGGGTTATGTCGATTAAAATTAGTTGTTTTATGAACATAGCAAACCAACTCAAACTGCATTGTAGCGACATCAAACTTATTTATACATATCCATGCCAGTAAGATATGAAATACTATGAAATGAATGAACGGGCATGACAAAAACATGAACAACACTGTAATATGAAGCTTACACCGCATTAAAAATCCTTTGTGATACATCAGCAATACGTGAAAGTTAACATTGAACTTTAGACATTGGGAGCTAGAGAACTTATCTTTATAAACTGTAAAATATTTGTAGAACGCATAAAATAGTGTACAATGCGCACCGTCACTAGCGTTATGACACTTATGACTATAAACAACGTTAAAAACAAACACAAAATCTGCAAAGGTTATTTCAGACTCAGTGCAAAAAAACACGGTTAGTATTAGGTAGCAAGTGTTACAGTCATGTCTGAGTGAAGAGGTACCATTTTTAATAGCTTTTAGAAATCGCAGGGTCCACGCCAAAAACACTTCTTATTTCCTTTTCACTCGTTATGCGAACTGCTCTGCTGTCCCTACTATCAGTTTTTTTAGCCAAAATACGACCGTCTTTTGTCCACACGAACTTCCAGCCTGCATTGTAGCCTGCCTGTCGGACTTGCCACAGAAGCTTGCGGTTGGTTTTTGTCAGTCTTTCATTTATATAGACTTTGCTAGGATTATGTTCAGGAAGACCAATATTACTGGAATCTACGCCGCGGCGCACACGAGCATTTCTCAGCAGTTCATCCCGCAACGGCCGTCTAGATACCCGTACAACCAGGGGCCGGGGGCGGTGTCTGGTATTCTCGCTGCCGCCTGCCGGTCTCGGTGGTCCCACACGCTCCGCGCTGATGAGGTCCTCCGTATTGAGTGACATACCTACTTTCTGTGCCAAGGCTTGCGTTATATGAAAAGTCGATTCACCTGGGTATTCAGGCACTCCAGCTATTTCGATGTCATTTAGGAGTTGTGCTTGATCTCTCTCATTTAGCTCATAATGCATATGTTCTAATGTTTCTTGCAGCTTCACGTAGTTTGCTGACAGGTTCGGATTGTTTTTAACTAATAGTAATTCGGCATTAAGCCGGGAGTTCTCTTGTTCTAAACTTATAATCTTTTTGTCCACAATTGAGAGATCTGTCTGAAAGCTCTTAATTTGGCCACTCAAAAAATCCGTTGTATCCGTAAACTCTTTCTTAATACGATCGATGGCACGCGTAAACTCGTTTCTAATTTCTATAAAAATCTCTTGTTTTGTTGTACTTAATTTGCTGTCTATATTGGCCAGATCTTGCTTAACGCCTGCTAGCTTGGAGTCGAGTAGAAGCGACAAAGCCTCTATACTAAACTCTGAGTTGTGAGTGTTGTTAAGGGTGTAATTAAGGTCTAACGTGCCACAAAAGCGCTGCGAGTCATCCCCCATTGACATATCGACTTCTGCTGGCGGCGACAGGGCAGTCTCGTAGTGTTTTCTTATCGGTGTTCCATCACCCCGCGGGCCACGCCGAGTGACATTATTACATGATATACAGAGCCAAGTGTCGCTTCTATGTAATTTTGCTTTATAATATTCCTCCGGTATACTGAGGCATGCGTAGTGGTAGCTGACTTTACAGCCGGAGCATATGAGCAGCTCCTCTTCCACAATTTTTTTAGGGCAAGCCGCGCAATTCATATTGTATTTTATGAAGTAAACAATAGGGTAGCCACACAATACAACTGACCGGCCGATAAGACGCCGCTCTGTCCGATAGCTGAGTTCGAGGTGACTGACCTGTACACCGGGCGTCCTTGAGATCTGCACCGGCCGGTATTGCACTGATGCTTAGATAATTATTTCACTTGTCTTAACACGATGGTTGCCGCTTATTCACTAGACCGATTACAAAACTGTTAACACTGTCACTTTCCTTGTTTTGTTATGAAGATTTTGGTATATAATTCACTTGTGTACGTGACTAATTAATGATATTTGTCATTATTATAAACAGGAGCACTAAAGTGTGATGTTAACTCCGCGAGCGAGCGCGACCGACCCATGTCTGCCCGTCCGTCCGTCCGTCCGTCCGTCCGCGGATAATCTCAGTGATCATTAGCACTAGAAAGCTGAAATTTGGTACTAATATGTATATCAATCACGCCGACAAAGTGGTAAAATAAAAAGTGGAAAAAAATGTTTTATTAGGGTACCTCCCCTATACGTAAAGTGGGGAGTGATTTTTTTTTTTCATTTCAACCCTAACGTGTGATATATTGTTGGATAGGTATTTAGAAATGAATAGGGGTTTACTAAAATCATTTTTTGATAATGTAAATATTTTCGGAAATAATCGCTCCAGAAGTTAAAAAAAATGTGTCCCCCCCCTCTAACTTTTGAACCATAAGTTTTAAAAATATGAAAAAATCTGAAAAGTAAACCTTTATAAAAACTTTCTAGGAAAATTATTTTGAACTTGATAGGTTGAATAGTTTTTGAAAAAAAATGACAAAATTATTTCTGAACTAAGTTTGTAATTTAACCGTATAAGCAGGTGTGTATTGTACCTGTAATTTCTACAAAATTACAATGAAAAGACTTGCTTTCAAATAAAGTAAAAACGGTGAAAATCGGTTCACGCAATAAAGAATTATCCCATAAAAATCATCTTCCCTACTTTAAGCTCGCGCGCAATAGTTTACTTAATTTGCCGATAGATGTCGCTGTACGTAGAACGCTCATATCATATCCTACATGGCGGTGTTATTTTAACTCTTAAGTGGGGACACTTACTATGACGGACGAAAAACTACGGCCCGACACGCGCTTGGCCGGTTTTTTTAACTGATTTGATATGTAGTTTTATAATCATGTATTTTTCATCTCTATGTATGGCGTCAAAGCGTTAAATAGATTATTATTATTCTAACTGGGTTATCGATGTGCCGCGTCGACCAGAATTGATATATTGTGGCAGTCCTTTATAAATCATAACTGATTCCCGTTGAATCCAAAAACTTCCAGATTCTTTGGGCTGTAATGTGTTGTATACAGTACATGTCGTCCTAGATGGGTACTTATTTTATGCATTAGTGGTCCGCAGGAGCAGAATATTTGTTAAATAGATAGAAAACATCCATAACTCAGGAACAACTATTATATAACACTGATTTAAACTTTCACGGTTTTTACACATATCTATTTGTAATAACGGGACTTAACCGCGTATATATTTCTAAAAATTACCTTCGACGTTTCGAGGACGACATTGTCCCCGTGGTCCCGAAGAAAGACTGGCTCCAGTTGACATCAACATCTTCTAGCCGCGCGAGTTTTTCGAACTACCCGCACTTGGTCTTGATTATCAACTTGAACGTTTTGCACACTAGGGATGTCACTCGGTCGATTGAAATTGCAGTGTTTTTTGATTTCAATGGCTTCACGAACTTTTCTACTGTAAAACCGACGATCCGTAGAAAGGATTTTAGGATTATGAAGCTCAATCCAATGGTCCGGTCCTGACTCCAGTAAATGCTCAGCAACGGCAGACTTGTTCACCTGACGATTTTTTCGGGACCACGGGGACAATGTCGTCCTCGAAACGTCGAAGGTAATTTTTAGAAATATATACGCGGTTAAGTCCCGTTATTACAAATAGATAACTATTATATAGTAAATATAATAGTACATAGTACATAGGTACACACAAATAAGTAGGTACTCTTCTGGGTTCTAACCCGGGACCTTCTGCTTCGTAGACGGGGTCACTACCAACTGGAACAGGAGGTCTTTATCGGAATATTAATAATTTCGTATATCACGTCGCTAAGACAACAATGTAATTCCATGATAAACCAATTTCTCATATAATAATTTAGTTTCACGCACTTATAGGTTTTGAGCCAATCACCGCTCAGCGCTCAGTTATAAATATTTTTTCCTGTCACGCGTAAGTACCTAAACGAGAAAAATTACCTTATCATGGAATCACAGTTTTGTGTCATAAACGCGGTATCCGTAATGACGATACAAACCCACAGATTACAAATGTTCTTTATAAGCATCATTTATTAGAGGTCTAGAAATTGTAACATAGACTTTGAATTTGACATATACAATGCTATAATAACTCTTCGCGATAATCCTCATGTTTTCATAGTTCCATGGTAAGGTCGAGTTTTTGTTCACCGCCGAGCTTTCCTCGGGGGAGCGATACGTCAGCGTCCCGATGTGTCATCTATTACCAAGTTTGATTTAGCTCTGAGCTCTACTAACTTCAGCGTTGGATGATTTATGCATTGAGTGAAAATACTATATGTACGTCGTACACATATGCATTAAGTATGAAGATAAGTAAAAATCTTTGTCAAAAAACTTTTTATTCGTCAACGTCAATTTTGGTTGGTAATATCAATTTATTCACGTCAGCTTTGAGTACATTTTTATTCTTTTAAGTGTATTTGTTTAAGTAAACATAAAAACTGTTACGATGTATAAACGTATAACAAAATAAATAGTACATTACTGCAGAGACCAGTAAGTAAGCTTTCCTGGCTGAGTATTTAGTAGCCGTCCGAGTCGAAGACGAGGACGGCTACAATACGAAGCCAGGTAAGCTGATTACGGTCGAAGCATGTATAGTGCTTTTCTCAAACATGTAAGGAAATAAAATTACTTGTTTAGTGCTTCAGTTACTGGCTGAGTGATTTAATGTTGTATGAAAATCCTTTACGTACGTCGCGCTGAACCTGCCTTGGAATAGAGTCCCTACTGGTCTCTAATTACTAACGTAACAGGAACATTTCCGAGCATGTTTGAGAAATAATTATTTACGAAACTTTATTCGTTTAAATTTTAAGATTCATTAATGAAGTAAAATCTGAACCCAAAATATACTAATAGACAAAATGAAAATGTAATCGTACCCTATCTAACCAGTTTCATTTATTATTGCACTGATTTTATAAAATGAATGTAGGAAGTAAATTAATGTTTAAGATTACTTTTTTCTGCGCCTACTACCGATTTCCTAATAACTTACACCACAAACTGATCCCATACCCAGATCTAACTCTTGTAATTAAATAATTGCTCCAACTTTATCCAATAAAGGGACATATAAACAAAAGCCGACTTGAGGAAAACAAACGAAACTCACCAGCACGTAAACACAGCGTAAAGTTTCCCAATAAGAAGCTAGTTCTTAACCATAGGAACTCAGGAGACCAATAAAACTATAAAGAAAGCCGCAAGTACAGTATATTTTCTGGAAGTTTCTGGTGGAAGTTAGATGTAAGTTTTTTCGAGAGTTTACATAACGTATCGACGGCGTAAATCTTCGGGGGACGGAAGGAAATGTGTAGATATAAAGTTTCTCGTACGTACGTTTAGTTTTGAGATTAAAGTCGAAAGTGATAATATCATCTCGTACTATTAAAGGAGCAACAGATGATATGTATAAATAAATAAATAATAGTTTTATATAATTTGTATATAATTGCTTGAAAATGACTCTTTAATTTAAATAAATTTATCTTTATTTTAAAAAACTTGTCTCAGTATTCACGCACAGAGTGACTAATACACTTTTTAATTTACACGAGCAATATTGCCAATAAAACTCAATGAGTTAAAACAATCGACGAACGACGAATGATCAAAATCATTTTTACCTAAATATCGAGCCCATTCTTACCGGGCACGCTACTGGTAAATTATTCATATTCAAAATTCCCAGTGACGGCACATAACTAGGCCGGATCATTTTAAATACTGCGTCCATTTGGATACTTCCGCTACCGACTATAAAATAAACTGTCAGCCACGTTGTTTTTTTTAGGGTTCCGTACCTCAAAAGGAATAAACGGAACCCTTATAGGATCACTTTGTTATCCGTCCGTCCGTCCGTCCGTCTGTCCGTCTGCCAAGACCCTTTTTCTCAAGAACGCGTGGAGGTATCAAGCTGAATTTCATATCAAATACTCATGTCTACTGTCTCTTGGAGCTGTGAAAACATCAAACTTCTAAGCCAACGCAATCAAAAGATACAGCCGTTTATGCCGCAAATTTCCGCAAATTTTCGAAACTCGCAAGGGAATCAAAACCTACAGGGTACTTTCCGTGAACTCAAAATCTTGAAATTTGGTACGAAGCAACGAATTATAGCACAGATAAAGGAAAAATTGCGAAAACTGTAAATTTTTAGTGACATCATATAATAAAAATATTTTTAATAATTTTAAAGTTACTACCCCTTAGTAACTTTAAAATTATATAGGTTTGTACGGAACACTCGGTGCGCGAGTCTGACTCGCACTTAGCCGGTTTTTTTAACTTTGCTTTGCATGATAATTTAAGGATTATTTACATACGCTACTATACGCCCTAGGATAATTGTTTTACTGCAAATTGGCGCCCGAATTAAGGTAAAGAACTCTGGATTTCCTTTTAATAATTCTAATTGAATTTTTTTTTTGGATTTGTGAGACGGTGACCGTAGACCGGTCGCGGTTCTATTAACCTTAATTTTGGTTTATTTCAGCCTGCTGCCTCCTTACGTTTCATCATTAACCCGAATTCCTTCATATTGAAATACTGCTTTTATTTATGTTAAAAAAAAACGAATTTATCTGTTGACCTTTACTTATGCCTTTTTCTCAATTACCCGTAACATATCCCGAATACCTTATTTCATAGTTTGAGTCCTGTAGTTAGAGCCCGTAGACGTTAGGGAATTCGCAGGTAAGTCAGACATAGAATGTATGATTTGCGTTTTGTTTTTTTTTTTCAGAAACTGAACTTGTTGTTTTTTTTTAATTCGAACTCTAACTTAGCATTTAGACTTCGAGTTTTATTTCTTGGTTTAGACCACTGACATACTCGAACTTCGGATTTTAATTTTGAGGTCGATTAACTTTAATTTTTGTTTGAACTTGCAACGCAAGACAACATTCGACTTTTCGCCATGTCGCACTTAAGTAATGAACGATCAATTGCTGAGACGCCTCATGCACACTCGTCTTTAATCTCGCACGATCCGAAGATTTAAGATCCAATGGCAAACGATGAAGAACAGTTTTTTGATTCTGAACCACGACCCCAGGTGATGCATATGTCCGGACTTCCCCCGCCTTTTCCTTTCAAAGATTATTCACTTACGAAATGGAACTTGAATTTTTCCTTGTGTTCGCGAATTTTTCTTTCGAATTGAGGAAGAAGGTATGGCGCGTAACGTCAATCCTTCATATGTTGTCAGACGTTTCCATGAATCGTTGTCAGATAGTGCCTTGAAACATTTTAGGGCAATCAGATATCCGGGTCTTACTTACGCGGAATTAAAGTCTGAATTCGTTAAAACCTTCGACGTAGCCGATTTCGATTTCAAGCTCGAGAGGCAACTTCACGCTTTATCATAGAAGGACAACCAGAAAGTGGTTAATTTTGTTATTCAGGCGCACGATTTAAACGCAAAGCTTCGTACACCGGTTACCGAAGACAACCTATTTAACATTATTAAACATGGAATGAATCCTAGATATCATCCTTGTCTTGCAACTAACGTGGTTAGGGATATTGATGGTTTGTTAGAAGTCGCGAAAAATTTTGAAGCCTTTCAAGGTTCACGCCAAGCACGTTTGGCTATTGCACCGATTAGTGCTCAAGTTGTAGGTCAATCCAGTTCCATAGTGTGTATGAAGTGTGATGCAACTGGTCACAACTATCGTAATTGTCCTTACGTTTCAGGGGCAGTGTGCTTCAAGTGTAAGCGTGTTGGAGCAGTCACCCGCGATTGTCCTAGTTGTAATCCTGGTCCGTCAAAAAACGAATTGGTGGCGCACTGAGAGGTCCATCGGTGTCGCCCGTTTATATTAATAATTCCCCGGATAATAGACTTTTTATTGATGCTTTAGTTGCTGGCTCTTCGGTAAGAGCTCTTTTGGACTCTGGTGCTCAGGTTTCACTAATTGATATATCCCTCCTATTGGAGCTCGGTATAGCATATCACGAGAATATCCGGCCTTATGTTGCCTCCGCCGACAATTCTCCTATTGAAATTTTAGGCGGTTTGGACGTCCCCATTCTTTTTAGTGGCATTCGCGTTCTGCACCCCTGTCTAGTGAGCAGTAATCTTCCTCCTGCATTTATTTTAGGAATTGAGTTTTGGAATGCTGTTGGTCTCATTGACATTTTAAAGAAGGCATTCCGTGATGGTTTGTCAGGTAAGCTTTACGTCGCTTCACACCATGTTCCTGTCGCAGTCCCACGAGTCATAGGTGAGGTTCGCTATGTCCACCCTCGTACGGTGCTTGCACCACTTCAGGAATCAAAACTCCAATCTGTTATTAACGAGTTCGAGGAGATTTCTTCTGATAAAGCTGGATTAGGTTGTACTTCGTGGCTTTCGCATAAGATTGAGACTGTCGGTTCGCCCATCCGCCAACGTTACTAACCCTTATCTCCAGTCAAGCTCAAGATTCTCAACGAAGAGATCGACAAGATGTTAGAGTCAGGCGTCATTCGTCCCTCACGATCACCCTGGGCTTCCCCAGTGGTGATGGTTACCAAGAAAGATGGTAGTATCAGGTTTTGCGTGGACAGTAGGAAGTTGAACAGCGTTACCATCAGGGATTCATACCCTCTCCCGCGCGTCCAGGACATCCTTGATAACCTACGAGGTGCTAAATATCTAACTTCGTTGGATTTCAGGAGCGCCTTTTGGCAAATCCCCTTAGCTGATAAGGCCAGTTGTGAGAAGACGGCTTTTATTGTCGGCTTGTCCCGCGCTCAGGTTGGGCTTATCTCATTCGCACGTGGCGTGGCTCCTTCTGGAGATCCTTGGTATGAACGTATTTACCAGGAAGTTTTAGACAATCCCCAAATGTTTACTGCATTTGCTCTTCGGGATGGTGTCCTAATGCGCAGAGTAGCTATTGAAAACCCTTTAGCACCTAATCCATGGCGTATAGTTCTTCCTGCTTCAAGGACTAGAGAGGCGGTTGCTGAAATTCATAATGGATTTCCCAACGTTCATCCTGGTGTTATGAAGACGTATTTAAAAGCTCGTGATTTATACTACTGGCCGAATATGTACCGTTATGTTACAAGGTTCCTTTCCGAATGTCAGATTTGCAAGTGGACTTCGCTTATTTCCTCGTCGTGTTGCGGCTCCAATGGATCTTCTTTCCATTGACTTAATTGGTCCTTTACCTGTTAGCCGTAATGGTTGTCGTTATATTTTGACTTTGGTTGACGTTTTTACCAAATTTGTTTGGTTGGTCCCGTTAAAGTTGGTGAATGCGAGGTCAATATCGATGGCATAAGAGTCGGAGGTTATTTTGCGGTACGGTGTTCCTACTAACATTCTCTGTGACAACGCTACGATTTTTCATACTCGTCAATTTCTGGATTTCCTGGCGAGCTATAATATTCCAGGTCCGTGTTATACCCCATATTATTCACCACAAGCGAATGTTGTGGAGAAATATAACCAAGTTGTGATCACTACGTTGAGCATTCTAGTTGAAAATGACCAGCGGAATTGGTCAGGATATTTTCATCGGGTCGCTCTTTATTTAAACTCTTGTATAAATCTGGCTACTGCTTATACACCGAACTTTTTGATGTACGGCCGCGAGTTGCCAATGATTCGTGAGCGTGTTGAGAATCAGGTTGGGGACCAAGATGTGGGACTCAGCCGGATGGAACGCGCTTCGAATCTTCAGACGCTTCGTGAGGTGTACGATAAGGTTTCGGATTCAATGGCTTTGGCTTGTCATCGTAACGCCGCCAAATTCAACAAGAACCGTTCTGCACCCAGGATCGTTGGCGATCAAATCGTTTGGCGCAGGAATTTCCAGCGTGGCTCTACTGACCCTCTTCGGGGCGGAAAATTCGCCCCACGTTTTGTTCGGTGCCGTGTGGTTAGACGAGTATCTCCACAGGTATACATACTGGCTGATTCCGATTCCGAGCACATCGGTACTTATCATATTAAAGATATTCTCAAATAATTTCCTTTTGTTTGAGCATTTCCTTGCTCCTTTTTCCATGATCCCATCCCAGCCGTCATGTCTTGGACCGCGTGATGCGTTGGTTTGTTGTGTATCATTTTGTTTGTTTTATTGTTTGTTTCTTTGTTTGGTAGGGAGATGCTGTAGCATGCCGAAATAACGCCAGCTACATCTCGCGGCGTCCCTTGGGACTATCCGCGCGATTGGTTTGGTTTACCGGCCAAGTTGCGCGAGTCAGGGTATATTAGATCGTGGTTCGTCTACTTATAGATAGGGGGCGCCGATATCAAAATATGATCACCATATCATGTGTCCGTTTTTATTTTGAAAGAAGCTGACGACTAAGAAAAGAGGATATTCGCATCAATTTTAAATTCAAATTTTGTAGGAGTTTGGAATAGTTTTTGTTTTAGTCGAGAAGACAGATAGATTGTGAACCTCGAGCGGTGCAGTTGTCATAATCCATTTTCGACATCCCTTTTTTCCTATTTTAATCTGAGTTTGATTTTTTTGGGCATGATTGGAATTAGTATTTTGTGATATCCAACGCCAAGTGTGTGCGTGTACCGCGTAGGAGGGGCGTCAAGAGTTTGCGGCCGGAACTGCGATACTGTCCAACGCAGATATTGGATATCGCCTGTCGCGGTTGGGATACAGCCGCCAGCCGCTTCCAAAGGACTTGAGCCCGCATTTCGCTGGCTCACCAGGTGAAACCGGTGTATCGCCCTGGAATACGGCCGCCAGTCGCCTCTAAAGGACTCGAGCCCGCATTTCGCGTGGCTCACCAGGTGAACCCGGAGTGTCGCTCTAGGATACGGCCGCCAGTCGCCTCCGAAGGACTTGAGCCCGCATTTCGCGTGGTTCACCAGGTGAAAGCGGCGTGCCGCTCCGTGAAGTGTTCTAGAGTTTAATTGGGGCTTCGCATTTTATTTGCCGTGCTTTAGTTTTATATTGTTGTTACCATTCTTACATATCTGCGATCCGCATTTTTATATTAACCCGCCATCCCCAAAATTCTAATTGCCTCATTTGACGGGCGTACAAAGACCTGGCTCTTGAATTTAGGCTACTCTCATCCAGTAAATCATCTGTCACCACCCATATCACTCGCCTCATTAAACCATTACTTTCCCCGCAGCCAAATTACCAGCAGAGTTTTTTTTTTTATTTGTTCTTACTAGTTTTGCTAGTAATATAATCCTCGTAATATTTTCCTTTCGTGCGGAAAGTAGACGTCTACGATACTAAGGAAATTATTGAATGTGAAATATCTTTATATCGATATCGTTATCGTCATTTTTATGTGAAGTGCTAATTTTAAATAATCTGATTATTGTAATTTAATTACATTCTATCCACTAAGGAAATTATTGAATGTGAAATATCTTTATATCGATATCGTTATCGTCATTTTGATGAGAAGTGCTAATTTTAAATAATCTGATTATTGTAATTTAATTACATTATATCCGTCTCGAAGGACCAAATTGCTAATTTTAAATAATTTACTTAATCTGCAAAATTAAACGTGTTAATGCAAATTACGAAGTGTTTTACTGCACATGGTATCATCTTCTACATGTAAGACCAGTATTATGTTTTGATGGATACAGTAACAGTGAAATTAATTAATATTTAAATGATTTCCTCTAAAACACTAAGCAGTCATATTCAAAATATCACAAACATGCTCCCTTAAGAACTCATTATACTTCTGCGTCTAACGTATACGTATAAAGTATCCAACATATTACGTTCAATAGATTAGTTCTGTACACGGCGTCTGCAACAGACCACAAATTGATCCGGAGCCCATTTGTCTCGGAAAGCTATTACAACTACAATTACTGACCAACTAAACATAAATAGCCTGTCAGCAACAATACATCAGTTCATCAGAGTTACTACGAGTTTTACCAACTCGATTTTAAGTCGCCTGCGAATAGGGATGTGGCGTAGTCATTTCGGGAAACGGGAATATAACAGTGTTCATGCGAATTTTCCCAAAAACATACAAAAATGACATGGTTACAAATTTTATTTGATTTGTATCCAATAATAATATACATACAGTGAAACGTATAGGGTGTATGGCTAATATTGCGAACGAGGGTCAAATAAATGCTCAAGAATATAGTAAAATACGTTAAATAGAGAAAATGCTACTAAGCTGTCAATAAGTGTTAATGTATCATGCCCAAAAAGAACAGGTAAAGCTATTGCTACAACTCCCACGTCGTGGTGGAATGTTTTGTTTTATGAGAAAATGTGATTATATATAATTAAATCCTAAAAACTCACTACACTCATTGTCAATTTTTTGTAACGTAGGTCGTGAGAACTATTTAATTTAAAGTACATTTTCTTTTCAACAACAAAATATCCAACGTATCACGTTCAATAGATTACTTCAGCATAAGCAGTCTGCAGCAGACCACATTTGATCTGGAGCGCATTTATAAGCATTTATAGGCTAACGCGTCCTCCCTTTAACCGCCAAAGACGTCAAATCACGCGCAAGGAAAGATTGTGCTTTTAGCATCAGGGCGTGATATCACGTCCAAAATATACCCGAGAACCGAGTTCACTCGCGCGCTTGCACGCTCTGGCGTCAGTGGCACGATTTTTCTGTCGGATGCTTGGCGGTCAATGGCATAAATATCATCAGGTGGACTGTAAGATCATAGAATTTAAAAAATCGGAAAGGAACATCACTAACATCTGTTCCTCGGTGTTACCAGGAGTTACCAACTCGTTCCAAACTCAGGCCAAACTCGTTCGATAGCCGATTGACAAACTTGCAAAGTAACGCCAAAGTTTGTTCCTTTTAAACATTTTATAAGGTGAGAGAAGTTTTGGTAGCGGAGTTCTGAAGAACAGTTAAGGTTGCTAGGTTAAGTTTTTCTCGAAACACAGATGTTTTAGAAAACTTAGCGTTGATATACTTAGGTGGTTAGCTCACGTTTTTGAACAATTTCCCATTTTGCTCTACATGTATTCGTTTCATAACGAGGAGTTTTTTCATGAGCCGTTGAGCTGACAGATAGAGACAGCCATCTATAACAGGCAGTCTTTGGCAGTGTACTACAACTACTTACTACGAGTATAACTTAATGTGAGGGCATTTACGAAGTTTTTACACGACTGCCCAAAGGAGTATATTAATTTAGAAATAGAAATATCTTTACTCGTGACATTACAGACAGAACAAATAAATTACAGATAATTGTAGAGTAAAACAAGTGTCACGAAATGGTCTCGTCTCAGCATGTTGCTAGCGGTAGCCAGCGCTAATCTTCCGAAAACACCATCCGGTGAAAAATTTAATTTAAGTTATATGTGTGGGGGGTATGGGTATATAAGTTTCTGTATTCCAACAGGAAACTCTAACAGAAGAACTAAGCCCCTGGACCGATATTTAGGTACATGAGGTATCGTTAGAATCATTACTTCATCCAGAGTGATTTATTTTAACGTCTCAGTTCGTTTATTACACAAGCAATCGTGTTTTTTTAATTATTTGATTGAGTTAGCTGTACCATAAGAGAAGAAAGGGATAAGTTTGCCTTTGTACATACTTCTCAGTTAATATTTACATTTTCTGTGTTGTGCAACACATTATTTATTACTTTTCCACTTACTTACCTTCTCGCTTATGCAGACACGTTGCACACTCGAAGTATCTTAATAGATACATTAGTAGTAGTATTGCATTAGTAATACAACGTTATTATTATTGATGATTGATTGTGTTAACTTCTGTTATTTAATAAGGTGATTGCTGTGTATAAGCGTCCGTGTCAAACCTATATGTATTTGCAAATTAAAAGTTTTAGCTTATGTACTTACATGGGTAATGATGTTGTTGTTGTACAAAAATATATGAACGAATAAAACTTGTCAAGGTCAGAGTTAAACAAATTAAATTTCTTGTTATTTTGCCAAGTGGTGGAAACGGGCAGTTAGCCGCATTGAATGGAGCTCGCCGGGCTGCATTGCGGAATGCTAACGAAACCGAACCTAGACAAATTGAATTCGTCCTGAATAGCCTTGGCCACGAGCCTAAACCACAAGCTTAGGCGATTATTGATACTATGGAACACTGATACCTACCTTTTAGATACATACCCTTTACCTAGAGTGGCCAATATATTAGACAATCTATGTAATGCAAAATTATTGAGTACTCTCGATTTCGAAATCTGCATTTTGTCAAAATGAAAGAGCAGCCGGGCAGCTCTGTTCCGAGAGGGTTGTTTCACTTCAAAGTGATGTTATTTGGACCAGTGAACGCCTCCTAAACTTAGATAAGACTCATTATTTTATTAGAAAACGGAAAAAAGAAAAGCGAAGTGTATGCGTTCGAGTCCCGTTTTGATCAAAATAATGAGTGAAAAGAGTGAGTTTAAATCAAAACAAAAGCTAAGACTCACGGACATTTTCTTTCAGGTTGAGAAAAACAAAGTCTAAGCATATTAAGACGATATTCGCATAATTATGGTCGTCTAGTTTTACGAGCATTTACGCCATATAAGGAAGGTTATAATGATCCTGAAGGCGGCTAACTTAAGTATTAATGCGGACAAATACATGTATTATTCGAGGTATATTTATTATACAGTTATTATTCGAGGGGCAGAGTAGATTTGAAACATTATAGGTAATCATAAAAACACCAAGTCTAATCGCTCTCGATTATCGTTTGGACTGTAAAGAAACCGGGGACTTATCTAATTATAGCGGACTTCATTGAGAATATGAAAGAGGCTGCAATCGAAGCGGACTGCGGGTTGAAATGGGAAACACTTGGACCTTTTCGGATTTCGAATTGTCGTTGAGTGAAGCCTTAACTAATTCCCATTGGAAATTTACTCACGAAAAGGTATTTAAGTAAATATCCTTTGCTTTTTGGTTCGAATTAATTAAGTTTAAATTATATTGTCGTAGGAAGTCATTTTGTGTGTAAAAAAGACTAAAGGTAAAAAAGATACATACACGAGTTTTACTATGAATATTAATTCGAAACCTGAATATTTTAAAATAATTTTACAAGATTCAAGATTCAAGATATTTATTCATGACTTACACAATATTACATAAAAATTTGCATACAAACAAAATAAAGACGTATTGATGTAGCACCACGAAATGGACCCTGCTCAGCAAAATGCTAGCTAGTATGTCAGCTAGCGCTGGCACGCTTTACTTTATACTTTTGTGGTGTTTATCCATAAACTCCATCAAATCGTCAAATTTAACGTGCCATTAGTTGTTCTTTATAGTCCGCGATTTTAATATGTATGTCTGATAAAAAGAGATAACATTTGACAGAAAATCAAAGTTTTATTAAGAAGGGGGTTAGCATGTGTTTATTTGTTTCCTTCAATTTTTAATGATACTTTGATGTCGCCTACGGCTCCTGTAAAGCCAATCAAGATCAAAATAAATGCAAAATGATGATTGAATGCATTGAGAATTTCGTCGGCTTAGTTACTTGAACCCATAGCTAAATTGGTTAAGCGATCGAGCCCCGGCAAGGCGTATCGATATACATAGGTTCGAGTCCTACTGGGTTGATATTTTTTTCAATGTTTTCAATGTTTGTATTTGATTTAATAACTACTGTCAGAGCCGTTATCAGAAATCATTTCGTGTTCGGTTACTATGTATAAATATTGATTTGAATAGGCCACAAAATGTGTTATTTAAGAATCAATTAAAGTTACTTTTTTGTTAGTCACTTATAGAGTAATGTAAAGGCGAAAATGCTTAATTTGAAATAGACACTTTTGGACCGGCAAAATAAGTATTAATTATGATTCTAACTTTTAAAAAATCAGATTCCGAACATCGCTTAAACATAATAACCTGTATGGAAATTTAATATTTGATTAATTCTCTTTGAGCACCATATCACATCTTAACTACACGGAAACTAATCCACTTTCAAAATTTACTGCACTCTTAAATGAAAATACTTAGTTCACGTTCCGCGTTCTAATTTCAACTAAATTACTATCTTTAATCTAATTTCCTTCTCCAGAGCATTCGCGCACTAAACCTCTCCACACATACGTTATCTCGTTACACGGCCGAGTGAATATGAACCCTATTGTTTTACTGATAAAGTCGGAAATTATATGGTTACGGCGCTTTAATCAGCTGATTGGGAAGAGCAACTTTTATTCCGCTGTAAAGAACACAATTTCAGCAGTGGGTGGAGTTACGAAGAAGTCGGTGGGTATTTTCAAATTGTATGCATGACTTAAAGATATTTTTGAATTTTACTTTTTGTTCTTTATTATAAGGCAAACATTTTTTTACTGTCAAGTTTAATGGTAGAGAATTCCACATTTCATTAAGGTCGTCATATTTAATGTAAGTTCTTTTTGTGCAATATGGATAATAAATTTAAAAAAATAAAATAAAAATATGACTGACTAAGAGTTGAGTGTTATATATAGAGTACTACGATTGAACGCAACACGGAATATGTGAGTGACCCGAGTCTTATGTGAGCTATTTAAAAAAGGTACCTACCTAATATTTGATAATACAGTAGCTACTATGAAAGATACAAATAAATAATGATGGAAAATTTTACACAAATCCTCCTTCCTAAACGGCCTCCTAGCCTAGTCAGTAGTGAGGTCCCGGGTTCGAATTCTGATCAGGGCATTTATTTGTGTGTTTATCACAGATATTTATTTGTTCCTGAGTTATGAATGTTCCCTATGTATTTATCTTTATCTATCTATAATATATATCGTCATCTAGTACCCACAATACAACACAAGTCGTATTGAGCTTACTGTGGGACTAGGTCGATTTGTGTAAGATTGTCCCATAATATTTTTATTTATTCAATTTGACTAAGTACCAAAGTACTACTAGACTAGCCACAACCACTAGCAACTTAATTTTAAAAATTCTATCAAAGACTAAACATCCTTAACGTCCAAAATTAGATTCAAATTATGAAATCTCCTAAAGTAAACTGCCAACAATACATTTCAAACCCGAGAGGATGAACCTCCAACAAAAGAAAGGTTTGTTACCAAGAAAGGTCACCACTCTGTCAACAATGAATTATTCAAAGTATGATCCATCAAAATAATTACACGACTATTGTGAAATCAAATATTGATCCTGAACCAGCCGCCTGACTGATTATTTTAGCAAGTTTGTTCTGGAATATTATTTTAATTAAAGCCTGATATTCGTACTATGTTTGTTTAGACACTAGCTGTTTGCGTGGCTTCGTCCGCGTGGGTTTTAGAGGAACATCTACCCTAAATATTGCTTCGTGATATAAACTGTTACTGTAAAAAAAATCATAAAATTCTCAGGGACCGGACAACCCTTTCCGCGATAAAAGCCTTTCAATGGGCGTCCCTTATATACGGCTAACCAATTGAGAGACTTTCCCTTTTGAACTGCTAACACATTCGTTTGACTAACCCTTATCATAAAACTTAGCCAAATATAAAGCTAGCCCTTAATAAGGGTTACCCTTATCATTAAGCGCTTTTTATAAGGCTTTCCCTTTAGTAATGTCGTAGTTGAGCCTTGCGTGAATGAGAAAGAATTAGTCTATATCGGTAGTGTATGAAAAGGAAAGACAATACGTACTTGGGAAGGGTTTGTTAAATCATTATATTCGCTTACCATATATACTACATACTAGTACGACTACAACTACCAGTTGCTTTTGCCGCGCATCGTAGTTGAGCTGTCTGACTGAACGGAATAAATAATAAATAAAAATAAAATAAAAATAAAATGAAAATAAAATGAAAATAAAATGAAAACAAAATGAAAAAAAATTAAAATAAAATGAAAATAAAATGAAAATAAAATGAAAATAAAATGAAAATAAAATGAAAATAAAATGAAAATAAAATGAAAATAAAATGAAAATAAAATGAAAATAAAATGAAAATAAAATGAAAATGAAATGAAAATGAAATGAAAATGAAATGAAAATGAAATGAAAATGAAATTAAAATAAAATTAAAATAAAATTAAAATAAAATTAAAATAAAATTAAAATAAAATTAAAATAAAATTAAAATAAAATTAAAATAAAATTAAAATAAAATTAAAATAAAATTAAAATAAAATTAAAATAAAATTAAAATAAAATTAAAATAAAATTAAAATAAAATTAAAATAAAATTAAAATAAAATTAAAATAAAATTAAAATAAAATTAAAATAAAATTAAAATAAAATGAAAATAAGTATTTGCTTAAAATGAAAAATTCACACTGAAAATGTATAATGTGAATTAAAATAAGTTTAACTCTTTACCGGGTAAGACTGAAAAAAATCCTCATCGCCAATCCTAAAAATTTTGTACAAAAAAAAATTCAAAAAGCTGATGTTACAGGCAATCTTTTTTGAGACCGCTGCCGTATAAAGGGTTAAAGTGCGCTCAACAAGTTTTGATAAACCTTGCTTAAAATTGATTACTAATAGGTTGTTTGAAATGGCATTCCATGCTTTCTTATTATTCTATGGCCCACGCCATCTCGTTTACCTTGCTGTATCGCTTCATATATGTATAGGTCGTATATTGCTGGCCTAATATTACAGGGTTCTATGTTAGATTTTGAGGATAGTTAAATTTAGACTTTCAATAGAGGTTCAAATTTCAATTCGATTAAAGTAAAACATGCAACCCTGTAATATTGGACAAACGACATTAAAGCGCGCTTGACATACGGAGTTATACACTATACATACAGCAAGTAGGCCTAAAGTGTTCTAAACATAATAATTCACTTATCATGATGTTTATTTTCACTCCACTTTGACATCTATTAATAAATAATGATAACATTGGCACGTGTCTAAGACTTAAAAAAAAGCGCCGTGACGATGCGCTCGAGTTGCTCGACCCGCGTAAAGTAAGAAACAGCCATCACAGCATTTTGCCATTGAAAATTGAACCGTATTTCATCTACAGCGGCTTCGATCATTTCGAAGCGCGCGAATATCGAGCGCGTGGATTCGGAGGAATGTGTGCTTTATGAACAATGTAGACGATTTAAATTAGCACGCAGTATGCTAAAAGGGAAGCCCTTATATAAGGCTAACACTTATAAGCGATATGTAAGGTTTGGTGAGCGGATGATAAGGGTTTCGTAAGGGTATTGGGATAGCGGTGCTAGCCTTTATATAAGGGCTTTAAAAGCAATATGAAAGGGTATCGTCGGGGAAAGGGTATGGTTAGTTAAGCCTTATGCAAAACCCATACAAAACCCTTTATAAGGGATAGCGGGCCGGTCCCTGAAAATTCTGTGCAGTAGTTTTTGCGTAGTTCGGGAACAAATAAATTTCTCCTCACACGTTTATTATATTTGCAAGCCCTAAATATGATTGTCATCGTTTATAGGATACAGAAACTAAAATATTCCAATGCTAGCAGATCGGTCGTTAAATTGCTAGGTACCTACATACCTTCTGAGTCAAATCAGTTTGTCTTTACCAAACGTCAAAATGATTTGTTACTATGACATATCTATGGGAGGCAGATACTCGTATATTATGAATTTATGATGATTTCACGTCCTATTTATAAGTTATTGGGATATTTTAAAATCATTGAAAGCATACCTAATATTAGTTTTATATCTGGCATTGTTTTGACGTCATGACTGTTTGAGCTATATAAGCATTATGGTAAATATGCGATCCTTTGTGAAACTGTTTTATTTATTTCTCAAACAGCGCATCGCATGTAGGTTGGTAATGTCAATAGTCCATGGTCAAAATATGATTCCTTTGCTTTGTTTCGAATGCGATTTCACTTGTTCTCAACATGACCGCACGCACACGTCCATGATTTTCTAAAGCTGTATTTCTTTTTTATTCATTTTAGTGTTTAAACATTAATGTGTACTAATCTACAATGTGAGAGTGTTCAAATACAAAATTATTTAATATCCAATGATTTTATTAAAACCAGTGAACTAAAAATTCTACATTCAATAGTGCCGGCGTATTGGCCGACCCATGACTGCTAGATAATATTTACATTTATCTATACGAAAGTGGCTGACCAGGAAGTTTTCTTACTTCGGTTTTATTACATAAGATCCATTGATTTAATCTTCTTTCCTTTTCCCGATACTCGAAGTTTAAAAGTTTTATCTACACTGCACTACGCGTTCAAGCATTTGCAACATTAATTCCTGCCCAAGGGCCCCATCTGGTAGCTCAGCTTCAGCTAAAATAAACGGAACGTGTTTCTTCGTTGTAAGACTTGTAAGTAAAGATCGAACTATTCGGAATCGGCTGACGGCAGAATTACATTAGCTGAGTTACTGGATGCACATGCTGCCTTTGTAACATGGATTTTTCCTTTGATATGTACGTGTGATAAGATTTTTTTTGATCGCATGGCTACATGTCACTGGATATATAGGCATTTCTTCCCTGGGGTGGTAGTAGTGGGAAGGCAGATGATAAAGAAAATCCAGTGAGTGCTGTGAGGTCCAGATGGGACAGTGCAGCTGCCAAGTTAGTTACTCTTTTAGCAGCACTCAGGGATCACGTGTAGGGTTGTCTAAGGTTTTTCCTACGGACGCAGAGTAACATTGATCCCCCAATTTCTGTGATAACAGATTAGATACTACTAATGTAGTAAATTTTGATATTTGCATGTTTGGGTCATTGTTACTTCACGCAAAAATAAATGAATGGACTTTCATGGAATTTGGGACACAGGTAGATCAAAACCAAAAATGTCATAGTATAGGTACATTTTATAAAGGAGTTTAATTCCTAGGGAGGCAAAATGAGAGGTTGAAGTACAAGAGTGCTAAGCGATAGGGGTAGGCTTCTAAGGGGAAATAAAGGGCGGAAACTAGAAAGCCAATAAAATAGATCAAGTACATAGTTTTTTGATGCACTGTTAATGTTTTGTTGCTTGCTAACCTTAGTAATGCTTTTTGGTACACCAATCAGTTTCATTAATGTGCTTTATACCTTGAAGTTTTGACAATTACGAAAATTAAACCAAGAAACCCAATGCAATGCAAATAAAGCGACGTACCACAAAAAAAAAAAAAAGTAAAAATCGCTTCTTAAATATTTAACTATTTACTACATAATTCAGGCGAGGTAATAAGTAAATATGAAAGCAGTACCCAGAAAGAATATATCGTGTTCTCAGAATAACTGTAATAATTATTTTTTCATACCTAAACTAAAGCGAACGATTTTCCCCCATTATCAGAAATCTAGTAAACCCACCATCCCAAGAACTCCCAAAAAATAACAAAGACATTATCTTCAAAATTAAACCTTAAGCTCTAAAGAAGAAAACTTGATTTCGTCTGTAGTTAAAGAATCAACAAAAAGTGTACTGTAATCTGACATTAATGTGTTCGGAATAAAGATTAGAGGTAAGTTTTTGTTGCGCAAAATCCGAAAGTGGGCGAAGTAAACCTCGACCTCAATCAAAATCACATAATGGCTCTCCTAAGGGATCCAATATGGCTGACTGCGAAACAATAAGTACGTGACTTATTAGTGGGAGAACAATCATGGGCTTAAATTAAAAATATAAAGAAAAAAAATGCATACTAATCAGATTTAGAATAATTATGTTACTGATACCACTAAAATTTATTACCAGAAAGTTATAGTTAAAGTCAATATTTTAAGAAAATATTACATAGGAAATCGAGTCAACTTCGACTTATTAAAAAATGTACTTGTCAGTAGTACTGTCGGCAACAACACATCCTACACTACTGAAGGTAGAACCTTAAAATGTTGAACATATTATTTTCGAATGACGAAATGCTTCACTAGTAGTTTTTTTTTTAATCCGAGGTTGAACGTTTCAACGACGTCTGCACGACCAAATTCGCGGGCGTAGTGTTCCGATATGGGTCTTAATATGCTCTAGAATTGCATAATAGAAAGTAAGTGCTTCCTTGAATTAAATATCTATTCTCATGGCAGTCTTTTGTCGTCCCTCCCTTTTGATACAAGATAAAAAAGCTACACACACTGCTAATAAACCACGTCTACGAAATCGCTATCGTCCCAGTCCTACTTTAATTTCCTCCAGAAAGAAACAAAGACTGACTCAGACAAAGCCAGGACCCGCCAATGTTAATTGAAAGCCGTGATAGATTGAATTGAATTGTAGTCCATTGTTGGTGTTTGCAGGTTTTCCAGTGATGAAATAGTGGGAAATATTTTTTTTCTATTTAGTGCTTTATTTATGGACGCTGCGAGGAAAATATTTACTAGAAATATATTATTGACTGGCTTTAACTATCGATTCTAACCCCGTTGGTAATATAGCAGCTGGTCAGCTGCGTTAGCATAGAAATGCTGTGTTAACATTATTATGTTTTTTTTTTTCTAGAAAAGCAATTTGAAGTATCAAAATCACTGGCAAATATTCTGTGGGTTTTAATGAGAACGTAACATTTTATTGGCGCAATATAAATAATGGTACCCACGTGGCAAAGTTACGCATGTTTTATTCGTAAAACAATCAATTATGTTCACAAAATTACAAAATTCAGTCATGGTAAAAAAATATTGAAATTTTATAACGCTGTCAAACATTTAGATAAAAGTACCTGGTATCAAGTCATTGAGTCATATTCTATTAAATCTATCTCAACTGTAACCACCTTAAGAGTTTCTAAAGTTTCTACTGGTGTTCTTAAGAACTGCAACATGTAGATACACCATACAATGTAATGGCTAGCCGCTGCTAGGGTCATCTTACATTGTAAGCCTAGCCTAAATGGTAAAGAAAAAATGCAGAGAAACGAGGAAAATTCCCAACAGTTACACTGACTATCCCCTGGGTTTACCAACATTAAAGTCTCTAAGATCCCCTCTAAATTATTCTCTTTTACTCATTACTATAATCCCCGCGGTATTAGCTGACCGTACCTTGTCTGCCAGGTACCTAAACTAGATTAAACCGGTCTTAGCCGGATCAGTTTAACCGGGTCCGGACGATTGCGAGCGGTCATTTGTAAACCGCCTCCTGTGTAATTGTTGCCGTTTTAGCATTTGGGACACACAGTTTTCTAATTTTTGTAACGAACATAAGTTATAAATAAGTCCTAATCTATATTTAGAAGGTACGGATGGTACATAAAAGCACTATGATTAATATCTAATTAATAATAAGATCATTTTTTGCTGTGGTTTGTATTTAAAGTACTTCAAAGTCAGAGTTGTTCTTCATAAGCTCCCGGCATGCTTTCAAATCTATTGAAAAAGCTTCAGAATAAATCCAGATAGTCTCTCGATTGCGCCGGAGGAATCGTTGTGCTAAATTTAACGTTCAAGCCTGGATTCAAAATGTCTGATACAAAATCGAAGACGTGCAAAAAAAATGTATAGGTAGGTTTTCGGTATTAGATGGCACAACACTAATCTGTTGAGCAGAAGTTTAGCTATTATAGATATATGGAACTGAGGCTCCGTATTTGTGATGTGATGTATGGTGCTAGTGCCTTTGCCAGATTTAATTTTACAAAATGGCGATTATAATAACCTATGACATTAGCGCAACTGTTTTGTACCTAAAAATAACCAACACGGCCAAAATACAGATGGTATCAAAGAAAATAAGCTTGAGAGCGAGAGACTCTAAACGAAAAATAGTTTTCGTCACACTGGCTCACAAAGCCTGATATTACACCCAGACGGTTCTCTACCTTTTCGCCGAATAACGGTTCCCAAACTATTTCATTTGCCAGCTGTGTCATTTGGCATACTGCATGTTTTCTGAAACTATAAGAATTTCCGGATTGTTATAAAACAAACCTAACCTAACCTATATGGTTCTATACGATGATTATAAAATAAAACCTGAAAAGTTTACAGTTTCAGAAAAAATGCAGTATGCCATGTGACACAGTTGGCAAATGAAACAGTTTGGGAAACTTTATTCGGCGAAGAGGCAGGATCCCCACCTAGTTAATAATAGGCATGGTGAATTTTTTTCATGTATGGTATCAATCGATTTGTTTTCTTGTGAGGATCAAATGTCTGTATGGGGCCAATTGCGTTAAAGCAATACAAAAGTCAGAAATGAGACTTAAAGTCCGAGTTTCTCAAAACGCTCCTAACAAAATGACGTGTAAAAGTGACGTCACGATCACATAGTCGCCCTGTTTAAAGTATGGAAAAATTATGAAATTGCTATTTTTACAGTGAAATGTTGCGTTTATGTATATGGTTGCCATACAATTATTTTACAGTAAAATGTTAAAAATCGAATGGTATCATTGTTTTTTTTAATTTCACACTTTAAAAAAATCGTAAAATTTAGAAATTTTGAAGCTTGAACTTTAAGCCATTTCAATAGAATTTATAAATTTTCACTTTAGTTGGATATATTGATCATTTTGCATCCTATCAACTAAATTTTATTACATAATTCAACATGTGTCATCATGCCTATTGTAAAATTCTTGCAATCAGTCGTTTTCGTCTGTGTGTAGCACCTAGTAATAGTACGCGTTTACCGTGATGGACTCCGGTAAAAGATTGAACTAATTTACTCACGCTGCCGCACTTTTTGCATGTCAGCCGCTAATGGCACTCGCCGTTTGTTTCCCTTGTTCAGTATTTTACTTAAATTAATGGTTGGGGAACAATTTGGGGGCATTTGCGGTGGGAACACGCGAATTTGGCAAATAAATGTTTGAAAGTGCAAAAACATAATGTAGAAACATCAACATACCTACTTATATAAAGTTAAGTAGGTATATTGAAACATTGTACTTAAGAAAGTAATTGATTCTATTCTGTTGTTTAAACATCGTGCGTGATATCTTAGGCCCCTAACTGAGAAAAAAAAAATTTCGACTATTGATGTTTGCACAAAATATAGCAATTGTTTTTGCTAAAAGTGCTAATTTTGAACCTCAAATCATCATCATCCTCCTAGCGTTTGTCCCGGCTTAGGGTCCGCTTGACAACCTTGGAATTGGCGTAGGCACTAGTACCTTCCAACCCAGAGGAGAAACTAGGCCTTATCGGGATTAGGTCCGGTTTCCTTAGGATATTTTCCTTCACCGAAAGGCGACTGGTAAATATCAAATAATATTACGTACATAAGTTCCCAAAAAATTCAGTGGCCACTTTTGAACCTCAAATAGTCGATCTAATACACTCAGTGCGTTACGTAAGTTCGAATTTGTACACAGTTTCTTACAGAAAATTACGTAATCTGATTCTAGATCGCTGCAAAAATTTATTTGAGGTAACTTTGATTGCATAATAATAATAACATTTCAACTGGGCATTTAAGTTCATTACTACTGATATAGTCGATTATAATACATGTTACTACAAAAGTAATTGCGTTAAGTTAATTTAAATATTTAGTAGTATGTCTACTTAAAATAAACAAATCAAAATATTAATAAAATATTTTTTTTTCTTTAGTTACTACACAATTAGAAATCTAAAAAAAAGTATTTTCTTGTTCAATCCCTATTAATCATGACAAAGGAGACGTAATTACTAATCTGTGCGATTAACTAGCCAATTCAACTGAATATCAAAGTATCATTTTGCTGTGAATTAAGGCTTACTTGCCTGGACAGGTAATAATTACTAGTTATAATTAATGTGCATTGAGTATATATGCCTTTAATAGGACAATTTACATTTAATAGTTACACACTATATTGTAATATTATTTACGTACCGATTTAAAATAGATATACGGAAAATATGATGGAATCTCGGTTTTTTTATTATTATGACTAGCATACGGACAGGTTATGGCATTATGGAGCAGAGAGGGCAATGGAGTTGCCTAGGTTATATTTTATGATTGAATTAGCGACCCGCCCCCTTCGCACGGGATAAAAAATGGTTATTGTGGGTTATCCCTAAGAGATAGACATATACAATAGACCTTTTAAAGGTGTACCTGTAGTACATTATTTTGATATATCTTGTAGGGTTTCAGCCAGCGTTTGCAATGTAAGCGCAAAAAAATGTGTTTATTTACGACATCACATTAGCAATCTCAAAAATTATAAGTGTTTCTCTACTATATTATGCATGTATTATACATATAAACCTTCCTCTTAAATCACTCTATCTACTAAAGTAAACCGCATCATAATCCGTTTCGTTGTTTCAAAAATCTATGCATACATATGGACAGACAGCGGAAAGCGACTGTTTTATACTATGTAATGATGACTACTGATTAAACTATATTTTGTCTAAAACATACATTTCTTAATTGATTGGTGTCAATATTTTTGAATCGAATTAATGAATCTCGTCTTGTTTTCTCCGCTAGATTTTTGGCTGATGTTTCCAACTATTTGGTCTGAGTAATTAAATTGAGTAATAATATGAAAAATAATTAAATAATTAGATCCAAAAATAGTGGCACTACTTGAATAAGAAATGTATGTTTTGGACAAAAAAAATTTAATCATTTGTCATTCAATCAAAAAATGTAACCTAGGCGAATCCATTGCCCTCTCTGCTAGATAATGCCACCACCTGTCCGTATGCTAATTAAGACTCCATTTTGCAAATTTGTTAATGTATTTGAATATTTTATGCATCAATTATGAGTAACTTAGCCGCATCGGTACCGTAAGCGTATTACCGTACTTTTTTGTATAATGTTCGTATACGTTGCTGCCAATATTTTTAACACGCCCACATAATCTCATATTCCTTCTTATTTTAAATTCATTTTCTAGAATAATAAATATTCAATCAATCATTCAATAAAACATTCAATAATGATGTAGCAAAGCATACCTGTCCAGATATGATTAAGTACGACAGGGTTAACAATTAAAGCCAGTCAATATTAATTCCTAGTAGATAATTTCCTCGCAGTTTCAATCAATTAATTTAAAAAAACAAATCAGTATAAAAATCGGTAAGGTCTACTAGATTGGTGATTATAAAAATGAGTTAAAGAATTTTTGTGATGTTTTTAAGTCAATTATACAACATTGTCGGTTGTTAAAAAAACATTTAGAATTAAAATCTATTAACACCGACAATGATGTACCTTTGACTTGATAATGTCACATTTTAGAAGAGATTTGCGAGATAATATTGGTAAACCAGATGCAATCTTCACATTAGCAATCTCAAAAATTATAAGTGTTTCTCTACTATATTATGCATGTATTATACATATAAACCTTCCTCTTAAATCACTCTATCTACTAAAGTAAACCGCATCATAATCCGTTTCGTTGTTTCAAAAATCTATGCATACATATGGACAGACAGCGGAAAGCGACTGTTTTATACTATGTAATGATGACTACTGATTAAACTATATTTTGTCTAAAACATACATTTCTTAATTGATTGGTGTCAATATTTTTGAATCGAATTAATGAATCTCGTCTTGTTTTCTCCGCTAGACCTTTGGCTGATGTTTCCAACTATTTGGTCTGAGTAATTAAATTGAGTAATAATATGAAAAATAATTAAATAATTAGATCCAAAAATAGTGGCACTACTTGAATAAGAAATGTATGTTTTGGACAAAAAAAATTTAATCATTTGTCATTCAATCAAAAAATGTAACCTAGGCGAATCCATTGCCCTCTCTGCTAGATAATGCCACCACCTGTCCGTATGCTAATTAAGACTCCATTTTGCAAATTTGTTAATGTATTTGAATATTTTATGCATCAATTATGAGTAACTTAGCCGCATCGGTACCGTAAGCGTATTACCGTACTTTTTTGTATAATGTTCGTATACGTTGCTGCCAATATTTTTAACACGCCCACATAATCTCATATTCCTTCTTATTTTAAATTCATTTTCTAGAATAATAAATATTCAATCAATCATTCAATAAAACATTCAATAATGATGTAGCAAAGCATACCTGTCCAGATATGATTAAGTACGACAGGGTTAACAATTAAAGCCAGTCAATATTAATTCCTAGTAGATAATTTCCTCGCAGTTTCAATCAATTAATTTAAAAAAACAAATCAGTATAAAAATCGGTAAGGTCTACTAGATTGGTGATTATAAAAATGAGTTAAAGAATTTTTGTGATGTTTTTAAGTCAATTATACAACATTGTCGGTTGTTAAAAAAACATTTAGAATTAAAATCTATTAACACCGACAATGATGTACCTTTGACTTGATAATGTCACATTTTAGAAGAGATTTGCGAGATAATATTGGTAAACCAGATGGTAATCGGTACTCTCTTAAAGTTTATATTTTCAGAAACGAAACAGATTTGTCTATGTTTTCTACCAGCATCGAATAAACTTACTCGTAAAAATCTCTTTGTAAACGTTAAAAACCTTTCAAAAATAAGAGTATCCCACTAAATGAAAAAGTTTGTTATTCAATCACTCTGACTAAACGAATTTAGATAAAACATTTGGCACGTAGACCCTGTACCTGTGTAAAAGATAGTCAAAGTCAAAGCAGACGAAGCCGCAGGCAGATACTAAAATTGATTAACAGTAAACGGGCTACAAAGTCCGTCACTGTATTTCGCTTTGGCATTTTAAATTCCCAATCACGCGATTTTAATGGAAGTGTGTCAGCATATTAAGGACCCGATAATTTATAACTGGCAAAATTGCCTTTATTAACCCGGATTTGATACCGATTATTCGTAAAGCAAATTCAATACTAATGAATGGTATAAATTCAACTGAAATTAATAGTTCAGATCTATGATATATAATAATGACAGATGGGTTATGCACGCTCCAAAAGTGAAGCACTTAATATGAGTGAATTCAAACAACTGTCGCTAGTCGCGCACCGGCCAGCGTGAGATGCGGACGTGGGAATGAGCTCCCATCACCCGCGTGAGAAAGAGACAAACTGTAATTTTCTAACAATGAGAGTGACAAAGATGTAATGATTGTCAAAATAGATAAACACAACAGAAGTATAACCCATCCGTAGTAAATATCATTGGTTCAGATTCCTCTGCCCACGCAGAAATCGCATTAACCTTCAACCCCTCAGGGTTTGAATGACCAAAAATTCATTTCCTACTGAGTTTGTTTTTTTTTTACTACGACATCTCGCAATTTAAGAAACGAATAGTTAAATGAGGAAGAATAGGATCACTTATAATAAGTACGGTAGGCTGCAGTAATACATACCTACCCACATTATGATAGTGAAAAATTTGGATTCTAACATAGACATAAACAAAAAGGAAGATGAGTGACGTTCATAGTAAACAAAACTCAAACGTGGTCCAGCACCTACACACTTGTAAAATGCTACACACCGCTATAATGTATGTATGTGCATAATGGGCTAAAGAGATAAACCTATATACATAGTTAACACGGGTATGCAAGGGAGACCTCCATATTTTGCGCATTGCACAAAGTGTGACTGTGAGACTGCCACACGACTGATTCAATATAGGTCCCGGAACCTATATTTGATGGCACACAATTGAGCGACTGGTACCATATCTCCCTTTTTGTATAAATCAATGGATTCTAAATTTTAAATGGCAGTGACAGTTTAGTGATCACTTTTTGAATTTGGATTTATAATTATAAATTATAAGTAATAATGGAGTATTTTAGTTTTTAATAACGACATAAATACACAGATTATTATCTCTACTCCAGGATTATAACTTGTCAATTATATGGCTGAGAGGTATATTAATAATTTTAAACAAAAAAGAACCGACTTCCTTAGCATCCACCTTTTCAAAAGCAAATGCTCGAGCTGCTGTAAAAAATACTCAAATCACTATAGGTGTGCCTATAATAGTTGAAAAGTTCCCTCAATTTCTCCAGGATCCCATCGTCAGATCCTGACTTGGTTACAATGGGACTAACTGTGAAGTATACTCTTTCAAACAAAACAAGAATTTTCCAAATCGGTCCAGCCGTCTTCGAATAATCGGTGAACATACATAAAAGAAAAGCAAAAACAAAGATCCCGACGAATTGATAACCTCCTCCTTCGAAATCTTGAAGTCGGTTGAAAAAATATACTATAGAAACGTTGTTCAATGCGAACATGGCTAACGATTGTCTTATGGATTTTCGTAGAATATTATAACACGTTCGGGAAGAAGGATAATCTCCTCACCGAGCGCCGGCACAATCCACCGGGAGGTTGAGGTCATCGAACTCAATTTTTACGAGCTTGCCTATTTTGAGCACTCGTATTTAAAGTATTGTGTACAAAAGTAACATACTTAATTTAAGCATTTCAATCTCGTACCTTACTCAGGCCACTCAGCAAGCTTCGTAGCCTACAATACGATACTCAATCAGAGGCGTAGCTACCAAAGGGCTAGGCGGGGCAGTGCCCCGGGGCCCCCAAGCTCAGGGGGCCCCCAAAACCTGATTAGCAAACCTGTTATTGAACTAGCGAAAAGTTCTCCAGTCTCCAGTTTAGGGGGCTCAGTTTTTTTTTGCCCCAGGGCCCTCAATCATCTAGTTACGCCACTGTACTCAATTGAAAAGCTATCCATCACGTCACGATTCTATAAAATACATTTAAACCATCCATTCCCCATGCGATATTAATCATTAATTGACATTCATGACGTAATACCCTTAAAAAGAAATATAATTTACATTTGAATACGTGCTGAAAACCAATTTCATTTCACATTTCACTAAAATATTGTTTAAATAGCAAGCATAACCAGAAGCCGATTCACACTTGCAAAATATTAACTCGATTGTTGTGGTATATTTATACAGTCGCTTGTCTGTATAAATGCGCGAGTCATATCCATGTCGAATAAAAACAAGAACTGATGTTTAGGATTGAAATACCTAAGTGCTAAAAACCAATTTAATTTCACCTTTCAAAAACTATATTTCATATTTTTTAAACAGCAAGAATTATCAAGGAGCTGATTCTCAGTTTCAAATCACTATCACTACATAGTATAAAACAAAGTCGCTTTCCGCTGTTTGTCCCTATGTATGCTTAGATCTTTAATACTAAGCAACGGATTTTGATGCGGTTTAAAAGAGAGTGATTCAAGAGGAAGGTTTATATATATATATGATACATGCATAATATAGTAGAGAAACACTGATGATTTTAGAGGTTTCTAATGTGATGTCGTAAATAAACCCATTTTATTGCTTACATTGCAAACGCTTGCTGAGTCCTAAGAGATATATCAAAATAATGTACTGCAGTATTGTACATCTTAAAACGGTCTACAAAAAAGTCCGTGGTGGTATATGTCTATCTCTTAGGAATAACCCACATTTACCATTTTTTATCCCGTGCGAAGTCGGGGCTGGTCGCTAGTCTTAACTAAATCTCTTATGATTATAATATATATGATCGCTTCTACGAACGATATCCTGCGAGTCGTTACAACATCGTAACAAAACAAGTTTAGGGATTTTCTTCGAATCGGCTTTCCGCTCCATGTTCGTCCGGAATAAGTCATTCATTCATTCACTCAACGGTTCTCCCCTCGCTTCGTTACGTTCGTTCATTATCCAATAAACGGTAACCCCTTGGGAACTGACGATTCTCATGCGTAATGGAGTCATCATTGGGAGTAGTTTTTCCTTAAGAGGGACAAAATGGTAATAAAACTGAGTTATTGAGTAAATAAATCAAGATATTTTAAGTTATAACTATGTCATATAATATTCTGTAATGTCTACGTGAAAAAAACTAACAATAAGATTTGACATGAAATTTAAGAAAAAATAACAAAAATAAAGATATTTACTCCAATTTAATTTTCAGGGTGAATATATTTACACAAATCTCTACTTATCTTAAAGTACACTTTACAGTCAAACTACACCCTATTTTAAATACCTACAAACGCACACGATTAGCGAAACCAAAAAACGCCACACTCTATCGATCTTAACCACACACACACACACACACACACACACACACACACACACACACACACACACACACACACACACACACACACACACACACACACACACTCACACACACACACACACACACAAATATAAGCACTAACACTCACTCTCTCGTAACTTCTGATCGAAATCGTTGAATCGTAAAGAAATACCCTCAAAGTAGCCCGCAAACTACGACCGATATCACTCATACGGTTCAATTCTCTTAAGTGCATTACCAGAATTATGAAATGTTCCGGAATGGTACCATAAGTCTAGCCCGAACCTATCCCGAACGATAGTTTATTTGGAACGATTTGTAAGGATTTTTTTCTGAACTAATAGGGTTTAGGGGTTGCTATGCTGGGTATGGCATTCAGCTTATCTAAGTTCAGATAGGAACAAATAATGTTAGCGTAATTTATAATGGGTGTGATTTAACTGGTCTGCCAAGAAATGGATTTATTAAACAGAATAAACAGCTGGGCAGTAAAAAAGTCTAACCTATATAATCGAACCCTAGCCGACCGTCAAAATTTTCTGCTGAGCATAATATATTTTTTGGCTGACCAATTACTTTCAATTTTAAATTAACATTTGTATGGAGCTCAGTAAGGTTAACTATTATAGCACTTCCGAGTAAATACACAATTTAAGAGGCTAAAGACAGCTGATGACCTTGAAATTGACTTTACTTAAAAAGTTTTTTAGCAATAACTAGTTATTTGATTTGAGAAAATGAATGAATGATGTTAATATTAATAATATTTTTAAGAACTTTGTTAAGTTCGATACACGATTGAACGAAATCGGCTCGATAGAAAATAATCACGAAGTTACGTGTTAAAATTAGCTTTAAACAGTTTTATGTCTTTAGTTTTTTGACTTATAACGTCTGTATTAAGAACAACATTCTGGCACACTAATACTAAAAACTTCATTATTTTATATTTTTCGATAACTGCGTAGTTTTTTTAATTCATCATTTTTCAAATTTTGCTATGCTCATCGTAGCTCAGTGTTACTCTTTCACTCGCGCTTAAAAAGAGAGCGACGAAATTCAGCTGTTGTCATTCACTTACTCCAAATAAGAGTGAATCAGTTTTATGAAGACGATACCTACTTAGAAAGTTGTCGGTTCTCATCGCCCTTGTGTATGCAGCAAATTCACAAGAAAGTTATTGGTTATATTTATACAAGTACGAACCTCATAAAATCTGTGAGAAAACGCCTGCTGCCATAAATATTTTGGTAGACCTGCAAAGTCCTTACAAAACATAGGTCCAAACTTTTCGCCAGCGAAAAATCTGTTTTTACAAGAAATTTCCACGAAATAAACCCAGCTGAACATATTTTACTCAATGTTACCCACAAAAGCGTGACCGAAAACAATGGCAACTTCATAAAAAGCAAAAATCTTTGCTTATGACGGGCCCCGACATAAATTAAGTAAGAATAAACAGTACACTTATTTCGACCGAAAATCGTCTAGCTTATTGGCCTCGCAATCGGCGTTACACACGAAAGCGGTCTTTAACCATTGGTTTTAAAGGCTGTTTATGCTTGCATGGTAGTCAATAATCCCAAATGACTAATCTTTGTGCTCAGCCCGCTCCTCGCAGATGTCGATCGATTTATCTTGCTTGTAGTTATTTGCCGTTGACCGGGCGCTTTGGTTACGCAGTGATTGAGCGATATTCAACGTTTCCACCATAGACTAGGGACGTGTAAAGAGCAAAACATTGAAGCCACAAATCACAGTTTCGAAAAATAGTTTGTCCTTTTTAAAGATAAAATATATTAATTCTTCAATTTAGGCACATTACAATGCACTTATGAAAATCAGAGAGAAAAAACTAACACCAGTTCTAACCCTACACCTCTGACTCGAGAAGTATTATGACCGGCAAGAAACTCGGCGGGACAAATTTTTTCAAAACAGTAATGTACCTATTGTTTAATTAAAAAGAAAAAAATATATACAAGACTGACTGCTTCACAAAACATTTAATATGTGAAATAAAACAATTAAAAACGGATTTTATCGCGTGTATTGAGTTTAAATTACATCCCCATCAGGATATCTACTATGGAACAATGAATTCTTCCTGCAAGTCGACGGTGTAGCCATGGGGTCCCCGGTATCTCCAGTAGTCGCTGACATCTTTATGGAGGACTTTGAGGAGAGGGCGCTCTCATTGGCTCCCGTGCAGCCGAAGATTTTCAAAAGATACGTAGATGATACTTTTACTATATTACCTAAAAATAGTGTTTCAGTTTTCCTTGACCACCTCAATTCCATTCATAGTAAGATTAGGTTTACCATGGAATTGGAAAATAATTGTTCACTGCCTTTCTTAGATGTACTAGTATTGAGAAACCCCGATAATACCTTAGGCCGCACTGTATATAGGAAACCTACACATACAAATAGATATTTGAATGGTAGATCACACCACCACCCCAGTCAGCTAGCTACTGTAGGCAAGTCTTTGTTTCAGAGAGCCCAGAGGATATGTGATGAGCAGCACCTGGCGGCGGAACTCCGGCATGCCAAGGATGCACTTCAAGCGAACGGGCTCAAGATTCCACGGCTCAGTCAGAAAGCTCGGATGAAGATTCCTACAGTTGAGCGCCGGCCTGCCGTCTTGCCTTTTGTCCGAGGAGTCACTGACAGGATTGGCAACATCTTGAAACGTGCTTCTATAAAAACTTACTTTAAGCCAATGAAGAAGATGTCACAGTTCCTGAGGTCAGTGAAGTCGGCTACTCCTCTACAGAGTGCAGGGGTCTACAGGCTGGAATGTGAATGTGGTCTATCATATGTAGGCCAGACTAAGCGGAGCATCTCTACTCGGGTAAAGGAACATATAGCCGATGTAAAGCACCGTCGACCAAGGTCAGCAGTCTGTGAGCATGTCATGGATAGACCCAACCACTCAGTTAAATTTGACAAACCGCAAGTCCTCGTCAAGGAGAAACGATACATTCCCCGGATGTTGCGAGAGGCAATCGAGATTAAAAAATATCCAAATTTTAACAGAGAGGATGGTTTTTCGGTACCACCAGCTTGGGATCCAGTTATTCATTTGGTTAAGGACCAAGCTAGACATAGGACTGTGAGACCATAATGGTGGACAGTGTGGACACTAATAATAATTTAATACTAATTTAAAAAAATTAAAAATAAAAATGAAAATAATAATTAATAATAATAAAATAATTTGTTTAATAATTTGTTTTGTAATAAAAAATAATTTGTTTTTATAAAGGCCCCTCCGGCATGTGCAAACACTAAATTTGTTTAATATTTAATATGTGGGTAGGTTTGCATATTGAGATAGTTTTTTGAACGGAGGTAATTGTACATTTTTCCTCAGTCGACCCGTTGACCACGAACGCTGTAAAGTGTTTGAAACGTCGGGATGTAATTTAAACTCAATACACGCGATAAAATCCGTTTTTAATTGTTTTATTTCATGAATAACTATCGCGGCAACCGAAGACAATATTATTTAATATGTGCTTTCCTACCTTAACTTTTGCTCTATGCTTCATTGGTGATATAATTTTTATATTGCATTTTAAATAGTATTTTCACTGATAATTCGAAGATACCGGTAGCGGTAATACTTGATCACAAAAAAATACTAAGCTAAAAGCATCAAACACCCTCAATAGTATGTGCCGACTTCCTCATACTTACTTAATGCAAACATATTAACTGCGTTTATACAAGCAAAATGATAAGGGAACATCACCATTCACTCTGCGAACATTTTTGTATGCATTACAATTTTCTCGGCGTAATAAACCTTACACATAGACCATATTCTATTTAAGAGATCGATGCCGGCTGGAATATCATGATTTGGATAATTAATCATTGGACAACTAAATAACACGCGGAGTATGAGCGTTCGTGGCTTTTAGCTTAATGTGATTTCCGTGTAAAAACACCCAAGTGGGTATTTAATAGTAACTTGTGCATTTCCTCTCGGAAGTGCGACATTGGTGTAGTGGAACTGCCTGATCTTCTTCTTCTTCTTCTTCCTGGCCATTATTATTCCCATCTCTAGTTGGGGTCGGCCCTCCTAATATCATTACGCCACTGCATGCGGTCTTCTGTCATATTTTTTTCAATGCCTGCTATTTTCATGTCATTTCTTATGGTGCTGCTCCAAGTTGTCGGTGGTTGTCCTCTGCCTCGGCCACCCTCCTGTATGTTTAATACAGCCCTCGTCATGTGGTTTTCATCACGTCTCATGACGTACCCATACCATCGTAAATGACCTTCCGCCAATTTGTCACTGATGTCAGCGGTCTTAAATGTTCCCCGAACGTAGGTGTTTTATATTCTGTTAATCCTAGTAACGCCGCCCGCCAAGCGAAGCATCTTCATCTCGGTGGTGTGAAGTTTTTGCTCGTCAGCTTTCCTTAAACCCCTCAGCATTTCGAGCCATAGTAACGCTGGTGGTATTGGAATTGCCTGTCACTATGCACTTGCTAAATATTGAAACAAAACGATTGACGATGATTTGGGATTTGGGACGTTCGTTCGGTCAGACTAAAATTCTTCGAATCATCGGTAGACGGCGATGTATGGCTATAACATTTTGTGGTTGGCTTAACAATTTATTAAACTTTAGGGCTTCATTGTGGTAACCATAATATACCGCAGATATCTGAAAATATTGAGTATTATTTGATTCGGTCTTAGAATTTATTTGCGTATGGTTTCCACAAGCTTCATTGCGGAGTCCCCCGTAAAATACAGCGAACTCACGTTCAATTTGAGACAGATGCTCTGAAGTTCGGTAGCTCTTGACGATATTTTATCACGGACTTGAATTTTAGCAGTTGTCATTGGGTCCTTTTATTTGCATGTAGATAATATCTATAAATAACTTCCTTGACTGCAGAAGCGGGGAGGTTAATATTTTTCGAGTGTAGTTAGGTATTTATGGAGTGTATCACCTTATTACAAATTCAGGGTTGGGACACTACCATGATTTGTGACATTTACAAGTCAAAGGTACATTCATTGTCAGTTGTTTGATGAATTTATTTCTAAATGATTTTTTATTGCAGTAACGCCTTATTGACAACGACTATGATGTACTCGTACCATTGACTGGAAAACGTCATATATTTTTTACACTTACAACTACTTTAACAGGTGCTAAGCTAAGGCTATAGTGTGTCAAATATTTAAAAGATAAAAAACTAAAGTATCTTGATTATATCATTACGTCTATAAATATTATAACTATAAGAGCTCAAAGAGGACCCAGTGTGTTGACGATGAGGGACCTTCTTGTTCCTTTAGTCATCAACACAGTGAATCCTCCTTTTTGTAAAGGGTCGGCAACGCGCATGTGACTAACTGCAACTGACTAACGATAGCCGTCGACCCAACTTCAATAATGTTTCAAATGGCGGACACTAACGGCATGGAAACAGTCAACTGATATTTTGTTTTAATATTAAGCTAAAATATGTTTGTCTGTACATTGTTTGTTTGTAAATTTGTATGTGAACATTGTGTATCGTCAACTGCTACAACTGCCTACGATGCTCAACTTTGCCTGAAATGGCCACCTTTCTCCCATCTCAGGATGAAGATGTAGATAGCTGATTGGTGAGGAAAACCATATTTTTCAAGCCAGGCAAAGTTGACGGTACATGAATAAAATATATCTTTCTTCTATAGTATCTTGAACCTTAATAGAAACAAGTGACTCCCAAATGTATTTTTTTAATAAATACTTAGTTTTAACAATAATGTCCATAGCAAAAAACAAAGCTATAAACCTTTCATAGATAGTTTGAAACTGCCGGCTATTTGCTGATCCATCTATCGACATTTCATTTTATTGTTCGACAAACAATGCTATGAGATGAGCGATATCGGAAACATTGTAGCAATCATAGATTACCCCATACAGACTCCGAAATAATTTAAATACGTTTTCGAAGCCTACAGTCACAAAACATAAACATCTAGCCACACTACCCCAAGAAAAATATTGGTGCGGCAAAAATATGTTAGGGAAGGTTTTTAAGGCCACTTTTGCGTGGCGGTAATTGGCGGTTTATAGTATGTAGCTGAAAATAAATTCGTTACAAAATTCTCCCGTAGAAGAGCCATCCATAGATAAAACCTAACCCGTTTACTTTTTTTTACGCCTATTTCACGTGTTTGCACATACCAGACCCTTAAAATCTAAACATCACAATCATTGATCGACGTTACTTGAACACGAGCCACAGCTCCATTAGCCTGGGGTCCGCTTGGCCCAAGAATTGAAATTGAAAATCTAAATTACGATTAATTCCAAATTTCAGTATTTGTTATTTAAAAGTAAGTACTTGATTATATAAACTTCTTCTTCCTCTTCTTCCTCGTAGCGTTTGTTCCGGCTTGGGGTCCGCTTGACAACCTAATCCCATGAATTGGCGTAGGCACTAGTTTTTACGAAAGCGACTGCCATCTGACCTTCCAACCCAGAGGGGAAACTATGCCTTATCGGGATTAGGTCCGGTTTCCTTATGATGTTTTCCTTCACCGAAAAGCGACTGGAAAATATAAAATGATATTTCGTACCTTGAGAAGGCCTTTGACTCCGTCGAGACCTGGTCTGTTCTGGACTCCCTGCAGCGGTGCCAAGTTGATTTTCGATACATCGAGGTGCTGAGAAGCCTGTATGATGCCGCAACTATGTCCGTCCAAGTACAGAACAGTCAAACAACACCGATTCCATTACATCGAGGAGTAAGGCAGGGGGATGTGATATCCCCGAAACTGTTTACAAATGTATTGGAAGACGTGTTTAAGACTCTAAACTGGAACGGACGGGGCATACATATAAACGGAGAATACATCTCGCACTTAAGGTTTGCCGATGATATCGTAGTTATGGCAGAATCGCTGCAGGAAGTTCAAGAAATGCTGCACAGCCTAAATGAAGCCTCCCAACGAATTGGTCTCCGGATGAACCTGGACAAGACAAAGGTCATGTATAATGACCTCGTCGTTCCGGGACCAGTAATCATCGATGGCACGCCTCTCGAAGTTGTCAAGGAATATGTCTATCTCGGCCAACTAATGCAGTTGGGTAGATACAACTTCGAAAAGGAAGCCGATAGGAGGTTTCAATTGGGCTGGGCAGCGTTTAGGAAGCTGAAGCACATATTTTCGTCCGGTATACCACAGAGCCTGAAGACGAAAGTGTTTAACCAGTGCGTCCTTCCTGTAATGACGTACGGAGCCGAGACGTGGACACTGACTGTGGGGCTAATCCATAAGCTTAAAGTCGCTCAACGTGCTATGGAAAGAGCTATGCTCGGAGTCTCTCTGAAGGACAAAATTCGGAATGAAGTGATCCGACAGAGAACCAAGGTGACCGACATAGCTCTAAAAGTTAGTACGTTGAAGTGGCAATGGGCGGGCCACATATGTCGCAGAACCGATAATCGCTGGAGTAAGCGTGTTCTGGAGTGGAGACCACGGTTAGGCAAACGTAGCGTTGGACGCCCTCTGGCCAGATGGCGGGATGACTTACATAAGAGGGCCGGTAGCGACTGGATGCGTAAAGCAGCAGACCGCGCTCTGTGGCGTACCTTGGGAGAGGCCTATGTCCAGCAGTGGACTGCAACGGGCTGATGATGATGATGATGATTTCGTACCTACATAACATTAACTTTTACATAAGCTGGGTTTTGTACCCGAGACCTCCGGATTGAAAGTCGGACATCTTACCGCCAGGCTACCATCGCTCTAAGTACTTGATTATAAATATGGATAAAGGAGATCGTCAATTCTGGGCCACCTGATATAAACCGTATACAGTTTTTACTGCGATGTAAAATAAATACTCATTTTATTACTAAAGTGAACAAAATATTGCAAAAAAATGAAACGGGAATTAGAAATACTAAATGAACAAACATTATATTGATTTTTCCGCGATTAAAATACAGCAAGACAAGTTGTTAACGTCCTTATGGCATTGACATAAAGTTTAACTTCACCCTGGCCTGAAACGGGATTGTTTTTTGATTTGACACTGTCAATGTATACCGTTACATAATCTGCGTTTTGATACTGTTCGGTAAGTTAGAACATTGTAATATTAAAATTGTATCTAAGCCTACGAATACGGGAGTTTAAATTAGGAATCGACTGTATTAAAACGCCTAAAGATTGAAAATGCGTATTTTTGCATTTTGATCGTAGTTTGAATATTAAAAGTGGGTTTCATAATAGCATAATATCATGCTCCTTCGATAACGAAACGCGTCTTTTTTTCACTCTTGTAATGTCAGATACTAGTGCTATCGCACTGAACGGTGGTAAACCTTATCCCTTCGCAATAGGTGTTAGGAATGTTCAGTTAATAGTATCAACGATGGTTTGACAGCAGTCTTTGTTTACCGAAATACAGGAACTATAAATACGACCAAAATATGACTTTTTATTATTTCATCATGATTCCCGTTTTGTTTTCAAGTCCGCTTTTGTACATTATCTTTAAAAAATCGGTACTTTCTTTACATTAATATATAAATCATAGGCAAGCACGCTTGCAAATATTGTCCTTGTCAGATTCAAGTTTTAAATTCATGATTTTTCAGTTTTCCCATTAGATTTCGCAGTATTTTTACCACCATCCTGATCTAGAAATTATGACGATTCTTTAAAAGTAAGAACCATTCCTAAACGGTTCTAAATAATCTGGGCCAGATCACCTAACAAAAAATGACGATCTCCTTTATACAGGAATAGGTTTAGGCTGTGAATATGTGTCGACATAATTTACATGTACCATCTATTAGGTAAGTGATCTATATACGCAACATAACGAGCGATTTTATCTTCACACAGCAATTCTACTAATGTAGCATATGGATTAAAATGAAGCCTTATTTATTTTGCCGGCATGTTTGCTGTAGTATGTTATTAAAAACAAAGTAAATAGAAACGTACAAATAAAAGCTATGGAAACGTTCGAGTCGTTCGACTGGCGAGAGCCCGCGTTTAAAATGTATGAATTTAATATTTACACAACAGAATGATTAAAACTAAGGGTGCGTACTGAATGGCCGCTCGAGCGGCGGCGACTGACAGTCCGTTCCGTGCCGCGACCATAACAAACGAATGTAAATGTATGCGAGTGTCCTCAGTAAGCGTAGCTCGAATCCTTTGGACCCTCAACCTACGATTAAAGAGCCACGGATGGTGACCTCAGTACAAACATGGCTGTCAATGACAACCCCGATATTTCCCTGGCAGGTATCCCTTCACCCCCTTCTCTGACTCTGATATAACCCGATGCGTAAATTCCTGCTATTAAAAAAAATTGTGATTGGTTTTCATTTTTATTCGCTAAAATAAAATTTTATGAATATCATTGAATTATGAATTTTGCCATTTGTACTTTTTTGTATAATAAGGTAAATTAAATAAAAAAGGTTTAAAATGGTATAACGCCTATTAAAAACTTTTCATAATCCTCAAATTTTGTTGCACAATTTGCAGGTATATTCTCAAAGTCTATTTTGTTTGCAAAGCCTAAAAACAGGTCATCGAGCAAGCCTACTGGCACGTTAAATGCGTAGTCTATTTTTGGCAGCTATTTGCTTATTCAACTGGAGCATCAATGGATACTTTTATGAATAGAGTTGAAGTAAGCAAAAAGCAGAAAAAGCCGGTTGAATTTGTTCAAATAAACCCATAAATGCGAAACTTCATATCATAAATGCGAAACTCTGTGTATGTCTGATACATTTCCACGCATAAACCGCTGGACCGATTTAGATTAAATTACGGAGATAGTTTGAGTCCCGTGGGAAGACATAGAACAGTCCACGGAAATCATCACTTAAGGGGGTGAACAGGAGGAAAATATTTACTACAGATATGGAATAACTAAACAACCAGAAAAGTAAGCAGGTACCGGCGAGTCTTCAAAAAAAATATAATGTAATTAATGAACTGTATGTTTGGAGGATTCAAAGCTAAGGAGTTATTTAATAAGAAGGTCATAATTAAAGACTGTAGTTCTCAGCGTGGGGAAGTATGAATCATCATCAAGTGAGGAATTTCAATAATTATTTGAGCAAATGGACTTAGAAAACCGAGGCCCAATTTACAGTAAAATATTTATGGACAATAAAAAACAAAAGCGTGGAAAAAAAGATCACACATTACATAAACAATATAAAATACTAAAAATCCAAGGATCTTAAACCTCGACACAGAACTTAGTTTCCCTTCTAAATCAGAGATGAAGATATATTACTCGTATAATGCATTATCTAAACGAGTTAATAACGGCACTACCTAATGTTAGTCCTGCGTAATATATGAGGCTCATATAATATTTATGACATCTGATAACTTGAAATATGATCATTTAGTATATTTGTCAGAACTGTCAATGTAATGACAAATACTCAATACACGTGTATCAATCCATCAAAGTTGTCGATATATCCGAGTCATTAGGAGTGAACGTCAGGTCAAAATGTTCCTAATGGTTGACGGGTAAGGCGATACACACACTGTCTGCGGCTGTGATAGGCATATGGAAAAATGAACAATTGCAAAACAGAACCGGGTGATAATCTTATATAGATGTCATATACAAAGGAAAAAGTGACCTAGCCTTCCGGTGGCCAGGGCTTAAGGCGTCTGCCGCGAATGCATAAGACGCTGGTTCGGTCAGATTTTCCTTTGTATATGACATCTATATAAGTTTATAATTTATATAGTAGTGTGTCTACTTAAAAAAAAATCATAATATTTATGAAAATAATTTGATTCGTTCTTCAGTCAGAACCGGGTGGTTTTTAATAGTTTTTTGTCCACCAGCGAAAGCGCTATTATTATTTGTGTTTGTCAAAATCTCACTTTGAGATTGTGACTTGCTTCAAAACTTAACGGTGGGTACACAATTAAATTGGAACCCTAAAGTTCCGCGTTAAACGTTCTAATATTTATGAGCTTAATGGCGACCGTACTCTACAAAACGCAATCATTTCGAATAATGAGTAACGTTTCACGGAGCGCTTTTACCATCCATTTCTGTAAGCGCCTCAATTACTGTTTTCTGTACTTTAGTCGTTGCCATTAAGTTTTTTCACGAGTACCCTTTTTAGCAGACTTTAAAATGGGTTGAAAATATTTTTCACGGTATTCGACTGTGTTACCAACGCAATTCTAACTTTTTAGGCTATATTGTACCAAGGATTAACAGTGTCTATACGAAATCGCGTTCCCGTATTTCAGGTTATGGTGCTAGCGCCATCTATCGGTCAGCATAAACACACAAGTCTCAGTTTCATACTTTTTGTTCGGCGATTAACACCGACAGAAAAACTCGCCTCCAGACTCAACAGGTGGCGCTGCAGCACTTACTACCGAAACCAGACGTAACAGACGTAACCTGAAGTTTGGAGGAACGCGATTTTATATAGACATTTTTAATCCATGTCTTATATCATCCTTGTATTGTACCTACCAAGAACAAATCTCTATAAGACTTAGTTTCACCTCTGAGATAGAAGGTCAGATGGCAGGCGCTTTCGTAAAAACCAGTCTACGCCTGGTAATTTTAAGGAATTCCTAGGATTTGGGATTGTGTTATAAGCTGGGCTGGCTTGCGAGCTTAGGCAAAAAAGTCGTAAGAAGCGCTAGGCAGATAAAGATTGTACAATTTGAACGTTACTGTGGGAGGATGCTGGCCAATTAGATTGGCTAAAAGTCTTATATTGTTCTGGCAGTAATATTTTGAAACATTTTTCTCATCTAATTATTTCAAGTTTTAAGTAAGTCAATTATCATAACAATTATAATTTTTGTGTAGTCATGAACAAAAAATTAGAAAATAATCACTTTTTATAGGCTGCCATCACTTACAATAGTATACTGTCATATTAAAAAAAAATGCACACTGCCTACCTTTTATACGAGCACTTCGCTCTAATCAACATTTTCAAGATCTGATGATGAAAAAGCTGCAACATGACAATTTTTTAATATTTCTGTATAGCAAAACAATGCATTTGAATTCATTTCTCTTATAGATTTCTTGACTATAAAATACAAGCGGATTCGTAAACAAAAACATCGTAGTACTCATAAAACCGTAAGAAACAATTCCACTGCAATAACTGCAAGTAGCAGATGTTCTATTCACAAAAAGCTTCCCAAGATTACGGCCTCTGCCAAGATTTACCAATGGTGACGTGGTTTCGTTATCATGAACAGAAATAGTACAGGTCGTATATTGAATCCTAAACTAAGCGAAGGATATAAAATGGAATCCAGTTTATTCATCAGCATACCTTCACCACAATACCATCGTCTAATGGCTGTAAAGATATGTACACTCCTGGAATAGAAAAATTCACGTTGACCCAAACACATTCACTCTAAACAGGAAGGAAAAGGCCCAAGAATAGGTGGTGTTACTTTTTAAAATAAGAATGGATGCTGACGCTTTGAGCACGAAACGCTCTGAGAATACACCTTTGACGCTGACGCCAAGCGTATTTGATCCAACCAATGTAAAATAGTCGGCAATGGTATCGGCCCATCTATGGGTTCTTGTTAAATTTTTCAAACGAAGTGATCAAAGTACGGCACCGATGCTGATCCAACTTTTGATTAAAGTTGGTTGGTCTGTAAGGTAATCTAATACTCGTCACTATCCCAGTACATGCCATCTTTAAACTAAAGTAATTTGCAATAAAGGTGATAGCAGAATGTTAACTATTGGGCATTATTAGCGTGTTGTGCACTAAGACGTTTACGAGTAGGAACCTTCGTTTCGGGGTGAGAATGTTAAAACGCTTAGATCGCATTCCTCCAAACTTATGGTTATACTTCTGTTTCGGTACTAAGTGCCGCAGCGCCATCTGTCGAGTCTGGAGTAGAGTTATTCTGTCAGCGTTAATCGCCGAACAAAATGTATGAGTCTGGGACCGAGATTGTGTGGTAACCGATAGATGGCGCTAGTACCTTAGCCAAAAATACGGGAACGCGATTTTGTATAGACATTGCCAATCCATGTCTATATCATCCTTGTTGTCTATCGTGTTATGCGTCACTCTTGCACATACCTAATTATATTTTTTAGAAACGTGACATCAACAGTGACACGATAAAAATGCGACGACGTCATATATCGAGATTTATTTATATTAGCGGCAAGCTCACAGCCAAGACAAAATGTTCTGCGAATTACATCTGTTGTAGCAACGCTTGTAAGGAATTGTGCGACGGGACATTATAGTTTATGTGGAGTGTAATGGTCGTTTTTAATGTGACTGCAACAATGCTCCGCGTAAAACGTGGGACGAAATTATTGTTACACAAGCTGAGAGTGCTGTGCAGTGTTGCTATTATTATGGGACAATCTTACACAAATCAACCAAGTTCCATAGTAAGCTCAATAAGGCTAGTGTTGTGAGTACTAGGCAACGATATATAGAAAACATCCATAACTCAGGAACAAATGTCCGTGATAAACAGACAAATAATTGCCCTGACCAGGATTCGAACCCGGGACCTCCTGCTTCTTAGACAGGGCCCTACCGACTGGGCTAGGAGGCCGTTGTATGTATTTAGTCATGAATGTAACTCTAGTTATGCAACGAATTCGTTCGAGGAAACCTCAGAGTAAACGATGCCGACAAGCAGCAGAAAAGCAGACTGAGACCAGGCTGTAGTATCGTAGTTTGCTTATTATTTAATGTATTTATAGAAGCCAAGAGTGTCCCAGTACTGGACCTTTCTTTCCATCTACGTGTCCTGTCTTAACCCGTCTCCCCAAAAGCTTGTATCGAAGGTATCAAGGTTAGAGATGTGCCGTTCTCAAGAACGTTCCCATTTACCCATACAAAACGCACAACTCTATTCAAAGTCGTTCTCGCCATCGCCACCGAGGTTTGTCGCGGGTGGGAAAAGTATTTATTATAAATGAGTCAAACACGTTTTTTTTAAAACTTGTCTTCTGTGGGCAACACAATAAAGTTGAATTCTCCAGTACTATTATGTTTTTCTTATTTGAGTTTCACATGCAGAAAAAATTTAACTCGCCAATAAGGATGTGCTCTTAATTACCCGTTCCTACAAGAAAGAACACAATTATTAAATGTGCATAACCCAACTATACTTCACATAATAAAGGTGTGGATATGCTGAATCAAATTGTTTATCAATAAAAATGTAAACTACTCAAAAACGTGTATTTTGCCACCTCACCCGGCATTATCAAAAGTTTTATTTGTCCAAGCAAAAATTGTTGTCATTTGAATATTGTACAGTCACCGGCAATAGTATCTTCCTACATGAAGGCCGCAAAAATATGTGACACGCTCTTATGGCCCTACAAATAAGAGCGTGTCACATATTTTTGCGGCCTTCATGTAAGAAGATACTATTGCCGGTGACTGTACCATAAACGCTGCCGTAGCTCGCAAATAAATACTAGTCACGATTAGTGACAGACATAGAACTTTTAGTGGCAGGAATGCAAATGTCTTAGAGACTTTATACCCAACGATATTTTATCGATAAATCTTTATGACAGTTAGGATGTACCCCCCTTTCCCCGTTAATGCCTTCATCGTCCATTTTTGTATATATTTTTTGTTTTGTATTTGTATTTTGTTCTAATAATGAAATTTTACATTACCTATATATATTAAATCATAATATACAACATGAAGTTACTATAACTAGATTACGAAAATGGTTTTCATTCATTTTGTTTTAGTAGTTTAAAATATTGTTTGTTTAAAATTTTTAAAATCTAATTAGTGTTAATATATAACGTATTACCATTACATAACGTCGATAGTTAGTGTAAAGGTTGTCTACCTTTACAACCTCTCTTCTCGAACACTGGCTGGCACGGTGTTATTTAAAATTAGAATGCATACATTCTATGTCAGACATTCAGGATTCTTTCACGGGAGTCTAGAAGGGACAGCCTAGACGGATAGTCGATTTGGATGTAGTAGCGAATGATATAAAATAAAAGTATATTAAATAATTTAACGGCCTCCTAGCCCAGTCGGTAGTGACACTGCCTACGAAGCAGGAGGTCCCGGGTTCGAATCCTGGTAAGGGCATTTATTTGTGTGTTTATCACAGATATTTTGTACCTGAGTTATGGATGTTTTCTATGTATTTAAGTATTTATCTATCTATTATATATATCGTCGTCTAGTACCCCCAACACAAGCCTTATTGAGCTTACTGTGGGACTAGGTCGGTTTGTGTAAGATTGTCCTGTAATATATATATATATATATATATATATATATATATATATATATATATATATATATATATATATATATATATATATATATATAATAATTAACAAATATATTTTGAGAGTATTCATTGTGAATACTCTCCACAGTAGTTATCAGCATACATTTTAATTTTTACTTTACCCGTTAAACTTGTTATAAAATGTCACTTCCAAAGTTATCGATAAATTTGATATTGGAATGAAATCCCTAGTTAATTGACATTTTTGCAACAAAAACTTCTATGTCTGGTAATACAGTATCTCATCCCATTCGAAACTACTGTTTATGGTGTGTTTGCATTTCGTATAATGACAGTTTTTAATGTGGCCAGGGTTGCCACAGGGTAAACAATAGCGCTTGAACGCGCGCGCTCCACAAAATTGCAGACGAAGAGCCCAAGTCATGGACTGAAGCGATTTTTTTATTATTATTAAAACATTTTTTATTTAATTATGTAGTATTTGTAGAAACGGGACTTAACCGCGTATATAATTTTAAAAACGTTTCGAGGACGACATTGTTCCCGTGGTCCCGAATAAAAACTGTCCCGTCGATTCCCGTTACTACAAATATATGTGTAAAGACCGTGAAAATTTAAATATATATGTATATTTTTTTTTTTTATAGTTTCGCCAAACTATACAACAGTTTGTTGACGAAAAACAGCACTCTTTATCATTATCTTATACGTAACTATGTATGTAATGAGTTATTACCTACCAAACTACTTACTTAAAAACTAAGTTAAGTGTAACAACAGTTATTCTCTTACCGGGTTATCATTTTCCAGTTATCTCTATCCTACGCCAGTTTCTTGAGCTTTTGAAACTACACGCGAGGCACCCACTTTTTATTCACTTGGTCCATGTAACTGGATTTTCCTCTACTTCTCTTTCGTTCTGTCCTCCAGTGAACTTTACTTCCTCCTCCTTCTCAGTCGTTCACTTTTGGCAGAGTGGTCGTCGATAATGCAGCCTTCGCAATACATCTCAATTTGCCACGGTCTTCAGGGTTACAGAAACATTGGACTATGGTGGTTCGTGTTGCAGCTTTTATCACGTCTGTCCAATGCGTAGGTGACCGACCTTGTGACCGCTTGCCTTCCACTCGTCCTTGGACGACGAGTCGTTCAACATGGTTAATATTTATTACGATTCGCTTAAAGCTTTCCGCCTATAACTTGCACCACAAGCCCACAGCGGCTATACGTCTACTGTGTCCCCACTCGTGTCGAGATTCCGCATTGCTGTTGATACTGCCATCTGATAGCAGATCACTGCAACTTCGAACTGGTTGACAAACGATTCTTTATTTAAGAGACCGCAAGAATGAGTTTCTATCAAAATGACTAAAATTAGTTTTCTTTATGATGTGTCTATGATTATTCATTAAAAACGCGGTACATATTCCGGTGCTTTGCGTTTGAATGTGTATGGTACCGTAAAGTTAGTCTTACTTAAACTGCGGTGGTCTACCTACTAGATATGGGTCGTTCGTAAGTGTGTGATTTAAATGAACTATATCTTTTGATTCAACTCACTCACTCTTCAACTCACTGGAGATTTAACTCGCTCAGTAATTCGTCTATCCCAGTGTTTACAGTGGTAACACTGCTAACAAATAATTGCTAGCTCTTTCCCTCTTATGATTCGAATGAGCCGGCCGAGTCAAAGGAGTGAGACGACGCGAATATGCGAAACAGATCCACTGAGTGAAATGAGTGATACATATCTCCGCGAGCGAAAGATATGAATCAATCTTTTCACCTCAGTGAAGCGTTTTGCGCATCTCTACTACCTAAGAGGTAAATTGTGTATTTGTAATAGAAATATGTAATTCCGAAAAGGCGCAATGTTAAATTTTGTGGAATCCGATAAGTAAGCAATTAAGCAATTTTAGCAGTTTAATGTCGAACTACATGGTCGTAATTTTTCATATTTGCTAAAATTATTAATTGTTTTACCGTGTTATTTTACATCTATTTACTTATATCGCAAACAAAATCGAAACGGTAATTGTGCAAATATGTACCTACAATTAAGTATGGGCCCACAATATAGGCATGTAGGCTTCGCGTAACTACGAGAACAGTCAACTGCTACAAATTTTCCTACCATGCTCAACTTTGCATGGCTTGAAAAACATGGTTTTCTTCACCACACAGCGATATATAGCCGCCTTTCTGGTGAAAAAAACCACGTTTTTCAAGCCAGGCAAAGTTGAGTATCGTAGGCAAAGTTGTAACAGTTGACGGAATTATACAGGCCTTAACACATTGAGAACCAGGAACCGCTAAGCGGGCTCTCTGTACGTAGTCGCTTTCCTCTACATAATATGAAAGGGTGCCGGATTCTAATTTAAAAATACATTAACAATACAATAAAAATACAACCTATCTTAAACATAACTCCAACACACAACAAACATTCAACCAATATTGGAGTTGTGTTCGAATATTTCTCAAGCAAATTCTGATATTTCTGATTCAGATGTTTATGCCGTAGCTGTATTGCGTTGTTAATGCATTGGAGTTGTATTGAAGTTGGATCGTGTCTATACGTGTTTTAACACATTCAACGCCACCCAGTACTACGCGCTACGCTCGTAGCCCGTAGCCAGGTATTCGTCGTATGTAGCTCGTAGTAGCTACGAAGAGAGAACCCGACAGTCGGGTTCTCGGTGCTAAATGTGTTAAAGTTAGAATACGGCCCAGGGAAACGCTTAAGTTTACGAGCGTAGCGCATGGCATGTAAAGTGCACTACGCACTACGTTTCGTAGCGTGACGCGTAGCGTAGGTTTCCGTGGCGTAGCGGTAGTACTAGTACAACGCTCAATCAGAGGCAGTGATTCAAACTAACACTAGCTCCAAAGGTAGCGTAGGGTCCAAAGTCCAAACTAATACTAGCATTGCACAGACTTCACTACAAGGTTACTCGGCGGACGGAATTCATCATAAACACCCTCTAATAATTGAAAAAAATATAATCATAATTTAATAAACTCAAATAGATTTCATATACGAATGATAAAGTGACTCAGACCTGTACAACGTGGCGACTGTACAACGCTCCATATGATATCGCTCGACATTCCTGTCGGCTGCCATACATTTTTTTTACCAATATATGGCAAACGGCAGGAGTATCGAGCGATAACTTTAAGAACATTTTTTCGGACCCAAGGCGTAAGAAATGGTATTATTTTGCCAAAAACTTTTTACAAACTCTTCCAGAAATTTCTTAATCTAAAAGCAAGCTTTTAAACTTTCTGATTGAGCAGCTTAATTTAACTAAGCAACTGCAGATGGCATAATTGAGTCTGCAAAGTCGTGGAACTACAGATAAGATTTTATCAAGGTGTCTTAAATGGAAACTATGTTAACTTTTGCGGGTAACTTTAAATGGGCTCCTTGGAATGACTTTATTACAGTACCTTGAGTTTTAGGGTTCAGTGCTTTGAAGTAAAAACAAGGCTCTGGTCGACAGTATGGTTAAGAAGTGTAAGTCTTACGGCACAAGTAGCCGTCCCCTTAGGCGCATACACGGGTAACCGCGTTATCACACTTGCGATTTGCGAGCGAGTTTTGTGTGGGAGCGAACACGCCGCGATTTCGCCGCGTACGAGTTTTGTATAGAAATCGCTTTCAAATCGCTCAAGTGTGATAAGGCCCTAAGACAAGTGTCGGTAACTAAGTAGATCGGTGGGCTGGTATCTTTGAGTCGCGAGTCCTTGCTCGAGACAGTGGATTTTTATTTTATTCCTTTTTGTATTGCTAAAAATACGGATGTGGACTAGATTTTGATTGGTGTTTACTAGAGATTCTACCCTATTTTAGTAGAGATCTTAAGTGTATTTGGTTCCAATTGCATCAGTGTTATAATCGTAGATTAAGTTTAAAAAAGTAAGCTACCCGTGAGCCATACCCTAACTATTTCAAACTTACTAATCGATGTTAAAATGATAATTGTCATATTTTTTATTATTCGCCTGTCAGTCTCACTCGCACCGATATACATATACTTAAGTACGAGAGCGACGCACTGTCAAATTACCCAATCAAATGATGGCATTCTTAACCCTTAATTGGGGCACAGGTATGAAGTTAAAAAAAAAGTAACTTTAACAATTGATTTTAGTTTTTGAAGAGCACCTAGAGAATACTCTGGGAAAAAATATTTTTTTTGGAAAACCCATTTATAGTGAAAATGGGGTGGTAAATAAATGCCCCTTGCCCTATTTGTGTATCCAAAATTTTCGAGAAAGTGGTAATTATTTTACCCCTGACCTTTATAGTTCAATAATACTATGATGTCAAATTTAAAAAAGGTTACGATAAAGCCAAAAATAATGCTATACGAAAGATTTTTATTTGCAGAATTCATAACAATTTTTGCCATAATTTTATGTGAAAGATTGTTTCATTTACGATCAAAAATATCATAAAAATATTAAGATTTTCAGTTATTTCCAGAATCTTTAAGCTAAAACATTAAAAATGCTTTTAGATTAATAAATGGTTATTCATCATAATTTACAGAAAGAATGGGATATTCTTTATAAATTTACAAAAAAGTTCATTTCTTATTATTTTTTGACACAATATTTTTTTATGAGTAGAAATGGCACCTAACATTTCTAACGATAATTTGATCAAATGATCACTCTAAGGGAAACACATAGTTAAATTAGTTGATTTTTACTGGTTTTTGTATATTTCTGTCATTTAATTATCTTTTTTGAGAAATTACGATTTCAAACAAAACGAGGAATCCGTCGTTTTTTACGGTACCGGGCAATGGCAAAATATTTACCACCAACTTATTTTCCTTCCTAAGTATTAAAACAGTTTTTTATATCTTGTCAGGTGACTTCTGATACATAACATAATAAAGTTTTCACAAAAAAATACAAAAACCATTTCCAGAAATGTTTCTGGAATGCATTATTATAATTATAACCGGCTAAAATTGATTTCATTTTATGTATTTTTTCTTATGAGAGGTAAAATTGTGTTTCTTTAAGTTGTGGAGCACTGAAAAAAAATTTGTGCATGATTGGTTACTTAGGTCTTTTTTAAAAGAAATTATACTCAGTAGGCACTATCATTTTTATGCAGTAGCCTAAAAAGTAAAGTGGTAAGCATATGACCGGTGCCCTATTAAATAAAATAAAAATAAAAAAGTCTTCTATTTCTCGCAATTAAATATAAGGTATTTCATAGTCAAATAGGTATAAACAAACTTGTATCATGCAGTCATTTTTCAATTTCTTAGCGTCCATATTATTATTTTAAATAAAATTATTATTACATTTAAATTGATTCCAATTATAATACTGTCAAATTATGATTAATTATGTCAAATAGAAATTTAAAAATTATATAATAATGATCTTAAGATGCCCTATTAAGGGTTACTAAATGCCTCTCTCTCTGGCTTTATATCGTACTTAACGAACCCTAAAATTGTAAAATCTCAAGCCGTACTTACATTAAATTCTTTTGAGAATGTTGAAAGCAATTACAAAAGGCAGCACTTTTACCAGGGAGACTGTATTGAGCGTTACGTTAATATTCATTCAAAATATGAATATTAAACTTCATTAAGTAAGGCCTAGTAATTAACGAAACACAGCTTTGAAGTCTCTTCACATACACAGAAGCAATTGAGTAATTTAATTTCAGTGGTTAATACTGAAGATCAAATAAAAATATTTTAATAAATATTTTGATTTGTTTATTTTAACTTCACACTACTATATAAATTATAAGCTTAAAGAGATGCCTTATACAAAGGGTTGGAGGTAACTCATTATGTTGTACCTTAAATGATTGGCCAAATGCGCCTTAGCATTTACAAAGATTGCACGGGAAAATTCGACCGGTGCCGCTGTGACCCAGGTAGCCTAGTGGTTAGGGCATCCCAGCCCAGGGCACATTCATAGCATCGGAGGCCTAGGTCACTTTTTCTTTTATATATGACATCTATATAAGTACAGTGATTACTGTTATTATATGCTTTCATAATAATTTAAACAGACCGTGTTTGTTAAATTTAACGTTTACAAGACCTATTATGTCCAAAAACTTCGTGACCTACATCCCGGACTGCCCAAATGCGGTCCAGAACTCGTTCCAATTTGCAATTCACGAAACTGTTGCAGTTTAAGTCTGGAAAGTCTGCAGCCAACTGTTTGACGGTATACAATGTGAAAAGATTACGCTTTATGTACGCAATTTTTAGGGTTCCGTACCTTGACAGGAAAAAACGGAACCCTTATAGGATCACTTTGTTGTCCGTCTGTCTGTCTGTCTGTCTGTCTGTCTGTCAAGACCATTTTTCTCAGGAACGCATGGAGGTATCAAGCTGAAATTTATATCAAATACTCAAGTCTATTGTCCCTTAGAGCTGTGAAAAAATCAAACTTAAAAGCCAACGCAATCTAAAGATACAGTCGTTTATGCTGCAAATATTAGAGTTTTTCGGCACTCGCAAAACCTACGGGCTACTTCCCGTGAATTCAGAAACTTGAAATTTGGTACGAAGCAACGTCATATAGCATATACAATGGAAAAATTACAAAAAGTAGACATTTTTAGTAAAGTCATACAAAAAATATTCTTTTAAATTTTAAACTTACTACCTTTTTCCTCGTAAACGCGTCGAGGTATTAAATTGAAACCAAACTTTTATGTCAACGCAATCAAAAGAAATAGCAATTTAAGTCGCATATTTTGAAACTGAGTACTCGCAAGAAACTCAAAACCTAAAGAGTACTTCCCGTAAACTCAGAAACTTGAAAATTGGCACGAAGAAACTTCATATAGCACAGACAAAGGAAAAATTACGAATACTAGACATTTTTAGTAAAATCATACAAAAAATATTCTTTTAAATTTTAAACTTACTACCTTTTTCCTCGTAAACGCGTAGAGGCATTAAATTGAAATTCATATCAAATACTTCTACTTGGGGAGTAAGGGGAGAACGGAACCAACATCTTATCCGACCCAATTGTCAACCCCACCTGCCCGTGTCGGCGGTTCATGAATATGGACCGTCGACGGCGGCGTCCTTTGGGACGCCGCGGTGCTCCCTGCTAGATAACAGACGGGGCTCTGGCGACCGAGCAATGGCGGTATATCCATACCCCTGTCTAGGAAACTGGACAGATGAGGTTTAGTAGGCGGCCTTGGGGACTAAATACCTCCTAAAAAGCCCTACCATGCAGAAGGAAATGGGGCCCCACTGCAGTGAGAATGCTCCTAGTAAAACCACAAATGGAACTCGAATACGCAGATAATAAGCAGCTGTGCAACCCGGTTGGCACCCGGCGTCATACGGTTTCCAGGCCGAATGATGTCAAATATGTAACTGGAGAAGATCATGCTATCAAACTCAAACAGAAGAAAAATGAATTTATGAAGATCGGTACATGGAATGTAAGAAGCCTTATAAAAGAAGGTAAGCTAGAAAATACTATCAAAGAAATGAAAAGACTTAAAATAGATATTCTAGGCATAAGCGAGATGAGATGGGCCGATAATGGTATCCATAACAGTAACGATACAACTTTATACTATTCGGGGAAAGCGGCAGAAGAGAAAGATCATTATCAAGGCGTTGGTATTCTACTCAAAAAGGAACTTGTGAAATATGTTACCAATTATATCCCATACTCTGAAAGATGTATGCTCCTTCAATTAAATGCTAGTCCTTTTAAACTTAATATAATACAGGTTTATGCCCCTACAGCACAAAGTGATGATGAAGAAATAGAATTATTTTACAAAGATTTAGAAGATCTCATTAACAATATCAACTCGCAGGAGGTAACACTGGTAATTGGGGACATGAACGCTAAAATAGGCCAAGGCTCAGTTGAAAAAACAGTCGGTGCATTTGGACTTGGTGAACGTAACGACAGAGGAGATCGTATGCTGCAGTTCTGTACTGAACAAGATATGATCGTTACTAACACTTTCTTCCATCATCCACCAAGACGACTGTATACCTGGATATCCCCACAAGACAAACCAGGAAAGATAGTCAGAAATCAAATAGATTATATACTGATAAAATGAAGATACAGAAATGCTATTTCTAATGTTAAAACATACCCCGGTGCCGACATAGGATCGGACCACAATCCTTTGGTGGCTAAATTTAAAATAAGGTTGAAGAAAATGCAGATAAAAGATAATAATGGCATCAAAATTGAAATTAATAAGCTGAAACAGCCTCTTGTTAAGCTGATGCCTGCTAACTATGTTAATAGTCACATGAAGGAGTATGCGGAGCCTGAAAATAATGGTGTGAACATCGAAGAGACATGGGACGGTATAAAAACTATATTGCTGAAATCGGCTAAAGAATGTGTCGGAAGCAATAACCGAACTACTAAATTGGAATGGATAACAGATGACATATTAGATTTAATGGAAGAACGTAGAAAACTTAAACCCACAGGTAAACAAAAACAGTATAAAGAAATAGATATACTAATAAAAAACAAAATTCATATAGAAAGAGATAAATATTTAGAAAAAAAGTGTGCTGAAATAGAAAATTTAAATAAATACAATGACAACTTTAACTTGCATAAGAAAATTAAGGAATTTACAAATAGAGACAGAAAGAAAATTACAGCAAATTTGGTTGACGGTAGTAATAAACCTATTATAGACAAAGAACATCAAAGTAAAATCTGGGAAACGTATATTCGCAATCTTTTTGATGACTCAAGATCCCTATGGAATGAGAATACAGAACATGCAGAAGAGTTGGAAGGACCACCAATTTTAGTAGAGGAAGTTGAAAGAGCTATAAATGCTATGACTCATAGCCAGCTATGAGCAACGGAAAAGCAGTTGGCCCCGATGGGATACATGTTGAAATACTTAAACTTATGAATAGAGAAAGCATGTACACGTTAACTAAGTTATTTAATGAAATTTACGATACCGGACAACTTCCCAAGGACTGGCTTTTATCCACCTTTCTGCCCCTGCCTAAAAAACTTAACGCAAAAACATGCGAAGAACACAGGCTAATTAGTCTAATGAGTCACGTTCTTAAGATATTTTTAAAGATAATTCACTATAGGATATATAACAAAATTGACCAAAACATTAGCGAGACGCAATTTGGCTTCAGAAGCGGTTTGGGAACGAGAGAGGCTCTAGTCTCCATTCAAGTACTGGTACAAAAATGCCTGGAATTTAATAAAGATGTTTATATTTGCTTTATAGATTTCGAGAAGGCATTTGATAATGTCAAACATGATGTATTAATGCAGATATTGAATAGCACAGAAGTGGATAGCAAAGACCTTTATTTCCTGAAAAACCTGTATTGGAAACAAACCGCACACATCAAGGTAGGTCAACATTGCACAGAAAACCTTAACATACTAAAAGGGGTCAGGCAAGGATGCATATTATCACCTGTTCTGTTCAATCTCTACTCAGAGTTTATTTTTAAAGAAGCTTTAGCTGATATCAATATAGGTATAAAAACAAATGGAACCGTAATTAATAATATAAGATACGCCGACGACACGGCAATCTTAGCAGAGTCGAAGGAAGATCTTGAGTACTTATTAAATCACCTGAACACCAAGGTAAAGGAGTATGGTTTGAAGATGAATATCAAGAAAACAAAATTCATGGTAGTGAGCAAAAGAGAAAAATACTGCGGATCAGTTAATATTGACAACCAAGATATAGAGCGAGTAGAAAAATACAAATATCTAGGTTGCTGGCTAAACCAAGAGTGGGACCCATGTAAATAAATTAAAATTAGAATAGAAATCGCCCGAACTACCTTTATGAAAATGAAATCATTTTTCTTAAACAAAGATATTAACTTAAAACTAAGATGGAGGATGGTAAAATGCTATATACTATCAGTACTTTTATATGGATCGGAGGCTTGGACTCTCTCTAAAACCATGCTCAACAAACTTGATGCTTTTGAAATGTGGCTATACAGACGTATGCTCAAGATATCTTGGCGAGATAAAGTAACTAACCTAGAAGTTTTACAGAGAATGAACAAGAAACGAGAGTTAGTTCTCACAATAATGAAGAGGAAAACCGCTTACTTTGGACATATATACAGACATGACAAATATAGTATAATCAAGAGGATCATAGAGGGTAAAATTGAGGGTAAAAGAGGCAGAGGGAGAAGGAAAACAACCTGGATGGATAACCTGAGGAGTTGGACGGGAATTGACGCTGCCTTACTGGGCAGAAAAACTGCAAATAGAGAAGAGTTCCGGACTGTGGTAGCCGACATCCGAAGAGGATATGGCACCTGAAGAAGAAGATCAAATACTCAGGTCTATAATAACTGTAAGCTATAACAAAATCAAATTTCTATGTCAACACAATAAGTAAACTTTTACTTATATACCTACAGGTTTGTACGGAACCCTCGGTGCGCGAGTCCGACTCGCACTTGGCCGGTTTTTTTTATAGCTGGGGGCTTAGCCAAGATAACAATCGTTTGTAGAAAACGCATCGAAACGCTATCCCCTCAATCGCACTAATATGGAAGAGTGATAGAGAGACCGATAGAATAAGTTCAAAAATCATAGAGCGTAGATATTGTGCGTAGACTTCAATATTCGGGCGAACTAACTTCTTAGTGTTGTTCTTACCCTGTCCCCGTTGTCCGAGGGAAATCTTCATACTGATTCGTAGAAATGTTTGATTATCCAAGGGATGTCCCATATAACCATAGCAACGAAGGACAACAAAAAGTTGACCTTGCGTAGGTAGTAATAGGTAGTTGTAGTAGTAGGTAGTTGACTTAAAAAAAGTGAGAACATGTAACAGAGTGACTTAACCATTCGCGCCTAGACGTATTCCAGTGACATTACGACTGGCTAGGCAGTATTTTTTTACAAATTTCAAACTGGTCAGTCTAAAATGTTTTCTCAAAAGTACTGGCGTAAAATAAAAGCTTTAAAAACAAAAAGAGTCGGTTAAACCGGGCGGAGTTTTCAAATTTCGAACCGGCGGCGCATAATTTTAAAAAGTTACCCGCCCCTTGAACTGAGTCTACGAAAAGTTGTAAGCATTCCAATTCAAGAACTAGCATGGTATTAGCTACAGTTTACACATTCCATCGCAGGTAAGCCATTCTAAAACCGACCTTATATTCTTTAAGTTAGAGGTTTTAACGACTGCATCTTATGAACAATTTTACTGAACGTAACGCGATATGCAAAAGTAAACTTTAATTTTAATGCAATAGAGGGTGAGTACCCGCATTTCCTTTAGTGAGAAACTTGAACCATTCCGCAGTTACCTGGCTTGGGGATTATCAAATTCAATGGCAAACTTTCAGCATATTCTCGCTCAGAGAACAAATAATACTTAAGTAATACAATACCTTGACGTAAATATATTATTAACTTTACTCCATCTTACCTGTAAGAAGAGAAAATTTTAATTTAGTATAAATAAATGAATAATATTTTAACTATAAGTATGACTACGAAAAAAATAATGTGTAGGCTATACTGATACTTGGATATTTCCGACATGCATATTTTAGCAAAGCCAAACCTGTCAAAGTTGTATTTATAGCAGTAAAAACTCATTTGCCAGTATCGGTTTTGCAAAACAAAAACCGAAGCAGCAGCAAACAACCCATAACATCAATAAAGGGCGGAAATCGAATTCCATTCGGTCGATTCCTTTTTCAAACCACGTCAACCCTTCTCGTGATTAACGCCCTCGAATCATTCACTGTCATTCGACATTAACCGTTCGTTTGCGGCCTATTTGTTCATTCGCTCACTCATTTACCCATTCACTCATTTGTTCATTTAGTTACGTCGTTAGTACACGTCGCCGCGCATTTTTCCCGCTGAGCGTGATTTTTTTACTTACCCAAGTTAATTTGTTTAAGGGAATGAATGTGTTTAGATGAATGTTCTGGGTTAAAATGAGTGTTTCACTTTGTTAACGCGTAAAAAGGTTATAATGCCGGTTTTGTATTTAATATTTTAAGGCCGGATTTTGACGGGAGTATAATTTAAGGCACGTTTTTACGACGATTACGCGACCCACGTTATTACTCGGGAATTTTCTCGTAAAACGGGTTCCTGTAATGTTTATCTTTTATCAGGCTAGTAAATAAACTGCCTGTTGGTTTCTATCCTTTTAGTTTAATCCTTTAGTCCTGCGATTTTATTCTCGCTTGATGAAATTTTTTCTGTCCTTTAATCATGTAAGTGCTTTAATGGCTAATAAACACAAACACACAGAACAAAAAAGGTAAATTTCAACGAAATCACAGTAATAGGACTTGAAATCAAACGTGGGGGAAAAAGACTTTTTTTTTTTGTTTAATATTTGATAGGCTTCGAGCAAAAATGTAAAGGAGGTACAGATTCAAATAAGATTTACTAAAAATATGACTCGTGAAAATATGTAACCGGCCAGTCTTATACCGTATTAAGACTGTCTGAGAAAGTACCGCTCGAATTGTTCTTGCGGTACCATTGTGGGGTAATTTTTTGGGCTGATTGTATATCCGTAGTATTTTTTGATCGGTTTTGTTGGGTTATTCAAATTATGCTATCCACGTTCACTCTGCAATTTGTATGATACAAAGCGTGAAGAGTCAAAAAACACCAACACACACATATTTCACAGCAGAATCATCATTTGCTAACTCAAGCGATTTATAGAACGTTATAACCGTTTGGGGATTTGGCTTAAAATAACTTAATATGGCTTTCCAAGTTTCGTAATGATTATGACAGGAGTTATCGGCTCGAATGATCCGAATATATCAGGTTATCGGTCCCCTTCGTTTGCTCGGTACATACCCTAACTCCCTCAGGCTCTTGAGCCTCTTTTGTAGAGGGTTTAATGGAAAACAGCTTACGATGGACGCTGTTTTGCAAACAGCTATTTCATATGGCATACGTAGGTATGGTTTGTACATTATCTATTTTATAATTGCTATAATTGCTGCTTTCTAAAAGTATTTTCGGAATGGCACATAAAATTTACTATTAATTACCAAAATACATTTAATTTAATTTAAAAAAAATTGACTGAATTTAAGAAAAAATTGTATACATTTTTAGCACAAAAAGCATATTATTCACTAACGGAGTATTTTACGGATATATATTGAACTGCTTTTAACACTAGTTTTAAGTACCTAGTCTTATTTTACCAATAAAATTTGTTCTTGTATACATTTTAGGTAATAAAATTTATGCTCTGTAAAACTTGGGACTGTGATGACTGAGGGTGCGACGAGAGTTTAAATAATGGGAAATGGTTGGTAAATTAATTTACCACAAACCTCAGAAAATTGGTCTAGAACCCCGAATTATCCCCTACTACAAAAAATATGACAAAGTGCTCACGGCTAAAAATGAAACTTTAACAAGGTCGCGGGTAGGCCTCCCTTGGAGCAAGGCGTCTAGGTCCAGTATTTTAAATTAGGACGCCCTAGATCCTAGACCCTCGACAAACGTATGACATGTTCAAATAAAACAAACCATTACACAACTTATTTTTATTTATTAAGCTCTTATAGTGATTAATACTATCCTTAGGGAACTATAAATTTAACATTCACATCTCTCCTGAATCATAAAGACAGTTCAACTACCTGGTGTTTAACCAGAAATGATCATCGGCTATAACCGTGTCAAAAATTCTAAATGTTTAACAAAATTACTTAATATACAACCTAACAAAAGGTAGCGCTACTCTCCTTTCTTCATACCCCTTATTACATATTAAATATATGTTGTATGGAGGCAGGCGCTGCATCAACTACCTGCTAACCCATCTTCATATTATGAAGGTATATCTTTTACATGGTGCGTTCACGAAGGAAACACAACGCTCAAACAAGGACGGTTCGTTATAAGTTATAAGGAACTGAAAATTGACTTACAGTCTTCCGCAATAAAGCTATGGATATTTCTCCTACATATCTTTTAGCTGGTAGTGTTCCTGGAACCAAGGACGTCCCCGGAAGGCTGGGGCACGTCCTACCATTCCGGTGTGATCCGCTCTGGGCCGATTCCGGAACCGAAATAAAAAACCCTGGAATTAAAATATTCCCGTTAAAAATCAAATCCTTGAAATATTAATTAATTTCTAATTTCTTCCACAATAAGGCCCCAAGATAAACAAGATGCCTTGTAATCCACTTACCAGAATTAACTGGGTTTTCTTTTATTTGCGCCTGTGACGCGCCATGTGGCGGGACCCGTAGAGGTTAGGCCGACAAAGACATGCCCAGGTTTCTGTTTAGGACAAAATAGATATTTTAGGTTACGAAACATGAATAAAGCCACTCCCTACACAATCCTTTACTTATAAACCACGAAAATAACTTACCGAACATGGGTTATGTCCACTCGTGGTCCGACATTTGTTCGGCGAGCAAAAATGCTACCACGCCTAACGAGGCTAAAAACAACGAAACAAAATAGGATTATTCATTGATCCGACTATGGAAATACAACGTTTCATAACCCAAAATCCTCACCATTATATTAAATTATCACCTTCCACACAATTAGCTGGATGACATTATCTCAACGACGATGGAGCAATCAATGGCGTCCCGGCGAATGAGATATCCAAGCGAATGTAAGATTTTGAATGAAACCTTTGAATGAAACACACACTTGAACTATGTGCTCATATATTCTCTTATTAAAAAATACGAATAATTAAATTAAGTTCAACCTTTTAAAAGGAAAAAATATAAATTCAACAATTTACGAAAAGATATCACTCATTGAATGACGTCGCTTCGACGCAGCGAAACTACTGGCTCGAACAGCGCTTAAGCTGTCACCTATGACAGATACGTCAAAACACAGCCGATGGGCCAGAGCCAAATATTAACAAATTGTTTTGATTCCCATTGAAAATGGTCTTGAACATCAAGTGAAAGTATATCAAGAGTGTGTGTATCATACGACAAACACGATGTGCACCTCGCCTCCGTGATTATAGGAGCGAGTACATGCCAAACAATGGAATTTCAAATACAGCAAACGACCAGACTACAATGTAAGTATTTTCGATCTTTCACGTCTTTAGGCCTTCGATACACAACATTTCAATGTAGATGGTCAATACCTATCTATAAACAAACAACTTACCACTACAAATACCAACTGTCCGCTGGAAATCTCTTAGTTCCTAACATATACAAACACCATCTAACTTACATTTATAAACCTACAAATTGACACCCTCAAAGTGTTACAGTTCATCTTTAGTTGGGTTAAAAAAATTAAAATTTTAAATAAATTTTAATTTTTTTGTGGAGTCAGAACTCCGTATCTTAGGAATACAACTACTAACTAACGATCATAAAGAACCGTGACAAAACGTGCCACACGCCAATCGATTCTAACAAAATTCCTATCAACTAGTTATGATAAAATATACGACTTAACTCCTAAAAGACAAGACCTAACTACTAAACTGGTGGATCGGCTGCGTCCATCCAAGAATCTTAAATCCTAGACTTGGATAAACCAAAACAACCTTATTATTACGCTTATGTAACTATAGGGATCCCGTTACAACTAAGAAAAATTTACGATCTAAAGAAGGCAAAACGGCTTTGACTTTATTAAAGATATGCCTGGCTATTTACAACCGAGGTAGTATTGGAAAAGCTATTCTCTTAGCGAAATCACAACTACTAGATCTCGAGGAATTGCTTGTCAAAGACAAGACTGGGCTGGAAAGAAGCTTTTACGATATACTTCTTTCAGCAAGAACATCCATTCGTAGAGAAGACTCAACCGACAGGGAAAAGTTTGCTCCTGGAAGAAACAACGACAAAAATAATTGTGTTGCAAGTATTTGAATATTTAGTGTTATACTTTATTAGGATACAATCAAAGTTCAACTTGGGTTAAGTTTATACCCGTATTACAAAGTAAGTATTACTCTATATATATATCTTTATTAGGACATAATAGGGTTTAAAGGTTGGTCCGTATGCATCCGGTACCAAAAGTAAGGTAAATATAATCTTTAAAATTTATATTCCTTAAAGGAGAATAAAATATGTCACGAGGGCGTAAGGCGGTTCCATTACGATGATGGTTCGACTTCGCCAGGTCGGACAATATCTTTTATATGAAAGTTACCTAGAAGTTTTCCTTCTAAGGATTTTAAAGCATAGGTCCTAACTTTTTGTGAATGACACATTTGTCATAACGGGGAGCTAGCTTTGCTGAAAAGTGCTTAGCCGCATTGGACAATGGAAAACATCTTTTATAGACGATTTGCCCCTCTTCTAGTTCTACGTGACGCTT